>CAJZCY010000003.1:26780000-27380000 GCA_914969975.1 Anopheles atroparvus | reverse complement strand
GTCGACGACCGGTGCGGCTGTTGGTTCGAGCGAGGAAGTGGACTCCTTGGTGAGCTCCCCCGGTACCACCCCAACCGCCGAAGATTCGTTCGCCTCGAGCTCGGAGGAAGTGACCACCGGAAGCACGACGGCGGAAGTGACACCCACAACGGTGCGCGGACTCGCGGATCAGCCATCCCGGACCCGTCCCTCGACGACGTACGTCGAGGTGGAAACGTACAAGTACACGCCCACATCGACGCCACCGACCACCGCCACCCTGCCGGAGCTGTTCCCCATCACCAAGTGGGAGTTCGTGAACGGAACGCGGCGCACGACGGCCGAGAAACCGCCGACGCGGAAGGTGTTCAACGAGACGCTCCAGGCGCTGGTGGTGGTGAACGTGCAGCCAGACGACGGTACAACCGCCCTGCCCCGACCACTTAACGGCGCGGGTGCACCGAGCACCGACGGACTCAAAAGTGACCGGGCGAATGCCACCCAGCTGCAGAACCTGTCCGACATCTTCGACACGCTCGCCTCAAAGCTCGGCATCCAGCCGGAGGTTTCGAGCAAACTGCCCCCGTTTTCGTCGTTCGCGAAGATCAAGAACCAGTACCGAAACGCGGTGAACCGGACAGGGTCGGGCACGCGACCACCCGCTACCACCGCCCGCCCCAAGCGCAAGAAGACACGCCCCACGACCGCACGTACAACGACGACGACGACGACGACGGAGCGCTTCCCCGAGACGACACCGATGGTGCGCGTCGTGCCAACCGTCATTAACGACGACATTGACGACGTCGTTCCGGTCATGCTGGAGACGTCGTCCGAGCTGTCCTCGGATCTGCTGCCGGCAGTCATCGGCCAGGCGGAAGTGGAAGTAATCGATCCGAATCGCTACGAGGAGATGCTCAGCTCGATCGCACTGACCGGCCAACGTCCATCGGCTTCGGCCAGTGCCACGACGCCAACTCCCCCGTCCACACTCGTCACGCTGCTCCCGGTCAAGTCGAACTCGGGCATCCGCCAGTTCCGCCCGAAAACCAAACGACCCCCGCCCGGAGGTACAACCAGTCTTCCTCCCCCTCCACAGCATCAGCGCCAGGAGGGTGATAAAAACGAAAGCAGAAAAATGGACGGGATGGGCTTGAAATTAATGAATGCAAATAAAGCCACGGACGGCGATGGCGATGATGACAGGCTGGCCCCGCGCCAACCGCAGCTTCCCGCGCTCCGGCAGCCGAGCAAACCGGAAAGCGCCCACCGGGGACCACCGTCGGAGCTGGCGCCGCCGACGCGACGTCCGGGAAGTAATAAAAATAACACAATGGTCGAAACGGTCGTGCGGGCCAGCATGCGCTTCGAGTCGTAAAGCCAACCACACCGGGAGTGGGCGGAACCGGGGAGCAGGAGATGGTGCCGTGAAGTTTCCGGGATCGGCCCGAGGTGATGATGGCGCGTTCCGGAACGGGGATCTCTGCGATGGTTTGTGAGTGTTTCCATTTGTTTTTTTTTTTTGTTCTCGCCGCGCCAGTAGGAAGATAAAGGTGATAATTGAGCGGTGGGAGGCGGTGGCCACAATGGGTCGGTGGTCAACACCAACCTCCCATCCGGTCTCCGTTGTTCCGTCATTGTTTCCGTCATCGTTTGACAGGTCGCGGGGGTTTGCGGTTCGGTGACAGAGGGCACCCAAATTGCTCCCCCGGGACATTCTGCGGAACCGCCGTCGCTCTTCCGGCTTGATACACGATAATGATGGTACGCGATTGCCAGGGCGGGCTAGCCGGTCGTTCCCCACGGGGAAGCAGCTTTCCCGGATCGCTGTGTTCCGGAGGCGCGTGATCAGGCAGCATTATTTGAGATTTAATGTTTTTACAAAAAAACCTTCAAAGGGCGGCAATCCTGCTTGGAACTGTTTACTCGTAAGACTGACGCCGGATGAAGAAGCTACTAGCGGTTCGCTTTAGTGATGCGATTAGCGAAGGGACCGGTTCGAGACCGTTACGGGACCGAACGGGACACGGTTAGGGTAGCATGTAAGCTAAGTTACCTACGAGGAAAAGGGGAGGGTTCGATGATCGATATCGGCTCCCGTCTGCCGATGATAATTTATGTCTAATACTACAGAAACAAAATGCAAAACCCTCTACTTTAAGGCTCCACTGCAAACACGGGGCAGGATCGAGAGAAAACGGGGCACAGGAATGTGGGGAATCTTTCTCCTGCAACAAAACACCCCGCGTTCAAGTAGAGTAAAACACCCCCTTTTTGTACAGAAGCATCAAACACACACACACACACTCACTTGCGCACATACCTACACACACACACACACATTAGAGGCAGGGTAACTTCGGATAAGCGAATAATTTATTTATCATTTCCTCCACTCTCCATGTGCAACTCGCGAAGTGCATTCGTCCCCGGCGCGTGCCAAGGGATGCAGCAGTGGTGCATTAGGTTTTTAGGTGGTTTTAATTTAAGTGTAACGTGTACGTGTACGTGGGGCGATAACGACGATATTTGTATTGATTTTAATTCAGGCGTGTACGGTGCTTTATTTCAGTAATAAAAGTGATACACTATTAATTCGTGGTAGAAGGTTTGACTTTCCGAAAAGATCACTATCGTTTGATTTGGAATCAATTTATTTTTGCAAGGTTTGTATAACGGTTAAAATGAATTTTTTTCCATAACATTTGGAATCACTTTCATTGTTTTTTTTTTAATTATTTTTTGTAAGAAATGCCTTTTTCAAAGGAATGGATAATTATAAATTTTAAATTTAATTATGATTCAAACAAGGGTTATGAAAGCAAAATCTTTGTAACAAGCATCTTAATTTACACTATCTTCATTAGATTCCAAATTAAAGTAGTTGTCAACAGGACAAACCCTAGTCTAGGATTAATACGTTTATAGGAAAGAAAAATAATTATTTTATATTTTAATGTAAAATGTGTGCCATATTTTTCCACCTTCTCAAGCCATCCTTTTCGATCTTGGTATTTAATTTTGTAACAGTTTCTTCTGGCATCGATCGATTACATTTTAAAATTAAGTGTTTTGCCTCACTATCTAGATAGCCTTTACTTTAATTAAATGCTCCCATGCATAACCGGATCAACCTTTTTTCTTTTATCCTAAAGCTATATCTGTTAGGCCTGACTCAACTCATCGTCGTCGGGCTCATTAGAGAACAAAAAATCCTGGATGCTATTTTCCTTCCTTCCCATAAAGGAACTTCATCGCAGTGGCCCAATTAACCTTCCATCAATCTGATGAACTCCGTACCGTGGTACCGGCTACAGGCTGTGGAATTAGACGGAAACCGTACCATTTGAACCCCCGGTGCCGAATGGGCACATTTGCACTACCAGCAAATGTGAGTATTTACGGAACCCGGAAAGCTGGTCGGCTGGAGGGAGGAAGTGAAACCGGGTTGGGAAGAAACATCCCTTGCGGTGGTTTTGAATGCATAAATCTCCGCACTCCGCCATTCGCCCGGACCAGAAATGGTCCCAGGGTCGATGGTGAATGGGAGCCCGGGAAACCTTGAATGAATCGGCTGGATGAGCAGCCGTACGTACCTATATCGTTGTCCTCGGGCGGCCGCACAATGCACAGAGCACGCATGCCAACCGTATAAGCGTCCGGTAGGAGCGGGAATCACTGTCATCTGTCTGGCCCTATCCCTGGCCGGACCGGTTCGTCCCCGGCCGATAAGAAGAATTGAATTGAACGAAGCGACGGGGAAGCGAAAGGGGACGGCGCCAAGCGGCTGGCATGGAACCTCCACCCGGGCCCGGACGGAGATGCTATCAATAATTTAACACATTTCTTCGCTTTCGTCGGGTGTCAACGATAAAAGTTGGATAAAAGCTGGCAAAAGCCACCGCACACACATAGCAAAACAACATTTCACGTCACTCGTGACCCTCCCGCTCCTGGTGCTTCTGGCCTGGCCTGGTCGTCGCGTCTGGTGCTTGACTTGCCGTAATTACTGGCAGATAGAAGTGCCCGGACCGACGACCGAAAGGCACCTTTGTCGCCCCGGGCCGCATCGCCATCGGGTCAACCGGGTGTTTTATCTAGATGGATCTCATCATATTTTCCGAAGATTACTTTTTTGCCCCCGCAGATTCTCGCCGGCGGTCCTCTTTTGTGCCCCACACACGCACATCCCCGTAGGTTGGCTTGCCTTATTGCCGGGGCCGAGTGCGGGAGACTCCGGATGCTTTTATTTACCCGTGTGCGTACGAGTAGTCTATTAATGACGGGCCGCCGGTAGCCAGAAGTGATTCATGCTAAGTCCGAGCTCAAGACCGTACGGTTTGATCTTTCTAAAAGCAACTGCCCGGTTTTCTATTTACGCTCATGTATTTACTCTTCATTCAGGCCCACAAGGCGCCAGGTCGCAGCTCGCTGTAAGTTCTCCGGCAGAATCTTACAAAGTGCTTACCACTCCGAGCGGGGCTCACTGGGTAGGCGGGATGTTTGGTTCAACGGCGCCTTTGTACCGTCCTTCGTTTGGATTCGCAAAGCATTTTATTTTTCTAATCTCTTCCGAGAACAAGATGCTGCGACCGGCGAACTGAATGAACAACCGGGGTATCCGTGCGACGAAAAGATAAGACAAAAAACACAAGCACAAGCAAACAAACGATCAAAGAAGATTAAACCGGCGAGTGAACCGGAGATGGAGCGCGCAGCTGTTGAGCAAAACCGAAAACGTACCAGCGTCAGGTGACGAAAGGACTTCCAAGGCGTGGGAAAGTTTTGCGTTCGGTGGGTTTATAATTAGAAATGGAACCAGGCCCGTGTGAACAAATGTACCGGTTTTTGCACGTGACAATTATTTTTGTCAAATTGTATTATTTTTTTATGATGACGAATTAAACATGCAAATGAGAACAGAAACAGATGCAGATTGCGATAATTGTGCTTTCATTTCAATCGTTTCTTCTTTGAGGTTGCGAGCAAAGCACTTTGAGGATTTTTTGAGGATTTTTATTCAGTTGTGTTTGGCTTCAACATTTGCTGGTTTCCCTTTTCGTTCCACCTGGAGTGTGTTTTAAAATTTTATTATTATTAATTTTCATCTCAATTGTGTCGTTTCAGCTGGTCCTAGAATATTTCCAGGAGTCGGTAAAAGCAAGGCTTCGAACAATAAATCTTTAAATCCTGACAGCTTGAACGGCAGCTACCATTACGTTCTGCTGAGCTACCACATGCTCACCGAATGATGCTTCACCGAGCGTTTGGGACTAAGGCTAACCCCAAACGAGACCATTTTCCATTTTGACCCATTCAAGCAATCGCACCCTTCGGTATCCGCCTTTCTCAGCCGCTTCGCCGGAGGAGCAGGAGCAGGAATTCACGATCGACGAAGCGAAGACACCATGCGGGAGGGAAGGAGGTCCTCCACCGTTGCTTAATCTTCGTGCGGCCGACTGCTGGTGCTGGATGGTGTTGGAATTTTCGCCAACTCGGATATGAATATTGTATCGTGCATTATTTAGCAGGCTCGGCTACATAAAATTTCATATTCATGACAAAGTGATATTATTAAAGTTAATTACAGTGAATGAGGTTTTACGTGCGTGCACCGGAGCGCTTCCTCAAGGAGAACAGGGGGTTCCCACCCGTGTGCTGTCCTTTCGCCCTTGTCCTCAGTGACAAGAGACAATTAGAAGCTCGCACACAGCCGTTTCACTACTGGACGGATCGATGTTCGTTTGTGTGTGTGTGTGTGTGGTGTCCTTCGCCGAGGTCTCAGCTGTTGCCTTCCGTGCGTGTGTGGGAATTGTTAGCACGAAACACAGCACAACGGGTGAGCGCTTGCATATTCTTGGGCGGCGCGGCTCAAGGTGGCCCATTATTAGCCATCTTTTGCCGTAAGGTTTCTCATAAATTTCAAAGATTCTGTCCCTTCCAGGAAAAGGGTTCATCTGCTTAGGCAAACGGTTTTGTCTGCAAAACTGCAGAACCCATCCCGTGGAAAGGCGAGGGACCGGTGTTGGTGCTGTCGTTTATTCGGAAACGTTAATTGAAGTCAACGCGAAACGGTGCGGTTTTTCGGTTGCAAAACGGGGCTGGAATTATGATTAACCATTGTTGGTGTTTTGCTTTACGAAGGCTTACCTGAGTTTCCCTCCTGGGTGCAGCAAATTGAATCATGTTTTCCTTGAAACCCCGTTACTGTAATCAACGGACTAGAGCTGGGGGTAAGATTAATGGTAGAACATTTTATTACTTAACCATAAGGACCTCCATGAGCTGCCCGGTTCGGATCATCAGCCAATGGATCAGCTAAAACTTTAAGCTTGCTCAAGTATAAACTGTTCACCTTTTCGTTCGAAAGCCACCACATTTTTCTTTCTCTCATTCACTTTGATGAGAGTTTACGACTTTCCTGCAAGTGGTCAGTGATTTTTTTCACCCGCACGTCATCGCGAAGTTGTAACAAAAACCCAAGCGCAGCGAGATTTTCAAGCGGTCAGTTTTCTCCCAGCGCTTTTTCCTCGGGCGTTTTTTTTTTAAACTCCACCCAAGTCCTGAATTTTTACTTTTTTTCCTGTTCGCTCCGTTCTTAGCGTGTAGCATTGTTTCAATCAGAAAATGGATGGAATATTTTTCCTGGCAACCGGAGGTGCGGTGGCTCCAAAATTCAGCGAAAATAAAGCGATGAGCTGCAGCGGTGTGAAAAATGCACATAAAAGAAAAGGAAAACGATCTTCAGCCAGCAGCGAATTGTGGGGAACCTAAAAAAAAAAAGAACGGGCACTATTTCATTCCCGACAATTGCCGGATGGCTTGAAAGGTTCCACTTTTTTTTTTGCGTGCGTTGAGTCCCTTGAATGTTGCTTGTGATATTTCACCAAAGGTTCACACCGTGCCTTTGCCTCGTCCAGCGCTTTGCCTGTTCGTCTTTATTCATTGGTGAGAATTTCTATCGACAAGAAAAAAAAAATAACCAAGCACATAGCGAAAACGACCGAACGAACTGGAGCTTGTGATGAAAATTATAAAGATCTGATACATAGCTTGTCTTTGTTATGGACATTTTTTTCAAATTTGTTCACACCAGGATACAGTCGACCATTTCCTTACACTTTGAATTCAATGAGCAACATTTTCCGGACAGTGGCAGAAACCTTTTGCACGTAATGCGTGCTAGCACTAAAGTTGCAGTTTTTAGTTTGGCCGGAGAATTAGTTTTGTATCCTCCAGGGTAAAGTTGCGATTTTAGTCAGAATTCATCGTACAAGATAGTTATGTTCGTCAGAAGGCCTCTTACTGTGGATAGATGGAAATTTATCCTCTCATAGCTATTAAAAATCTGCATCAGCTGCATCAACTATTTGGAAGAGTTCGAATTCAAGCAAGCTGAATAGTTTTCCCAAAAAATCAACATTTTGAATTTAATCTTGCTTCTTAGTCCCGGTTAGTATCGTATTTTTCCTGCGCTATTGGTTCATATTTGTAATGGATTCGATGGTGCAACATACATCTTTTTCCATGGGCTTTTTGGGTTACTAAACGGGAATGAAATAACTAGAAAGAAAGGACTGCATTTTGAATCTAAACAATTCTAAATACATGCATTGACAGATGCAGTTCTGTCGAATGTATCGTACAAGTATGCAGTCCTTCGAGGTTTGATTTATTTTATTTCTTTCTTTTTCCCTATAATGATGCGCCCATCATGCTCCTCGAACGATGCGTTTCATTAGGTGTGCAAAATATTTGCACAAGCATTTTTTTTTCTTCTTCTACCCCTACCATGTCCTTATGGGCAGCTGGGACAACCGAACTCGCAAAGTAGCATTAAAATTCAATTGAAATTTGCATATCAAATTATTATGAAATTGGAAAACATATTTCCATGTTTTTATCCCATTAATTATGAAAAATACTAAAATGTACCCGGACTCACATCAAAAGTGAGGATGATGGATGGAGCGGTTGGTAGCAGAGCAAATGGATCGAGGTGTGATGACAAAGAAAAAAAAAAAGGTAATATATTACCTTATATAGTTCATGTCGATGAGTATTTACTCCGCCCTCGCGTACATTGGTGGTGACGTGTCGATGCGAGCTAAGGGAATACAGTGCAAATGGCCGCCGTACGACCCGGTTCCCGTTTCCACGGAACCAAAGCTCGTCTATGCGCTGGTGTTCGGGCAGTATTATTGGCAGTCGCGCTTTTGTTTGAGTTTTAGATCTGTTTGTTTATGTGCCGTGTTTGGAAGCGAACCACATTTGCACCTCCGGTTCGTTTTACCGCGCCACCAAGCTCGCATCCCGTATTACCCAAGTCCGTTTGTGGAGTGCGCCATTTTTGTTTTTTTTGGTTGCCCCATTTGATTACAACCACTGTTACCACCACTCCATCGTTCGAGTTCATAAAATGGCTGTTCGAATCCAAGGGCTGCAACCGAACCCGTCATCCAGCGAGTCGGGGGAGGGTGAAGATCCAGCGGAAACGACGGATGAAGAGTTTTGCGCTTAAGCACAAAGGGCTGAAATAGGTTGAATAGCAGCAGCAAAAAAAAAAAGGAATAGGTATATGGCACCGAAAACAGCGCGACCAGCCAAAGTCATAATTATTATTGCAGCTGTTGACTTTCGGTACAATCGCAATCCATTGGGAGGGGACGCATTCGTCGACACCGCACGTGCACTCGGGGCGGCCATGTTCGGCTCCTAACCTCGCTTTCCGCCTTCCCGCGGCCCGGTCGACTCTTCTTCCGGCGATGAGAGAAAACGCCTCACGGCTGGCCGGGGCAGGCGGACAAACCGCAGGGTTGAAACGAAAAATGAACCCGATTCGCGTCAGAGTCATAAAGGGAAGGGGAGCTGCGGGCAGGAAAGGTTGAGGTTTCGCGCCGTGCAGTCGTGTGCAAACCATTCCCGTAATCAATGATGCGTTGGAAATAATCAAATTTATGCATGAAAAATTTGTTATTTAGATTGAGCCCGGCTCGGTTTGAATTAGTCCGTGCTCATTCCCGCCGGAACGCCTTTGCCCTCCCCCGGGGGGACCAGGCCGGAAGTCGTATGGGAAGCAGCCGTGGCTTGGGGAAGCCTTTTCGAAATTCTCAGCACGCTCGATCACCGCCACCTCCTGCCACCGCCAGCAGGAAAACATCCGCTCGCCGGGGTCCTTATGGCCCCTGGAGGAGTGCACGTATTACGGTGCATTTAATTTGCCTTTTTCCACCCACTTCCCGCTTCGGCCGCACCCGCTAGAATCAATGGCCGCAAATAGGCACCGATTGCATACGGTCTGGGCGGAACATTTTGCTGACTTGTAGACTGAATTCCCAAATTAGCAGAATGACTCCTGAAATTGGCCCCGATCGTGCATCGAACCGGCCCCCCGGGGGAACAGGCAATGTACGATCGGACCGGACGGAGACGGAGTTGGGGGAGTTGGGGGGGGTTTGATAAATTTTCCACCTAATTAGATTACGGTTCATTTAAAATTGCAATCCGGCCGCCATTGATTCCGTGTATTTACCGGTTGGCGAAGAAGAATCGGAGAAATACGCCGAATTTTGACAGCGATTCACGCGCGCGTCCTTGTTCCACCGGTGCCGGAGCGTGACGACACGAACCGCGTTTTCGCTAAAGTGCACCGTAAATCAATCCGGTGTCACGGCCGGTCGGTTAAATTTAGCCTATGGGGAATTGGATGCGCAAAGTTGAGTGGGATGAACAGTTCTGTTTGACCTGTTTACGCTTAGCAATAGAATCATCATTTTCTTCCTGTTTGGTTCTGTCGGTCAAGAAGCATAAAAGCAATACAAAACAGTTTAGTTTAAATGTATAGCTTTGCTGCAAAATACTTTCCCGTAATGTTACTGCACATTGCAAACTCATCTTTGTTTGTGGGAACTTCATTTGGATTATCAAAGTATCCCACGAAGCACAAGTCCCAAAGCCTACCATTGCTTGAGCAAAAATAACATTTGTGCTGAACCCGCTAGGACAAGCTTCACACTGATTTTACTGTCAGAACCGTCTACAGTTTCTCAGGTTTAGTAGGCTGCGAAAAAAAAGGCTGTCAAGTTGTTTGAAATTCACAAGAACTCTTCCCGAAACAAGGATTATCATTCGTAACGAAGGTAAGGTATTCTAACTGTGGTATCCTCTAAAAAAACGAGATAATCCGAGGCTTTTTCCATTGGGCCACAAGATCATCTTACTTCTATGCTCAGAAATGCGTCATTTGGAATGGAGTGTAACACATCTCAAAGGTTTTTGTGATCATAATATTTTTTGTTTATTTTTTAAGGCTCTTCATTTCAGTCATACAGTACAACAACTAACAACAACTTGATGCAAATATCGACGAACGTTACCATCTCGAACTTCCCCCGCACGAACGGTGCCCGTCCGAGCAAACGCACATTACCAGTCCCTGCTGCACGCTTGCTCAAACGGGAAGTGCGCTGCGCTGGGAAGCCGATGGAAGAAATGGCAGCCTTCGTGCATCCGAATATTTCAAGATTTTTCCCGTTGGTTTGCGCTCACGGTAAGCGTTGGATACACTTTTGTTTTCTTCTCGATCGATGCGTTCTCCCCCTATCGATCCGGTCTTTCTCTAACAATAAAGCACGTCAACGAAGTTGCGAGTTCTCTAGTGGACTCCTCCCGGTGGTCCATAGGCGAAATGGGACGGCCAGGCGTCCGTTTGGTTTCGGCGCGACCGTTGCAAAGCATCACGCGGCGTGTACATACTTAAGGATAACAAGCTTTCTATCACATCTGTTCGGATCGGTCTCGGTGGAGCAGGTGGCAGCTGCCCGATTAGTGCGACTCGTAGTGCTGCTGGTGGTGGGTCTGCTCCTGCTGCTGGTACTGCTGCTGCTGGTGCGCATTGTAGATCTGCTGCTGGTGCTGCTGGTACTGGTGGTACTGCTGCTCCTGCTGCTGCTGATGCACCTGCTGCAGCTGCTGCTGGTTCAGCTTCTGCTGGTGCACCTGCTGCTGGTGCAGTTGGTGCAGCTGGTGCTGGTCCAGCTTCTGTTGGTTCGCCTGCTGCTGCTGCTGCTGGTGCAGCTGGTGCTGTTCCAGCTTCTGCTGGTTCTGCTGCTGCTGCTGCTGCTGATGGAGCTGGTGCAGCTGGTGCTGGTTCAGTGGCTGCTGCTCTTCCTGGTGGTAGGCCGGCTGCTCCTGGTGGTAGGCCAACGCCTGCGGCTGCTCGTGGTAGAAGTGCTCCTGCTGCTCGTACTGGGTGTGCTGCTGCTCTTCCTCATGCTGCTCCTGGGACTGCTCCTGGTGCTGGTGGTGGTACTCGACCTCCGGCTTCTTCTTCTCGCTCTTGACCAGCACGGGGACGATGACCTTCTCCTTGACCGGCACCGGGACCTCCTTGGTGACGGCAAACTTCACCTCCTTGTAGACGGGCACGGGGCGATCGACAGCCACCTTCACCTCGTATGGCACGGCCTTCTCGACGGTGTACGGGAACTTCTTCTCGACGGTGTACGGCGCTGGGTACGGCACCTTCACCTCCACCTTGTACGGCTTCGGGACCTCCACCTTGTACGGCTTGTCGACCGGGTACTTCACCTCGTACGGCACCTTCTTCTCGACGACGACCGGGTACGGCTTCGGGACCTCCACCTTCACCGGGCGCAGCACCTCCACCTTGTACGGCTTGTCGACCGGGACCTTCACCTCGAACGGCACCTTCTTGACGACGGTGTACGGCTTGGGCACGGCCACCTCGTACTTCACCTCGTACGGCACCTTCTTCTCGACGGTGACCGGCACCGGGACCGGCACCTTCACCTCGTACGGCACCTTCTTCTCGACGTAGTACGGCTTGGGCACGTGCACCTTCACCTCGTACGGCTTGTCGACCGGGTACTTCACCTCGTACGGGATCTTCTTGTAGACGGTGTACGGCTCCGGGACGTGCACGGCGTACTTGACGTACTCCTTGTAGTGCAGCGGGACCTTCTTCTCAACCAGGTACGGCTTCGGGATGGCCACCTTCACCTCGTACGGCACCTTCTTCTCGACCGTGTACGGGACGTGCTTGTGCACGGTGTACGGCACCGGGATCTTCTTCTCGATCGTGATCGTCTTGATCGGCTCCTCGTGCTTGTGGTGCTGGTACTGGTGGTACTGCTGGTACTGCTGGTACTCCTGCGGCTGCTGTTGATGGTACTGCTGCTGCGGCTGGTACTGCTGATAGCTGTGCTGGTCGGCGTAGCCGTGGGACAGCTGGCTCCATTCGCCCAGCGACGCTCCCCGCTTCTCGAGTCGTTGCGAATCCTTTGGCTCAGCTTCTTCGCTTCTCTTTTCGGCGGCCGTTTGCTGCTCCGTTGCCGCGTTTTCCTCAGCGGTGGCTAGTGCCACCAGCAGGGCCAGGCAGCAAGGGATAATAAACTGAGAGGGAGAGGAGAGATTGAATAACATTAATTGTTGGCTGCCGTTTTACTTCGACGGATCGTTTTTTTTTTTTTTCTTTTCATCATTTCCCCCGACGATTGAACTTAATGGGTGCCGCTCTGATAGTTACATGATCGATGCAAAAGGAAGGGGGAAAACAGCATGAAACATCCAAATCGCTCGCTTCCCTGCACGTGACCGGTGCGGTAACGCGTGAAAATCATCATAATCGGCGCAGCCGCGAGCGAAAATTGGACACAGCGCATTTTTTTGGAGGAAAAGCCACACACACTCTCGCTCATCAAAATTGGCAACGAAATGCAACGAGGTTTCGTAATGAATAATTGCTCTCCACAAATTGCAGTTAAGGCCGGAAGCACGCTCAGCCAGCTGCACACAAGATCGAAGCGCGGCCTGGTAGGAAGAGGAAAAGGAAAACGAAAGCATCATCGCCAAAGCTCTCGCTCTTCTTCTGCGGCTTTTGGGTGCAATTTAAAACGTTTTCACTTCGGCCAACCCAATGTGGGCCAGTTTGTGTGCCGTCCAAAACAGCTTCCACTCGATCTGTATGGCTAATCAAACAAACGGACCGTATAGCCCCTGCCGATTCGATTGTTCAAAGATCAATCAAAAAGAAGAATCATCGCTCGATCGTCGAGCTTTCTAAGGAAAAAACCCCAAAACGCTAGCCGAACGAAGGGAGAACAATACTGCGTAGGTCTAGCCGAAAAACAGCGGGAGGGTAGCGGCCTTTACTTCTTCAATTTCACTTGCTGCTGTCTATCAGACCCTTCGCGGAGCCATTCTCGTACGGCCGGGTAAGCTTGTAATTGATCGATTGATCTTTTGGCACGCGAATGGAAAGTGAAGCTCGGTTTCGTTCGATCGCCCGTTTAGGTCCCGTTAGAGTTTCACTGGATTCTCCAATTATCTTATCAGAAGGCTCCCCCGATCGATCGGTTCCGCTGATCGGTCGATTGGATTCGGGAACTTTCACGCACTGGGGGGGCGATCGTTGAGATCAGGGCCGCCGAAGGAATGGGAATGGGAGGGCTTCCAGAATGTACCACCGTACACTTTCGCCCAACGGGAGGCGGGCTACACGCTACACGTACCATACGCATCGTGCACTGTTGTTTCACCAAACGCGCTGATTTAGAGTACACTTTGCCTTGCACCTTACACTACAAGTACCGGAGATAGCGAGACCAGAGAAAGAACTGATTTCGGTAGGCCACGGACGGGGCTTATATACCCGAAAAATTCGGGTGGTCCGAAGTCGACGACCTGGCGCGCTTGGTCGCGGTTCGGTTCGCGGCTCGGGCTTGCCCGTGTTGCTGTCGCCTTTGCACGGAAGTGAAGCGTGAATCTTCCGAGATTCGGACACCTCTTCTCCCAACGCACCGCACCACGCCCAAGTCCCCGCGGTTGGACGCAGCTGTTGCACCAACGGCCATTACGGGGCCGTCTTTTTTTTCTTCTTCTTTTTTGGTCCGTCAGCCTCACTCGTCTTCTTCGAGTGGATGCCGCTTGCGAAGGGGTGGCACGAAACACGCGTTGTTAGGAAACTGGCACCACATTTATCTCACAAGAAATAAAACTTATAACTTTGCAGCGCTATGGGTTTTCCATCGAATTGGTAATTGTCTCCCGCCTTCCGAGGCTAGCGGTGCCCACTGTAAAAAAAAAGGAGAGAGAAGAAAAAAACAAACGGTTGGCTAAGTTTTCCGCCGAAGCCGAACCGAATTTTGCCCTCACGGGCCACGGGAAAGTAGAGGGTTTTAGTTTTTGGTGTATCGTCCGAAGGTAGCAAAAGTTTACAGCCGAATTATTCATTCCCCTTCGCATTGCAGCGAGGTTAGAAAACTTTTCTATCTCATGTGCTCGTCCATGTGTGGGCGTATGTGTTTTTTCTGGTTTTTCTTGATGACCCCACGTGTTACCTTTTCTAGTTCATGTTGGTTTTAGCTCAATACTTCGAGAAGCTTGCGCCAGTAAGGTGCGCCAGTAAGTCATGCTACTCGACCTGTTCGTACTTTATTTCTCTGTTGTTTTTTGTGTGTGTGTGTAAATTTTTCCTAACATTCTTCGTTACCTGAGATCGATCTGGTTCGAATGAGCTTGGTTTTAATCTCAGGCAAAATCGAACGGCATTTGTCCACCGCACCGCAACGCTGGTGGTTGTTGTCCTGTTGGTTAATGCATGATTTATCATTCCACCGTATTCCGAAAGAAATTTTCGATAGCGAATTGCACCAACATTTCCCTCGAAACACAACGTGCCACGGCTCAACGGTCCAGCGCAACGGTTGGCAACGGTTCGGGGAGCAAATTAAGCAATTAATAAATTTATGATCGTTCACAATTTTCGATCGACAGTGGGAAGAAGAAAACAGGGCCACCGCGGCCGTCTTGTTGTGGGCTTATCGCTCGCGAACGATCACGATACGACGAAGGTTAAGAAGGAGGAAACCACGTGGCGGTAGAAACCGAAAACGCGAAACGCGTCGTCGATCGGGCGGTGGGGGCAAACTCGATAAGGTGTCCGTCCCGCGGGTTGGAGTGGAAATGAAAGGTCTGGCCGGCCGGCAGCAGGTCATGGAGGATGCCCACGTTGCGCAACAGAGTGCTGGCCGGAGGTGGGGTGCGGACGCGAGCTGTGGAGTAGCTAATTATGAGCATTTTTTTGTTATGTTTCTAATGTTGACGCTTGGCGCTTATCATTATGATGCAGAAAGGGCATCGACGGGCAGCATGAGCATGAAAGTGAATTAGACATTTGAGTAGTAGAGTCCCCCCAAAAAATGAGAGAAACAGCTCATCCAAACAGAGGGTTGTTATGTGAGTGGAATAATATGAAGTTTAAATTAAAAGTAAGAGCTCGCGGCTTCCCCGAAAGTTGTTCCGTTTTGTTGATTTGTTTTTCGGATAACTAAGTACCTCTAACGTGGCAAACACTCGCGCAACCGAGCCGGGTGTTGTCAGAGTTCACCGATAAGGTAGATTGTATATACGGCACATCTCGTAGTGTGGCCCGTTTTAATCAGGTCTCCAAAACGTTGCCCTTCCCTTCCGCACACACGTTGGCAAAGCCCACGCTTGAAGGTGGCTTTACTCGACTTATTTACTGTCATAAATATTCATTGTCATATTTGGCATTCAGATTGATGCTAATGTGAAATGTTTGCAAGCCGACGGTGAGCTCCAAAGCAACCAAAGGGTCTTCCCCGGTTTGGATGAAACGGGAGAACCTTGGCAGTGCAGTGGTTAGCATAGCTTGTGAATCCCATTTCCGCCTGCGGCAATGAAGAAGAGCGTTCATTAAATCATACAAGTTGATCATCGAAACTATATCGCACGTGCACCCTTCTCTCGCACACACACACCCTTCATGTAAGCGAGGTCGATGAATGAAATGTACACTTTATGGACAGATGCACACATATATTTCCTCCCCCTCCAGACTTCCCCTGGATGATAACCATACACTGGACACCCGGTCTCGGTTGCCCACAGCTTTCATCTTGCGCCGGGAGTTCTGAGGACCGGCCAACCCGTGGATTGTTAGCACAATCGCAACCCGGCCGCAAACCCCGTCGTACGGCACGAAAGTCTTCTAATTGTGGGCCCGGTGGCGTTAATAAATTAACGAACAAACATCATGACGCTCCTCACGGTCATCACGGTGCATCGGAGGAGCGGACTCGACATTGCCGCTGCACTTTGCACCGGCAGGTCCCGAAGAGTGTTTTACGAGAATATATCTATGTATATGCACACAAAATAATCATCACCGCATATCGATCCCGGTGCTTGACGGTCTTCACTTCGCAATCGAGTGGCGAGAGTCCTCTGGCAATAGCTCCGGTTCGCTTTCAATATTTAATTAAGGGTTTGCTTTGCGGAGGATGACGATGATGATGATGCGAATCGTTTGATATGCGCACCGATAGCTTCTTGGGTGAGCGGGATGAAAGGAGCTGCACCGTTGGCTGTTTGATGGCCTCGGGTGGACCGCAATATCAAAGATATCATTATCGATAACGAAGGATGAGAAGTGTGCATTACGCTAACGTCTGCGCAAGTTAACATTAGTTGCGCTTACGATGGAAAAGTGTTTTGTAGACATTGGATTGATTTGCAAAAAGTAAAACAAAAAACCATTAATTGCTCTGCAGGCAAGGCATGGCATTCGTGTAAGGAAGCTAGGATTTGTATAATGTCCATTTGATGAGGAATCTCCGCAACAGTACGTAGTGTTAAAAATGCATCCTCGCGTTACAAGAATGCATGATGCAATGCATAAGTGAACCTCCGCACTAATGATGAAACGTGAAAGCCGATACTCTTGAATCGTTCACAAGACGCGTTTGAACGTCGTTGCTTTTATGAGTGCATGTTTCAACGTGCCCTTATTTGTCCTTTTACCACACGGTGGTCAATTCTCATAATTATATGTTGCAGCACTTTGAAAACGGTAGCAATTAGTAAGGCGTGACTTGTTTTCTGTGGAGAAAACTTAAGTTATTTTTTCCACCAGAAAGTACAGCTCTCCGGAGTGTTCACATTCAGTGTGGATATAACGAAGTTGTTTCAAATTAAATCGTCAAACATGAATGAAAACTTCGATCGGTAATCCGTCCAAGGACGTCCGGCTTTCCCGACGGCCCGTGGAAGCAAAATCAGAGCACGAGATTTATGTGCCTCCCTAATCACATGTAATCAACCATGGAGGAACGGATAACGAATAGATTAATTTCGTACGAGATCCAGACGAAAGTTCAACAACAGGCCGAGGCCGATTACGTGGGTTTTCCCGGCGTGGTCCGTAGTTCCAAATGGTCTATAGTCCCGTCTCGTTCTGTGTTTGTGTGCCCTTGCGTGCCGGTTTGAGTTCGTGTGTATGTTTCTTGGGCCACGTTCTGGGGTGTGGGCAATAAATTCTCCCGATTTGGATGTACCTTTCGCCGCCACACGAGCCCACCCGCGCCCACCCCTTCTCTTCCGTTTCGTCCCGCGCTGATTTGTATCATCCTGCGAAACTGTCAATATGTCTGTGAGATCTTCGCCGCGCTCCTCGTATGTCGATGTTTATCCTGATATGTCAGTTTAAATTTCGGGATAATAATTTTTCCTTTCGGCCCATTGCTCACGAATTCGGCTCCACTGTCACGGCAATGCTTGGAAGATGTGAACAGGAGAGAGGTCTTAACACGCTTAACCCAACTGATAAGACATCTACAAGGCTGACAGCCGGCGTCTGTCTGCGTATGCGTATCGGTTTCGGTTCCATCACGGCCGTATAACCCATTGCTTCGGAAGGGCTTACCGGGCCGGAATCAAACCCCGGGGCCAGGCAAACGGAATCGACGGACGCAAAAGAAATTCAACTGAGCGTACCGATTGGTGAAGGATCAACGTCATTTCTTTGCGAGATTTCCCAATCCGACAGAAAGGTTGAGACCGGTTAAATTGCTACCGGGCTGGCCAGAACGGTCGGTTGGGCAGCAAACCGGACCGGCCGGGTGCCTTCGATTCGCAGGGAAACTGTAAAGTTGTTTGCTTAGTTCCGATACAAAGTGAAGAAAGAAAATTAAACTCTGTTTTACTTATGTCAGCTGCTTCGGACACAGATTGACGAATGGGGGGATAGTTTCAACAAACGTTTCCCACGGAAGGCAGTTGGTGGAAATTAATCTTTGATAACATGAAATTTGTATAATCAAAGTTTCTTAAAGTACTCTATGTTTCATATTGATATCAGATGTATAATTATGCAGTTTTTCTTTAGCAAATCGATTCATTTTATTTAAAAAAAAACTGTACGTACAGATTATAACTTCCATAGGTGTACGCCATGTTCCCTGACATGTTTCATATTATTTCCAGTTCGTTTATCTACCATACAAATGCCTATGAGCAAAGCTCCCTCGGCAAGTTCAATCCACGGGAGGTTTGCATGCTAATCCCGAATTAAACTGAACTTGTGGAAAACCGCAATGCCGTCATCCCACGGCTGAGGGACTTCCAACCTAGACAACAATGCGCCAGCCACCCGGGGAGGGCTAGCCGTGACCAGCCGTTGATTCTTCCACTCCCCAAAAAATGGCGGAAACGTCTAGTAATGAGCCCTACCGAAACTGCTCCGACCGGCAAACTTAAGCCACTTCGGTTCGGCCACCCACACGGGCAGCAACTCGTACCGCAAAACTTATACTGGCGCGAGTGCGGACCACAAAAGCCCAGAACGGAGTCACCGAAAAGTAGGTCGTCGGGGAAGAAGCGGATGTGGGGCCCATCTGGGCCAACAGGACAGTGCGAAACTTTAACCATACTCCACCACGACGACTCTCACGGGACATTCGCTGTGTTTCTTTGGGCAGGAAGGGGACGGCAGGCGACAAATTATGATCGATTTAATGGGTGGAAATTGTTTAATAATAAACCCCGCCCGGTTTTGGGACCGGTTTTTTTGGTGGCAAACGCAAAAAGGTTTTTGCCAGCCACGGGGTTTCAAGTTGTAATGGAATAGTTACTAATAACTAGTAGCGGAATACTAGACTCATAACACACGACAGCAAAGGAATGAGAATGCATTGCTCTACAATTGTACCTAACTATAAAGGTTTTGTAACGCTTCCACTTCAGGCTCGTCTAATCTAAATCTCTAAATCCAAAAAATGTTTTCGACATGCATTGAATTTAGATGAACCCTCTCCTAACGCTCGTTCTAACCAAACTAGTAAAAGCAGTCCACAAATGGTAGCGTGAAAAATCCACCCTACTTAGCTAGTGCAAGCTGCCACTTCTTTCAGCTGCCATGCGAGGTGAAGTGAAAATCGCTGTCGCTCCCGACCATTAAAAATGCTACTTTTATGGGAGGCAACTTTCATCTTTCAGGCAACTTTTGCATATTGCGCACGGGAATTACTTAACCGTAACGGGCTGGCTGTCGTTACGTTCGGGAAATCTGTACAAAGGATAGTGCTGCCATAAGTGAATGTCCTCAAGGTTGTGCCATGGACTTGGGTTTGGTAGCAGCTCAACGTGGAGTAACGATTTTATGTTGCTAGGACTTTAGTGACGGTTATTGTGCTAATATCAAACTGAACGAAGACAGGAACGACTATGCAAGCACATAGGGAGACAATTGTTCACGACGATCAACAGCAGCAGTAGCCTTCCTTAAGGGGATGTTCCCCGTAACGGCGACCGAGTGAAAAAAAAAAAACTCCAAACATATCATTCATCGAAATGGCAGTCGTAAACATGGTACGATTTTAATTAATATATTTTATGCCAATCTTGCGCTTGGCTCGGCATATATATTAACTTATGCAACCCCTTTCAACCGCCGTTTTGATTCACACAAACGCCGAAAAGCGCTGGATGAAGCCTTTGATGGAGCCAAATTAGACACAGGCACACACACACACACACACACACACACACACACACACACACACACACACACACACACACACACACACACACACACACACACACACACACACACACACACACACACACATACACACACACACATCTACGCTCACAGTAATTGCTATTTTATGGTTCGCCGTTTTGCCGAAAAAGGGAGCACGAAACACGACCCACATTATGCATCGTGTTGCGCGTTTTATTGCCAAGCATTTTCGGCGGAAGAAGGTAATTTGGTTTTCGATAACCGCAACGCCAGCGGTGCCGTTTTCCCCTGTGGTCTAACACGGGAAAGTTCAGGTATTTTGTAAGGCTTTCATTTTGAGGAAAAACTTATCAAATTCAAATACATTTAAAATATGCACGAAACAGTCGACGCACATTTTTGATCATCCAGTTACGGGTAAAACACGTTTTTGATTTAAAGTTTATTCAGTTGAGGTCAAATGTGCATTTCACTTATGAAAGTTCTTGAAAATAAGTTATTTAATGAACCTGGTGAAGCTCTCAACTAAAAACAAAACGACTTTGCACTCGAAAATATGTTTCACATTTTTGAAACTTTCCTACACACAGTTTGAAACCTGCTAATTTTGGTATTGAATCTTCTACTTTGCAAACTGTAATTGTGGTCTCTTCAATGTAGCCCCATCGAGCAAGGATCGACCCAATTGCAGGCACTCAAACACACCCACGGTAAAGTTTGTGGGAAAGCAGAGCGAAAAACGCAAAGAATTGTTGGAAAGTGCTCGACACTGCATTTCCGAGCCGATGGATACGACTTTATCAATTTGTCGTTTGTGTGGTTTGGTAACGTATACGGCATATCAAAACCACTCATTTTCCGGCACAAACGCACACCATCCATGCAGTGCAATTCGGTGCAACACTACAGTGTGCCGATCATTGACCCGATCTTGACAACTCTGCACTTCCTGCCCGTGCCATTGCACCCGCATGCGTGTGGCTTTGTCGGGTTTGAACTTTTCGATTGTTTTTTCGGGAGCAGCACTTCTTCCCCGGCGGGATGTGCCAAATTGATGGGGCGGCGGGAGGAAGCGGGTGGCCACATTTCATCCGAGAATGCTTCGGAACTTGCATCCGTTGCCGGCAACTGCTTGGCAGAAGTGCACTTTGTCGAGCGCGCTGCTGGGATGGAGCCGTGCAATTAAAATGCAGACTGACACGTGCACACATGCCCACAACGCGTCGCTCCTACCGGAAGAAGCCGGAAGCCACCTCTCGTGTCCCCCCAAACCCTGATGGTGCACTCCCCCGAGCGCACCGGTGACTGTGGATGTAACATTTTTAATTTACGGCATTATTGGCCACCGGTAGATGAAGAAGTTTCCTGGTAAGAATTCGTCGCCGGAGCTACTCCGTGCACGGTAGCTCCACAGCTGCAGCAGCTGGGTAATTGAAATATTTGTGGTTGCCTGGAAGGGAGTTCGTTGGCCCAACAGTTTCGGGACAGCCAACCGTGCACCGAATGCACTTTTTGGAAAAGGCGGGTGACATAGGCCATACCCGTGCATCCAGCGGAGAACTAATGATCTATGACAGGTTCATTAGACGTGATTTACGATCGTCACTCGGTAGCATCTCGGTGCCGGTGCGTTCTTCCATCGTTGCCGTTGCCGTGAGTGCGCCAAGTGCCAGGAGCACTAAGGAGAGTTCAATTTTCTGCTTGCCCAAGCACCATTTTGAACCCAACGTACCGAAAGCTCGTCGAAGCAAGTCCTTGCAGTGCTTCGGCTGACTAACGTTGATGATGTTTTATGGAAGTGTGTCTGTAATTAATAGCGCGAGTGGAACCGGTAGGTCAGTGTATGAGTTCATTAAAATATGAACTATGATTAGGCTCACAAATACGTTTTTATCCAGCGACTTCAATTAGGTGCCATTTTTAACAAGTTCGCCGTCATGTTCGTCATGTAAACAAACAGCATAGAGGTTATGTGTTGACCAAAACTAGAAGTGTTTAAATTAAGTGTGATATTTTCTTGACAAACCTGCCCTCGTTCGCCCTCAATCACGGGTGAACACTTTTGTGCAAACTTTTTGCGAATTGGGTCTTCCCGTAACCCAAGCGAAGAACGATTTTGACATTTCCGGGTTCTGTGGACATTGCAGGCCTTTGTAAAAGTGTGATTTCGCGTCATATAAACAAGCTCTGTCAACTGGATTTCTTTTTTGAAAAAGGTGCACCGGGCTACACTATGTGGACATCCACTGGAACAGGTGTACCAGGTTTATTCGGCACTAACGTTATCGCCAAAAATCTGGAAAAATGAAAAGATTATACTGTTCGCAAAATTTGCTATCCTCCTAATTGTTGTTCGAACCTGGGACTATCCGACTACCATCTTATCAGATTAATGGCAGCAACTTCGGCATGCCAGGAACTCCCTACCAGCGGCCATTTATTTCAGTTCGGAGGAAAGATTTATCAATACAATTGTAACAGTTACTCACCTGATTTTTTTATAATTGTGGTCATCAAAATTTACGGGAGTGGTGAACATTTTCTCGATTTGGGTTTATTTTAATAAGGATTTATTATCTGCTCCATTTTTTACACAAGGAATTGGCGGAATTCCTCCCGAACATCACTTTGTGAACCAGCCGAAATCCGATGAGATCAGACATTCGCGTTTCCCTTTCACTTATAAAAGGTCCATTTTCATTCCCTCGCTGTATCGCTCCTACTTGGTTTGGTTGATCTTCGCTTGTGATCTGCAACGCACCACTCCACCGGCCGTTTGCTACATCGATTTGGATACAGAGATTCTCGGAACTGGGTGATTTTTTTGGTAGTTGCTCTTGCTACGATCGTGTGATGATTTATTTAGCTTTCGAACCGGACGACTGGCGTGGTTCAACATTTGTTAGATCCGTGGGCCCGGAAATTGGTAACTGTATAAATTCAATTATTACGCAAACGTCTTACCATTCGTAGCCGTCTCGCGTAGAAGATTCGATAACTTGATCCGTTATCGCAGCGCGATTGAGCTCTTCACGGCGTCGTTCGCGGCGGAGTCTGAATAAAATGTGTAACCCTAAAATTTTACTACGCGTGCAGTTGTGTGTGCCGAGCCGAGGGAACAAGGGCCATCCATCGGGGGAGTTGGTATGCTCATTAGCGTTGACGGAGCCGTGTACTGACTAGCTTTTTTTCTAACGATGATACGACACAATTTCGGTGCCATGACTCGTTGCTTTTGTGTTCGATAATGTTCAGTTTTCTTTTCGCGTTCTCTTCTAACGTTTTCCTGTTCGCATACTTGCTTGCAAATTTAAGCCCGCTATGGTTACCGTTCGGTGTGCTTTCCTTTCTACTTAAAAAAAAGTCGAATGATTTTACAAGCTACAGCCGCTAAACGGTACTTTGCTGCTGTGCTACGCTGTGCTGCTTTACTGACGTGATTTGGAAAATGCTCTACAACTTTTGGATTCTCTTCGCGATTCGATAAAAAAATCTACTTGCCATTCGCTTCGGTTGCGTTAGATACAACGTTCACTGTATCGACCGTGTGTATGGAGCATGTTGGGTTGTTCGAGTTCATTTACAAATTATTTCTGACTTGTTTCTTTTTTATAATTCCACTCGCTTAACAGGTGGCTACTTTGGATGGGCAACTGAATGTCTCTATGGCGTCTGGCTGGATATCAGTTTTGTTTATATAAACAATATTTTAACGTTCTGAAATTTACGCCATGATAAATTGAAGAATTTTTATTTTTAACAAAAAATTATAAAAAAAATTCAAAATTAGATGACGGTATGAAAAATAACATTTTTTAAGTTACTCGAGATCGTATACTACCTTCAAAATACATGCTATGATAAATCGACTTCGACTGAGAAGAAAAACTTACTTAACTAAAAACGCGTTTTAAGGAAACAGAAAACCACTCCAAAGCTTAAGGATGCAACTTTCCACTTTCTATTCCTCAACGCTAGCCTTTCGAAGTGCACGATATTTTTTTCATTGCCATGAAAAACTATGTGATTGCAATTCTAATTTTTCCACTTGAGTGGCTGTTGAATAAGGCCAATAGCTTGACATTTTCTACCTTAAAAAAAAAAAGAATCTCTACGCCAGGTTTTTAGATCAGTCTGCCCAAACGATCGAGCTTCGATCCGGCATGACATCGAACGTTGCATTGATTTGTGTTTCTAACCAGACAGGAACTTCTCCGTTACAAATCTCCAACGTCACAGTTTCATCTGACCATTTTCTCCTTTTGGACTGGAGAACCGAGCAGCAAATCAGTAGAACCTATCTTTGGCTGTATGGTTTAATTCCTTTCACCAGCCTCTGTCCCAGCGCACATGGAACAACCGTTTCTTATCCTCACGTTTCCCTTATTTTCTTTGCCGTATCAGCATTACTCCGATTTCCGTATAAAAATATATCACAATTTATTCGTGTATGTGTGTAGTGTTTATGTTCACGTTTTACAGGGGATTCCGCGAATCAACTTTAAAAACTAGTTTTCCTTTCGTTCAGATGACGTGGGTGTGCCAAATAGCTTTTGTTTCGTTTTTCGAACAAGAAATTATCTACCTTTGCTGAACGATACGTTTGCTTTGATAGGTTTTTTGATTAAATCAAATAATTTACTAATGACTTTTGAAAAAATAAATTATGATATTGAACATTAATGTCCCTTTTTACACCATGTGCTAAAGGAAGTTCCAGAAGTAGTAAGTGTGCTGTTTTGACGTTAGCACCATATCATTTCATGCAGCTCATGCGTCACATGACATGGTTGGATGGACTGGATCCAAAAACAAAGCACGATATGGGTGTGAACTCTTGCCCCGTGGGTCGATATTGCTGTCACGGCGCTCCAGTGTCACTACGTGTCCTCGTGCAACCACCGCGGCACACAAGGGGGACGAAGGACCAACCACATTAGAGTGGAGTCCGCAGCGACATCTCCCTCTCGATTTTTCGACTCCATTGAAGCTGATAAACACTGACGCACCTTCTGTCTGGCTCGTCTGGCTCGGCATTGAATCGTGCCGGTAAGGTCAAACAACATCCCCTACCACTAGGGGCGTCAAATGGTAGGTTCCAGGGAAGTGGGGAGGTTCGTTTTGTGCGCGCCCGACAGAAAATGTGTTCTGGCGTGATGAGTTCATGTATTTTAATGCCATCATACAGCTTTAATATTTGATGCGAGAGCATGCGGTGACAATCCGGGCTGAGCGAGGGACCAAACCTGAAGCCGCCAAGGAACAATGGAAAACTTTCCTTTCCCCCCTCCCTGTAGCCATCCGCTGAACACATGCCTCTCAATTGTAACGGAAACGGCGCCAGCTACGGCAGTGGAGGGATATATTTTTCATGCCATTTGTCCCCCACATTCATGCACCCAGCACAGTGACTTTCGGTGGTGGCAGATGCTCGGGGGTGGATCTTGCTGCTACTCGCGTGGCAGGCGTCTCGTGATGCAGGCGTTTGACAAAAATCCTACGGCTGACTTTTCAACCCCGTTACCGCCCGGGGGCGGTAGTCTGCTGAAATCTCAAAAATGCTGGCAGGCTGGATCAGTTGTTTAAGCCACTGCTGAAAATTCCCATTTCCGGTTGATTGTTTGTTGGAAGTTTAGGTTTCACTTCCTGCAGCCATAGTGTTCTGCCGCCACGCAATACCAACATGATGGTAAGCTGGCTTTCCGGTTTCCGATTCAAGTTGGGATGCATTTATTCAACAAATTATAACTTCGTCTTTACCCGTTTTTGGGGAAATGGGGGAGGGGACGGAAGGCGAATGCCAAAGCTATTTTGAGCTGTTTCCCGGAGGTTGATTCGGGGTGGTCGCTTTTTCATGGTTTGGTAATGTAGTTATTTAACGCTCGAGGTGGTTGTTTCAAGCGAATCTGTCGCTGTAAGGTTTTGCAAATGGGAGCGGGGATTTATTTCCAAGATTACACAGCAGCTATGGATGTAGTAACTATTTATTTAAACGTCCGGTAAATGATGAACGGATGAATGGGGAAAGAGCGCGCAAAATTTAAAAAAATTACTTTGGCCACATTAAAAAGGCGTTTTATTTGGATCACAGTACTTAACATGAGCGCTATTTGGAGCATTTTTAATATTCGCCAAAGAATCCCTTGTTCGCGTTTTGCCAAAAACAAATGTTTCACTCTTCTTGCAACTTTTTTGCAACTTGCCAGCAAGGTTTCAACAACATTTTGTAAAGGGCTTTCTCCTCGGGAAAAATGTATTTAAAATCCTCCCCCATTTCAAATTGTAACTTGAACTGAGCAGTTCGTTCAACAATCTCTCCATTGCAATGAGTATGGATTTGAATTTGCTAGTTCCTTGGACAAATTTTCTATGCTAACACGATACATAACCTACGCATTCATTTGCCTTAATAATAAATAAACGGATAAAAGTAACTTGAAACAAGATTTAGGCTGTTTGCCCGGATATTACGGTACCGGATAAGGTACATTGTGCATGAATCATTAATATATTTATTTAAATTTCATCAGTTTGGCAAAAAGCGACAACTGCTCATGATGGCAACGGAAACCTAAAATGTAATCAAAATTCTCGGTGCTCCCATTTTCACACGGCGATGATTGCAGTTACTTGAATAACTGATTAAAAGAGATTTAAATTACCAACACACAAACCTCATTCAGCGGCACCAAACTCGAACATTAAACAATGAAAACGACCCAGACAAGTGTTGACTGTACATTTCGACCTGATGCACACAAATGCACACCATGCAGCTGTAGCGTAAATACTTGCAAAAACATGCTGATGACCAATTTGATCGCTCATTACCCGTCGAGCAAACAAAATGGTGCGGGGACGTGCCTGCACATACGATTCCATGGGGAATTTCGTTACTTGTATCATTAAATCAACTATGTGTCTGGTACCGCCGATACTGGCTACTATTGACCCCTGTCCAACCAAACATCGTACATTAGATCAATGCTTTATTCAATCAGCACTTCTCCCACCACGAGGACGTATTTTGGGAATAAAAAGCCACAAATTTCATCCCATGCGCGTCAGTTGCCTGGAACGGAGCCGGTTTCTCATTAGCAGCTCATTGGCATTGGTGGAGGGAATAGTGTGCCGGATTTATGCCCCCCTCCCCCCTTTCTCTCGTTATTGGTCGATTGGTCTAGTTTATGCAACCACAAAGCAAAATGGGAGTGGGTGGGGTGGGGGGGAGGGGGGACTATTTGCTTAAGTTTACAATTTATTATAAACGAATGCATGCGCAAATGTCCCCTTCTGTTACGGGTTTAGTTAGAAACATCATGACGATTGATTTCATGATGGTTAACAAATGATAAAAATCCATTTATAAAATGTTGCATATATTAAACTTTTTTTTTTAAACCAAGTCCATCTATTATTTTTTAAGGTGCGCTTAAAATAGTTTTCGATACGTAACTGTAAATTGTGATCACTTCAATAACCCCTGGGTGCTTTATCCATTGTTCAGGGTTCACAGGAGGGTTTTATTTATTTTTCATCATTTTTTTCATCGAAATTAAAATAAAATAAAGTTAAGCAACAGCTACAGGTAAATGTTTGCTTAGCATTTCATTACACCTTCTTCTGAACGTTCAACGAAATTAGCATTTCGTATGTACCGATAATCTGCGTCTCGATCTCTTAGCGATTGAACGATTAATTAGTTTTAAATCAAGAAAAAAAAACGGCTCAAACACAATTTAATGTGATCGCATGTCGTCATCACTAATACTGGCGTGTGTGAGTGTATTGCTTCTTACCACACTTTGCAGTTTTCTTGGGATAGCAATGAGGAGGGAAAGAAGCACACGGAAATCACATCCGCTTGCCGGAGACGGAAGGACATGCCTCGGAACAAAGCGTACAACAGCACGCAACCGCACCTGAGGGGGGAGGAACCACAACCTATTCCCCAGGCACATACACACTCTCACAAACACATACGAAGGCACACACACACACATTTACGCCTCATAACACATGCTGCCCCATTGTGTACTGCTTCCGTGACGGAATGATTGGCATGAACGTTTTTCCTGCCTGACAATGGTAACGGGAAAAGGGCATAATTTAGTTCTTCGCTGCTGTCACATTTTCTGCACGTGTGTGCGGTTGCATGCAAGAATGTTTTAATGTGTGTGTGTGTGTGCGGTTGGGTGTTCGCTTGGAATGATTCGATTTCTTCTCCTTGGCAGTCTGCCGCGCGAAAGCATGATGGATGTATGGGCCTTCGAAAAAATATCGAAAGATTAAAATTTCTGCACCACGGGTTTCTTTCGTGCTGGTTCTCGCCGGGACTCTGCCGGTTTCTGGCAGGTCCACACGTTCATTTGCGTTCGCTGTTCTCGCTCGGTTTGCGCTCGATCGATCGATCGCAACGGTGCGACATGTCTGTCAAGGTGCGGCCGCTTTCGCGAGCGGAATGATTCATCGATCCGAGGGGGAGACCCACTTCCGGGTTCGACCGTCTGAGACGCAAGGGTGACGTCAAAAAAAAGCCCACCAGCGTGTACCAGAAACTAACAGGACAAAGCCACGGCTCCAAAACGTACAACGTGCGAGCCAATTTCGTTCGCCTTTCGCGCGGCGTTCTTCCTTTCTCCCTTCTCGCCTTGAGTAAGCGATTCTTGTTCGTATGTTTGCCCAGCGTATGTGGCCCGCCAGTATGTATATTCTTAATTTTTTTTTTAACTCCTTTTTCTCCGCCGGGGCCTTCAATGGCACCGGAAACCCATCACCTGTCATTGTCACGTCCCGCGCCACGGTTCACCGGGATACGGATGGCGTATCGCGATGGCATGTTACCGTCGCTGACGTAGACGTGAAGTTTATCAATTGAGAAATTTGTCGGTGATTTGTATTAATCAGAAATGTGACGCCATGCACGGGCAAACGCCGTTCGGGGTGGAGCGGAACAGAAGGAACTGTCAACGACAACGCAAAGCGAACGCGGGGGAAGAATGAAAGTAAAATCTTTCCACCATTACCCCGCCACGGCGAAGTCGCACGGTGGAATGTTGAAAAATGATGATGGTTCATGATTTTAGGCGCGGGGAGGTGTGTGTGTTTTTTTCCCCCCGTTGTTCGAGGAACCCGGGTTGAAGTCACGTGGATGGAGTCCATATCGACGGTATGTGCCATGCACGCATCAGCGTTTCCGCCTTAAGGAACCACCGTGCCGCAAGTGGCGCATTTCTGTTGGCCGGGCTTGATTGATGGATGGAAAAGTGTTTTTCTTTACCATGTGCCACCGGAGCTGGAAAAAGCGCGCACGGTGGGGGAAGCAAGGGGCAGGGAAAGGGGGACTGTTATTCACTGGCTGTAAAACAATTTCCCCGACCCACGGTGCGGTTAACATTGCGGTTTTTGCGGTTGTTTGCCAGTTACTATACCAAAGGACTATATGAGCAGAAAAACGATGCATTGCTAATGAAGATGACAATAAAAAAAAAAAAACACAGTAATCAAGACGCCGGGTAGCAGCGGAACTGGATGGAGTGCAATCACGGGGGAGGAAAAATCAATTTCCCAAAATTCAATTACGTTCGCTTATCACGGAGCACGTCTTCGTGGGGCCGGTTAAGCCGTATAAGGAAATTACTTCGTTGTCATTACGTAATTAGAGCTTAAAAGAAAATGTGTCAACAATGTGTGACAGGCGTTGCCAGCGAAAAGGGTGAAAAGTCTTCGCCGAAATTTGCGGTGGCAGCTAGCACCTCATCAATCTTGATAAAATGTACCCTGGCGCACCAAAGTTGCAAAGGATACGTCATGCGAGTTTCCGTTGAACGTTTTTCACCGAGGCATGTTCCGCTGATTAATAATCATTTCGAATGAACAACTTGTCGAAGGGCACGCAAAGAAGCGCCTGTTGTTTGCACTTAATAGACAACGACTCACTTTAAACACAGTCTTTTAAAATTAATGATTTGTTTACTAACACCCCTGGCGATCGTTCACCAAACGATTGGGAAGCATAGGAACATGTTCGGTGTGTTCGGGAAAAAGAAAACATCCTCCAACAGGGATGACTGATTCGTTACGCAAAGAAGGATAGAAGTCTCACTATTTTTGTTCAAATTTAGAAAAGGGTCGACTTCTTACTGACCACCCCTTGTGCAAAAGGGTGAACCCCGTACTGCATCGGGAATTATGTGAAATTAATTAACATCATAGCCATGGTCCACCGTCAGCTAGATGGCTGCGGTTGGCATTATTATAATCGGGCACTGGGATAATAATTGTGTGATCATTATGAATATCAATCAACAGCGGCGTTGGGTGCAGCAGTGCGCGGTGGCGCTTTCAGTGAAATGTGTATTTCCGACAACCGGTGCGGAACGGAACGGCAGCTCACTGACGCCTGGGAGGGCTTTTGGTCAGTTTGTATGTTTTCGTAATTGGACTGAAAATTGCATAATTATGTTGTTCGCCCTGATACAACACACACACACACACACAACCCCCTTCACACCCTGTCGCAGCACGCGGGGAGTGGGCTGCCACGAGCATCATTATTATCTGATTGACGGGACAAAACGTGTCGTTTTATCAAACGCTTTCAACGGCCTTTCGTCGTTCCGCCGTCGTCCAACCCGTGTGCAAAACTGCAGCGTGAGCAGTTTCACTTCAATAATATCATTTGCTGCACCGGACAGATAGGTGAAATGTGTATTTTAACCGGTTCGCCTGACGGGGTTCGTCCGGCTCGACAGATTGTGTGTTACGCGGCAAGGGGGGGGGGGAGCCTTAATGGAGGCGCCCGGTCGTTCATTGGAAGGATTTTTTATATTTTTAATTAAAACTGTTATGCGCGGTGGTTTAAATTGCGCTTTTCGAAAGGCAAAATAAAATTCTACCAGAACCGCGCCGTTTTTGAAACTGTTTCCGTTACACTCCAACGCAGAAGACAAGTCACACAAAGTTTCCCCCCTCAAAGCAAACGTATCGCACCAGACGCTTATTGTTGAAGCCTAAACAGCCTGTAATCGGTCGGCCCAGCGTGGTACGGCACTCCGCCTGTATCTGGTTCTCCCTTCAAACCGGCACGGAAATGCCTCTACCTTTCCACTCGAGTGCAAAAATGGTGCCCAAAAACTTATCTCACTAGTCTAAAGCTCCTACGGTCGTGATGCAATGTCGGTTGTGGATGTGGATGGGTGTTTTTCGTTTAATATCTTACTCGGTATGCTTGCGAACTTCTTGTATACGGGGTCTCCATCAAGCAACGAGCTCGTTCACGTACCGTACCTCGCCCCTTTTTCCTTCTTTACAAACTGCTCGCATATCTCGATTTCACCGGTTGGCGTTTGACGCCTGACGAACTTTTCGTGCTGTTCTTAATTTCATTTTAATTAATTTTCGATCACTCCGAACGTTACCTTCTTTTTTTTGTGTGTCCTACTTTGGCTTCTTCGCTTGACCGGGGTGCTTACAAAACAGGCTCTTCTCCTTGGCTACCATGAATGTACACTTTTGTCTACTATTTACAACCGGGTATCCGGGTATGGGGACAGTAAAAACGCTAACGGGTAAAGGATGGCTGAGTTCAGTGCCGGGGTTCGCGAATGGCGGCCCGTTCCGCTTACCACCATCATTCGGCACACGGGGTCCCAGGCGGCCTTACCTTCGTGTTGGCACGACTATGACGACGACGATGCCCCTGTTCGGCCGGGAAGCAGACGCTCGATGGAAACGGATGCCGATGGGAAAGATGCTGGCGCTATGCAGCGCGATGCGATGGGGAAGTTACGGTGCGACGATCTAGTGCCTAGTGCAGCACTATTAGCAGGATGTTGAGACAGATTAGCATAAACCGAAAGCGTAGCTTCAACGCTAAACTGCTCAGGGCGCTTGCGTGGCACAGGAGGTCTTCGGGGAAGATCTCAAGGAACGGCAATCGCTTCCCGGTCGCTGGATCCGTGCAGGTACTTTTCTTTGCACGCTGTAATGATAGGAAAAAGGGGGTGAAGCTTAAAAAAAAATTATAGTCCCGAAGCTTTCAATATTTGTCTGCAATAATTAATTGGAACCATATCATTACTAGTTGAAATCAATTTTATTCACAATTCCTCAAAATCAATAAAACGGTCGCTTTTAAAAATCACTTGGAAAATTTTGATACGCCTTTCCATTATCCCATCGTCCCAATCGTCAACTTACACGAGTTCAGTGTTTCTTTGTTTTGCCCTCCAATGGGAGCTTTATCCAACGGCAGCCCATGGTGAATTTTGAATTGGGTGTCTTTTAACACAAACAGCTCAAATAAAAGTGAATTTTTGTCAAAAAGTTTTGTCAGAAGTCACCAAAGAGTCAAACATCAGCGGAACCCCGGTCCCGGTCATAGGAAAGTCACCAGAGTGCCTTTCCAGAAAGCTTCTCCCAAGTCACCAGCGAGTGAAGGTGGTCTAAATGTTCCTCCCCCCTTTTTTTGGCCGTCGGGTCTAGTGTGCTAATGCTCCATTTGGTAAACTTTTCGCATGGCGGTCGAAATTCTGGCCCAACAGCAAAGCAAACAAACATCGACGTGCAAACAGGCTCGAAGAAAGGTACACCTTTTCCAGCGGCGATGTCGTCATTCTGTATGCTTGGAAAACTTTCCGACTTCCCTTCCCGGCCTTAGGGTTCCGACTCCGCTGGCCGGGCCCTTCCGCCCTTAATGCGTACTAAAGCCGGCCCCGTAGCGGATGGCGGAAGCAGAGATGCATCGTTTCGTCGGCGTATGGTAAGGCCAACTTTTACCATCGCACTGGTCGTGAGCAAGTTGGGCTATACTTTACGGTCTCCCAAAAAGAGCAGACGAGCGAGGTTCCTCAGGCTCGTCCAACTAGGAAAAGGGGAAGCTTGGGCACAGGAGACCAAACATACTCCCTGCCGGCGCACGAGTTGTTGGTGACCAAAGAAAGATGTGACTAATTTCCCCCCCAAAAAGCCCTCGAACGGGCTCCGGGAGAGGAAACTCACCTCGTGCGCCGAGGTGATGTTTGTTTCGATGTCAAAGTATCGTCAAGTTTCACCGGTGCTGCTACCTTTGCACCGTTTCGGAGAATGGGAATGCATTGAAAACTTCGGTCGTACAACAGGGACCTCAGCCAACGACTAGACAAAGTTGATACGAACAACTTGTTTTCTTCCCTTCCCACACACACACACACACACTTCCCCCCGGCACCGTATTCAACATTGATTTGATTTTTGCAAAAGTGCTTTACATATTGACTGGCCAAGTATTCGGAAAAGAGTGAAGGAAAAGAATCATGGGAAGGGTTAAAAGTTTCTCAACCTTTATCCCCCAAATGCTTAATGCCAAATCGGAGCAAAGTGTAACGGAGGAGCGATAGATAAATTATTAAATTACGATGCTACACTCCTTCCAGGCGAGACCCACGCAAGGGTTAGTGGCAAACTTCAGATATTGCGAAACATCAAAGAGCTTTTAGGAAAATCCCAGGAAAAGGAAATTGTTTCCAACGAATCGAGCGCTTCTGTGTGAGAGGTTTACAATATTGATCGAAAGAATCAATCTAAACAGTCGGCATGAAGGGATATCGATTTGATAAATATCGAAAGGATATCGATATCTTTTCATAGACTTTGTATTGAAGATTTCCCTCATTGAAGGTTTCCATACTAACAGAGCAACTCACAATTAAATTGTGTGTCCATCTTTTTGAAACCATGAGTTGATGATGGTTTTGATATAGACACATCAGTTCAAGTGCAATGAACCAGCAACAAATGGATACGTTGAGCGCTTCGGTGTTAAGCGGCAAAATAGAGCCCTATCAGCGGCAAAGTCTCACTTAATGTCCATCATAATTATGCTGCACAACATGAAGCACTTTGCTGAACCAATTCCCTGCAATGGGAAAGCGTTTGCTATCGTCTTCATTAATAAACTACTTGCAACTGGCTAACCGGAGAACCAGTATAACCACAATCTCATCAACGCCAGCGGAAGGATAAACTTTGCAAAACATGAACCCGGCTGAAGAAAAAAAAAAACTCTCCGGCTTTCCCAAGTTCCACCCCGCGGAAAAGGGAAAGAAAACCACGGTAATGTCCCACGAGCGGGAAGCATAAATTATAAATGTCGTTTCGTATTAATCAACGCCAGAATAAAGGCGTGCTTATGTTGCGTCAGGCAACGGAACTATGGATGGATATAAGCACCACGGAAAAAAAGTGTTTCTTGGCGCCAGATTAGCTTTACATTTGTCGGGGAGTCCGCCCGGCCCTCGGTCCATTTCCCATCCCGCCAGTTGGGTCAGCATAATCGCAACAAAGTACGTACTAGTGCGCTGCTGTTGGTGAAATAAATATTAGTCTTTGGTGTTCCGCCCTGCCAAGCACGAGGGCGAAGGAAAACGGCGCATCGTCATATCGACGCTTTGTCCGGAATCGCAGTCCTGCAGCTGATTGAAGAAGCCACGGAGGAGTAATTAATCATGTCTCGTTGTTGCTTTCACAAACAGTTTTATCGCGTACCAGTTTGTGTTTCTTTTATCAATTCTTTTTTTTTTGCAACTTTTCTTCTACGGAGTTGCTGCCAGGAATATAAGTCCCTGTTATGGATGGACTCATCCATTGCTGGTTGTTAATGAAGAATGTTCACCATGTTCAATTTTCCTCCTTTCCTTTCTCCACAGTTTGGTAATGTTTCAATCAAGCAATCTTTCTTTTACGAAAGCCATGCATCTGGTTTGTTTTACCGATGCTCGTTGTTGTTTGCGTTGAAACTTCGCTAAAACGAACGCTGCTTTCTAGGAAAGGCAAGTAAGTTTTCTATAATAAACATTCCACCTTTCATCTTACGTATTCCGACCTCATGTATACGATTGCATGCTTCAATGCTTCAAATAAAAGACTGCTTCTATTAAACCGATTCTTGACATTTTATGGTTCAAACGATTTTATATTGAACTTTGTGGGTCAGGCTTTTTAATAACTGCCTCGTTGAGAGCTCCCCGGTATGTGCGGTTTTTTCCTGTGTGCGTTGATGTTTTCTCGAAACTCATTACAGTCAGTCAGTCGAGTTTTCATTACATTTTCCTATTAATTTACGGCATACGAACAAACAATCAGGAACAACTGACGAAGGTAATTTGTCTCAGTTGTTCCTGTAATTAAAACATAATAATAATTAAAAACTAGACGACCTGAACCATTCATTATTATAAAATCACAGTTAATGAAATTCCAGTTCGGTTGTTTTGAAAATGTACGATCGTTGAAAATGGTGTTTGACCGGAGAATCCTTTTCAAGTTTTTTTTTCAAGCCAAATGAAATATCATTCATGTTTTACTATAAGTTGATTGATCCATTGATTCTTACGACCTTGCGGCTTACCAAACCCCATCTACACCGTCTTTAGGCAAAAATGGCAGACAGTTTTTTGTGAAAATAAACTTTCTTTTTTGTGGTAAAGGAACTGTAACCAAATCAAGCACAATAAAAACGGTTTATAACTTTCAACTCATGTGTTTACATACCCGGATCATCTGCTTCATCTCGTCCTTGGGTATCAGATTGACCTGCGCCGTCTCCCGGAGCCACCGCCTCAGCCAGTGACCCAACCACACCAGTCCACACTCACACTGCAGCGGATTGTTGGACACGTCGAGCCCCCCGATGACGCTCCTCGTCCCCACGGCGTCCCACGAGCTGGCGTTCGGGTAGAAGCTGTCCGGTGCGAGCGCGACCAGCAGATTGTCCGACAGGTCGATGCTCAGCCGCGGGATGTACTTGAGCGCGTAGAAAACGCCCGGCGGCAGGTCGTTCACCATGGTGTTGTGTATCCGCAGCTTCAGGTCGTGGTTGCGCGCTAGCCCCTCGAAGGCGTTGCTCGAGATCGACACCAGCCGCCGGCCGGTGATCTCCACCACGTTGAGCTTCGTGTTCGAGTGCATCCGTGCGGTGAAAAGCCCGTCGCCCAGATGTTCATCGTATACGGTCACGTACAGCTCCTGCAGACCGCGCAGCTTCGACACGAGCTCGCTAAAGTTGTGCTGCGCGCTGATGCGCAGCTTCTTGAGGTTGTGCAGCTTGATGAACACGTCCGGATTGGCGATCTTGATGTCGTCGATGAAAAGCTCCTCCAGCCGGCGCGAGAGCGAAAAGTCGTGGAAGGACATCTTGCGGATGGGATTCCGCGAGACGTCGAGCACGCGCAGCGCAGGTGGTAGGTTCCGCAGGAGGTTCGAGAGGTTGGTGATCTTGTTCTCTTCGATGTGCAGTTCGCGCAGATAGTATAGCTCCTCCTGGGAGTCGATCTCCTGCAGGTTGTTGCAGGCGACATCGAGCGAGGCTAGCTGCGGCAGCGCCAGGGACGGAAGCCGGAAGATGCCGGTGGAGCGTAAGGCCAGCACGCGCAGCCGAGGAACGTTCACGAACAGCTCGCGGAAGTTGACGGGCATCGCGAGCTGGTTGTAGCTCAGGTCGAGTACGGTTAGGTTGTTCAGGTTGGCAAACGCATACTCCGGGATCTGCTTGATCAGATTGCCGGCCAGATTGAGCTCGAGCAGGAACTGCGTGCTGGTGAACATGTACGATTCCAGCAGCTCGAGCAGGTTGTTGTCGAACTGGATCGAACGCAGTGTGAAGCCGATGTCCGCGAACGCGGTGGCCGGCCAGACGGCGAACTGGTTGTTCGACAGGTCCAGGTACTCGATGCGCGTGTTCAGAAATGTGTCCCGCGGGATGGCCCGCAGACGGTTGTTGTTGAGCTTGAGCAGGCGCAGCTTCTTCAGTGGCGAGAACTGCTCGACCTGCAAGCCCTCGATTCGGTTGTTGCTGAGGTCAAACTCCTGCAGGTTCGCCAGCCCAGCGAAACTCCGCCGCCGCAACGAGCTGATGTTGTTGTTCGCCAGGTTCAGTATCTCCAGTATCTGCAGGTCACCGAACGCGTGATGCCCGAGGCTGGAGAAGTTGTTGTAGTTAAGGTACAGGATGCGCAGCGAAAACGCCAGCGCCCGGAAAACGCTCGTGTCCTGCAGCTGATTGTGGCTGGCGTCCAGCGAGTACACGTACAGGAGAGAATTCACGTCCCCGTCCAGCGTTTCGATGGCGTTGTTGCTAATGTTGAGCCGCATCGGCGTCGTCGCGTTCGATACCTGACGGAACACCTTCAGCGAGAGCGTCTCCAAATCGTTGTGCATCAAATCCACACTCAGTAGGCCGGGCAGAAAGCTGAACGCTCCCTCGCTCACGTTCTGCAGCGCGTTGTACGACAGATCCAAGTAGGTGAGATACGGTAGATCGTGAAACGCGTTCTTTTGGATGATTTTAATCTTGTTCGACGATAGATTGATGATTTGAATCAACTCCAGACTGTCGAACGTTGCGCTAGGAAGCTCCTCCAGCTGGTTGAACGAGAGGTCTATTTCCACCAGGTTCCGGTGCACGTCCGAGCGGAAGAGCGACCGTGAGATCGACACGATGCGGTTGAAGGCCAGATTCACGTACGTCAGCTGCCCGAGCGTAGATAACGCACCTTCGGGCAACGTCTTCAGGTTGTTGTTGTCCAGCCCAAGCCACATCAGCTCGGTCAAGACGGCGAGCGCATCCCCCGGGTACTCCTCGCGGTAGATGCCGAACGAAAGCTCCAGGATCTTCAGCGTGGCGGACACGTTATCGAACGCGTTCGGGTGCACGTAGTGGATGTCGTTGAAGCTGAGACTGATCTCTTTGATCGTCTCGAGTCCGTTGAACGCACCGTAGTTCAGGCTGGTAAGTTTGTTGTTGCGCAGCAGAAGCGTCTGCAGATTTGTGCCCCAGCCAGCGAACGCGTTCTCCTCGATGTCGGCGATTTTGTTGTAGCCCATGTTGAGATAGGACAGCTCCGTACAGTTGACCAGACCGTCGACGGGAATTGCGGTAAAGTTGTTGCCGCTCAGCGAAAGCACCTTCAGCGTGACCGGAAGCAGTGCTTGGGGTTGCTCGGGGATGGTGGCCAGCTCGTTCGAGGTCAGGTACAGGAAGCGCAGCCGGCTGAGGGTACCGATGGCACTCGGAACCGCCGTCAGCCGGTTGCGCTCCAGATCGAGGTAGTCGAGGCTGTTCTCCAGCGTGGCGAATGCTTCCTCGTCGATGGTGTCGATGAAATTGAACGCCAACACCATGTGCACGATGTTCAGGCCTTGGAAGCAGTCGGCCGGTAGCTGCCGGATGAAGTTCTTGTCGAAGTTTATCGCTTTGATCAGCACGCTGCCGTTGAACAGCTGACCCGGCAGCTCCTCGATCAGGTTCAGGCTGAGGTCGAGCTTTTCCAGCCTTATCCGAACCGCACCAGACGGCTCGGGCCCTCCGCCCAGCTTCCCTATCAGATTGTCTTTCAGCGTCAGGACGCGCAGGTCGTGCAGGTGCTCGAGGAACGCGGTTGGAAACTGGGTTAGGATGTTCTTCGACAGGTCGATCGTTACCAGTGACTTTGGGAACGTGTTCGGGCTGATATGGGCGATCCGGTTGGAGCTGATGTCTAGCCAGACGAGTTTTTTCAGCTTCGCGAACGGTTTACTACCCTGCTGCTGCTGCTGCTGCTGCTGTTGACCCGAGTTCCCTCCCGCTAGCTGCAAGCCGGTCGTGGTGAGATGCTGCGAAAACTGTTTGGCATTGATAATCGATGCCTGCGAGTTTGGTGCCGTATGGTTCTGACGTTTCTCGTCGTGCATGTAGAAGGAAACCTCCGAAATGGAGTTGCCCGAAATGTGCAGACTGCGTAACGAGTCCGCCAGTCCACCCCAGTTGCCGTCCAAATGGTGGATATTATTCCTGAGGAACGAATAAAAATCATGCATGTAGAAGCGCCTCAAATATTTGGCTTTTGGGTCGAGGCAACCCGAACAGAACAGGTGTGCCGTTTATGAGCATCAGATACGCATCAGTATATACTAAAAATAACGCTAAAAAACTTTTAACGCCAACTAGAACTTTTAGGGATTTTGTATCAAACCGAATGCGTCCTTCAGGGTAACAGCGAGATGTCCTCGTTTTACTTTTAAGAACCGAATTTGATTTTTAGAGAAAAATCTAGCTACTGTCTTTACAAACATTTGATTTGGTTGATTTTTATTTTAAACCCAACGGCATTTCATTGGTCCTATGCAATCTATTTGTTTACTTCGAAGATCAGCCTTTCCGTTGAAAGCAATTTACGTTGGCGCAAGATTAAACTTTTCAGCAGCCCACCAAAGATTTGCAAGTCTCATCGGGGGCGGCCCTCGAACAGCTCGACATCAGGAACGTCAATCGGCGATGGTAACAGCATTCTTTTTTCTTTTTTTTTTTGCCATTCGACGCCGCTTACTTACCTCTGAGCCACTAATCGGCTTAGGGTGTGGACATTTTTCAGCGAATCCAGCGGCAGTCCCTGTAACTGATTGTCCGATAGATCCAGTGACACGAGCGAGTGCTGCATAAAGCTGTGGAAGATCCCAAAGAAAAAGAGAGAAGGAAAAATTAGATTGCAAGCTCCGAGCTTTCGATTGGGTGCATCTCGTGTGTTCGCAAAAAAAAAAACCAACCAGTTCCTACGATACAATCCCCGGAGGGATCAAAAACTAAAACGAAAGAAAAGCCGTGAGACCCGTCCTAAAAGCCGCAGCACCGACGCCGTGAAAATAAACTCATCGCTCGGTATTTGCATTTCGTCCTTCGGGGTACAATCCGATCGGAACAGATGCCATCGGCCGTTGTCAGCGTTCAATCTTGCGCCCCGGGAAAATCGACCGGATGTGTCCGGTGAGCCAACGCCAAAGTCCGGTGTTTTTTTTTTTATTTTGCTTTTGCAGATGGCAAAGATAAAAATTGCTAAATTGGAAATTGTTTTTCCTACCGAGAAAAATCAAATTTTCCCAATTCATTTATTTGAATGTATGTACTTTCGGCCCTCGGAATGCTTGCTGATGGGCATTTACCCGTCTCGACTGCAAATATGTTCTCCGGACAAGCCGGCCAGCTTAGCTGGGAGTGCTTGTCATGCCTTGTCCGATGGTTGGTTTTCTTTTTTGCTCTTTTCCCCGTGCCGCAACCTCTCGACCAGTGACCCGCTCGGTTTGTTTGGCAGGCATTTTGTCTATTCCGGTGAGCACGTCGATGCTTTGCTGTGATAAGAAGACGAGGCTAATTCAATCGTTAGCTCTGACGGGACGAGTTGAACCGCCAGCGGGACGTGCGATGACAAGACGGAAAGAACAATCCCATACTAGATCAGTTTCCTCCGGGTAAGGTCTGCTCGCTGCCGGCCCGTGGCGATGGAAAGCTTTGTAGAGAAACAGCTTCCTCCCACTCGGATCAACTTGGAAAGAAAGGAAGAAGGATGCAGCTCAACTCGGTCTCGGCGCGCGGATAAACGGACAGGGCGGATGGGACGACACAAAATGGGAATTTACTGTTTTATTTATCCGCTGTCGTTGTTTCGTTCCGGTAGGACAGTTAAGCATTTCCGGAGCTTGTAAAATCAGTCGTCGGAATTGAAGCCCTATGGCTTTCTGGCGAAATCTGGAACATTCTTTTTAAAGCGCTATGTACCAAAGCCAAATCTACCGGAGGCTAGTTTAGCTTCTTTGTTCCCCGTTAGCCGTTAAATCTACTGGAGATTAAATAAAACATTTTTTCCCCAAATAATGAACTTAAAAACTAGTAAACAAAAAAAAAATTGAATGATGGTGTTTCATGAAAACAAACTTTGTGATTGTTTCATGAAAGTGGCTGAATAAATATGGAATTTGAAGAAAGAAAATTAAACAACAAATGTTTATAAAAAGCCAGCACGTATTGACGCATCAATCATCCATTTTTAAAATATTTGGGAAAGTTTCAGTACAACTATTCCGCATTCCGTATCACCGAGCCTGATGTTAGCTCTGGGGCAACCTTTGCAGCAATTAATGGTTGTGGCTTTTGGATTCGCTCGCAAAAGGAAACTGTTTACACACAAGCAATACCACCGGGGATCCACAACCCGGGAAATTATGCTTGTACCGAGTATCGATTTTGCCCCTGGTTGAGTGTAAATTGAACTACGCTGCCAGCTAGACACGTTATTGCAGAGGAGTGCAATGCTCTCGCAGGGATATGCTGGAGGCAACTATTCGACCCATCCCTGGCGGAGTTACGGACTGCATGCAGACTTCGAGACGCGTCATTACTTTTTCCACCTCTTGTTTGTTGTTGTTACTCATGCTGCGCCGTCGGAGTGGAGGATACCGAGAGGATACCGAATTCCACCGCATTTCCGGACCGGTTCAATGGACGGACGGACTATGGTGACAAAGCCTAAATGCACGACGCTCCGCCTCAGCAGTTTCGGTGGGTGAATAATTAATATTTTACATCGGGTTCGGGGACAATTTAGCCAGCTGTGCAAAGCACGGAACGTTACGGTTGGCGGCAGAAGTCGAGTTGCCGTAGTGCCGTGTTTTGTGCAAACCTGGCAACACAGGAGAATGGATTCGGTAATAAATTTTCCATTCTCCAAACAAACCATTTTCCATTCCAAGCCCCCGAAAGCGATGCAATGTCTGGTGCAATGGTGGAATGGGGGGTTTTTTTTTCTCTCAATCTTCTTCACCCTCGATAACGCCTGATGTGGTTAAGTTTAGCAACGGCTGTGCGAAGGATTGCACCATAAAGACAGGAGTAGTTCAGGCTTACGGTGTGTACACACATCCTGCTGCGTAAACTACACTCTAGGGGATGAATATTGATTTTGGGATGCTGAATACAAAACAATATTCTTTATGCTAGGGTCTACATTGTACCATTAATATTTCGATACGTTTTACATGCCTTCAATAAGTGTGAACCAACACACAGTTTTGCCATAACATTTTAATGTTATTCATTTTGTATTTATTCACGTAGGAAATAATTGTTCCTTTGTGGTGCCATAAAGGAAATTCGTAAAAGGTTGTATTTACCAACGCTTGGAATCTTTACCTCTACAATGGATACCATTCATTCTGCCATTGCTTAATTCCCTGTGTGTGAAATAAATCATTCACAAGTGTAACCTCTTCCTAGATGCTGATTGCAGCAATCGGGTCGAAGCTACCCCCCCCAAACGGTCGATGGAGAAACAGTGAACCGTCCCACACGCAGCACGGTCCTGTCTAATTTATCGACTTATGCCGCAATCGGTCCACCGTACGTTCGCTTCGCTAAATCGGTTTTAATTCTTCCTGATTCCTTTCGCCAGCAGCCGGCAGACGCATCCGAGCAATCTGGGCAAAGTGACACCCGACAATCATGGCGACGCTCGTTAAGCTGCCAAAGCGGTCCCCGGCCGGGGCAGAACGGTAGAAACGATGCGTCATTTTCCTTCCGGAAGCGTACCGTTTTGCGGCACCCGACAACCAGCCCGCAAGCCCTGACGATGGCGCACTCCGTTCGATCTTTCGCTGCGCACCATCACGTCACCAAGCGTCTCGATGAGGCCCGGAGGTAAGGATGTCGAAGGAGGGCGAACGGAAGAAAAGCGGTTGGGCGCCCGGTGTCAAAGTGCGAATATCCACTACAAATGGTTTGGCTTTTCGGATCGGCGTCCCCCTGGAGAATCTTCGCCGCCGTTCGTCGTTTGCCACGCTGCACTTTGCATCGGCATTTTCATCGGTTTGCATTCATGTAATGGAAATGCAGCGTTACCACCGCCGCCGTCAGGGGGATACTCGCGTCCTTCCCGTACGGAATGCATCGAAAGATGAACGAGCCGATCAACGGAGATGGAGAAGGAGACCGCCCGGGGTTGGTCCTCCTCCGCTGTTCCAGCATCTGCTGGTGCTGCTACTTGCTGGAAGACCGGACGAATGGAAGAAATGTGCCATCGCAAACCCAACGTTACACCACACCTCTTGCTGACGGCCTCATCCGGACAGGACCGTTGTCGTCGGCGTCATCGTCGTCGTTGTCGTCGTCGTGAAAGCTGGTGGAAAAACAGACCGTTTCTGTCGATGTCCTTTTTCGCAAGGCATATTTTCTCTCTTCCGGATGATAAAGAACTGGCTTCGAACGGGGGAGTACGGAGCGATGGATCTAAAGCGACCGCAAAAGAGTTCAAAATTGTGTCACATACCAGTGTGTGTGTGTGAGAGCGCTTCCCACGTTAGCCGTTGGGCCGTCGTGGACATTCTTGTGTCGGTGTACGGGCCCGTATGGCCCAGCCGAAAGGACACGACACTCGGTGGAGAAGGAAAAACCGCCGCATAATATATGCCATCATATCTATTCATGGTTTTTATGCAAATTTAAATTGTATTTTAAATCTCCTTTATTTGATATCCGGCCCCGGGAATCCTGCCGGTAGCTTTCCAAATTGGCTGCCTCCCGCCGAAGATCAACTGTGCTTGATATTATGGTTATGTTACCGGCGCTTTTCCGGTACGCCGCAACCGAACCGACATTGTTTAAGATGTGTGCCCCTTCCCTTCTCCGCTGAACGATGTACAAAATGGCCAAAAGGCCACCGATTTGTTCGGCTATTGGCCGGGTTCCGGCTCGTACGACACGGGGGAAAATAACAAAAGTGATCCAACATTATCCCGAAAGCTGGGCGCATTCCGATGGTGGGCCTTTGGCTTTCCGTCTTAGCATAGTATTTGGTATTTTTCACCGAACGGAACCGAAGGATACGTGTTCGCTTGTGTGCCATCCTTGCTGATGCATACATCAAATCGTTCTTACCGGCCGGCGAGTGTGATTGTGTGTGTGAGAGAGACCGGAAAGCATAAAAGAGCTAAATGGGGTTGTAAATTGACAATCGACGGACGTCCAATTGAAATAACTCGCAAAAAATGACTACAAATCAGCTGACTTTGGAGCTTGTGGTGCTGGAGTAGAGTATATCGATCGCTCGATTCGGAAAGAAAAAAAAAACCAGCAGTTGAGCAGCAAGACGAGACAGAACGTTCAAGGTTTTGTTGGGTCATAAGAAGCCGAATAGCGAAAGGAGTAATCTTTTGCGATCCACAGAAAAGAAAAAGATGGATCATAGATTTTCCACGGTCATTTTGAGGATGATGTGCAAGAATTATTTTGTTTTCCTTTTTAACGAGGAAAGAATTTCAAACATCATTCATATCAAATTATATCAAAAAGATTTCTCTCTCTTTCTAATAATTTTTTTTACACGACATGCCGTTTCTAGTAGAAAAAGTTAGTGCTGGCTTTATTTCTAAAAGGCTGCTAGTGCATTCAATCGCATTTCAGAGTATTTTAAAATCCATTAACGTACGCTACTTTCCAAAAGCATTTTATTGAGTCATAGTCGTTGTCATAATAGATTATTTTTAAAAGTATTGCCTTCTGTTCAACATCTTTTCTTTATTATTCAAATGAGTTTAATTAAATCAAACACAATAGCTCATCACTTTTCAATGATTAATAATGAGAATCAAGCTCTGGATTTTTCCATCCAATCGCCCAAACACTGCAATGGTAATCAATTCGGAAAACACTGTCTAAAAGTTACGCTAAAAATACACACGCGTTCCTTCCCAAATGTATTATCTTCTTCCTCATCTGCATTTTACATTCAATTTCCGGCAAAGATGTCTGAACGAGGATGACCTCCCGATGCGCCCCACAAACGGAAATGCACCTCGATGGGGCAGTGTCATTGCCAAAGCGTTTGGCAAACGTTGAGCTCATGACCCTTGGACTTGAGGTACGCATGTACCTAATCGCATATTACGATCCCTCTTCCCTCCAATTCCACTGAAGTCGAACCCATCGTTCGTTTGCAGCTTGTGGAACAGTTGGGCTACGTTTGTTTTTCCCACCGTTCGACTTTCGAGCCGGTGGAGCCACGGGTGAGGTGACGTGCGGATGTGTGCAAAACTTTTGGCATTCGGGAAAGCCATTGCTGCAGTTGGGATCACACATCGGGAGGACAAGGGCCTCCTCGCAGGACCTTCTACTGAACTCATCGTAAGCGCAAACCCACGAACACACACACACACAGACACGCTTTCATCTGAAGAGCATCGGCCACACAAAGGCCTTGCACTCTGAAGATGTTATCAGGATCTTTCCGACCGCCCCGAGACCTTGTTTTTCTGCAGGATTTCCTCCTCCCCGGGGCTCCTGTGCTCGCTCCGCCCATGCATTCCGAGCGTTCCTTGATTTACTCTTTCCGTTATTTGTGTTTCCTAAGGGGCTCCTGTTTTTTTTTTTTTTTTTGCACTTTGCTGCATTTCAGACTCAGAACACAGGAACCTCGTCTCTCGGCTTCGCTAGCTGATGCGAATGCTTGCGTGTTTCCTTTTCCCGTAGCTGCCAGCGAACGTTCGTTCGGCTACAATTTCGTTTCGATTCACTCGAGTGACGCAAACTGCGTCAGACCATTCGAATGAATGAATGGGCGAGAAAAAAATAGTAGAAGGAAAAAGGGAACGCTAGGAAAATCTGAACCGTCGACGAAGGCAACGGACCGTGCGGGAAAAATGCATTCTCTTTTCCCAACTTCGGCACTTTTAGGGGCTGCAACATTCGCTACGACTCGATGGGCCCCAAAATGGGCCACAGCCAGGAGGCACAACGTAGCATGCCACCAGTAGGACGGGACGGGCCCATAACAACGGAAAAAGTTCATCATCCCCCACCGGCTTCATGCCTCCGATGCTCGGAACGCTCCTAACGGCCGTTCCATTGTGGTCGACTGCTGCAGAGAAATCAGAGATTGTACATCTTTATTGCTTTACAATTGAAAAGAAACTTCGATTGCCTCGCGTAGATAAGATTTATACGGAGTTTTTCCCGTCCTTTCCGAGCCGGTTGGCCGGCCATCGGAGCATGGTCCTTTGAACGGAGTCTTCTGGGGGTTCTGGGGGATTGGTTCGGAAAAAAAGGTTCACTCAATGCCTGCGCTCCGCTCCAGTGGCCTTACATGTGCGGGGTTGGCACTACGAAACGACGTGATTCGTATTGGTGGTGACTTGAAGCACAGGGAACGAGAAAATGTCGCCAAGGCGACGTGCTCCCTTGAGACGCCCTGGCTAAAGCTCTGTGCTTACAGCAAGCGACAACGAAAATCCAAATTTCGGTTCCATGTCTCTGGTTGTTTGAAAACTGATTGTATCCACGTTCGGATCGATACTGCATGAAAGCATGTACTTTTCCAGCTATCATCACATAACCTTGTTTGGATAAACTTTGAGTATGTTTGAAATTCAATTTATAATTAATTAAAAAACCAGGCAAATTTATAGGATTATAAATGGAGGAACTATTAATCAAAACATCCCTTAAATTGAATCTATCCTTTTGTTTTTTTGTATAACTTGGAATAACCAGAAGCAAGAAGGAGAAGACAAACATTTAATTATTTGAAGTGTATAGTTACATTTGGTTTAATCCCCAAACCCAAACGAAACATAAACATTATATGATCACTCAATCTTACACAACCTGACGAAAATAAATAAACCAGATGAATATTCAATCAATCAGTACATGAACCGATTCTCTACAGTCCAAGTTTAGTTTCCCGAGTAAAAAAAAAAAAAAACATCCTCCTGCCCACTCCAGCAAAATGATTGGCGAATGCAGTTTAAAATTGCCATGGATAAATGCATTAGTCATAATAAGCAAACAATTCCGTAGCTGCCGGAATCCGATTACTTCGGCAGAAGTTTATCCTGATCTCTGCCATATTTCCCCCCGGAAGGGTAACACATTGTTCAACATTCCATTATGGATGCACTCAACTCGAAAGCCCCTTTTCGAACGGAGTTCTTTCCTTGAAACACCTGACTGCGGTGGCAAAAGGGGGGGGGGGGGGGGGGGGGGAAAGGAAATAGAGCATTTGACTCCACACAATACAAGTTTTCTTATGTTCCGTTTCGAGCAGGGAAAGCGGCAGCTCTTCGTTACTTCCGTAGCGTCGCGATTGCACTTTGCCCCCCGTAGATTGCTGTGCGTTCCGGGTCGAGAGCCAACCGAAATGCGGCCAATCATTGTTCCATGGCCTCCGTGCGCCCGTCACCTTTCCTGAATGGGGCAACTCCTTCGCTTCCCTCCCCGCTCCCACCGCCTAAAGCCAGCCAGGGCAGGAATCGGGGGAACTCCCAACGCTCCTTCATTCTTCTCCGGGGTGGATTCCAAGTGTTTCCACGCTCGCCGCAGCCTGCAGCTGCAATACAACCACTTGCACCTTGCAAGGGCTTGCAAAGCGGCTCATTTATAGTTTACGATGCATTTGCCTTGATTTTCCCCGCGCCTTGCCTTGAGGTTAAGCGAAACCAGGTGCAGACCGGTGGTGGTGCGGTTGCGCTGCGTTTGCAATAATGTTGCGGGCATGCAGCCACCGAAACCCGGATGTAGCGCTCCCGGAAGGCCGGAAGTGTTTGTGTTGGTTGGCGTATGATGTATGTGGGCGGCAAGCGCACTCGATCAAGGGGTGCGCAAGGGGAATGTGTGTGTGTGTGTTTTAGGAGGTGGCCTGGGGTGGAGTTCCTTGGAGCGAACGGTTGTTTATGGTGGCGAAACACTCGAAGCATTTGGCAAAGCGTCGCTGGGATCACTCCAGGATGCAGCGCGGAGAGGGAGCCTTGCAGCAAACAGAGTGCATTAAGAATTTGCAAGCCTCGACATCGGCACCGGCACTGTGTGTGTGTGTTCACAAATGGATTGAGTGCATTAGCGGTACGTACAAGTCATGTACGTTTCCGTGACAGTTTGACAAAGTTAGTGACTGCTGCGTCAAAAATAATCACGCTGAGTAGTTGCCTGGAGTGCCGGTCGCAAAACTGCCAGGGCCTGGGAAATGGAACGGAAGAAACTCGTTTTTCCTCGGAAGACCCATTCCCTTTGCTCATGACTTGTTGAGCAGCAGTACACGAGGGTTGATGTTGGTGCCAGCCATTTCTTTCATGAGTGTTTTTGTCGCAACAATAAGACACGGTTCACTAATCTCAACCTGCTGTTGTTGTGCTGGTACTCGTGAAGGCTTATAACCAAATGGTCCTGTATGCAAGACATCCGAGGGTTTTCCAAGCAAAACAACCCCCAAGCTTCTTTGTGATTTTGGACAAGGATGGACAAAGAATACTATTAGAATCGCATTTTGTTTTTTTTTACTGAACCAAATCAATCAAACGAGTTTAACTTCGTTAAAAACTATTTCATCTGGCCCTTGAGCAACTGCTGCAAGTAGGGTAGTAGAAGTAGTCTTTTTATTGTTTAGAAACATAAGGGTGGCACGTATTAGTTCAGCTTTTCATAATTGGTTCGTTCTGTTAACTTTCCACATTGGTGAAGAATAGTGATTCGTGGCATTGATGTATGAATACCTCGAAGCTCAGTGCTTGATTAGGGATTGATGAGGGAAAAAAAATTGGAAAAACCCTCGCATAAGAGAAAAAACATTTTTTCCTCGACCTATCTTATAACTAACTTATTCTGTAAAATCCTAACTGTTCCTTGTACCAGTTGTTGTAATGTTATGTGTTCGCTATTGCGGCACTGATCATTATATTTGATAGTGATGTTTTGGATATACTCGTCTAGCTTAACCGAGTTGGTGATTTTATGTAATTCTTTTGTGTTGAACCAACGTGGGATGTGGAACCTTTGGAGCTCTTGCTTGTGGCATTTTGCAATGTTGGACCAGACTGGGGCAGCATAAGTTAGAATCGGTCGGAAGCAAGCTTTGTATAGAAGAAACGTGTTATCAGTATTTAATTTAGATTTTCGCTTCAGTAACGGAAAGAGAATTCTTAACATTTTTTCGGTTTTTGTAATTGTGTTCAAAGTGTTTAGGCTGAACGTTAGTTGTTTGTCTATATAAACCAGCAAAGAGATACAAAGTAGCCAATCGTTTGTATAGCAATCTCTGTAAGAATGAGTCGATTATTCTCCTTAAGAAAGAGAAAAAAAATACAAAATACGCAATAAATTATAAAGAAAAATGTAAATAATCCTCATGCTATCTAATTTTGTGGCAGGTTCAATGAAAGTTGAAGATAAATAACTACTGAAAGGGTTTAATCGATTCATGGTTCAGGCTAAGAAACTATATTAAATTTATGTTTTGCACTTCATCGTTCAATTCTCTTTGAATTTGTTTTCCGCTTCTTCAAGGATATAAAAGTGGTTGCTCCTGTTTAAATCTTTAAGGCTTCAGTGATTTATCACCTTTTCCCCTCCTGTGAAGACGGATACTCCTATTGTCGATTAAATATTACTGCAGACGCTTACTAAAGGACCTCACAACACCTCATCGCCAGTCGCATAGTGTTTCCAATCACCTTTGACCCGGGTTTTGCGGCCTGTCTGTTTTGTTCGCATTGACTGCTCGAAAGTGTTGTGCCATTTAAATCATAAAACATAATGCACGGAAATGCTAAAGTTGCATTCTGCAAGTTGGCTTCGGATGCGCTTAAAACTCGAGCGTCGCCAACGACCCCCCGGGGAAAAGGGCTCCCTGCATATAGCTAAGACTCCCGGCGCCGGTGGCTGCTATCTTAGGAATTACTTGTGTGAACAGTTCCGTGCACCCGGACGACTTCAGTCCAATTTTCCTCGGCAAACAGTTTCCACATTTATAGCTGACGGAAGTGCTTTCTCCCGAAAGAGAAGCGAAACTGTGTGGAAGACGCCGGCACTTCCGATGCTTGGGCGCATTGTGTGTGTGTGTGTGTGTGCTTGGAGGGAAAACTCTTTTCTCATCCACTCATTCATCGGTAGACGGTACACACTCGGTTGGGCACACGAGCACGCACAATGGAACGATGCTCCGTACATTAAACATATTCAACACAATATTCCTAATCTTCTGCGATGGTGAAACTTTTTCCTACACTCTTCGGTCGGCGCTCGGCGGAGCGTATGAAGAACCGATTGTGGTGGTGGTGGTGGTGGACCGCTTCGGCGAAATAAATCGAGTCAAAATATTGCCAGGGAGCTTATGCTCCGCGTTGCATACACCAAACGGCAAGCGTGTCGTCTGCGGAAAGCTATCAAACTATTAAAGTACTATGCCCGGTTTAAAATAGTGCGCTCGTCAGCACATGCTCCAAAGACTATCAGCACTCGGAAAGTGCAGCGCTGGTAATACGCAAACTTTATTGCTGCAATTATGAAGCCAGACTGCTGTTTGAGGCTCGTTGTTCGTTTGAGTGCGCCGTACAAGTTGTCGGAGCGTGGTTGAGTTTATTGACGATCGGTGTTTCAATATCAGGAATGCCGTCTCCTGCTCTGGTTCATGAGGAAACGTGTGTGTGCTTGTGTGTGCTTGATTCCTTTCCAATCGACTGCATTCAATATTGGTAGAGGAGCGACGTTATGCAATCTCCTTGTATAAGGCTTCAACCAAGAAACATTGACATTTTTAACAAACTCTGTTTTTCCTAACCTCCAAGTTGTAAGAACACTTGCCAAAACATCCAATCTCATCCAACCGATCAATATATCATGAGGTAATTTTATTTGTTATTTATCGTCACTCTAATTGAAGGTTCGCTGTGAGGTTTATTCATTTCGGGATTTTTTTCTTTCCTCTACGCAACCGACATTTAAACAATAAATACCACCGACGCCGACAAGAACTCACCGACTGCCAACCGGGCCAGTCACACACACACACACACACACCCCGCCGCTTCGTGTATTATAAATCATCTCGAAGCAAATAAACCAGAATTTCGTCGTTTCATCGTGATTTGCGCTACAAAACGCCGGCATCCCGCCGACGCTTAATTTAAATTTTACATCCTATTCATAACTCATCATGAACCCGCGATTCCTGCTCACGTCCTCCTGCCTTGGGCTCAATGGCGGCTGCCAAGTTTTGCATGTGTTTGCTTCACGGAAAAACGCTCGGCTTCACCGAGCCGCGTTCGTGCGGCGGAATCGAATCGAAGCGTTTCTCCTTTCACTCGCGTCTCGGCAAGGAAAGGAAAATCATTATAAACTAACGATAGAAATTTACTTTTCCTGGCATTCGGTGAATGTGTGCCTTTGCATTTGTGTGTGCGTGTGCAGGAGCGTGTAGATTACGGTTGTCGGCACGACGAGTAGCAGTTCTACATTCATTCATCTTTTGTTTTCTTCTTCTCTTTCATTTCTTCATCCTCGAGTCCGCTTCACCGCAAGCACCCCACTTTGTTTTTCACCGTCCCGATTTCCTCCAACGGAAAATGCCCCCCCCCCTCCCCCTTATGGTGTTCTGCATTTTGCGCAGTTTTCCCGCTCACAATCAAGGCGCTGAAAATTGGACCCAAGCCCCAGAAGGGGATCGGAGCACGGGGAGGGATCCGAGAGGAAGCGGGTGCACACAGTCTCGACTCGTCATTGCAAGGACCCGGTCGTAGCCGCTCGTGCCGGTGGCTTGCCTGGTCACCGACACTGCCATCATCAATCATACCTGCCCTGACGTCCCTGCAGAAGGGGAAGGGCTCGCGGGTTCTGCGCGATTTTTCCCACCACTGGGTGTGTGTGTGTGTGTGAAGGGGACTGGCCGGCTGACCACCTGTGCGCGGTACGGGTGGGTCATTACGAACACTCCGACCTCGATGGGGAAAACTCGTGCAGCGCCGGTGCGGGATACTGCGGTGGGGAGGGCGAACCAAGGGCAAAGGCATTGCGGTGGCAAAGGAAAGCACTGCGGAAAAACGACACCGGCGCTTGGAAGTGGTCGTACTTTTGCTTTCAATTATCACCCGGACGATGAGCGATGACGAATGGTCAGCAAAAGTTTTATCCACCATCGGGCGCTTGCGAAGGAAGCGGAGACGGAAGCGGAAGCAGCTAGCGAATCCCCGATTCCCGCTTTTTTTGCCGCTGGGCGAACGGGGAGGTACTTCTTTTTTTTTTTGTAGGCCCCCGTTTGGCACCCACTTCCCCGGAACACCGGTGGGCAAACAAAGGCTTCCGGAGTGGCATTTACTTACTTGAAGCTCTTTTCCGAAATGTCCTGTATTTTGTTGTCCACCAGCTTGAGCGACTCCAGCCGCAACCCCTGGAACGTCTCGTCGTCCACGTTGTGGATGAAGGTGCGTGACATGTCGATGTGCTTTATCGTCCCGTGGAGAAACTCTGGCGGGGGAGAGAAAGAGAGACGGAAAGGAAAAACGAGAGGTCGTTAGAAAACAGGCACCACAAGCGCGTCCAGGGGTGAAGCGATGGAGCGTGGAAATGGAAGGAAAATTAATCGAAACATATAGGTGGGAAAAACACAATCTTGCGGCGCGTGTGGCCTCGACCCGGTGCCGGTTACAAACGATGAACGATTTACGATCGTCGTGATGAAGTAACGTGTCTTTTGTTTCGCTTCGGGTGGTGCGCGGAAAAAGGTGCTGCTGTATGTCTTTCCCTTTTTTCAAGGAGCTGTTCCTTGCGCTTGCAGAAAACATGATGACGCGAGATGAGGCTTTGATGAATTTACTCCGGCAAATAAAGGCGCAAACACCTGGCAGCGCTTTTCCAAAAATTCTTTGGTGTGAAGGAAGGTTTGAGGTCGGCTCAGACAAATACGAAGGGAGTCAACGGAACAGAAACAAGCATGAGCGACGTCAAAACGGTTAGGCCTGCCCAAGTAGCAATGGCAAGTACACCGGGGAAGGCTAACATTTTATGCTACAAGTGTTTTCCATTCACAGGTACCACATACAAATAATTGAGCTTTCCTGGTCTTAAAAGTATAACAAAGGATATGTACACTAAGTAGTGATAAACAAACATGATTGACATTGAATCCTACAAAGTGTGCATTAAAGCATTTTCGTTTCCTAGCGACGGCTCTCATGGCCGTTCTTTAAAAGAATATCTTAACATAGTGACCGTAGATAAACCAATCAAGCACAAGGCGTAGCAAGCTGTCAACTTGAAAATCTATCCCTTCTGAGTCTCTTCGAAAACACGTTTGTTTCCTTTGCGCTGAGAATCTCATAATCTAAACGTTCTTTCTTTTTATTTGTTGTCAACAGCTTCTCGTTTCGCACTATCTCCAGCCCTGGGGCAGCATAGTTTTTCCGCAAGATGGAACCCTCCTCCGCTGTCATCGCTATTATCGTCAGCCCTGCCATTGTCGTCGTCGTCGTCGTCGCCATCGGGACCATCGGGAAGCTCTCGCTTGGCTCAGCCTGCCTTAATGATTTGAACCCAGCGAGTATCCATTCTTCAAAGAAAATCACCCCAACAACGGCGAACCGATTTTCCCATTATCACCTTTACCGCATCGCCCACTGGGATGCCAATGGACGGGAAGCGGGGGAGTTTTCTTTCATCACTGAAAAGGTGACCGAACGACCGGGGAGGGTCGTCCGCCGGATCGACTTCACTCCGGTGCCGAATTTTAACGAGCCCCACGAGGACGAAACTGCCTACCCTGGAAACCCGGGCTTGGGTTCGGGATGGTTCATTCTTTGGAAGATTTAATTTTTCATAATCCTTTAAAAGACGGATCGAAACTGGTTTTCCCCAGGACCCGTGGCCCCGGGCCCCCGGCTCGGTGGTAAGCAGATGGAAACAGGATAAGCCATTGGAAGTGCTGCGGCAAGCGGAGAGTCGCCTTTCCCAACCGGTGTGCGGTGGAAGTGAAATTCGAAGCGCAAATTTAATTTTGCTCCACCAAATCCATCCCAGCCTGCGTCTTCGATTGAGTTTAGCGCCTGGACACTGTTGCTGAAGTTGTTTGCGTGTCTTGCCGGTCTAATGGCATTTTCAAGTTCCGGGAAGGGCTCGGTCCGCTGCAGACGGCAAATGAAACGGACGGAAGCCTCACGCTGATGAACATTTTCGCCAACAATCTTTCATCTGTGACAGAGCCCTGAATTTGCTTTTGCTCTCTACCTCGGTGAGTGGAAAGCTTGCGTTTCGTTTAATTCAGTTTCCAGCAGTGTTTTCGCGAGATTTCATTTTATTCCGGTGCTGTCAGTGTTGTGTATCGTTGTCACGCTTAGTACATTTCCGGAGATCGTGTTTCTTGCGTATGTTTGTGCGCGTTTTTTTAGAAGCTTAGATGCTAAGAGGCCTGGAGGGGATTTGATTTTTAAAGACCTTAAAAGATTCTACTTTAAAAGCTTTTTTGCTTAAACTGGGAATTCAAAATGTCGATTTTGAAAAAAAAATAAAAAAAACTACCAGGAAATGTGGTTTATCCAATATACTCTAAATCAGTCTCCCTTTTTCCATGTGGATTGTTTGAATCTAGTTGGCAATATAGCAATGCCTCTCTGTATCTATTGAGTTAATTTGAATAAGTTCGACATCCACACTAGCCTGTTTTTTCCGGTAGAAAAGTCAAGCCACCACCACAGACAACTGCAGATTCCCTCTGGCCGAGTCACTATTCTCTCGATCTGTCTAACTCTTGCCAAGGCCACGATAGAACGTTAAGCGACCAAAGTAGCTCGACATTGACCGAGGCTTTCCCCTAATCAGTAAATCTTTTAACCAACTCAACCGCTTTTCGTAAAGATTTCTCCCCCAGTGCGTCTGCTGGAGCAAAGTTGGGCGGAGCATATTTCCGGAAAATTCCGCTTGAAAGCGTGGACAGTGCCTGCTTCTTCAGCAGCATTTTCGGGGTGGTTGGAGGGATGCAGATAAGACATCGGATTGGTGCCACGGTTTCGCTGCTCGTAAAACTTCTCGGGTCGTCCCGACCGCCGGGATCTCCGCACGGCACAATGTTATTTCTTCAGATTTGTCTAATCGTGCAGCTGCTTATTCATGGTTTAGTGGAATGAATCCCAACATCTGTCCCACCGGCTCAAGCCCGACCCGTGCGACCGAATTTGCTATGCATGGCTTTTATCTGCGTCCGCTTGGTGCGCTTTTGGCCGACGGGTGACTTTCTTTGCGCTTTTCCCCGGTGGGAAACCGGCTCGTCTTCGGGCTGATTGTCATTCCTCATAGCGCTTCAGTTTTGACAGAAACGGGGAGAATGGGACGGAATGAGAGGAAGACCTTTCGTCGAGAAACGCTGCAAGTGCCCAGCATAGAGCCAACGGCAAGCAACCACGGAGGGGGGATCGGGTTGCACCGATGTTTGTCGCGCATTGCAGAAGCATTTTGGGGCAAATAAAACCCCAGGACAACAATCCGACAATCGCAGTTCCAAGTGCTTTAGGGTTGTACATAGAGCTGTAGAAGGGTCTCGTTCTCAAAACGGGAACCAGCTGCTGCTAGTCGGAGTCCGTGTTTTTCTTCCAAAGCTTTCTCTGCTTGAAAATTCCCATGACATAAAATGCATCTTCACTCCTCACAGGGCACGCGGCTAAAATGGAGTCTGCCGGCTGTTCGCCTGGGATTGCCTGGTTTGGGTTCGGAAAAACCACAAAAACCGACAAACCGAGATGCTATTCATCTCTTTTATCTCAAGCTGACAGGACACAAACAGGATATCATACGGATGCGAGCGAGCAAGTCAGGCAAAGTCAACCCCAGCGGTGTCCTCCAGCCTGGGATCGGTTGAGGAAATGGATGTGAAAATGTGGAAAATGGCTGTCGTCTGGGGCTCGGTAGGTGCAGAAGGAGCAGCTGGCTATCGGTGGTGCGAGCGGCCTGTGAATCAACAGATTTTAATCCGATTCCTTCCTTCTGGTTCATCCCATAGAGCCCCGGGGAAAGGCAAAGTCCCCTGGAAACAATTTAGAGAATGGCTTCTATATTTCAGCATAAACGACTGCAAAGCTTGCGGTGGCCTGCTTACTTTTATTACGATTGATTTTTCCGTTATTTGAATAAAGCTGCTGACAGACAGGACATTATTTGCCTTAATTTACTAATGCAAGCACCCTAGGAAGTTTAGACCTCTCAGGTTGATAGCGGTTTCAATAAAGTCAACCAGCTGCCGATGAAGGAGGGAAATTATAAACTAGTACTTAAATCAATCGAATGACAGAAACCCAACTGCAATTAAGCTTTAGAGTTTGCGATCATTCTTAAGGAATTTTCCACGTCGCTGCATGAGCAAACTTGGAAGCCTAAAATATTTCCAATTTTATCCTCGAATGCACCCCCTCAAGAGTTCGAGGGCATGCTGAGGACAATCTGAGCAACAGCGAATAATTTGTACGTTTCCCACTTTCGCGCGATGCATGTTTCGCGCTAAGCCAAAGCGTTAATGCGACGCTGCGCGTAACCGGAGGTTTGGCCACGCGTGTTTTCCCCGAGACAAGCACCAAGCTGGAAATCCGTGCAGTCGTGCAGATCGAGCATATAGTTTGGTAACGACATGTAACAGCCGTTTTACAAGCTTGCTCCCGAACGAGCGAAATCACAAAACACCATTACGGTCGAGAAAAACGAGTTTCGTGTTTTCGGGACGTCGCCGTGGACTCGGGGTTCCCATTTTCGCTTAATCCTCCGGTGAAAACTTCGTAATGAATTAATGTATTCAGCAGGTTCATCGAGATCGAGCGGTGGGAAGCTGGGCTGCCGGGCAACCGGGGCCGGGGAAGTTACTTTATCTTCAATTAAACTTTTTTTACTTTGAAAAAAAAAAATAAGAGCGTACCCTCCCCCGGTGGGTTGGCTTTTCTTCCCTTATATTTTTTTTGGTTTCTTCTCGTGCCCGTTGCTTTCTTACAGAATCCACTCGTAGCGCGAGCGGGAAACTTTCGGGCTGGTTTGGACGATGTTCCGGTGTATGGTGAATTCTTACGGAATCGCACCGGTGAGATAAGACCCTAGAAAGGCACTTCGTGGGCGCAAGAAATAGGGTGGAGGGGGAGGTGGGGGTTGAATAAAGAACGGTAAACTTCGCCACGAGCATCGGTCCATGGGGGGGTGTCCGTCTGAGTTGTGTGTGAGCGCGTGCCTACCGAACGGTGCTCGGAATGTTTGTGGTTTGTGGCGTTCGGAAGGAACGAACTTTAAAGTAGCTCCAGTAGGGGGAAAGGGCGGTCGGGCCAGATTGAGCGCCGCGGAAAAACCTTGTATAAATTCCCTTTCATAAAGTTACCAACCTTGATGGAAACTCAAAAGCCCCCACGGACACCACGGAATGGAAACAAAAATATCTCCTGGGTCGAACCGGTGCCCTGGCTTTCTTCCTTTCTCCTTCCTCCTTCCGTCCTGCTGGTAGCATTGGTAGCAGATTTTCGTTGCCAGCCAGCGGCACATTTTGGCTCGATAGCAAAGTTCCCACCAATCGCACCCTGTTTGTTTCAGCTCGGTGTTTGTCTTTCGCACACTTTCTCGCCCCTGCCTGGACAAGTGAAACGGTTATGTCGGCCGGCAGCAAGCAGGGACGGAAACGGACCAACGCGGAGCAGCCCGGTGAAAATCGATCCGTTTTTAATGTACTTTTCGAAGTGCAATAAAAATGATGAATAATTAAATTCATCCCGACCCTTGCCTGCCGATAAACTGCAGCGACCCTTCCCTGGAGCGATTGGAATTGGTTTACTTAAAAAAAAGCAATCGATGGAGGGAAACGTTCGACGCTCCGTTCGATTTCGAGTTTTCCTTCGAGCGGCAGTTTGGTGGTTTGAACCATTCCGCCCGTTTAATTGCTACTAATGCTCGATTTGTTACATCGGATCGCGACGAGCACGGTGGACCTGGTGGGGGGGTTGTTCGGAAAACCGGTGTCGTTATCAGGTCGATGCACGGTTCACAGTGAAGATTTATGGTCGGCTCGTTTCCGATAGGCAGAGGAGGAGTGCGTTTGCCGGAAAGGAGGCGGCTGCTAGCGATTTGCGTTCTGCATAATGATTGTGCATTTTCGACAAGAGTTGCAGGCGATGTAAATGTTCTCTCTTTCTCGGGTTCCATCCATCTCTAGCTGTGTTTTATTTTATTTTATTTTTAAATTGTAACAATATTTTCAACAACAAGTTCCACTACTGTTGATCACTTTGCATTAATATGCAGAAATAAACAAGCGAAAAGTAAATTAAAGAAATGGTATAAAAGCAAAATGAATTAATCTGTATTATTTTTGGTTCTCTTCTTTGGCGCAAAATCGACCGTCATTTGCCTAAGCTCATCTATTAAGGCCGTTCTAGTGTTTCTTCCTCCATTAACGCACGTGCATAGTTTATCTTGCGTTCCTCCGTGGAGAGGTCCGTGCTGGATTCGAACTCACGCCACCGGAGTACGAGCTGGCGTACACGCTCGGCTTTCCCGAACCCCAAATAGAACTTAAACTATTTAGTGACTCCTTGTAGAGCATTAGTCCATGTAAGGCATTAGCATTAGCAAAGCACTCTGTGGTAGCATTAGTTTTAAGTTAAAAACTGGATGATATAAATGAATTGTCGCCAAAACAGCTATCTACCCGCACATAATTCACCACTCAACTCACTAGCTACTCACCGGGCGACGGCTAATAACTCACAACTGGCTCACCGAGCGAACTAGAGTGAGGGGCACGTGCGCCGCACGTTGACCCGACTTACTAGAATTACGATACGATTTCTAGATAACGAGAGAGATAAATATAGCGCTCTAGTGAGAGAGAGATAAATATAGGAGATGATCTGTCGGGGCACGTTGACCCGGCCGAAGCGAGAATTAGAGTGAGACTTCTTCGGCGGTGCCGTGCAGAAAGCCTTGCTTTTTGAACTGCACCACCGCCGGAGAAGAACGACTTAAATTTTAATTTATCTGTAAATTCAAAGTTTGCGTTCCAATAAATTTAAAGTTGCTTATTAAGCAGAGTCAATAAGACTTGATAATTCAACATATTAAAATTTAATTCTTCGATTGCGGGTGCAAGGCTCAGAAGGAGCAACAAATAAGCGGTAAGCAAAGAAGACTCGTAAGAGCACACTCGAAAGAAATGAACCGCAGCGAAGGAGCAATAAGTGCGAGTGAAATCTTGTGCGCCACGTGCCAAACCGCGAAGACGGACGACGTCGTGCAGTGCGATCGCTGTAGCAAGTGGCATCATTTCGAGTGTGTAAAGGTTACGAGCGATGTTTCGGAGAAGAGCTGGGCTTGCGCGAACTGCACAGAAGAATCGACGAATCCCTCTTCGGCTGCAACGGTAACCGCGATCTCGAAGCCACCTAGCTCGAGAAAAGGTAGTTCGAGCAGCAAGACTCGTCAACGGCTGCTGATGAAGCAATTAGAGGAAGAAGAAAGGCTGTCGCTGATTTCTGATCAGCTACAGCAGAGGAAAGCCCAGCTCGAGCGGAAGGAAATTGAGCGAGAGGAAGAAAAGTTAAATCAGACGAAGAGCAGGCAACGAAAGAAGTTCGAGCTTATGCTCTCTTGTGTGGACGACGAAGGTTCTTTGTCGGACGAAGGGTCCGTTTGTGGGACGGAGAGAACCGGCAACATGGAAAAGGCTGATGCCGAGATCGAAGATTGCGCGGAAGCACCGGAGTCGTCGAAGCCAGCAAATGATGCGAGGGCCATAGCCGTTTCAACGGCGGAACAACGAGCAATGAAGGCACGCGCCATTTCGACGCCCGCTCCAGAACTGGCGAACCATGTGAACGACTGGCTAAACGCGACAACCCCACAGCTCACCCAGGTGGCAAGGCACTTTGCACAGCGGCCAACGGAACAATCGAGGCTCAAATTGCCAACCCAACAGCAGTTACTTGCCAGACAAATGGTGCCGTCAAAGTTGCCGCAGTTTAGCGGTGCAGTTGAGGAATGGCCTTCCTTTTTTTCGGCGTATCAACAGTCGACGGAAATGTGCGGGTTAACCGACGCGGAAAACCTTTTACGATTGAAGGAGAGTTTAAAAGGTGATGCGTGGAAAGCAGTGTACGGTCGTTTACTACACCCCGACAACGTACCAGGAGCGATCGAAGCGTTGCAACGTCGTTTTGGTAAACCCGATCGCATTATAGAAGCCACAGCCCAACAAATTAAGGCTCTCGAACCACCCTGTCTGGAGCGTCCCGTATCGGTGGTGGATTTCGCTCTCGCTTTAGACAACCTATTAGCCACGGTGAAGGCGTGCGGAATCAAAGAGTTTGTCCATGATCGACCACTTCTACGCGAACTCGAGCGAAAGCTGCCACCTGTCTTAAAGCATTGTTGGGGAGGATACGTTAAGAACCACCCAACTCCTTCTTTGGAAAATTTCTCTCAGTGGATAAACAGCGAGGCAGATAATTCCAACAGTTTAATGGAGGACTACGTGGTCGACGAGAAACCAGTTCAAGATGGCAGGACGGTGAAGCCCGGACCACCATGCTTCAAATGTGTTGTGTGCCTCGGTACGTGTTCGTCCCTGGCAAGGTGCACCAGGTTCATGGGATTTAACGTACACGCACGATGGGACGTCGTACGCGCGCAGAAGCTATGTTGTAATTGCCTAAAGAAGCACCCGGCGCCGTGTTACAGTAAAATATCGTGTAGGCAAGATGGTTGCGGTGAACGGCATCATCAGCTGCTGCATACTTTCCCTGCCACCCCCGGTGATGTGAATACGCCGGAACGGACCGATAGCCGACAGGAACCCAACCGCGGTGCAAGATGCAACACCCATCAAACGGTAAGCCGAGCAAACCTTTTTCGAATAGCCCCGGTTATCCTTTACGGCCCTAAAAAGAAAGTAGAAACTTTTGCCCTGTTTGATGACGCAGCGGACGTAACTCTGGTAGAGGAATCGCTCGCAAAGGAGCTTGAGCTTGACGGTCCAACAAGCACGCTTTGTTTAGAATGGACATCAGGGATCGTCAACAGGGAAAATTCTAAAAAAGTCAATTTAAAAATATCAAGCTCTCCAGAGGGAAGAATATACAACATCGATGTTGCTCACACAATGGCAAATTTAGGGCTGAGGTCGCAAACGCTAGACGCTGGGGCACTAATGAAGAAATATCCACATCTTGCAGGGCTGGATGTAAGATCATATGCAAATGCACAGCCGCGGATACTGATTGGATCGGACTATGCCAGCATCGGAGTCGCCAGGAAGAGCCGGGAAGGGAAGTATAAAGAGCCCGTTGCTGTTAAGACACGAGTCGGCTGGATCATCTACGGTAGTGTCGGAGAGACAGATAAGGCTGATTCGTTCCATTCCTGTCTTACAATTACCCGCTGTCGTTGCGAAGACAGCTTACGTGAGTTGCATTTGGAAGTAAAACAACACTTTTCCCTAGAAAACCTCGGAATTTTTAAAGGGCCCGTAGTCGCGTCTGACGAACAGCAACGAGAAAAAAAACTTTTAAATGCTATCACACAACAAACGAACGGAAGATACCAGACTGGCCTCCTATGGCGTTACGATCACGTGGTCCTACCAAATAGTGAATTAATGGCTTTGAAACGATGGGATTGTCTGAAGGCGAAGATGAAGCGTGACCCAGGGCTAATGAAAGCGATGGAAGAGAAAATGACGGACTACTTGAAGAAAGGATATGCTAGACAGCTAACACAGCAGGAACTGCAGAAACGATACTCCCGGGTTTGGTATTTACCTATTTTCCCTGTGTTTAATGCCAACAAACCCGGAAAATTGCGAATAGTATGGGACGCAGCCGCTAGCGTCAAAGGAGTGTCGCTTAACTCAAGACTGTTGAAAGGTCCAGACCAGATAACCAACCTCTTGGCAGTGCTTATCCGCTTTCGTGAACGGCAGGTTGGTGTCTGTGGTGACATACGCGAGATGTTCCACCAAGTATTGGTCAATGAGCAGGATCAACACTGCCAACGATTCTTCTGGAAATCACCAAACTCAGAGGGCCCCCCCAACACATACGTCATGCAGGTAATGACGTTTGGCGCTAGCTGCTCTCCGTGTATAGCACAGTTTGTAAAAAATACAAATGCACAAAAGTTTAAGAGCCAATACCCCGAAGCGGTACAGGCAATCATTGAACAACATTATGTGGATGATATGTTGATCAGCACCGACTCTGAGAACAAGGCGATTGAACTGGCAACACAAGTTTCAAAAATCCATTTTACCGCAGGCTTCGAAATGCGGAACTGGGTTTCGAATTCGTCAACAGTACTAACAGCACTAAACGAAGGAGGACAAGCGGGAAAATGCTTAGATCTAGGCAACGAAAAAGCAGAAAAGGTACTCGGGCTTTGGTGGGATACGAAGGACGACTGTTTTACCTTCCAACAGTCACCAAAGCTCGAACAAAAGTTGGCATCGTCAGAAGAAAGACCCACGAAAAGACAAATACTGTGCATACTTATGTCCATATTTGACCCACTGGGTTTTGTAGCGCACTTCCTGATGCAATTAAAAGCACTGATACAAGAAGTTTGGCGGTCAGGAATCGGATGGGACGAGCAGATCCCTCAACAACTTGGTGAAAAGTGGCATAAGTGGGCAAGATTACTACCGAGGTTAGCAGAAATAAGAATTCCACGGTGCTATAGCAAGGTTTTTGGAAACGGTGAAATTGAAATGCATACGTTCGTCGACGCTAGCGAAACCGGGTTTGCCGCAGTGAGCTATATACGTATCATCAAAGGAGGGGTTATCGAGTGTAGCTTCGCGGCCGCTAAAACCAAGGTAGCTCCTCTAAAATTTCTCTCAATACCACGCTCAGAATTGCAAGCGGCTGTGCTTGGCGTCAGGATAGCAAACACGGTTACGAAGTCGCTATCCATACCAGTACTAAGGCGTTTCTTTTGGTCCGACTCCAAGGATGTACTATGCTGGATAGGATCGGACCATAGAAAATATAATCAGTTCGTGGCCTGTCGAGTCAGCGAGATACTCGAATCTACCGAGGAAAACGAGTGGAAATGGGTACCGACAAAAGAGAACGTTGCGGACGAAGGCACGAAATGGGCTAAAGAGCCGGTCTTTGACGCTACGTCTCGCTGGTGGCGTGGCCCGGATTTCTTGTGGTGCAAGGCAGATAAATGGCCTCAACAGCTGAATTGCACGGAAACGGCGACTACTACGAGCGAGCTGAGGGTTCGAGTAAACTACCACAAATCGACACCAACGCCACTGATCGATCCATCATTATTTTCAGAATGGGTCAAGCTAGTACGTCACACTGCACTCGTTATTCGCTTCGCTGAAAACCTAAAACGAAAAGTGAAAGGAGAAAGGCTTGAGCTGGATAGTTTAACAGGAGACGAACTGCACGCAGGAGAAAAATACTTATACAAAACAGCCCAATATGAAGCATACGCTAAAGAAATCCTGGTATTGCAGCAGTCATCCATACCAAACCTAGGGAAGGGAAAAACTATGAAGTTCAGTTGTATAAACATGTGGAACCCGTACGTCGATAAGGAGGGATTACTCCGATCTCGTGGGCGAGGCATAGCATGCAAGTTCACCAACTTTGATGTACACAACCCGATCATTCTGCCAAGACATCACTATATCACCGAACTTGTCATAGCACGGTATCACCAAAGATATATGCATCGGAACCACGAAACGATTTTGAACGAGATAAGGCAAAGATTTAGAATACCCCAGCTAAAGACCGTTTACCGAACCATCCGATCAAGATGCCAGTTTTGCAAAAACTTTAGTGCGAAACCGCTGGAGCCGATGATGGCGGAGTTACCACATGGACGAGTAGCAGCTTTCTCAGCACCATTCACACATATGGGTATTGATTACTTCGGGCCATATGTGATTGCTGTTGGTAGAAAGACCGAAAAGCGCTGGGGAGTTCTCGCAACATGCCTGACAACCCGAGCTGTCCATTTGGAGGTGGCTTCATCTCTGACTACCGACTCATGCGTCATGGCCATACGAAACATATGGGCAAGAAAAGGCACTCCCGCAGTAATCTACAGCGACAGAGGAACAAATTTCCAGGGAGCCAGCAAGGAAATAAAGGAAGCGCTGACTCTATTGGATCACACGGAGATGTATCGACGGCTTTCGGCTCCCGGTATCCAATGGCGTTTCAATACACCTGCAGCACCCCATATGGGCGGGGCCTGGGAACGTCTGGTCCAAAGCGTCAAAAGGAATCTGGTCGTAGTGTTACCTGGGAAAAGACCAACACATGAAGTCTTAGTGAACGCTCTGACGGAAATTGAAAATATTTTAAACTCTCGGCCACTAACTTCTATTCCATTAGATGACGACGACTCACCTGTGCTCACCCCAAACCACTTCCTTTTGGGATCATCCAACGGAATGAGATCATGGACCCCTTTGGACGATCGTCCGCACACACTCAAACGAAGCTGGCTCCTCTCACAGGAAATGGCAGACACCTTCTGGAAACAATGGCTCCGTGACTACCTTCCAACTATTACCGGACGATCCAAATGGCAAAACCAGGCAAAACCCATCCGGGTTGGCGACATCGTTGTAATCGCCGACGAACAACAACCACGCAACAGTTGGCCAAAGGGACGGGTGATTGGTGTCAGGCAAGCGGCGGACGGGCAGGTACGCTCTGCCACAGTGCAAACCATTCACGGATGCTACGAGAGACCAGCGGTTAAGCTTGCGGTTCTGGACGTGCAAGGGAGGCACAGAACGGCGACAGAAACTACGGAGCAGTAATATTGCATTGCGTCTAATCTCACTAACCACCGAGGTAATGGTTTATCGCTAGCATATTGATAGAAGAGGCCGTCGAATGTCAGGGCAGCAATAACTACAATGAATTAGAGAAAATTAGAACAACTTACGAAGAGCATTACCAGCATGCGCATGAGTAGATAGTCGCTGTTTGACAGATCGAAGGACAAGGAGTAAACAACACGACCCCACAAGTTTATGTGTTCGAGTTGCGTACTGGGGGGAGTGTCGCCAAAACAGCTATCTACCCGCACATAATTCACCACTCAACTCACTAGCTACTCACCGGGCGACGGCTAATAACTCACAACTGGCTCACCGAGCGAACTAGAGTGAGGGGCACGTGCGCCGCACGTTGACCCGACTTACTAGAATTACGATACGATTTCTAGATAACGAGAGAGATAAATATAGCGCTCTAGTGAGAGAGAGATAAATATAGGAGATGATCTGTCGGGGCACGTTGACCCGGCCGAAGCGAGAATTAGAGTGAGACTTCTTCGGCGGTGCCGTGCAGAAAGCCTTGCTTTTTGAACTGCACCACCGCCGGAGAAGAACGACTTAAATTTTAATTTATCTGTAAATTCAAAGTTTGCGTTCCAATAAATTTAAAGTTGCTTATTAAGCAGAGTCAATAAGACTTGATAATTCAACACTTGGTAACAAGTGACAACATTGGTATATCGAGCAAATCAATGTGTTGCTATTGCTCCACATATTATCTAGTGCTTACGAACCATTGAACCCGCTTCGCAATAAGCTGAAGAAGTTGCCGCACCTTGCGGTACGTGCTATCACTCGCTCGGAAGGCATAATAATTAAACATTTCGTTCTCTGGTCAACAACTTGGAACGGATGTGACTCTTTGTGCTACCAACGTTTTGCCTCGTAGTGTCTCGCATGTGTGCCAGACGGCTCCCCAGCCGTGTGAGCTTACATTTGCAACAAGATCCGTAGAGCAGTTCCGGCTGGTTGGATTGTCACAAAACTAGCTCCCATTAGTACGTACAAGCTTGTGACATTAACCCGGCCGTCGCATTTCTGTGCGCCAAGGAAGCAACGGTACGTTTCGGTACGGTACGTTCTAGCTCATGCAGCAACGGCCTGGCCGTGGAGGTGTTGGTAGCTGACGGTGGCGGTGGAAATCTACATTATTTGCTGTAACATCGTGTTTACACGAAAATATCCTTTTCTTGGGCGCCTCGCGGTTACACATTGACGCACTTAGCCCCTTTAGGTCGGTTGTTTTTATCCCACCGTTGACAGCGAGTGCGAGACGGCCGGAAACCGTCGTGGACGGAACTCGTGCCGGGGCCAAACATTTACGGGGCATTGGAGCACTATCTTACCACCGGAGCTCCGGGATTGGAGCACTCTCTTAGGAGCAGGCCACTTTGGCACGGTAATGACGCCGCGCAGTGCCGCTCGCACCGCGCCACGTTTGCTCGCTCGCCGAAATTAGCTTCTGGCATCAGTTCGTTGTCGGTTTTATGGCTTGCTTTTTTGGGGACACAAATATGTTTACACTTTGTCGCCACCCGCTACACTTCCGTTGGCTTGGGAGCGCCGGGAGGGGCGCATCTTTTTGCGGCCGTCTTCGACGTCGTTGTCGAGGTGACCTTTTTTAAATTGCTGTTTACGCGCAGCACTCAAGCGTATAGGGTACGACATTTTATGTCCATCTTGCATGCAGGGAGCTCTGGAGTTCGGGAAGAAAATGGAAGCTCTCTTGTTTTGGGGATACAAACTAACTTGAAAGTAGGCTTATGTTTGCTGTTCCTTGAGAAAACGTGTCTGCCGCTAATGTTCGCGAGAAAGTGGCAAGATGTGAAAGCATATGAGTTTCAGGCAGGTAGGATCCATTTTAAATAATGACCGGAACTTGTACGATGATTTCTGTTCTTGTCGTTCCTACATGATTTTTAATTTAATGAACACCTTCTCTACAAAAACTCATGGATTTTGCGGTATGAAGATATAGACACAATTCCACGCGTATTCCACTTACACAATCTTTTCCTGTTGTGTTGTTCCAAACCAATCCTCACTGAGAGTCAAACTATAGTTGCCAAACAACGATTGGTCTTGTTGGTTAGTCAGCAAGCGGGGGGCGATTATTTATTCACCCACCAAGCTGTCGCAATCTTATCAACACAATTACGGGACCCAACCAGAAAAAAAAAGATGCAACACATCCCATCCGATTCGAGTGGGCCACGCAAGTCGCAGCAAGGAGCTAAGCAAATAAAAAACTTCTGTCCTTAAGCCACCCGACGGGCGGCGCTCAATCTAGCGTCGATTCATCGAACGAAGAACACCCGAGGACCGTGAGAGAGGCACAATCGGAAATCCATTAGCAATTAATTTCCGAATCTCCTAATTCAATTCGGCCGTACGTCTAATCTTTCGGCTTAATCTTCCCGCTCGGTCCAAGTGGCCTACGGCCATCCGCCAGAGCGCTCGCCCCCAGGAACCACCGACATTCCGCGGGTGGTAAAGATTGGCAAATAAATGACTGTGTGCTTCACCGGCACACGGCTCAGGTCATACCGTCGAGACCATCATTCTAACTTTGCCACTCATCTTTGGTTGTTTTACCCACACCCCACATCGTCAACCAGCCAGCCAGCGCCTTCCGAGAGGAAGGTGGTTCGCGTTCGCTTTATCACCCGAAACAGCTACACACAGTGGAAAAGCACACAAACAACCCAGCGACCTCGCTCAATCTCGTCTTCTTGCCCCTGCCTCTAGTCGCCTCCTGTTGCTTGCTGCAATCTGCCTCCGGCGTGCAGATTTCTGGGAACATTCTGCCAGGTCGCCAAACTAAATAAATAAGTAAACAATTCACTAATCTGATTAGACCGGGACCAAACTTGTGCCCCGGAAAAGTTTGCCCCCGAATGTGTGTGCGTTTGTGTCAGTGTTTGGATAATCTTTACGATTTTTCCCGCTTCATGCTCCTTCATTCGCGAATTAGGAGTGATTTTTCGTGGGCGCGCGTGCGTGCCCTCGCTGCATCGCCTGTTCTGTTATGGCCACCCGTTGGCATCTCCTTTGGCTGGAGCACGGCGTTGATCTACTCAGTCCGTCACCATCTGCCCGGTTGGATGGCGCGAAATCGCGATGGAGAAGCTGCTCGTAGCGCACCGCCATAACCACTTTGGAAGCGTTTAATAGTGCATCATTGGTGTGTGTGTTGAAAGGCGAGGGGCGGTTTATATGGGGTGAAAGGAGCCCTCTCGTCCTAATCGAGTGTCGCCAGACTTCGGATTGGGTATAGAATGTCGAAGCCAAGCGGTACGATGTTTTGCTGCAGTCGGGGTGAGGGTGATGGGTAACAAATTGTTTGATTAAGTGTGGCGAAGCTGATGGTATATGCGGTGCTTGGGGTCAAATAATAAACAAACCTCACTTGACGCAATGAAGGTGCGGTACTCTGATCGACACTAAACCGAAACCAGTGATTGACGCGCTCGAAAAACAGGACACAATCTTCATACTAAAGATGGTTTAATTATGTTCACACAAATATTACGACAGAAAGTCTCTACTGTCGTGAAACCAATGTAACTTCAATTATTGTTTGCGTTTCGAGTTAATTGGTCTACGGCAACCATTACTCTGATCCAAAAAGACCAGGTTCTAGCGTTTACTTTTTCAGTAAATTTGTATTATTCACTGCATTGGTTGAAATGTACAGACAAAACGCATCTCTCCTTAAGACAAGTTGAGTTTTGAAATATTTACCGTTCAACTTTTATTCAATAATTTGAGCACACCAAGCTGTAGATTCTTGTACGGTTGAGGAGAAACAAAAACATGTCGAATCGAGTGACATTGGCTCCTGATTCTACCAATCGAATTGATCGCTCTTCGTACGCGTGTCGTACCATTTCACGTGGAAACTTTGCGAAAACTTTGTTTCGAAATGAAGAACAACAAAAAAACACAAACTCTCGCCAGCTACTCGCTCTTGCGTCGTGTGGCAAAAGTCGGTCTGTTCAAACATTGCCCTTTGGGGGTTTCGTACCGTCTGTGAGCAGATTAAAGTTTTATTTACCCACAACACGCCATCGTCAATGTTCGGAGGGCTCGTGCCGGTGGGAAATTGGGAATGGCGCTGTATCCATGTGACTTGGTCGTGTTAGCGAAAAAAAAAGGAAAGCTTCGATGACAGGGCCAAAAGAAAGTGGAAAATAACCATATTCCACACGTTATAGTAAAGCGAATAAATACACAATGGGCAAGTGGTGGGATCGATTTTCACCGGTGCGACGCGTAGAAGGCCGTTTTCATGCAAAACATAGGCCACCGTGGTTTATGTTGGCACCCAGCGCGGAGGGTGGAGCTGTTCACCTAAATCGATTAACATTAATTACAGACGTGGGTAATAATTTAATAATCAAAAGCACCCTTGACCCCACGGCCACGGAATGTTAATTATACGGTTCAGGCAGGTAAAGGTACAGCTCCGGCTCAGCCTAGCCAAAAGTTGTGGACGATTACGTTGCTTATGTTTGTAAAACATTGCAAGGAGTAATGCTTCAATTACGATTGTACGCAGGAGATTGCGAAATGTCTAAGCAACCAGTTTGTTTGCTATGATTGGTTATATTTAAGTTTACTTATTTCCTTTTTTTTTTGGGCAACCTTTCCGTCTTTGTGAGAGGCTCGGGACAGTACGATACACGGTTTCTTTCTATTTCTTTTAATCTTTTACAAAAGTGGTAAATTTAAATGTTACGCTGCTCCAAGTGTCAGGTTTAGTTGAAAATGGCTTTTCTCGTGAGACAGATGAGCCATTTCCTCGCATTTACAACTATTATGATGTAATTCCTTGCCTATGTTCTAAACTCACACCAATCACATCCGAGCAGAAAACCGTAAGGTTCCGGTAATCTGCTCCGTTCGCAAATCTTTCCATCTCCGGCACTCCCAGGAGCTGTTGCGTCTTCTCCTTCACGGTCCAAAATCCATCCCCAGCACCAGCACTGTCATTATCGTGCGCATAGTAGTAATCATCGTAAAAGTAAGCTTATTGGTATTTAAAGTTGCCCGGAACCATTAAGCCGTAAACGGTTCTGGCTCGCTTTTCGCAGCTCACCCAGAAAAGGACGTCCGATGGGTAATAAAACCGTTTTTGGCTCGTTTTGCTCCGCTCGGCCGTCGGGAGGGATTTCGTTTCACCGGGACTTTAAAAGGGAGAATGGGCTGCGGTGGCCAATTTCAACGACGCTAGACAAATAGTTAAGTGCAACGGAAACTGTAAGACGAACGGGTGAATCTTTCGGGGCAGCTTGTTTTGCAGGCATATTTCTTTTACCACGACTCTGCTTTACCACCCTTCCACTGGCAGCTGTTTTTCCGTCGATGGTTAAGGACGTTGGCGTGCAAACTTGCCCCATTCGGACAGATTGAGGCATCACAGATGGACAGATGGTTCCTGCAGTAGCTAGCTTCAACGGCAAACCACCCACTCTGCTGCAGAAAGATGGCCGACGGTTAGTCAAGTGAGTTTACTGCACAAAAACTGCTCCGCAACGTCAAGCAAAGGAGTGAGGAAGTTTATTGCCCAAATTAAACTTTGTGCCACTTAGCCTACTCACTTGGGCATTCCTTCGTAGTGGTGGTGCTCCTTTTGACCGGAACCATTCGACAGCAAATACGATCGGAGCGGTGATTAAAATCAGTCAACTGGCTTGCCTGTCGGAAGGCACCGCACGGATAAGTGGCATGTTCCTTGCCATCCACGATGGACTTCTTTGAAATCGTCATGCAAGAGTACTACAGACCATTCTTCAGATAAAGAGATAACACAAGTGGGATCGTCTAACAATTTCAGAGATTTGCTTTCGGCCGTAAAACGCATACCATCGTGACAATACATCAATCACCCAGAACCCAAATCCTCGCCCGTCCCACAACTACATAGCTGCATTCTACGAATGACTGGGCGCCTCCATGCGCGGGAAAAGCTTTTGTTGCGGGACGTGTTCGGACTTCCCAGACCCGGTGGCATATTTCGCGCGCATTTTTCGTGGACCGCACTATCACCGCATCGAACCGCAGTTCCCCGGGCAGGGTGATTCACTTTCACGCTCAAGGTGCCACCCGGGGAGTGCAAAGTGAGCCACACCACGCAACCGTTCGCTCGCGGGCAAGGACATACCTTCACCCGCCTCCCCCCCCCCCCCCCCCGTCCCCCATGACCTCCGCAAAGGTGCTCAAATATTCAGCACTAAGTTGCATGCTTAATTCACTGCTACTTGCCACGCAATCCGCCCCGCCCGTACCGCCATTTGCAGGGCGCTGCCAGCGAACACAACCGTCGGGCAGCAAATGTTCGAATCGTCACCTTCGTGAAAAGTGTCCACCGGGAAGGGAACGCCGAGCGGTACCGAGATCAATTTGTGACGCGTGCAATGAGGCCCTGGAATTGTTCTCGCAACCGTAGGATGGGCAGCGCAGTTCTCCAAATTTGTCACCAGCAGCGAGCACCGCCGGAGTGAACTATTTTAACAAGTCGGTGATTTAAGGCTCACGTCTGTTTCCGTTCCAGCTCGGGTTTAATTATCGTGCCATGATGCAATTATACAATCATGCAAATATGTTTCCTCGCGCCAGCAGTAGAAGCCAACAGCGAACCAACCGGCTGGTTGCCAGGGGTTTCACTTGGGGCGCTTTTTGCCACGGGGCGCGTATCAGTTTGCTGCCTTTTCGGTTGCTAACTTAAGCGCGATGCTCGTGCGACGAATTCCCGACGAACTCACGTCTACCGAGCGCGTAGCAGTGCGTTTCCCCGGAGCTGATGAATTATTTGCTTTCAACCGAGGGCGAGGATATTTTGAAGCGCGAAAAGCGAAACCAGAAAACAACCGTGTACACTGGCGTTGTAGTCACGCATGAGGCGCGAAATGAATTCAGTGCGATCTGGGATTCACGATAGCGTGTGCTTGTGCTCGTGGAAAACGAATACCAGACGGTGGAAATTGGGTGACAGTAATTTGAGCGCGAAACATAATCAAGCCACGACAAAACTAATGAGTTTTTATCAACATTTCATCTTTCTTGACAATCGATATGATAAGTTTGGTGTGATAATATCTTCATGGGGCATAAAACGGTGTTGTGGGGCATTCATGGGGCATAAAACGGTGTTGTGATACATCCTTGTTTAGGCTGGAAGTATTATGACTCGTATCAGTGCAATGAAAGCTGATGGCGTATTGTTTCATAATGTAATGGAAGGTCGAATTTTCTTTTCTCACTTTTAATCAATATCAATGTTCTTAAATGCCAGTTTATTCTTCTACCAATTTAACAGAGATTTACAGACATATTCAGGATGGATCCGCAATACCTATTCTGGCAAAATTGAATAGACAGTAAACACTCTTGAACCAAAACCGATGCTGTGTGTTTAAATTGTTTAATTAACATCTTAACACTGATCTGCATGCCTGAGCAATGCTTGATACCTGAGTAATGCTTTACTTTACCCTTGGGAACGTAATTACACTCCTCTTCACAAGCGACAGATTCACAACTCATCTCGACATTTTCATTTACATTGAATTGATCATTGAACGTAACATAATAACACGGCCTGCGGCATTGAAGCTCGTAAACGACGCACGATAATTTCCAAGACCATGTCCACAACTATCGGCAACACGAGCCGAGTTTACCCATTTTCCAAGAGTTGTATTCAATTCAACGATTTCACGCGAGTGTCCTCAGCCCGAGGCAGTGAAGCCTCTGTGAGACTAGAATCGATATTGATTTGGCCCTTTCAACACGAATCGTACACCCCATCTTCAGGTTAGACATGAAAATGATGAAGGCTTGTCATGAAAAGATGTGTTTAGGTTTTAATTTGACTGTAATCGAGGCAAATAAAACATAGCACAAAATGTGTAGCGGAAAACATTCATGAGAAGAATATTGTATTGCGCTAATTAATTTTTTGATCGTTTTTATTTTCAGAAACATTGATTGGAAAGTTAGCAAAAACTAGACTTCACATTAAAATGTTAATGTGGGTGAATTTTTTTTTATTTTAAACCTTCTGAGGTCTTGACAGCCTAGTTGATGATTTTAAAGATATTTGAAATGATAACATTTAGCCTAAGTAATGAGATTTTACTGAATTTTTCTGATTGAGCTTCAAAATAGTGAATTTTTATACAATATTCATGCGGTCCCATGTTCTTTTCCGGCATTGGATTATGGCATAATATCAGCAGATTAGTTTGATGTTACGGGAAATGAAACACTAATAAAGTGTGAGTTGATAATGTCAGAATTATCCAATTTGCTTTATATTTCTGATTGCTCTATACACACCTCTATCACAAGCTGTTCATCTCTACCCTGCACGATCGACCGCAACCAGCGATATCGTCTGTTGAATCGGTGCTCGTTTGTTGTGCATGCTTCGGCCCGGTTCATCAAACACTTCCCACCAGTGTGTTTTGCATTTCCTGATAATCCTCACAAATCATGCATATTTACACTGACACCTTGGGGCAAGTTTTTTTTCCCCCTTCACCATCTCCGATATTGATTTCCTGCCAGTCCGATGAAAGGTGAAACAGATCGTCGGCGGCATGAAATGGCAAAGTGAATCGTGTTGGATGTGCGAAAAAACAAAACGGGCGTGAGTTCGCTCGTAAAACCATAGTTGATACAGCCAGTAGGACTGGGCCCATTTCACACGCAAAACCGGTTGCTATTCCGGTGGACCGTGGATTATTTCGGTAGAATTCCATGGGAATGGCATTTTATTAATACTATTGTTGAGCTATTTATGTAGTTACAAAAATACCACAATCGTTTTGTAAATAACACAACGAAAAGACTATTTTTGTGCCACCGCAGGATGGATGGGAATAAATAAACCAACAGTTATTTTTATCATAGCCAGTTGTCAAAAGTGTGCTTCGGAGAACCGGTTTCATCAATATTTTCATTAATCTGTTTGGAATGCTGAAACAGGATGTTTATTTTGGTAGCAGAGCCACAGAATGAACGAAATTATTTTTTTTTTATGCAACATTAATTTTTGACATGGAAAAATGGTTGAATGTAATTAAACTATTGACATTAAATTGTATTCATTCAATTGCTATTAATAAGCTAAGGAATTTACTTGTCCGACAAGGACCACCTGGATTAAACACAAGAGTAATGAAGGTATTTTTGATGAATCATAAAAACCCTTTTTTTGTAAATTCCATGTAGTCTTTTCTCAGTAATTGTTGCTCATAGCTGTGGTTGGTTTTCGAAAATGAGTGTAACAGGCAGAACAGTATGTAAAACAAACGGCAGTAGAATCAACATGGAATATGTGACAAAGTAATGAGATGAGCTGAGCTGTGGCACGTTAAACCGCTAGATGTACACACCATCGTTTGTTAGAATTGCACGAAGTCAACAATCCCGACGGCGAGTGCGTTCTGGTACGACTACTCCATCAGACGGCCAGTTCGGCGGCACGGTACGATCCAGTGGCGTTCTCCTGGGAGCCGAGTGTGTCTAAGCAACCGGCAAATGGTATCACGTATGCGACATGGTCGTGCACGGCACACTACCACTACCTGCAGCTGATAGGGATCATCATTTTCCGACCGAGTCTCTCGGGGCCCATTCGGGGTGTTATTTATGCTCCCCCGGGAAAGTGTGTCACGTTTTCCCGGTAGCACCTGGCCAGGCCCCGAGCTGCGGCACATCGAGGGGCGATCTTGCTCCCGATAATAGGCGTCGCTTCACCTTCCGCCCTCCCCCCCCCCCCCCTTTTTTTCCTGACGCGCTTTTGCTCGAGCATTGACGGTAGGCGAATTTCCGTGTGACGATTAGTGGTACATTTTGCCTCGTGGCCTCTAAGTGCGCTCCGTCACGGGTGCAGAATGCTTAACAGGATTCACATATTACGAGCGCACCGCACCGCTGCTCACCCCCTTGTGCCCTTCGATCCCTTGTACCTCTTCAGGAAGGTAAATATCTGAAGCGACCTAATGGTACACTTTGTGTGATTAAATATTTGCATCCAGCGGTGCGCCGTCGTTGCATGCCGAAGAAGTCCCGTGAGTAATTGTTTTTAAAGGTGTTTTAATAAATCAGTGACCTTACGGGAAATCAATAAGGCCACGATAAGGCAGTGTGTTTAATAAATAATACAAAATTGCGCGTGAGAAGGTAATCACGCACGTGAGCTTAAGTGTGTTGTTGATTTTGATCAACAGTCACAGTGTTGCAAAAAAAAAATCCTTGCTCAATAAAAGATAAGCTAATTCAATGATGGGTTTCTTTTAATTTTGCGTTCACTCTTGCATTTGTTACTTGTGCTTCTATTGTTAAAACATTTTACGTGATGCTTTTTGACATGAAATAAGAAGAGTAGAAAAGAAACGAGCAATCTATTTTAAGAAGATAAAGGAATTGTGATTTCCATACATACGCCTTTGAAAGTTGTGAAAGTTTGGCTTTAAATAACCCAAGGCTTCGGAGCAAACGGAAACTGTAACGACAGCTGACCTAATTAAATTCGTCATTTTATTCGCTGCCATTTCGCCTGATCTTCCGCGTCGACGAGCGACGGAATTCCAAGAGCGTCCCTCCAAAACCGGCACGAATGAAAGCGATACGAGTTCCAGTACCGCCATAAGCACCCGCAGGATACGCGTTCATCCTTTTATCCGGTGCATCACTTCGGTACACCGAGCACTCCGGGTCGTAGAAATGTGTCTTCCACCGCGACCCAAAGGATCATCATCCTCGGTTGCAAATGTTTGCTCGAGTGTTTCGCCCACGGAGTTTCCCTACCGTGGTATGCATACGCAGCCAAAGGCAAACACATCTACCGACCAAACCCGAACGGAGGAGCTTCTCTCTCACAGCAGATCCTTCGTCGGGGCGACGTATCCGCATACGTCCCGTAACTAGAACGTCGGAGATAAAGAGCGAGAAATTAAAGAAAAATATTTTCGCAAACGAAGGAAAATGATTGTGCCATGAACGCCGTGCGCATTGGATGCCTCGGGTTCAGGATTCGGCTAGTTTTTGCCAAGGAGCAAATCTTCTTCTTAGAAATCAGAAAGGTGCTCGCAATTGGAATGCCACGATGTGAAGCGCCGCAACGGAGCGTTGTTTGCCCGGAGCAACAGTAACTAACGGGAATTGTTTAAGTGATCCTATGATACGCCATAGTACTCCGCAACAATCCAGACGGAAATACCGTTCACGTTAATTTTAAGCTACAAATTTAATCAAATTATCTGCCGCATACATCAGTCAGTTTTGTGGACGATGCATCAAACAAAATGTTAATGGTATGTCGTTTCCTCAACGATTGCTATTGAAGCACGTCGTCTTGTCTGTTAAGTATGAAAACTATGTCTGTTAAATGCAGAGGATCCGGGAAGATCCCTTCAAATTACCAAGTAATTACTTCAGGTGCCGTTTTTCTTTCAATTGAGCTTTCAATCTGTTGTGACATTTCAAGCGACATTTCCCCACCGTACGTTAGCATTAATTGCAATGAGGCTTGCTGTATGTCCTTTGATGTTCCTGAGATTCCATTGAAATGAATTGTACTTCCTGCATTAGCGTTACTTACTTTTCCTGTAAAACTTCGTTGGTTAAAAGAGATATGAAATAACATTTAGGGGAACCCTTAAAATTATCTTATCGAAATTGTGATTAAACCACAAATGACAACAGCTTAATACTGTAAGTATTTTAACCCCTCGTTTACTTTACACGTCATACAACAATAAAACTTAAGTTGCGATCCTCAGTTGGTGTTTTTCAACATAGAAAGAATATCCTCGCTTCTAAAAACAATATCCACACGCTGACGGTTGAAATTGTTTACTCTAATCAACAGTCCCTTTTGCCCGTTTCAATTTCCATCGAATTTCCCTCAATTTCACAATTGCAGATCAAACAATCTCGGCCCTCTGATCTCTGACGTCCTGTGTCCTGGCACATCCAAATACTGCTCGTTTTGTCAAAGAAATGATTCAATTCAATCGCAATCCGCTATCGGGGATCAAACTTACTCAATCCCATACAAACCAACTCCCTCTCCTCTGTCCCTTGGAATTGCCGCTTTCCTACTCGCGATCAAAAGATACAAAAAAAAAAAAACATAACCCCCCCGAGAGCGGAATCCCCGCACATGCAGTTGTCCTTTTGCACGTTGCTCTGGGGTACCTGTTCGCTGTGTACGATTGCTCATTTTTGCATCCAATTTTCCTTCGACACGTTTTCCCGCACTTCACACCTGTCTCCGCGCAATGGCGCAATTCCGACAAACCACTTAATGGTGATCACAGCCAGCTGATGGTTCTCCATTCCATCCTGTCACCATGAAGTTTGCACTTCAGGCGCGGTTCCGTACACACGAGCGTCGCTTGTGTGGGGTGCTCGAGATCGGCAAATCGTTTTACGATAAAATTCATTGAATCGCTGATGTTTTTATTTACGTTTACCTTAAATTCGTGCGATTTCCCGCAAACACCGAGGGGGAATCGAATGGCAACACTGTCCTGTACCTCTCGAAAGCGATCCGACGACAGACAGAGATAGAGAGAGAGCGACTTATATGGTACGTTGATACAAGTCTGACAACGTTTTTCTCCCCAGGTGCAATTACCATAACTTTTTGACAACTTGCGCCCGCCTGCAGAGGATTAAAGTTTAAAGTAATCCCCGGCGCTTTGTCTTACTCCTCAATATCGATAGGATCCCACTTGGGGACGTGTTCGACGGCCGAACGAGCTTGTCCTTGTCCGCTCCGGCAGACATCGGTTGCCCCGCGAGCGAACGACTACCACGAGCGATTTGCATTCCGCTCGAAACAATCTCAATTTTTCCCCGAGAATATAAGGACGGGAAATTCTCAATGTCACTCAATCAACACTGATTGTAGATTGAATTTTGCAAACAACAATAAACAGAAATAGACTCTCGTCGCTTCCGGGTGAAACGGGCCGACGGCTACGGAAGACATCTTACGGGTGTGGGGGATACAGGAGCCATGCGAAAGAGAGAGGAGGCGAAGCGCTTCGGGCAAGTCATGGCGGCCATATAATCCTCCACGGCGACCACATCAGAAGGCCACGGTCTTGGCAAAATGGCAAATTGAACCGCTTGGAAAGCCCCGTGCTAGAAGAGAAGGCAAGGAGGGGCCCTATGCTCCGGGAAGAAGGAACGCTGGAAAGACAAATGAAGTCGGCACGCAACGGGTTCGTCGTTCCGTAGTCGTTGTCGTTGGAGCCATTCGGAGACGCGAAACACGTGCGCACGGAACGGGAAAGCGTAACGGTGTGGCGGAAAACTCCCGGAGCCAGCACACCGGAAGCCGGGTGCATAAACGGCCCGCTTTGTGCTTTTGGTCTCTAAAATATGGCGGCTACGATGGGCTACGTGCGCAGTGCGATAACCGAAACGAAGCGGGCTGGTGCTTGCGAAAATGTACCGGTCCTTTCGAACGGGTTCCCTGGTTGTTGTTTTCCACCCGGCATCGGTGGGCGATGGGGAAAAGAGGCTGATTTTCAATTCCCACCGGTGCGCCGAAGGAAAATAAGCACTCCGTGCCTTCGGTGCTAACTGATGAATGATCTAGTCTTCTTGCGGCTGGGAATGGCCCATCGTTTCGCCTCGACGCGCCCGTTTACGCAGAAGAAAATTGTCACCGTACGGCGAAGACGAAGACGAAGACGACCCACGGGGAGAAGCAACCGGCCGCACGTAAATTCTAGGGCCGGGGACCACTTTTCGACAGCTCCTTGTGGTCACAAAAAAGGGTTCATCAACCAGTTCCTTTTTGTTTTCAGATTTTCGAAACCGGACTGCGAACAATCGGACCGACCGGTGCGTTCGGGCCCGAAATTTGCTTTTTCGCAAACTCTCAAGCGGCTAAAAAGGGGTTTGTTTCTGATTTGGGGTTTTACGGGCTGCCCGCTGTCATCAACTGTTCCACGGTCGGGCGGCCGGATTCAACCAATTTCTTCGACCCTTGACATTCGGGATGGATTGTAGCGGCAAAAACTAATCAGCGAAAACAGAAAATGCACACACAAAAAGTTGAAAGAAAAACCCCCAACGCAACCTTGCCATGTTCCGGCCAACCGAATTTTCAATTGGGCATCGCCGACGACAAAACGAACTCGTGAGGCGCACGTTAAAAACAAAGTAATGGCGTGCCAAAAGGCGGATCATCGCGCGCGCGGCACAACGCAATTACGACGGAGTCCGTTTTCATCTCCGGCAAAATTAATGACACTCTGCTCGGAAACACTCGTTGCAAGACGCTCTCGAGGGCGTAAATTAAGTAAATTTAATATTGACTCAGTCATTCGGACCCATCGAGACCCGGCGGAGCGTGAAGCGGGCAAAGCGGCGACAAATGCGATGCCGGCGGATTTCGTGGGTCACGAGTCACGAGCGAGCAGAAAATTCTTTACGCCCTGATGGATCCGAAGCAATTCCATTATCATTACTTGGAACCAGCGAGACGAGAGGCACAAAACAAGACAAAAAATCACAGCGATCCAAAGAACCGTCGAACCATCAACAGTTCACATTCGCCGGCAAGATTTGTCATTCTACGGAACGGAGCGCTGTCAGCGCGCTGTAAAAGGAATTAATTTTCAGAGCAAAACCTGAACGGGAAAACTTTGAACACTTTTTTTCCTAAAGCCAAACACAAACGACGGCTAAAGTCGTTGAACTATTGGATGGAAATGTTAGGTTTTACTGTAAATTCGATCAGTTTTGTAGAACTCAAAGTCTCTGCGCACACTATTTTCGAAAAGTTTAGAAAATTTGACGGCAAACAAGGAGGTAGAAGCAATTTTGGAATAATATCTCTTTTCGCGTGCTTCCGAATAATTTTATAAAAGCTGAATTTCATAAACGTAAAGTAGAGAAGTATAAAAAGTTCAAACACATTGCTTGTCAAAAAAATGAAATCCGAACATTTGATTTGACATCTATATGGATGTATGTTTGTTTGTAACGCTAAAACTCAAAAACGGCTGGATCAATCTTGATGATGTCTTGGGATGATTTGTTCGGTTTTGCCCAAGGAAGGTTTAGCAAAAAAGAAAATTGGAAAATTCAGAAGGATAAGCTGGAAAATTAGAAAATTCCAAATTTCGAGTTTTTCAAAACGTAGGAGGCTATGAGAGCAATCGTGTACATCTTTCGCAGCCAACTATGATCAATTGCTTTAAATTGTGCAACCGGAGAATCATTGAAAACTTTTCAGCGAAAAAATTATATGTGCAAATTCTAAACTTCATGGATTTGGATTCTTGGATTCTTGGCCACCGCTTCATTGCGACATAAAAATGGAAGTGTTATTATTATGCTCCGAAACCTTCATGCCCCAAAATTATGTAATGGAACATGACTGTTTGTCACACAGCTTTCAAACAATGTGATAAGGACTTATGAGGAGGCAGCATGTTTAACTCCGAGAATTCCTGTAAGTTCCAACGATATGCCATTTCAATTTAAGCGTATTCAACTTTCAACAGTCGATGGAAGTGTGTAGTATAAATCTTAAATGCCATGTTTTTCACATGACCATGCTTTATGCGGCGTGTTAACGCTTTGGTAAACCAGCTTCTCTGTACATTTGAATTTTTTTTATAATCAGCATCAATTTTTCCCAGTATAATAAATTCAAACTAATTTTTATTAAAATAAGAAACCTTCAAGAAAAACCTTATTGCATACAATCAAAGATATTGGACGAGGCGAAGTTCGTCGGGCCAGCTAGTTTTTTATATATTTTCTTGTGGCTCACAGTGACGCGTCTACCAAACATACGAAAAATCACTCACCGACAAATATCTAATATATTTGTTTTATTCTGATGAAAGGTGGGTAATGGAGTGAAATTAATACAAAATGTTTTTTAAATGTTTGTTTCTCTATTTCTCTCTCTCTCTCTCTTTCTAGTTTTGTTTGTGTCCCTTTTGTCGACGATTTTGAAAAAAAAAATTGGTTCGTCCATTCACTTTTAATCTCCCAACGTTTCAACAGCCAAACCAGTCGACGCCGTATGAGTGTGTTGCAAATCCGGCGCGAACCGCAGGAATGCTTTGCGGGTGCAACACCGTGAGTACGAGTGTAATATAAATATCAACATCTGATGCCACACAGACCACCATTTCGATATTTGTATTGATCGATGGCAGCGATAATACGTAGCCCAGTAGCAGAGTGGCATGAAAAAATGGGTTTTCTTTTGCGTGTTTTCTGTGTTACCTTCAAATGCTTTCACAATCGCACGTTGGCGCATCGTGGTTTCCCGTGGGTGGTGGTTTTCCACAGATGAACAAATGGTGCGTAAATCGTGCGGATGGTGGAGAAACATACCGATATCATCATCCTCGCTGCCGCGCATATTCAACATGCAACCGCACGATACGCTGAAGTGCTTTGCAAAACCGGATCCTGCCGGGGAAACTTGATCGACACTCGAGGATAAAAACATCCATTCACAATTGCGATTGACGGTCGCTTGTGCTTGGAAAGGGGGGACATGAAACTTAACCAATCGGGGTGTATGGGATGAACAGTTACATGGTGGTGAATTAAAAATACCGCATGTTTTTTTCACATTTCCTCTTTTCCTAGCAGCTGGTACAGACCGAAAGTGATGTGTTTGTTAATCATGAAGTGCAAAACACTAGTTTGAAAGAGAGACAAGGATGGTATATTAAATCTTTCGATCTATTCACTTATGCTATACACTTATTTTTTCCGAAAAGTTCCCAATATCAATACGTATATTCTAAACATGAATGAATACTGAGTGTATGGAAGAGTAATCATTTTATAAACATGCCGTATAAACGACCTAAGTGTACAGTTTTTTTTTTATGTTCGTTGAATAATACATATCCAACTTATCCAAAGAGTCCATCAAAAATTTCAAACACAGTGCGTGACAAAAAAAACACAAGCACACTTGTTGCAAACTGAATTACACTCGCGATGCTTACACTTTTGATAACGCACTAATCCGGATAAAGTGTTTTTCCACATTGAGACATTCTTTGAAACAACTGACTAATATTGAAAACTTATTTGACGCCCGGTATATTAATTTTTCCCCTCCTTTTTGTTTCAATGTTGAGAGCTGGAAAACAAAACCCGAAAACTATTTTGCCCAAAAAATATCATTTTAGCCGAATCGGTTGTGTTTGCTTTAAGATTTTTTTTTTAATTGCACACATAATTATTGAAATCGAAATCAAGTATAGTTTCGCATGAAAAAAAAATGAAAATGTTTCGAATTAAGGTTTTGTTTTGTGGGAATTCATTAAACATAATCCTGTTCCAAAACATCGAACATCCTGTCCCGTCCAATCGAATGTCAAAATAATCTTTCAGCAGAAAGTTTCACAGAATGTGTCAATGTGTAATAACACCATTAATAAGTTTAGTGGCGGTTCAAGCCAAAACCAAACTCGATCTAGCTTTTAATGAACTTTATTCAGACAAACTGCCGTACGCTTTTCAAAACGTTTTATCCGCAAATCCTTGTAAAAAAAGAACCAGAAAGCTGGCTCCAGTATATATATTTTTTATAGCTGAACCCGCGTCTTTCCAAATATGGCCGTTACGTGATGTTGACCACTGACATCGACTTTAACTTTCACCCTATACGCTCACCTTATTTCCGAGGTGTCTACAGTTAAATGTTATCCATTTAAATACCATGAGGATATCTATTAACCTCACTTTACCTATACAAATCGCTCTTAGTTCGTAACGTCAGTTGCCTACTGTTGTTGTTTACTATTAACTCGCGGATAGGATAGTTTATTAATATATTTTTGGAGCAACACTTTTAAAACATTGTAACGTTCTATGCTGATAACTGTTTTAGATTTCTCACTGCACTTCTGTACACTTCAAATATTGTCCCTCCAAACATCGCTCATGTATGCATTTGTGCCACAGCTAGAGGTAATTCTCTGAGCTTTCTTCCTCCACATCAATTTGCGAGCGCATCCTCGCCGTCCCACATTGATGCGCACGTCTGTCATCGATTATTTAAGTAGACACACCAACACAAAATCCCGCCCAAGGGCCAATGTTTAGCGGACCTAAAAATAAAACAAACATCCGCATGTCATTGCGTGCCCAGCCCGAGCCTGAGATCGGCTCGGTCTAAATCCTGAAGCGGGACGCAAAGTTCGACAAAAAAAAAAAAAAAAAAAATGTCTCCGAAAATGTCATGCAAATATTTTCACTGCTTTATACATATTTATAAATGTTCGCATTGTTTGCTTATTTATATTTTCATTCCGCCCAAAGCCACATGGAGCTGGAATCAAAGCATCGGCCGCGTACGTGCGCTTACGCGAGGATACTCACGTGACATTGGACGGGAAAATTCAATCCAAAAGGGAACGCCAACGAACCCTGTGTGTGTGTGTGTGTTTGTGTGTTTTGTGTACGCACGGCTTATGTATTGCGTTTATCCTCTCGTTTTGTTTTTGCAGTACGGAAGCGTTTGCTGACCGTTTTTTTGGTCGAAGTGATGCGGTTTTTTTTTTTCCCCCGTAGTATTGCGTCGCGTTTCGCTCGACTTAAAGCTATCAGTTGGTCAATGGTACGGGAAAGCATACATTTACAATCATGAGCCGGCTTATGTGGTTTGGAAAATATTCAACAGTGCAGAGACTCCCGATGAGCTCCATCGCGCGGCGATCGATGAAAGCGGGGAGGTTTTTTTTTTTTTTTTTGGTATCGCAACTTTTCACTTTTCATCAAACTTTACCGAACGAAAATGGTGCGGAAGAATGGTGACAAAAGCTAAAACCAAAGCCTGGTCCGGGCCGTTTGGCGCGCGATAGGATGGTGCTCGTGGCCGTAGCCGCATTATATCGTTATTCGTCGGCTTGTTCGGCTTCGTCGGCATATTCCCCGGCGGTGCATTGCGCTGCATTCACGCTTCGGTTCATTTTTGTGCAGCATCCCGCAACGTCAAACAAGGTTGCAGATTTTTTGCCTGCTGCTTGCTGGCGTGTCGCTTGCCTCCGCGAATCGTGCCCGATTGTTGCAGCCTCTGTTTGTTTTTCTGCCCGGATTATGTTTGTTTTCCGCAGTGTGGCCTGCTGGATGGTCGGCTGGATGTGCCGTGACGTTGGAGCGTGGACGGTGGCATTCTACCGACAGCACGGTGCCAGCGCTGGGCATAGCCCGGGGGGGGGGGGGGGGGGAGTGCAAATTTTCTTGCCTGATTTTCTTCGGACACGTACTGCAGCCAAAGCAGATGAAGTGACCGATAGTACGTAAACAGGGCAGATTAAGGATCGTGACGAACACCTCGGATGTTTGCATCAACATTACTGTCGCATCGTGGATGACGTGTGGCTTCAAATGACCCAGGGAGAAGCGTTGCAGTGTGCAAACACGTGGTATATAATGTGTAATTCTGTTGATTCATTCTGCCAGTAATATTCGGTATAAGTGCTTGAGGGCGAGGCATTGTTTTTTTTTTAATGAACATGTAAACGAAACAGTTTTTCTGGTTTTACTAACAGACTATTCAATTGTTTATGTTGCGAATCTATTTGTGGTAGCGAAATAAAAATGTGTGTCACAATCACAATAAAACTATCAAATCTAATTCATTGAAAAGTGTAAGACATTACGAAACTCACTTATAATATGAGCATTACAAAACATAGTTTACACATAGGAAATAAATAACTTAACACAATGTAGCCAACATTACAGAGGTCATGAAATGTGTATCAATTCCAAGAAATAATACTTCTTTTCGATACTTATTTTTTAAGCTCTCAAACAGGAACCAGGTCTCTTGATTCTGGACACATTTTTGCAGTTTTAACTAGCAAGTCCCTCCCGTGCAAACGTTACATCCTCGATACATTCTTTGTTCGCATAAATAACAGATGCAGTTTCCATGTAAATGCCTAGCTCGTGCTCTAAAGTGCTTTTCTAGGTTTTACTGCAGCTAACACTGACACGAGCAGTGTGCTCCTAGCGTCTGTTACATGTGAGCCAACAAAGTCTACCTTCATGGGAAAACAATTTCCATGTGGAGGTAGCTCACAAACAGACGTCGTCCAACAAGCAACAATCGGCCCCTAGCCCGATAGCACTAGGAAACGGGTCCCGAAAGAATCCTGCCAGGCGAAGAAATTTTCTTCCCGGCGAAACAATCAAACATTGAATTCCTGGCCAGCTTTGGTCAAAATTCCAAACTCCATGCAGGACGTTTTCCCCGGCCCGGCCTGCAACACTCGGTGTCAATCAGTTCCATTCGAACAGGGGACTGGAAAATTGAAATAGCAAGCCGGAGGATGTCGAAACGAAATTGTTTGCTGCTGCCCGCCGCCGAGCTTGCTTTTCGGTTACGTTTCGCAATCCCTTCGACCGAACGACCATGTTTGTCCCAGAATTGGCTCGAATAAGGCCGAAGCAAGACAATGTTGCTAAAACATCGCATGCTTAGGTGGTGGTTCTGTTTTTTTTTTGGTCTTACCTCTATTTCCCCGCCACACGCTAGTCAGTTTTCAGTGAAAGAGATGTTTCATCCTACGTGGGGCGTCGCTTGGGCGTCATGGGAATCTACCTGCCCAAGGGTGTGGCAGGGGGTTAAGAATAGCTGAAAGCATCCTTTCAAGTATTCGGTTATTTCCCGTCTCCCCCGTTCGCTTACCGCCCTGCAACAACCATACCAGTTTTGGGAGGGCTTACCCATCTAAAGAGAAGCTTCCGTACGGCACACAACTGCGGGGAGAAAAGAGGACAGGGAGTACGGGGGGGGGGGGGATGGGTCCTTAAGACAACCTTCCTGAGGCAGTGCAAAACATAACAGTTTGCGTTGCCCCGGGTGGCTCCGGCTCGATCCACACCATTTGATGACAGTGCCTTCATCTCGATGGCATCCGGATGCCCTTTTCTTCCCGCTTCGTTGAGGAAAATTTAGGAAACCGGAAACAAGCGTACGGGCAACGCGGTGCACCGGGAGCGAAAACGGTTGGCTTTGTTTTGCCAGCACCGAAAGCACACAACAAACGTGCCACGCCGACCGCCCGCATCACCTTCCGGTGCAGGGTTGCCAGTTGGCGCGTTTGCGCTTTGTTTTTGTGCTGTTTTCAAACCATTTGCTCAAGCGCTATCCGTTTGATGTCGTTTCCGGAATGGAAAAGAACAACGAAGATAAGCAGGTGACTGGGTGCAGCTTGCTGCTGGATCATCCCACCTTCCGGTTGAGTCGGATCTTCCCGCCGGAAGAGAAAAGCGAGAAATGCTTCTTCCCGAAACGAAGCCAACGAAGGGGGAACAACAGATAGTGATGGCGTGCGCTGTGCATTACATAAATTTCCTTTTATTTCTGTTTGCTGTCTGTTTGCCTTTGCCTTGGCGACGGTGCCAATTTCGGGTGCTTTCGCCTACTTTTCGGACCAATTTTCCGTCCATCGATCACGCGGTGCAAAGCAATTCTGGGGCAGAGAGAAAAAAAAAAACCGGAACCCCGCAGAGCGACCGTCAACTGACGCTGCACCAGACAGGAGAATGCCGGGAAACATTTGATATTGCAAATCGAAAAGCAGCTAAGTGGCGCCATGTCGCCGAGCTGAAGGAAACCACCACCACCTCCCCACAGCCCTCTTGCGTCGTATGCATTCCGAGAGTTTTCCAGCACAGCGCCCTTCCCGGGAGGTCATATTTCACGCTTCGCTCCGGTACTTGCACAGACGTGATGGCGATTCAAATCACCTTCTTTACGGTGCATTTCAATATTTCATTGGCCATATTTTACCGGGTTTTACAACAGCCAGGATCCCAGCGCGAGCCACTTTTACGCGTCACGTTGCCCAGCACCTTCCACGGGTAATATATGGTCACGCTTCACGTTTCCGTGCATTTCTCTTTTTTGTTTTATAAATAAATAAAAAAGCCGTACAAAGTGCTTTTGTTTGATAGCGCTTTTTAATGGAGGCGCATGGTGATGACTCTTTGCTGTGATGAACACATTCCGAAATGTCCAGCAGGAAATGGAGAGATGAGCTTACGTAAGGTTTATGACACTACTACACTCTTGACACTGTGTTATGCCATGCATTAAAAGTATGCTGCACACGGTCACTGAAAAATAAACAAACTGACCAGTTTTCACAGCAGAAAAATAAAACATCGAGTAGTACTGGAAAAAAAAAACCCTCCAGAAAATGCAAAAAAAATTTGTTTAAATGTATGAAACAGTATTTTCCAATTTCATACCGACATCACAAATCTAAAAGCGACTCTATTCATGCTTGCTAGTTACTGTAGTCTACAACTATTTCGCTAACCTAATTCCATGGTTCTTAATATTTCTTAAGGCAAAGTTCGTCTCTATACCTCGCTGCTTCTAAGAGAATGGAGGATGTGTCTTCCTTTCAAAATGCTTTTTTACTCTTCTCTTTTTTACTGAGTTTTACATCAACTTCATTCCATTGATTCGCGTAGAAAAGCCAACGTCCGCTTATTTCCTCGGAAACTGTAAAACTCCTCGTGGGTACAAATTAAATTAATGATATCTGCATGTAAACACCGAGCAGCTCGTTTTTTTTTTTGGATTTCAAATTAATTTCAGATGCGAAAGTAATTGGAAAACAGCTCTCAAAGCCACGAATCGTTCGCCATTTGACGGGCTTCGAAGCATGAATCAAAGTGATCTATTTTCCTTATTAGCCCTCGTCCATTCGCTTCCCTTCTTCCATCCGGTTGCGCGTGTGGGTAAGTAGAGCGTAGGAAACAGACATTGAATGGGTGCCTGCACGTGGACCCACACTTTGGCAAATCACGTTCCCTTTTGAGCCGTTTCACTGCACGGGAAAAGCAAACGAAGACCCGTTGGATTTTTTCGGTGTAACTACGGAGAAGCAATTTATTTACCACCGGCACCTCGAAACACGAATCCTTACAACGCTGCCAAAAGCGTAACTCCACTTTTAACTTTGACAAATAGCAAGAGCAACCAGGGAAGACACATTTCCGATTCCACTCGATGCTCGAAAAAATGCTCCACATGCACGTGCCGTGTGTGACACACCGATCAATGAGTTTCGGCGTTCGTCTCCTCCTACGTGGATTCTTATTTCCAACAAAAAAAAAATACATGCCTCTTCCTCAACCAACCACAAGTGCCGGGAAGCGCTTGCGATTCCCCGAACCTTTCTCGGTTTTCGAAATGTTTCGGCATGCTCGAGCAAACAAATAAAGCCCGCCCTTTCCCTTCGCGGTTCGAGGCTAACACGGGAAATAACGAGTTGTCACCACTCAAAAACCCGATTTGGTTGCACAAATTGCGGTCTTCCATTTTGCCACCACGACGTATTGATCGTAATGATGCGCCATTTCACAGAGCTCGTCCAACTTCCACCAAATCGCGTCACCAGTGCCAGTGGGCAGGGTAGAGTGGTTTTCTTAACTAGCCAGCACCGAGTGACTTTTCTGGGAGAATAATTTGATTTGCCAGCGAAACTACTGTACTGCTTATTTTTCGGCTTTGATTTTCTTCCCTCTCGCCCTCTTGCGATGGCGAATGTGGGGGGCTCTAGGTTTAAGAGCGCTCCAAACAACGAGCTGACACTAACAAGACTTTTGAAGGAACCCTAGAATTCGTTCTCAACGAGAGAGGAAAAGTAAGCGAACGTAGCGTCGGTGAAGGAAAAAAAAATACAACACGAACACCGTTGGTAAAAGAAGCCGGCGGCAAAAGCAAAGAAAGGCTGGAAAAACCTTACATTACAAAATGTCAAAATAAACAATCCCAATCCTCTTATTTGCAATCTTACTGGATGGAAGAAAACAAAAAAAAGAAAAGATGGAAGTGTGCACACATTCCCCTTCCGCGCACACCATTGGAAGAATGCCGTACGTTCTCCCTCTTGAGCAAAAGTGCTTCTTCGTCGACGCGTTGGGTGGAACCGAAAGGCAAAGTGAAGTGAAGTGAAGTGAAGTGCCGGCAGCGAACGAAAGAAATGCCCACAACCGTGGGCAGAATTGTCGGTGCTAAAAAGTGCCACCTCCCCGCGCTCAGCGAGCCCTGCCCGAAAGTGTGTGTATTGCAAAAGCTGACAGACACCATGAAGTTTTCTGCCCGGGCACCTGGAACGCCAGGACGCAAACCTTACCGACCGACCGGCCCGTGCCGGTGGGACGCCAAAAAGGGCACACTCCTTCGCTCTCTTTCAGGGCACGATTGAAGTGCGACTAGCTTGTTAGTGATATTTGCTTAAGGTTGTTTGGTGAACTAGACTGCAAAGGTAGAAGAAGAAGAAAAAAAATTGTGGCAGGAAAAAGAATCAAGAAAGAAGGAACATCCCACATTCGCACAGCCCATCGGCACCGCTCCCCTTCGGTCCCATTCATACCGGTACCGACCAATCCAAATTCGCAGGTCCCACGCGAACACTCGTGCGTTTGAATGCGCAACAAGAAAGCGAAGAAGGTCCTTCGCTGGAGTGCTGCAAGGGCAGAACGCAGGAGGATGTTCTTAGATCCATTCCTTCACCCGGCCGTTCCCACCGGCCGAATGAAGCGTGACGTGGAACGGTCCTGTTTCCGAGAGGCCGCTCGGTAGGAGAAAGAAAACGCAACGGTTGGCTGCTTCGTTCACCTCCTCAGCGCTGGAGGAACCGGGCTCCGGCATTTACGGGAACTCGGGCCGAAGCGCCTGCTGGGCCGACCGGTGGAGGTGAACTGAATTTAAATTCACCATGCTACACCGTTCCGGTAGATTATCGCCCGCCGGCCTCTGGGTAAAAAAGGACCGACCGGGCTTTATCCGCTTTCCACTGCGACACCTGCGCCTCCTTGCTGACGGTGCTGGCATTTGGCTCGCTTTCGGCGAAGGAGGGAAAGAAAAGTATTAGCCCAATCGCAACTGCAGAGACCGGCCCCGGACGGGCCCAACTACGCTTGAAGGTCAATATTTATTCTTCAATAAAACTTCGATACGCACCGCGTGGCATGGGGCGGGGTTTGGTTGGAGGGTAACCAAAGGAGACCCCCCCACTCCCCGCACCGTACCGCAGGCCGTTTGTCGATTAAACTCGATTTCGTTTACAAGCCACTCCACCCCGGCGATTGCAAATCGTCAAATCAGTCGTTTCCGGGCAAGCACCATGAATAAACATAGCCTACAATCGTCGACAATCGAAGGTGGTTGACTTTAACAAACTGTTGTTTGTTTGCATTTAAAATGTTATCCTAAACGGTGCAGGGCCGTTCCACCCGAAGGGCCACTCCGTCGCGAGCAAACACACGCACGGTCGATGGTGGATTAAAGCGGTCCGCTACCGCACGTGCCACGAAGTCGATCCTGTTGCGTGGGGTTGACCAAACGGAAAGGACGGGAAAGGGGTCTTGTCTTACTCACCGGGAAATTTGTAAAGTGACACCTCGTTGCAATTGATCTCCAGCAGTGCGGTTTCGTTGGGTAAACTCGCACAGCGGCACATCGTGTTGATTGGACACTCGTACGAGATGTCCTGATTAGTGTAGAGGATGTTCCGATTGTCCAGCTTCCAGCCGACCGTTCCGGTGTGTAGCACGGCAAGCACCAGCACGCTCACGATGTCTACGAATGTTCGCACGCACCCCGCCGCCATGATGGGTTTGCGTATCGGGCCTCGCGCCGTTGAAACTTTGTTTAACTTCCAGGCTCGCTCTGAAAGTAGAAGAACACGAAGCGTAAGAACGTGAGCAAATATAGACCATTGTGGTGATCGGTATTGAACAGAAATGGATAGGATGATCGAACCAGCTGCTGACGAAAAGAACGCAAGGAACACAGATAAAAAGAGGTATGCAAAGTTCCGTCTCGATGAAGCACGTTCAAACTTTCGAGCTCACAAAGTTCCATTTCTCGTCGATAACATTCAAAACTGTTGGAAACCCGTGAAACACATTCATCCGTCCAGCACTGCCACCGCCAACTAGATCGCTATCTTCGGAAGACTACATGAATATACTACATGATAAATTTACCCCATTCATCATAGTAGCACACAGCAAAGTTGTAAAGTAGCATGTGGGGAAGGGAAATAAATTTCACCACCGAAACGGTTGGCAGGAACGGAGTGCGGGCAGAGACACTCGTCCGCTTGTGGACGCCGTGTATGCCGAAGGAAACTGCTGGAAACAAGGTAAAGAACCGGCAAAACTCGGACGAACTTCTCCACTGTCGGTGATGGTAGCGCAAATGGTGAGAATTGCGGAGACAGAGGAATCCACACACATGCTCCGGCAACGATAAGCTGAAGTGATTCTGAAACAATTGTTCCGAAGTTGTAAATGGAGCTGTCTTTACGGGCGCATCATGATTCAAAATAATGAGTTTTTTTTTTCGTTTCTTTCTAGGAGTAATCGCTCTGATGGACGACTTCATCGTAGCAAAAAGAAGTAGTACAAGATTTGAATTTGAAAAGTAGAGATTTATCGACATTATCCAGGTGTACGCGCCCCTCTTGCCAGAATCTATGCAGTATTTGCAATGTGTTTCACCAAAGACCCAAGTATATCCTATCATACGATGTAAATTTTAAATAATCGTTTTCGTACACTTTCGCCACTTGCTATTTATGCTCAGGATATTTCCGTGCAAATATTGTAACTTGGTACAAGTTAATAGTTCTACTTCGGGCACAGCCGGTAAAGAGTTCTCGGCCAGCAAATCAATACGTTGCAACGAAGTATTTCAAGACACTAGACTACTCTTCACGGCCCTTGCTCCGCCATTAATATTGATACGACCTCGTACCGTACACCCGTGACCCGGTGGGATCAAAAAGTCGAAAACAAAATCGTTCCGCTTCATCAAACTCGTCGGAACTTCATCTACTGTAAACTGTGCCACCCTTTCTCCCTTCCAGGAATGCCGCGAACTAGTACCTTAATGGATAGGTTTTATTTTCCGGCATCCCATCGGCACATCCCGATCGTCTGAAAACTGCTTGCCAACGGGGAAAACCCTAACATGCGAGGTAATTAAAAAAGAATTTCCCGAGTGCAATACGTCGACCGGCCGGCCGAATACCGAGCGCGAGCAGAAATGACCGTTCAACCGGTTCGATTGGGGGCAACGATGGAGCCAAGGGAACGATCGCCAGTGGCTCGAATGAGGAAAACTGTGGCAAATGGAAACTGTTGGAAATCGGTAGGAAATGTTTAAATAGTTTCCACTAACGTTGATGGTAGTCAATTGAGCGGGCCACAGGCTGAAATGAGAAACGGGGTCAACGAGTAAGATTCCCTGTGGAATTGAAGCAAGTATACGTTCGATATAACCTTCTCACTCTCTCTCTCTCTCCCTCTCTTTCTGTCTATCTCTGTACCTCTTTGCTTATTTATCTTTCTCTCACTCTTTATCGATCTCTCTGGGTCATATTTTGACCATTCTTTCCGAACAGTCCGCACCGCATCGGGAAAATGCTGCTGCATCGGACCGGTTTCACACCGTGCGTTGCATCGGCGTGGCAAACAGAACTATGGTAGACGTCTGCTTCGATGCCGGAATTCGGTTGCGAAGCTGAGTTTTTATGCACAACGTCGGCCCCGAAACCGGTCTCCGGCGGGATTTCGTATCGTCGCAAGCGCACCAACCCCGGGGCCACCCGGTGGAATACCTTTCGTGCAGTTCTGCCCATCCGTTCATTTGCGCTTGGAAAATTGTTAAAATATTTATTATCCTCTTCCTTCGCCAACTTTGGCCCACGCCACGCGGGACCGCTGCAAGCCTTTCCCACGTTCGTTCGTGAATAAGAAGGTTTTTAAAAGAAAAAGAAACCCGATACAGCATGGAATGAATTCCAAATTAATGAATATCCTGGATGGGGAATTTTTCACGATGAGCCTGGGGAACGGGGAATAAATTTGATATATTGCAAGCTAATTTCGATGGCCCGTAAAAGCTGGCTGCGGCCTTCTCGGGGCAGGTGGGCTTTGTCCTCGCGCGCCAGCGCTTTCTTCCCGGGGCCATCAGGGGAAACACGGTTTAAGGTAAATCGTTACGGCTGGTCACCGTCGGAGGACTGGAACGAATTTAATGAGGACGGCAAGCGTAAGCCAACAAATTATCTCCGGCAGCAATTTTAGGTGTATTTTATTGAAAAATTAGCCCGCAAACGAATGGTGCTGGTGTGGACGAGAAGTCCACCAATCCGAACCGATCATAATTAACACAATATTATCGCAAGCCGGGTTGAGCTAATTAGTTTAGATTTATGTCGGTGCAGTCGGGTATGATAAATCGTTTGAGGAAGCTTTAATCGACGCCGAGGTCCAACTCGACTTGTTTCAATTACTAAAATGTTGTATCTTTGCCGGTTTAAAGTTTATATGCGTTAAAGGGCATCAAACGGCCATCTGGAGTCGCTAGTAGTAATAAAATTTAAGATGTAGAAGGTTTATTTTCTCATTTCAATTAACCTTACATAATGAAGTAAATTTTAAATTTATTTAAGGCATAGAAACAACGTCCCATTCAACAGCCTATCTTATTTTGTATATACTAAATCATTATCATGTGAAAAACTTCAACCAGTTTTAATGTTTTTACCAAACAATTAAGAAAATCCATGCGAGAAACGACAAGGCCATACCAAGAATGGAAAGCAAAATACTTCGAACATCCGTTTCGCCCTCCATCGTAATAGATCAATCGTTTCGTTCCGTGCTTGAAGCCCATATATTGCACACATTATAAATCACACCAAATAATGGCACCAAAATTCCACCTTAAGCCACCGAACATCAATATGAACATAAGTTTCAAGTGGTGCCATTTTTTAGTTTGCCAACATAACATTCACCTCATCCCCGCCCGGATGAAACGTTCCCGCTAAGGACTCGTCTCAATTCTGACGTTACGTCGCATTTAATATCACTATGCTAACTGACGGTCGGAACGCGCCGTCTAGGATGTTCATGGTCGCTTGCCTCCGATAAAAGCCAACGAAAGTGTACGCTCTAGCCAGGCCAACGGAAGCGGCTCACTCCAACGCAACCATTCGAAAAGCAATAAATCACGTCCGACAATACTTCATGCACGTAACACCCAATCAGACTCCTCAGCCTCCACGGCGGCCCTTCCCCGCCGAGAAAGAGTGTGACTTTTGGGCGTCTACCCAGCAACCGAGCTCCTCCCTCGCACGTCCCCGCACATTCCGAAGGGCGAGCCAACATGATAAATCCTCGTCAGCCTCGTAGCCCCGGACAGCGTAGGAGATTTTCTTGCCAGATCTGGCATCGTATCTCGCTAGCCGGCAGCGGCACGTAGCGCTGGCCCGGGCGAACGGAGCCGGTGGAGAGCACAATCCCCCGAGCTGATACATCATCGTCGGATCAAAGCTCTCATCATGGTTATTACTCGCGTCTACTTTCGCTTAAGCCGTTTCAGCTAGCGTCTAGCGTTTCACCTTCATCGCTGCTCGCGATTCGCACCGGGGCAGCAGCGGCCGGCAGCGGAGCATCAAAGGGCAGCGAAGAAGCGGGAAAGGACTTAAGTCTGGGGATTCAATGCAAATCGTTTTCCGCGATACCGTGCCGGCGTCTGGTGGAGCCCCGGAGCCGCAGAGCGTGCCTACTCGTGGCGGGCGGACGGGCCCCATGTTATCATGTTTATCTTATCATGTGCTCATCGAAAACTTACCCTCTACAAGTCACGCTGAGCGGGGATCCCTAGCTGTGCGATAATAATCAATCAAAGAGCATTGCCGGTCGAAACGCGGAAAATTGCTAGGGATTCAGCTGAGCTGGAGTCGCTTGCGGTGGCAAATGAAATGCGTTCCTTTGGTTGTGCTTCCATTTCAATGGTAGAGGCTTAAATGTGCCTTTCTTTTGGAGTTGATCAAATAGAATTTAGTCCTTCGTCTTTAAGATTGACTTCAGCTGCTTTGCCACTTTATTTTATACGCCATGATGATAACAATTTTACACTCCATGCTGGAAACTCCATGCTGGAAAACATTTGTATTGAATTCAATGTTTTTTGTTTGTTCTTTGAGGTTTTATAGAAGTTTTTTGTTTTTTGTTTCATCTCAAATGGCAAACCTTTTTTCTCTCAACAACAAAATTCCTACCGAATTTTGTTCCAATAAATCAAACAATCATTTTGTTTTAACGGGTGCAACTTAGCCTGATGACTGATGATTTCATTGGTAAACTGTACGTTTTAGTATACGATGAATGCGTTCATTGAACGATTTAGGCTATTATTAGGTACAGCTTTGCTTCCATTACATCCCATCTCGTTCACTCTTATCATATCTTTACAGGCCCGTATCGGATGGAAAGAAAAGTGGACCCCGAAATGCGACGCTCATTCCGTCAAGGACTCAGCATTTTCTTCAATGCGTCATTGGCAAGGACTCTCGGAAGCTGAGCACTAAAAAGTAATGTCCTGAACCTGGAACGAATTCACCATGGCTCGCTTACTTCGATCATATTGCACGGTGAACATAATTTTAGCCGCTACTGGAGCGTCACGCTCCGGGATAAGAAAAGACCATTTCAACGAGCTTCACATTACACCGGCGTGCCAGCCAGTGCCGGGACATAAAGATAGACTTTCCTTACGCGCTGGCAGCGAGCTCTTTAGCACCGGGAGTTCCGTCTCGGTCGCTATCCACTCAAGACGCTCTCGAGCGCGGGACGGTGAAGAATGGCTAACGTAGCGGAAAACGGTACGGATTTGTAAGCAATCGAGTCGATCGAAATGAAATTTGTCATGATTTTCGTCGCTGGAGTGGTAAACTTCAAGGGCGGTGCACAATTTTCTTCCGACGGACCGAGTGCCGAGAGTGTAGGGGCGTCACTGGAGTACGTTTTCAGGACAATGTCTTAAGAATGAAGACACGGGTGGTGGTCAGTGCTCACGACTCGCTAGTTCCGGATGAAACGGTTTTGTAGAGGCGGAAGTGAACCATTATGGAGACGTGGACAGTCGTAACGATGCCTTTCCCGCGATAGCAACAGTTAGTGTTTGTTTGTTTCACTAAAATCATCGTGCTAAATTATGGACAGTCTCTCATCGAACTCCTCAACGCGCACACATCCCCCCTCAGGAAGTCAACCGGAAGCCGGCGAACAGCGCACTCTAATCTGACTGGTGCAATCCAATCATGCTGACCGTACGCCGCTTATCGAAATGGAACGACCATGCAGGCCGGACATTATTAATGAGACAGAAAAATCGATTCAATCCAGCCGGAAGCCCGACCCACCGCCCGGATGCCATCGTGGAGGACGCTCACCTTCACGCTCCATTCCGTGCGGAGCCAATCACAGGTGGTTCGATGGCGTGCTGCAGGACTCGTCCAGGCCCCCGTAAACCCCTTCCCACTTCCCACGGCTGGCATCGGTCCAGCCTGTGGAATTTCCGCCGCTTGAGGTTCACGAGCGCGCACGCATGGTGGTTGACGTTGGAAATGATTTTTTAATTGAATTCAGTCGATTAATTTCTCCGGCAGGGCTTGCCTGGTCTCCGCAGGACGTCCCCTCGGTCGTTCGCTAATGGAACGAGTGCAAGGTCCGCGGTTGTAAAGAACGAGCAGTTGTTGCCGTTTTTCCGTTCAGGCAAAGTGTGCCTTTTTTTTTTGTTACGCTTCGCTGGTAAAGGTAACGTTTGTTCGAGGTGCAAACACATTCTTGTGGGACGAAGTCGGCAAACAGAAGCCAGGGGGTAATAATGGACAATCAAAACCATCGGCAAGGCGTGAGGCAATTATTAAGGTGTACAATCGATTGACAGACAGATGTGGGTGGAGAAACAGAGGGGGGAGACATAGGGCAAATGGAAGGGATGGAAAAATAAATGAAACAAAACAATCAGGATGTTACTGTGCGTTCCTTTTCACGTTCAATGTCTGAAACTCAACAACTTGCTCCATGCTGAACTACATAATTACGCTTCTACACCACTTATGTAGTGAATTTTACATTAAGCGTGATTGGGCAAAATACGTTCAAATGATTTTAGCAATTCGTGGAAGCAATCAATTGTTGAATGATTGAACTAATTAATTCGTTGATCACAAGCAACACTTAACCTGAAACATTCGCAATCCATCAAGTAGAATGCAATTACCTTTTGAATTTGAGTCTCCATTTTCAAAATCAAATCATGCATCCTGTATAATCTTTGAGTGTTTATTGGCAATTACTGAACAAACTATAGTTAATTTGAATAATCTAAAATGGTATTTCTCTTTGTTATAGTCACACAACCTTACATTCAACTAATGTTTAACACATTTTCTTCAGACGGTTAACATCAGATCAGAGTATAGAAGAAGATGTCCATCCCGAGACGATTGATCAAAAGAAAATACCTGCTGCAAAACTTTCCTTGTAGCTTACCTTCCATGCAAATATTTCACTTTATACAAACGGTTCCAGAAAAATAAAAATTTTAGCGCATTTAAATAGTGCGCTGTTGCTCGCTGGAAAAAAAAGCAATTTTATCCGCCCTTACCTTCCAACACAATTTATTCATCCCTTTTTTTAAAGCTTTGCTAACAGATTCAGACGGCAAGTGGAAAGTGCTTCGTCCTCGACGTCTAGGAATGTTAAATTAATTTTCGGTCGGTCGAGCGCCAATTAAACTGTGGCTCATAAGCAATTCAAATATTTATATCCTTCAAAAATGGCCGCCTACCAAGGGCATCGCAGAAAGGGGGAAGACGGAGGAATAAGCCTACCCGCGCACAATGCCGGTGTTTTTTTGTTGTTGCTTCCTCCCGATTACCTACGGAGTCAAAGAAGGTGGCTAGGAAAACAGAAATTCTTCCATCAAAAATCATTTTCGCCGGCGTGGAGTGTTTCTCCTATTTTTTTTTTTTTTTTGTTGACCTTTTTCTCACTACAAGCTGCCAAAACACCGTTTGCTACCGAAAATAGGCAACCCAAAATTGCATTGAAAATGGGTCCCATCGGAGGCCGAGGAAACCGCACGGTACGGAGCCGTTGGGACGAATTTCCATGTCAAGCTATGTTTCGCTGAAGTTACAGTCCCCTTCGGGTGGGCGCACCAAAATGGTCTCTCTTTACTTAGGCTTTTTATTTGTGTGCGTACACACGCAAACACTCGCTCGTCACGATTGCACTCCTCTGATCTGTGTGCTGGCACGCTAAGAGCCTTACCGGGGAGCGGGGGGTGTAGCGCAGGCATCGTATCGTTTCAGAAAATTTAACGAGAACATAAAGCGTCAAAATATTCGCACGGAACGGAAAAGCTGCCTCCTTTGGGCGCGGACCCGGAAAGACAACGGAAAATAATTTTGCATTTTAATGAGCGGCCGCTTTTCTTTTCCTGTACTGTACGGCTTGACGCTTCGGCAGCGTTTCGCTGGAAGGGAGGCTTAGTTTTCACACGCACAAAAACACCACTAAGCCGCTGGAGACACTGTGTCTGTGCGCAAGGCACACCGTACGAACACGGCGTTCGTTTATCCACTCCCCGAGACCAACCTGGGCTTGGGTTGGGAAAATGGAAATTAAATCATATTCGGTGAGTGTGGCGTTGTGTGAAACTTTGCGGCCTTTCCTTTCGCGTGGAAAACTCGCGTCAAATTCGTAGATACCGAGCCTTAAGCATGGCTGAAGCGTTGTCTATTTGCAATATGCTGTGGGTTTTTCCTACGTCGTAAAATATCACCTTATTCACAGATCGCGCATCGTGGATTAAGGTTAAATTATTTTAACATCTTCATTAATTAATCACGCTCCATTAAAATAAAACCATTTTGAGGCGAACATTTCAGCGATCTTTACAACTCGTCACCTTGATGTTGGCCCTTAAATCATCCGTTGTCATCTCTTCCTTAGCTCGATGATTTGATTTTTGTGATTACCACATTGAAAATCTAGTACCGTACGCTTACTAAACAATTTCCACAATTGTTATGATGCCTTTAGAATTATGCACAATTTCATTACCATCTCGAGTGGATTCTGCCACAATTGCCTTGCCCTTTCAGGGCTTCTTTGAATGATTCTTGTGCGAAGGATTATGCATCCTCAAACCAGAGAAAGGTCAATGTCGGGACAATTATCTCACAGCATCACGGAACAGCCCGGCTGAACCCCATTTGGGAGAAGGAAAACTGTGCTGCTCGGAATACCGCCTTGCGCTTGTTAGGTTTTATGACCATATTTACACTTCATGGTCAAGTTTCCTGCAATCCATGTTTGTGCTACGGCGCAGCACCAGTGCCGGTGGGTGAACGTCTTTCTTCGACCGGGCGACCGAATGCGAGCATCTTAGCAGCAACCCATCCTGGTGCTCGTGGTGCAGGATTCTCTGCCGATCGCAATAAGACGCTTGCCCGAGGCACCTGCACCACCGACGCAAATGCCCACCGGAAGATGCAACTACGGCGACGGTATCGTTAAGAGGTCCCTGGCCGGCACCGGTCCGGTGTGCCGCAGGATAATGATGCTGTAGGCCGGCGGGCGCGCTCTCCGGGCCGTTCCTCGAATGTGGACCGGCTCGGGCACTAACTACACGAGATAATGAGAGTAAACAAACGTATAATAGCTCTGTAATGGTCCGTTATCCTGCTCATATCTAATTTTCCGCTACATTGCATACACAATCTTTGCCGGCACAATCGTTCGTGCTGAGTGCTCTAATTACGAGCCGATACGAGCTGGGAGCACTGGCCCACCGAATCCTATGCTAAAGAGGTGTGTGTATGTGTGCCTAAGCGGGTCAGAGTCTTCGGGAGAATAACGTTATCGTGAAACTCATTAGAGACCCAACCCCACGCCGGAGGTAGGCTCAAGTGGATCGTGGCCACGATAAGGAAAGGCTTGGGAAAACGGAACAGACGGGGGCGGCTCTCGGACGATACGCCGCGTGGAGCTGTCCGTCCGCTTCTAAAGTCTGCACTTCACCAACTCGAGCCGGCAACAATGGCCGCCAATGCGTCGAATGCTCGAAGGCAGCGATAATGGTCACGTTAATGTCGAAGCGATCCCGAGCCGCACAAACACACACACACACACACACTCGGGCGGGCAGGAATCCTGTTGAATAATTGTATCACCATAGCCTCCGGTACCAGCCAGCCGCCAGGTTTCGTCCTCCGTTCCCGCACGCTGTTAGGAAACCGTTGATTTGAGGGCATGTTTTAATCAAATATTAACCACGCGCCGTTGTTATTGCGCTTTCGTGCCGTTATCGAAACGGACGCCATCGGAGGCTAGTGACAGTGGAACGCGTGCAGCAGGATCCCGGGAGCCACGGTCCACCGAACCCTGGCGGATTTAATTGATAATGTTTTCTGTGGTGACATTATGTCAATTTGCGGTGTCCGGTAGTAGTACGCGGCTCGCCATTTCGCTCGCCAGTGGAGTTTGTGCGACCGAGTCAGATGTCTGTGCTGCGGTGAGGCCATCTTCGGTGCGGGTGACTTAGTGAGCGTGACGCTAGCCACGAATGCTTGACCGTGTGCTGCAAACATTAAATTTATTATGTGTGGTGGAATCATATTTCAGCACATATCTGCGAGCAATAAATTATATCAATCATGACAAATTACAGGGAGTCGTTGAGTTTGTGCATGCCTTCATGCCTTGCACTTGAGCTCGAAACTTCATTATGGATAACTAATTTTAACCCTATACAAGAAAAGGTAATTAACTGTTTCTTCATGATTTATGCCATTTAATGCTATGGCGCGTAACGAAGAATTTCTAAGGATGGCAATTTCCTAGTGAACGGTTGCTGTGCATTGGAACTTAAATTACCTTACGTGACTTGGTTTTAAAATTTAAATAAATACATTCGATGAGTCCTTTTATCGCTGTTGTAACTACAACTTTCGGGATTTTTGAAGAGATTGAAGATAATAATTATTTGAGATGTAGCCAACTGACTAGTCAAAATTAGGTTTTATTACTCCGTTTTTCTAATCCTGACTCGCCAGTCCCTTTCGGGTTTTTTTTCCTTTTATAACCCATCCCGGTGATCCCCCGTGGGGTCCGATCCAAATTGTTGAACTTATTAGTCCGTTGCTCCCGCGGGACGTCCGAGCGTTCTCACTTCTCACTCCTCACTTCTCACGCTGTCCCTATACAGCCCCTTTCATTTTGACAATCGCAATCTTAGAACGAATAATATTATATGTCCATTTAGCGAGGAGTTCTTAATACTCCATGCCTGTATCGATCTCCATCGACCATAGGATCCGTAAGATAATAAAAGCTAAATCAACCGAAAAATTGAACCGGAATTGAATTATTATAAAGCATGCATATAGAAACCAAACTCTTATCTTGGCCCATTTATCTTGGACAAAGGCATTGCAACTTGCTTCCGGAAATTGATATCACTTCTAATTCCCCGGCACTCAACGGAGTAGCATGCGCGCACCCTTCCTCCTCAACTGCACATTTAATCGCCCCGCTCGATAAAACCGATCTCCGGACAAGAAGTCAAAAATCGGCTGAATAATAGATGACGCTCCAGCATTCAACCGGGACCCACAGATGATCCGGCGTTCGTGCTCCCGTTCGCCCGGGACACCAAGCACTTCCAAGGAAAGGAAGATGCCAGTCCTTCCGCTGAAAAATGGAAATGCATTATTTGCATACAAATTTGCGCCACTCGTGCTCCTGCTGCTGCTGCAGCAGTCTCGCAAATCGCCCGTTTGTTGCACCGTGAGAAAGTTCCCCAGCATCGTGCCCGGTCTCTGAAGAGTGCTAAGAATGGGGGAAAAACTTCTGCACGGGAGAAAAATGGCCCCGGCGATGTCCGACGGCTGCTGCTCCGGGGAGTGCTTCCGAGCAACGGGCGCTCACATTCGGGCCATGTGGCCATTGCCAAATTTTGAAACGGAAAAGGCCGCAGCAGCTGGTTTTCATCGGTGAAAATAAATGCATACCATTCCCGGCCCCTTACCGTGCCCCCCCGGGTGAAGTTTCGTTACTGTTGCCTTTTGGGAGCCGTGCATCCCATGGATTGCATTTGTGCCGCAGAGGGTTCGAATCTATTTGAGTTTCTTGTATTTTTTTCTTCTTTTGCTCAAGCACATTTCAAGCAGTTATTTTTTTTTTTTGTTATGTCGACCGTTTATAGCCACTTCATGGCGGACAGCATTTCTGCTCAACATGTACAACACGGCGATAGTGCACGAACCGTTGAAATATTGAGCTATTTATTTCCATTTATTTGAAATAGCTTTTGAGCCAATGCTTCATCGTTTCCTTGGTGCTCCACTTTATTACCGGGAGCGGGAAGGATGGATTTTCATAAACTGTTGGCAGTCTATGCGCAACAGACCGGCACTGGTTCCGCTAGCTGACTATCGTCGGCGCGTCGAAAAACAATCATCGAAGGATTATGAAAATTTGAGAGATAGTATCGATTGAAACCACCGGCTTTTATTCACGCTTTGAGCAGGATCTTCCCACTCCAGTGCAAACCGGGCCACGTATCGTGTCGTTCTCCTTGTAGGAAATCCATTCCCAAACCCATTCCCTGTCCCATTTTCTATCATTCCTTCCGCATCGTCGATCGTGTTCTTCGTAGCCGGAACCCGACTGCGATGGCGGCAGGAAACGGAGTATTTATGAAGTCCTCTAGCAAAACGTCGTACATGCACGAGCCGAGCACGGTTTCCTCGGCACCTGGCTCGGGTCGCTATGCTAAAAATTTCGCCGAGGTGTGCTGAAAGGCAGAGATTCGGAATGCGCTAAACCGATTATGTCCCGTACAGTTATTGTGCTGCGGAAATGTTTCCAAACTTCCCGGTCGTTCCCGTTGCTTGGCTTCACCGCTGGATATGAGAAATGAGTAACCCCCCGGTACGACACGAGTTTCCCGCAAACGCGGGAACAACTATTTTGCCGTTGTTCTAACGATACACTTCCCTCGGCGCGTTGGCGGAGCACTGGATGCCCAGCTTGGTATGTGGATTGCCGCGCACTTTACCCCAGTGAAACCTGTGCAAGGTGTTCATCGGCGAGCTGTAGGGCTTTCGCCGGAGGCGTCAGCTGGCCAAAGCCACCCGAACCGGTCGTGCCGCCCGGGTTTTGTAAAATAGAAAATTTATTTACATTATGACACGTACTTTTGCTAATAATTATGTGCATAAATTTATTGCCCCGCCGCTGGTTGCGAGCGGCACACGGGCTTTTCCGGTTCTACATTATGCAAATGTTGTGTGGTAACCTCCGATGCGGTCTGGTGGACAGCTGGTACATCTTTTGCTAGTTTGGTCAAGAGTTGTGCAGTAGATGGCAACATTTCCATGTGACCTAGAGTGGGGTTTGTTTAAGGAAGTTGAAGTTCTTGAATGATTTTTTTACTTTGCTTACTTAAGAACATAACACACAAAACATGATTTAAAACAGCGGTACTGGTGGATTTTTAATTGTTGTTCTAGTGAAATCTGTCTGAACAACCAGGAAGGAGAACATCCTGTAAACCTTTCTAGGTGTAAAATGAATTGAAAATGGTGGTTGTGTGTGAATTAAAAATTGCTTGTCTTTGCACCATGATTGCTGCTCCTTCACAAGGGTTTTGATTCAACACATAATTGTTGATTTTCATTTCATCAATTCATGTTTAATAACATAATTTTACCTTTCAGTAAAAACAGTAGATTCTATCAAAATTGAATATAAATCCGATTGATGCCTTTCATTTCAGATAAACACCTTCGCATCTTCACGTCTGCTCCGTCGAAAGCTCAAAGGCAACATAAAGGTAATCTACAACGAAAGAAAAGCAAGTTTTTGCACAATTTACATTGCAATGGACTCAGCGTTTCTGTGCTAAAGGACAGATTACTGCTGATTGCTCTTTCCCTGGAGCCTCTTTATGGAGAAAGTGTGCTGTTTAGGGAAGGGGGAAACGAAATCCTTGCGCGTTGGATTGGTTAAGATAATTTATTGGCCGTAGCAGCAAATCTAGTGCTTGTTTTGTGAGTGTCAAGAAATTCAATCGGCTAACAACCAAAAACAGGGGCGAGGTTGGCAGCAATTGGATGGAGAAAGGTTTACATGATGCTGTGGGAATTGTGTTAATTTCACTAAATGCCAACATCTTCGGCCCCTCGGCGTGGATTGTTTGCTTACACGAAACGGATCGAGGAAAAACTGTTCCGTACAGTTTTTGTCCCCCCCGGAGTTCAGCATTTTAGTATTTTTTTAGCTTATTTTCGCAATGACACTGCAACAAACTGTTGGCTCGGTGAGGAAAAGAATGCTTTTCACTTACTGTGAGTTGAAGTAATTTAAAATATTGACCATCACGTGCCGTGTTCCATTTACATAATTACATTTACCATCGATGCCCGGTTTTTTTTCTTCTTCTTTTCTCCCTTGGATCCCTTTGGTGTCCGGATGGTGTCCCAGGGCAAGGTGCGTTCGCTCCAGGACCATCCAGGCGCCTCGTACTTTGTGACCCAACTCCTGGTGTCACACGGAAGTCCACGGTGTGCCCGGTTCCATTAGTATATCGCCCTTCGCTGCCATTCGCCTACACGGCTGGCGGGTTTTTTCCCTTTTTCATTTGCGGCCCTTTTTTTTTGTTGCACCCGAAGCAGGGTTATACTCGATTTCCGAAACGACCGTCGGGGGTGGCAGGTCGAAAGGTCCGGTATGCAAAAGTTGTATCAATTTATTTGATTAAATTTTATTATTTCAATTTATCTCTTTATGCGCACATACTGAGTACTCTTCGCGATGCGCTGGGAGGGGATAAACCATTCCGGATGGTTTATGTCGGAAACGACCAACAGGCAAGATGAGCACTCGCAAGTAAATTGTAATGTTTCACTGTTTCTCTTTACTGCAAACTGTCCGAGGTTGCATCGTGTTGTGAGCAACTCACACTTTCACGTTTTCAAACAAAAAATTAAGATGTAACGTTAAGGCCATCTACTAGATTTTTTTTTTTACGACTCTCATCATCTCTTTCTACACGCGGTGAGGATTATACAAATAATTAAATAAAATATTGTTGAAGCTACGGTTTATTTCAGCGATTTACACAAGTGTTGGTTAACCGGCGGAATAGAGTTTTTGTCGTTCATCCCACTTCCATTTACCACCCAATGGACGCAATTCCAAACCAGAAAAATATCAATATTGACACAGCCATTTTTATGTGTGCTAATGGATTCATTTTTTTCCCGAGCGCTTCGTGCATGTGTCAGATGGCATCGTGTGAGCGTGTGTGTGTGTCCCAGCTGTATTGAGTTTGCTACAGCTTCGCTACAGAAAGCTGCCGTTTTTTTTTTACAGCACCTTGATCCCACCAGATAGACCATCTGGCCTGCAAAGCCTATCGCAAACGAGCTCACCGGTTTCCAAATTTGCGAAACATTCAACACGACACATGGATATTGGTGTGGTATAGAAGAAGCGACAAACAAAAAAGCTAGACGGAAACAATGCAAAAAGAGATTTTACTCCCTGCACGAACACGCTGGACAATTTAGCATACAACAGAACGACGTAATTCTCGTTCCACAGCAAAATATAACGATGGAGCCGCAGAGAGCCCATTCAATTAACGCTTGGGGATATTTTTACGGGATATCTGCTGAGAGAGCTAGAAAACACGCGGCATTATGCGGTACTGTAAACCGGGTTTCCTTATCATGTAGTATTTTTTTTTTTGTCATCAGGAAGACCGCGGTCTGTTTTTAATTTAGTTTTTCAATTTATCATCCACGTACGCAAACAGAGGTGGAAAATAAAATTCTACGGCCAGCATTTCCTGCGCTCCTAGTAAGCCATTGTAAGCACGAAATGGAGGCCACGTGGACAATGAGTTCGCCGGCAACAACGTGTTCCGGACCGGATGAGCGGACATATTTAATTTGAATGCGCGGTACGCGGCTGTGCATGTTCAGCATTTTCATGTTCGGTTATTAAACAGATTTGCCGGATTTGGCCGGAGGTTCACATGTTGGACTGTAAAAGAACGTACACTTTATGTCCTCTCTGTCCTTGTCGACTGATGTTTCCTTTTGTTTCTGTTCTCATTGTGTATGAACTAAAATAATTGAAAACATATTGCATTAAGTAGAAAGTTTCCCCTTTGTTTATTGCACGATAAAATTTCAAATTCGAAACAAAACTTAAACAAAATTTAACAACCACATACGGGCACGTACGCCTCTCTTTCTTTCGTTTCACTGCTCCCGAATCCTTTTCGGTGATTAGCCACCGCCAAGTGTTTGCCGGTGCACAGAAAATGCAAATGGTCGCTCAGTTTCAGTGGAAAGTGCCTGTAAAACCTCCATTCGCTGGCACTCGTAAAAGTGCTTCGGAGGCCCCTCAACGGCGATGCACGAGAAACACTTCGGGGAAACGATGGAGAGTAACAAAAAACAACATAATCGTCACCCAAAATGTGAACCCAAGAGTAACGCAAACGCAATCGTATAAATTACCAACGAATACCACTAACGTCCGCGATGACACCACGGGCTGTACACATCCACCAGCATAGCAAGGTCGTTTCTTTGAGCATTACGCCAGCATTCGCGTCAACGAACTCAACAAATAAGACCGTGCGGCAGCAACAGTCGTAGCACGTCCAGCTTTCACCAGCCAGAATCATTATCGAGCAAACCCGTTCGGGAAGCAAACGGGACCGCTTTTAAGACTTCCTTGGCAGGCAGTAACGTAACGAACCCGGTGGTTTTAAAGCTGAGGCGACGGGCATTTATGAAAGGTTTTCCGGTCGAGTAATGTGAGGAATACATATTTCATTGATTCTCAACAAAGTATGTGGTGGCCGGGAAACACACACGGTCGATCTGAAAACCGCCAATGTCAATGTTTAGTGCGGTTCCGCTGTTGACAAGCACAGGATGAAGGGGATTGCGCGAAAAAAAAAAAAGCGAACAGAAACAAAACAAAAAACAATACAACGAAAACTCTACATAGTCGCGCAGGTCAGGTGGATGCGGAAACATCGCCATAAAACATTATGGTAATATTTTCCTTAAACACATACATAAACGCACGCATCCTTAAGCACTGCGAAGCAACATGGAGAACCCGGGCCAGCTTCGCGCCGCGTTCGCTAGGTAATGTGCTCATGTACACAAATGGTAAGCACCAACTTAAACGGTACCGTTGGAGGTAGCAAACGGCCTCGGGCTGCCGATTCTTGCTTTCCCTTTTTTACAGCCTACAAAATTATTCACCACATCCGGCACAGCGTGCGATGGAGGCGCCTGGTCCTTTTCCTGGTTATTTTCGCCAGGGGGTTGGCTGGGCGCCGCGGGTAGCGAGGTATTCCGGCATGCAAAGCAATTGCTTTGTTATGGTGGTGGTGCTAGCAGGTCCAAGGGAACCTGGCAGCTAAAATGAAAGCTGTAAATAACTTAGCGATAGCCGTCCAAAAACGTCCCGAAACGTCAAAATTCAGCTGAAGGTTTAGAATGGAAGCATGAAGTCGTTAGACTGGACACATTATTTTAATTACTTCTGTAAAGACGCATCTCGTCCGAATTGATTGATTGTTTATCAAAGACTTCTGTTAGACTTAGATTTGTTGTTACAAATGAATGTTTTACAAATGAATTCATAAATGAATTTATAACGTCATAAATGAAAAGAAAAAATCCGTTCGCTTTTCATTTCCAATATCATTAATGTGCTATGCAAATTGCAAATGAAAACTAATATGACCATTTAACATCATTCTATCTACAACCCGCTGTGCGTTTGTGGCTGGCGTACCGGTTTTCCGCAACTCTTATAACCGAACGGCCAGACCTCCCACATCCTTCACGACCGACCGCAGCGAGACGAGCGAGCGCACAAGTTTGATGGGCCCTTTCCTGTGTGGGAAACAGTCGTCGAATGAAAAAAAGGCATTCACTCCCGTTTCCGCCCAAAAAAAAGGAAGTGAGCGAGCGCCAGGTCTTGAAGTAGAATAAATAAAACTCGATCCAAATATTTCATGTAATGGCATTATGTGCCGAGTTTCGTTATTTATGTCTACGTAGCTCCCAATTTTTTTTTTCGTTTCAGCTCAGTTGATGGTTCCTGATAACGAGCACACCGTTTGGACGTTTGTGTGTGAATGTAAACATTAAACTCGAAGGCATAACCTGCCTGCTGCCTCAGTTTCCACATCCGACGGCTTGGATGTGGAACTGCATATCTGAATACGGTTTGGAATCGGAAAAGCATACTTTTGATTTGCGTAATGTGAGCAATGTTTTTTTTTTTTTTTGTTAAATTTCTATGTATGGATAAAAGTAGGTTCGTAAAGATTGATTGTGAAGTTTTGCACAATCTTTTTTGTTTTGAGTTATCCAGTAGGTGCGCAGCTGCTTAATTTGTGTGGTGACCATGAAATTGTAAATTTAGATCGATTGTTTTTTCCACATTACTTTAGTTCAACATTATCGATCGATTATTTAACAAGAATATTGCTGCAATGCAAGTTAAAGTATTTTGAACCCTGTTACATATGGAAAATTCAACAAAGGTTCCTGCAATGCATACTTCCGTCCGCTTCTGAATGCCATCAAGAAACTAAATACTATTTATTTAAGTTTGTGCATAAAACATAACGTAATGGCAAAGACAATTTGTCATTCAGATCGATAGTTTAATGGCCGCTTCTCAAAGAACTGCTCTTTACAAAACTGTCAATATTGTTCGAGCTCGATAAAGTGAAGAGGATTTTGACCGAGCAAAGTATCTGTAGCAGGTTGGTTTTTTATTTTTCTCCGTTGCACCGATGGAGGGGAAAAATATGTAAAATCGACGCCAGCTCCACCTGACAGCGTTTACGACGTCACTTTATTGCCCACATGAACGAACATGCAGGCAAATGTTCCCCCAGCGATACACATGCTCTGCCGCCCGGGAGATTTATAGGATTTCTTACGATTTTGGGGTTTATAAATTTTATGCATGCACTCAAATTTATGGACAACGGTAAGCGTCTCCCAAAAAGCGACACTCAGGTCACGAGCGCTCGCTGGACGTTTGCACTACACGAGCATCGAGAAGCGACGCCAAAACATCAAACCAGGGCTCGAGATCTCCAAAGGTTCGAGGAACGCCCATCCGTTCTGTTGGCGGATTTTACGATTGTGAGCGAAAATTCTCGGAACCGATAGTCTTACATTTATACGACCCCAAATGGGGGCATATATGTCCTTTAAATGGGGAGGAAGGGTAGGTTAGTTTTCACTTGCTTGCTTGTGACAAGGAAAACTGATGAAAAGCGTATCTTAGATAGTACGATATGCATGGTGGAATGTAGATGATTAAAATTAAACCAACGCGGTAAACGACTTCAAGTCAATATATTACGTAAAGCCAGCAACACTCCGACCCTTACTCCTCCAGATGAACTCAACTACAGGTGTTAAAAATTTATTTCTATCCTTTGCTTTCTCACGACAAAAATCAACCGGTGGCGAAAAAAAAAGGAAAAATTAGAACCGTTTCGCAAACGATCTTTTCTTCCCGTTTCTTTCCTACAACAATTCCAAAATTCATTGTTGGTCGTTTTTCTTACCGAGCCCCCATTTGCCCGCAAAAGTCAGAGCCAGCGCGGCAAGCAGTGTATCAGCGGGAATATAAAACTGAAATAACCGTGCCCAGCAATCGTTCCAGCAGCTGAAAGGTGCTAAAATTGCTCTATTGCTAAGCCGCTGAAGGTGAGAAGCCCCAGGACCGAACGAAAACGGGATTTCCGCCAGCCCAAAAGCGACAAACAAACCTGCATCTTTCCCTTCTCGGGCGCAAAGCAAACTGTTCCCTGCAAACAATCTTCAAAACAGTCCGAGCGGGACACGACGAGGCAGGGGAAAATGGTGGCAGTTTGTCCTTGTGGTGCAAACAAAAAAAACGTAGGTGAAAAATGCTTTAACAACTTTGCACTGTCAACCTCTGGAAAGATACTCTCTACTTCGCGCCGCTTGTGCTTTACTGTTATTTGGAAAACATTTCTTGCGCTTGTTATTTTTATGTGCAACGAAAAACATGAAGAAGTATTTCCTCAGGTACACAAACTGTGGTGGAAATCTGGGCCCTTCTCGGTGCGATGGCATCCTGGGAGAGTTCGGTGGGAATTAACGAAAAAAAAAAAATGTTTACCGAATACTTTATGCGTTGAGTTCATAAGTTTTCTTATCGTTTATTTATTTATTTTTCTAACAATTCTCAGTGGATTAATTAAACCACCTTCTGCCTCGTCTAGGCTGGCCGACGAGTTTGTTGACGAGATTAAATTTATTGCTGAACCACCTTTTTTTCTTCCTTTCTCTGCTGTTTTATACACTCGCGCGAAAAACGTCATCTGGTTTGCCGGGTGGACAATTTTCGTGCGTTCAGAATCAATTATTTTGTCAACTACATTGTTTTTGCTACACGGGAGTGTAAAAGTTTGTTGCTCCTATTTCACCTGCACAGCCACAAACCTGGTCATGCATCAACCGCGAATACCACACCAGCAGCAAATGCACCAACCCAACCAAGTGCAACGCGCCCGACCACGGACCACGCTCTCACAGTTTTTCCTTACAAAACGCATCACCATGCAGTTTCGCAGTGCTGGATCCTGGTTTTCCTGTTTATTTTAGCCCACCACGAGGTTGAACTTTTGTTTTATTTTATTTTTAACTTTCTCCCCGCACTCCGGCACTATTGTTTAGCCTTATTTCTTCGACCGCCCATTGGCGAAGGGAAATGAAACAACAATAAATGAGGAAAAGCGCTTTTCACGCTGTTTGGGGGGGGGGGGGGGGGGGAGGAGGGACAGCAAGCGGAGTTGGCGGTTGGTTGGCGAAAAATAAATTACACACCTGCAGATTTGGTTCTTTCGCGTACGGCTACGGATAGGCCAAGCACCTGGAAAGGTGGCACCGGAGTCGTAATGCAAAAAAAAAGGAGGAAAAAAACAAGGAAAAATAACTAACCCCCACGGTGGCGAAAGAAACTTACCACTGCAATTGCTTGCCACTGCTGGTGGTATTGCTTTATTTTGCGATTTTGCCACGCTAGCCGACGCGTTGCCGACCTCACGCGGCAAGCAACATCGTGGCCGGGCAGTGCAGTCCGTTTTTCATTTATCTGGAAATTTATTGTTGACTGAATTTTCACCAGGGACCCCCGGCTGAAATGCGCGAAAACCTTGCACGGCGCTCGCAGCGGCATTGGAAAATCGCAGCGAGGAAAAGATTGGGAAAACCAAGCACCCGGCCATCGCAGCGGTAGAGTGAGCACGAGGGCACTTCGTGCAAAAGAGCTTCTCACTTCAGGTGCCAGATTTGCTTTTTTATTCGTTATTTTCATCCAGAGCAAGCATCCGGGCTACAGAGGCGGGCCTTCGCTGCTTTATTGAGGCCACTCGTTTACATTTACCTAATGACAAATGTCGTCCCGTTTGGCGACACTGGCGACGATCTTAAAAGTTTCTTTTATTATAATTTAACACTTCCACGCAGTTCCTTCGGGATGGAAGCACAAGCGGTGGGGAAAAAAGAGTTGTTTTTTTCCCCGGGCTAAATGCTGCCTGGTCACATTGCTGGCTTGGCACGAGCAGACTGAACGCACCGGTGCACACCACGAAAGGGGGACCAGCATTTGCGGTGCAATGGGAATAAAAATGTCACTACGCCACCTGAAAAACCGTCAAGGTACATTACTTACAAAATGATAATCATTTCGTCATGTTTTCTCCACTCCTTTTAATAGTTTGTGGGAGCGGGCTTGAATGACGCGTCGTTAAAGCTGGTTACATTTAATCTGCAATCCTTTTTTTTTCTTCAATTAACACTTCTGATGACGTGTTTGATACGTATAAATCATTATATTTTTGCACTACGCAGTAGAAACGTAGGAAAGAAAATTCCTGCATCGCTAAAATGTTAAAATGTGTTTGTTTTGAGTTAAACCCGTACTTTGTGGACACATTTCTGACTATAAAGATACCAAATTAATATTATTCCATGGTGAATATGATTCTAACTGTGAATTTCTTGCAAAAAATAAAGCTATTATCAACTCCGCATGCCGAAAATCGCTTTCCCTGACTTGCTTGGGATAAAGCAAGTACGAAAAGCGATGCAACGAACTCGCCCCCGGTCGTGGGCAAATGGATGATTGTGCTGAGACAATATGGTAAAGTCGTAAAACCGGATATCGCAGGAGCTTTGTTGAAGTGCTTATAGACAATACCCTGGCTAGCATGGCTAGAGCGGAAAAAACACTTTTCCCGTTTACGAGTCCCGCTGTGTTTCATTCGTCTGTTTTCGCACCCTCTTTTCCTCTCACTTGTTTCTGACTTAGCTTCCCCTTACAGATCTGTTTTATTTTTCCTACACAGTAGGATTCGATGGCTTTCTTATTTGCTGGCTCAACAGATACTGTTCGGCAGATTTGTCGCTAATAAAATAACGGACCGGAGCTTGCTTCGCCCGGCTTTGTTCTTGTCTTGCCTCTTTCGCGCTACAAGTAATTGAAAAAAAGCCTATAAAAAAGCTTTAACGGTAGCTCAATCAGGTGTTAAGAATTGAACTCGCTTGTGAGATTTTTTGCAACTAACTCTGAGTGAATAGATCTTGTCCTTGGTAAGATTGACCAGGCGCCTCCATTTTCCCAAGAAATAATTTGTCAGTAGTCAATAATGAAATTCTGTTGACTCTGAATAGGGAAAACTAAAGGTATTCGAAATCATGCTCCATGTTTCCCCATGTTAACTCACCATTATCTTAATACCACTTCATTCTTTCGCCATCCATCAAACTCCGGTGAGTATCATTACATTTTATACACAGCTCCAGCTCGGTGCGATAATCTCCCAACCATGTAATAAACTTCCCACATCTCATTGGTTTGCCAAATTCACCCAAAGAGCTGAACCTCGTTCATGAAGAAAAACTACCCAGCACACTGTAAATTGTGCCAGGAAAACTATGCGTAACTGTCGGCTGCAGAATGTTCGGCAGTAAACCCCTACAGGCCACTTCTTAATACGCCTCCTCCAAAGGCGGTGCAACACCCGAGAAGTATATTTTCACCCTGGTCAAAAGCTAGCACAACTTGCACGGTAAAATATCCTCTCAACTTCACACGACCTTAGCATTCCCCAGCACACAAGTGGAAGTCTGATTTATTAATAAAATTTTCCCCTCGTTCGGGCCTACCGGTGCCACAGCTTCCGTAGTCGTGTGAGATCAATTTTATGTAAAAGAAATGACCCTCCTTTCACTTCGTTTATTCCGCCTGCCGCAGTTCGCTCTACGGATTGGTTTAGAGCACGTCGAGCTTAAGAACGACAGCATGGTCTCCGGCGCACGTACCGACGAAGTGGTTTTCCATACAGATGCTAGCTGTAACGAACTTGAAGTTCGATTGCATCGAGTGAGCGTAACGAAAGTACGCCTCGGTCGCTATCTCATTTCGTATTCATACCTTCCTCCTCAAGGTTCTCGCAGCGCCTTCGCCTTCACCTTCCTTTGCAAACTTCTTCTATTTCTGTTACTTTACGATGGAGCACTCAACTGGCAGTGCCTAAGGCTGGATGTGTTACTTGAGTGACCATGATACTAAAACTTGGCTTCTTTCGAAGGAACACAAATACTTGGTATGCCCACCCAAGGCTGAGATGCATATTTTGCTCTGAATCGTAGTTTTCTCGCATTGAACATGCTTGAGAAAATCACTAAAAACACACCTCGTGTAAACATGAAGGCTAATAGCATTGAGTGACTCTACTAATCTTATCCATTTAAACGTCTTTAAACACAAAATTAAGAATTTCCAATAAATAAAAATCGCGTTGAATTTGACAAGAGCATAGATCAAGTTAAAACCGGAAGCTCCTTAAAATCTCACATCGAGCCGAGAACATCTTTCAATCCTAGTGTGACTAATGTTTCGTAATCGTTTTCGTAAGAAATGGAGTTGGTGCTAAGCAGGAAATCAGTTTTGCTCCGGTTGTAATGATGGTCCATAGAAGAAGGTTTCCACTTTCCTTCAACCACCTTCGAGATGTCCTTAAAAAGGTTCGCACGTACCGATGGCTCAGGTGTAGCAAAGAAGAGCTTTAAAGTACACTCTCATCGATTACCGAGAGTGCTTGAAAAATGAGCCCTGCCCAGGAGAAATGCAGGGGCAAGAATTCCCGAGCCCGTGCGCCTGGGCTTTCCAGGCGGACAGGCAAGGAACTACACCCTTCCCGAGCACTACAGGTACACGAGATTGCGCTGGGCTTTCGGATGCTGGGCAGAGCAGCAGGAACGACAACGACGACTACCTTCCCATCGGTTGGAGTGATCGATGAACTTCCGTTGCAGCTACCGAGCAAGCTGCATGGGACCGGCAAAACCCTGCACCACGCTGTGAGCGCTCCATGTGTTGAATGCGAATGGACCGAACACGCGCAACGGCAACTGCTTGACCGAAGTCCAGTGCAAAAGCTACACCAAGGGATTAGGGTGGGCAATGGGTGGGTTGGGTGCACCGCCGGCAAGGCGAAGGATTTGGGTCAGTCGGTCGTAATCCGTCGAATGAGTTGAGAAAGCTCATCGAAAATGTATGATTACCGTTTCGCTTTTTGCGGTGCTAAAATTCTATCGCCACCGTAGATCACGAGTACTGTCGGGCTTCCGTGCAGCTCTCGGGAAGGTGCTGGCTAACAGTTTTTAATGGGCACTCAACGTGGGTGTTGCAGTCGATTACCGTCGGAAATCGTGTGCTCGTGTGGTTTCTCCAGCAACGGATTGGGTTATTTTTTCAAACAGGTTCCTTCAACAAAACGTGTACCGATTGAACAATTGGTATGATTTAATTTTTTATTAAAGTCTTGTTTTGAAACTCATAAATGTAAAAACTCATCATAACCTTTGAAAAAATCTGGAGAACATAAAATTATTGTCATGTAATCGTTGAAGATACCCCAAAAATTTAACAGTGACAACATGGAAAATTGTATTACACTGTTTATACTTTTAACAACCTACGGAACAATAGGATGTATAACAACGGAAGAAAACTAACCCATCTTCGGTATCTTCCCGAGGCATAAGTTTAATAAATAATGTAATCTTTGTTTACGTTGAGATCATCGCACTTTCTCTCCTCCGTTAGTGTAACTTACTTACATTGACGTAGGTTGTATCGTTGGACAATTGATCCAAACTAAGGACAATCGCAGAATCAGGCGGAGAAACCATTGTCCCCATACAACCGTCGTTGGACCCTAGGTCTACAGCATAATCCTCCATCTGTACGGTGATGCTTAAGCCTTTCCGGCTTTTCTTCTTTACGAAAATCCATCACCATACCAACTTTCACAGCATATAATCCCTTCGAAATCTGTACCACGCCTTCCGCCACACAACCACCGTGGACGAAGCCAAACCATCCTCTGCCTGTAGGAGCGTCAGGACGAGGGTTGAAGTAAACTTTTCACTCCCTTCTGTTCGTCTGGCACTGTCTCCGGCAGCATTTCACCCGAGGCGTTCCCTGGAGTTATCAACAGCCTGCCGGGTCGGTGCAGACGGCAAAGGGACGGTGTTATTTGTATGGCTTCTCGATACACTTAATCTTGCGCACTAGAATCGCACCGCCTCTCTCGCCGGAATCGCACCGTCATTGCTGGCCATTTCCAAGTTTCACGCTTTAATGAAGCGTCGCTACAAAGGGGCCGTGGATGGAAGTGTCCGTAATCGAATTCGCCTAAACTCAGTTTTCTACTTACTTTCAGCCCTTCAAGCTGCTATGGCGCACCTTGGGGAGAAAGGGTTCTGAGATGCCCGTAGAATCTTACGATAAGCTGATGAGTTTCCTTTTCTCACCGGATTTCAATGGCGTTATTGTGATTGTGTATTAGCTTTCGAAAACGTGCTTTAAAACTGAGCAGGAGAAGCTGTTAAAGCAGATCAACACAAATTTAAATTCAGTGGCATTTTATTCCACTGGTTCCACGGCACTTTTTTTTTTGTTCGAAACTTTAACTGTTTGAAATGCCTTTTCTGAAATCGTTTCTTCTTCCGTATGTTGTGAACAATAAAAAAAAGACCTTCCAAAACTAAAATTGTTTGAGGTTTTAGCCTCTGACTTAAAAGCCAATCCTTTTTTTTGCCTTTCTTATAGCCTAAATCTATATTCTTCTAGACCTCAAATGATTTTGAAATGCCAAAAAATGAATTACCATCTTTGGAGTAAACTTTCAAAGTTTTACTTTCCTTGGTACTTCAACCCTTTAATTGGCCGGATATCAATTTTATTAATGTTTGATGGTTTTCTCTGGATTGAACTCAGTTAATTAAGTAGTCCCAGCAATGCCACAATTCACTTGCTTCATTATAGCGTAAGGTTCTGGCCGAAGGGAAGTAATCCTTCAGAGCTTTTAAGAAGGGCAGGCATGGAAAGGCAAACTTCCGCACTCTCTACTCTTAACATCCAAACCGACTCGAAGCCAAATGCGTACGGCCGGTTGGCGAATTAGCGTTATCATTATTTGCGCTAATTAGCTGTTGTTTTACAAGTCACTGTCGAGCAAATACTTGAACAATACACAACCAAACAAACGGAAATGGACTCGGGCACGGCTTCGACGAGGATTACGGTACGCGAGATTATTTGTCAAGCGAAGGGGGAAGTATTTTAATGTCCGTCATCTGATATGCCGTAATTGAATACTGCCATCATCATAAAGCGAAGCAAATTGCCAAAGATCACGACCGCTAAGTGTGTGTCCCAAGGCAGTAGGATCAGAGGTTTTGTGGCTTGCCAGTCAGTGTTCCTCGGAAATACAGCACTTGTAGTTCGTGCTCTTCTCTTTCTTGCCCTAATGATCCTTTGGTCAAGCCTATCCATTATAGGGTTTACGAGACTTTTTTCATTATTACTGAACGTGGATAGTTAGTCCTTCGCAAGCGCTCGGCTATCAGGTACATTCCGAGTGTCAAGTGTTGTTAGAATGTTTGGTTCGTTCGTTTTGTAGGTTCAAACTGTCAAGAAGTTGTGATCCGAACATGTTTAAACTGAAGTAAATGAATAGTTTCTTACCGTTCCCCTTCCACAGCCCTCGGTTGTTCACGATTGGCTTAATCTCGTTACTAAGAATTAACCGGACGACTGCTTCACGTTGTTCCCCAAAACGCGCTCGGATGAAAACTTCGGTACACACTTCCGCCTCACATCCACTCCCCCCCGCGTCTTGCCATATCCTGCTCCATAACCGTTAAAACTGGCAGTAGAAATTCAATCCTACGCAGCCGTAAAGCACCGAACACCTCTTCACATTACACGCCCAAACAAATCACTGCTTCGCCAGCTCCGTACCGCACCATCCCCTGGGGCGACCAGCACACCCGCCACCGAACTGGGGCCAAGTACACATGTCGGACACACGCGGAACACGCCGTTCTATTGCTTCATTTAAAAACATGCACCACCAACACCCTTAGCCCTGGCTCGCGGAGAAAAACATCACAGACCGCGCTAACCGCAATCACATTCAGCTGAAAACCCTTTTGCAGCCGGCGATGTTGCTGTACTGCTGCTCCTGCTGCCCGAATCCCGAGTTTCCCTCACGGCTCGGGATCGCTCTGCTGGCTGTTTTGTTGCGAATTCCCGTGCCGGTGCAAAGCGAGAGCAGCCCCGCAGCACGGAGCATTAATTTGGTTTTGCCTTTTGGAACGTTTTAATATAACTTTTTTAATTAATTTACTTCACAATACACACATGCCCAGCGGTTTTACCACTCTCTCGCACTCGCTCGGGTCGTTACAGACTCTGTGGACAAGCTTTTCCACCTCCTCCGCTCTGTTTCACTCTTTCCTCACACAAGCGCACACTTTCACTGTCTTGCTCGCTCGCTCGGGTTCCTGCTGTCTTTCTCACTGTCTCTCTCTAGCTGAACGCTCCGTCGCTACGTATCAAAAACCGTTTCGAAACAACATCCATCCTCGGCCTAACTGACTCGCTAGACGCCCGGTACGGGTTGCGGGAAAGTTGAGCTTATTCTTTTATTCAACACCGAGCAGGGATCCTACTGGAGGGAGGAAGAACGGGAGAAATAATAATAAAAAAAAAGATTGCAGACAAAAAGACCCACTTATATGATGGATTGCTTTCCTGCAATCGAAACTGGTCCTTCGCTAAGCCCGTGGAACTATCCCGTGACGCTCCAGCTACGCCACACACACACACACTCGCACAGGGCTCGGTGTTCCGAGCCGGTGGTTGCGCTACGCCGTGTTGGATAGTTGGACCTTTCCGACCGGACCGGTACACATTCACCCAATCACACATGTGGGAGCCGTGTAGACAGAACGAAGGATATGAATTCGATCGTCCCCGTACAGAGACGCTTCCAGGCAGCCACGGTTCGCTTCCGGCTATCCGCATCCTTCGCCCCGGAAGTGGTACGCACCGCGAGGGACCTCTTACAGCACAGGAGGAGTGGAGATTGATGGAGCTGCAGGGAAGACCACCGCACCGGTGGAAGGGCTTCACTTCCGCTTTCGTGTGTTGTTCTGCGCTTTATTATGATCTTTCTTAGTTGTTCGCATTGCGTTTTATGTCCCTTTTGTTGTAGCGATTGTTTTTTGCACCTGTTTCTGAGCGGGTGTCCGCACTCCCGCCGCTTCCGAGAAGCTTTTCACTTTACTGGCCATACATTTTGCGTGCACTCGCGCGCCGCTCCAAGGGCCCCGGTATTAGATCGTCTGACCTAATTTATGACCCTTTTTCAGATTATACGATCCGTGCCGGACGGGAGCCCGGATCCTTTTTCTGTGTTTTTTCGTTTGTTGGTTTTGTCATCGCCCCAACAAAGGTACATCCGTTCCGGTCGATCCGTTCGGTCGGACACGAAGTTCGGAACGAGGTTCGATTTATCGTTTACGATCGCAGATTTATTCACTTTTGAGGTCGCCGCTTTGGCGTGCGGGAAGTTTCGTCGACGTTCTTGCATACTCGATTCGCGTGGAATAGGTTAGACCTCCGCAAAAATTGAACCACCAGCGTCCTCGCTAGTCGAGAAACCAATTTATGTAGTAGGATAGTTCCGCCTCGTTAGTTCCGGACGAAACTAATTTCAACCATCACCAACCGGGCGAGGCCGGAAGCATGCAAAGGATCAAATCAGAAGACGGCCAGCAGGAAACGCCAGCTCGCCGTTGCGATGGCGAGCATGTTAAACCTGCCGTAATTAGCTGTGACATCGACTGTGAACCCCTCTCCACCGAATGGAAGCGAAACGAAATGTGACGCTAATCCTCGGTTCTGGTGTCACGGGCGAAACGAGGCACCGGGAATGTCCCGGGCCACCAGGACAGGAGGACGGGCGAAAAAGTCAAAAGTTTGACGGGTTTCGTCCGGTTTGAGGCAAAACCCCGAAAAACCCTCGTAGCGCTGACACGTCCTAAAGCCAACCCGCCGTCAGTCGTGGGATTGGGACAGATGCGTTTACTTATTCATAAGACTAACTAACGGGAGCCAGTGCCATTCGGAGCTTTTTCGATGGCCAACGCGAACCTCGTACCAACTCGCTGTTTCGACCGTCACGTCAGCTTGTGGAGGTGTGCATTTCGCGGTTGTTTGTACTTGCGAGTCGAGTTCGAAACCACTATCAGCTCGCTGGCACAAACCTCAATCCAATCCCATCCAATCCAATTCACTTCTCACCAGCTCTCATCATGACCACAACGCACATTCACACATACACACACCCACACACACACCCCAGGATTCGCTTCAAAGCGACTCCGGAGACCGGTTTTCCACGGCACACCTAAATCGACGTTCGCAAATGCGGCAGCCAGCGGGAACTAGACACGGCAACGCGCGACGTCCGTGCACCGGAAGTGAGGCGGACGATCGCAACGGTACGCGACGGAAGTGGCACTAACACACAGCGCACGCTGCACACAGCCTCACGTTTCCACTATTCGACAATTCGATACGGTCTCGTCGCGACTGCAGTGAAAATTGCACCATTTTCTTCATCTCCCGCAGCTTCTTCCCATTCCGAGAGAGACGGTGGGTGGGGCGTGAGGTGGGGGGGGTAGTTCCGCGTGAGTGCACGTGAGTGGGATGCAAGGGTCGCGAATTGCATCCACCCTCATCGCACTGCAGCCGTACGGGGTTGCGTTCGTCCTTGCCCGAGTGCCACCGGCCGTCCCCTAGAGGGGGACTTTTCCAAAGAGAGATCGTGGCGTTGGGAAAGGACGGTGAAGCGGGCGGGATGGGGAAAGGAGAAGGGTTATGTTGCACGTTATAACGAAGGATGGCGAACGATAGGATTAGAATTTCTCGGTTCGATGGAATTGGACAGATCAATGCGCGTAGCAAGGAGCGGAATTGGTACCTAAACACAAGCAAGCTCAGTTAAACTTTTTGTTTCCAAATTGGCCATTCACTTCTGTTTTATTGCCTTTTTTTCGTAACCAATACCCTCCAACCGATCACCGCTGAATTGATAACACACCGAAGGCGAAGGTAAGAAAACCGCGAGAAGCCGACAGCCGACCGTCGATGGCGAACGTTCGAACAGTACTGCCCTTTGCACAGTGCGTCGACGTTTTCCACCGCGGACAGCTGAAAACGCGGGCGCTCACGAGAGCTTTTCCACCCGGGGGAAAGGTCGTGGTTCGGGGCCGGATCCTTGCGGGCGAGCCGAAACCATAGTACGACGCGCGGCTTGCATCGCCACGATGCGTCAAACGGAACCTCTTGCTCGGCCAAGGATATATTGCCGTTCGTTTCGGGTGCAGTACTAGAGTGTTCGGGCACGAGTTCGGGCTTGGCTCGGGTGGAGTTCCCGGAAACCGCTTCGGGTCACTCACGGTTTTATTTGTGCCGCGCCGGATTTGGAGTGTGTATACGCAGAAACGGAAACCGCAACAGCAGCAGCCGGCATTCGACCGGCCATCCGTCAATCTCAAGAGCACCAGTCCTCTCCTTTCCCCCACCCCCTCGGTGACCACCACCTCCTCCCTCGCGGAGGAGCCAACGTGAATTGTTAACTGTCTGTTAATTTATGCGAGTCCGTTATGATGTTAGACGATCAATTGATTCTTATTCCAAATTGCGAGCAAGCAACGGCCAAACGGCACCGGAAGATGGTAAGAGCAGGGACGCACGCGAGCAAAGAAGCAATCTTCGAGGCGGGAGGGGCACACAAAAAAAGGTGGCTCGCTCTTTTGCCCTATCATGTACGCAGTACTTGATGTTTTTCCCCCGGCGCGACATGCGCTGGAGTGTAATCAAATTTGGCGGCTTACGGATGACTTTACGGTTACTCGTCGTGCCTCAAATCTGAGTGTTTTGGTAATTTGTCTCATTCATTCAATTATCCCATTAGGGTGTACGTTGCACTGTTAATCAAATTCTGGAAGATGGGAGAAAAGTATCTTGTTTGGTAGTTGCCCGCGGTTGGTCTTCGTGCTTAAGCTGAAAGTCATCGGATTTTTTCTTTTTAATTTGGTCAAATTGTTCAAATTATTTTCCTACGAACTCGGAGTCTAGGGATCGATTCGATCTTTAGATAAATTTGTTCGCGCTAAGACGCGTTTAATTTCATCCATAAAGGATGCTTACAATGTGCCCTTATTATTCAAATCGACGATATATTTTGTGAATTGATCCAAATGAATTTTCCTATCGCACTGACAATATGGAAATGATGTTAAAAAGAAGTTATTTATTAATATTTTAAGGAGGAATACGATCCGCGACAGAGTTGGTTCTAATCCAAACCGGACCTTCACCGATACGAAGGACTGAGTGACTATCCACATATGTTAAGTTAAAGTTAAAACAGTTTTGTTAGTCCTAGGCTAGGCTTGACTAAATGACGGTCCTTTCGGCAAGAAGAAGATGAAGAAGAAAATGGGACGCACATCATTATTTCTTTAAGGCAGTATTTCAATTAATTTTAGAATATAAATTGTACATGGAGAAAAATTGCGTAGAATCATAGACAATCGGACGCAAATGAAATGAATGATTTATTTTGTTATATAAAACCCTTCCTTAAAGGGATTCCTTCCTAACGTGCTTCCGATTCTTTAACCTCTTTTACGAAATGTTTGACTTCCATCTCTCTTTGCCTTCCGCCAACGCATTTCGTCCTCCTTTGATACATCTCCTTTGTTCCTATCCTAAGATCTGTTTTTCTTTTGGGCTGCTTCTTCTTTTAATTTGCTACAATGTTTTCAAAGTTCTGTCCTTTAGTCCCTTAGAATCAATATAGCCGTTAAGAACATGTTTATATTAAACAAATTAGTAATATAAATAAATAGAAAAATTAATTAATTAATTAATCAATTAATAACAACCGATACAAAGTCCATTTTAACATCTACGTTTCTTACACTCCAGTGAAAGCCCAACATTGGAAATTTGACAATCGATCGGTACGGATCTCCGGACTCAAACAAATGATGTATTGATACGTCCGTATTACTTCCTTTTTTCCCATGCAATTCAATTTGCCATAAACTATCTTGTTTAAGAGCGGAGCGATGTCCATTGCACAGATCATTTGTGTTTTCTGCATGCTTTATCGTTCCGTTTGGTGTCCAAAATCCACCATTACGCCTTGAGTGTGGCGTACCACATTTAAACCCTTCGCAAAGAGATAGGAGAAGCGCCGGGGGGCGAACGATTACTCCCAGGAGTTTCCCGGGGCTCTCTGCATTCGGCCGAGCCGGCAGCTCGATGGGCAAAAATCGATAAGACACACACACATAGTTTACGAGTCAAGCTGTGTGATCGTTGTTCGGTACTTTATCGCCCTTGTTCGGCCTTCGACTCTTCAGCACTCTGCGGTTATTGGTCTGGCCGGTGTTTTCTCCGAGTGTGACCACCGTGCGTCCGCCGTACCATCCAACCATCCCTGTTGCACAGGCAACAGCCTCGCGCATCCTCGCGCTTTCCCCCTCCCCCCCAGAAGCACGCCTGGGCCTCGGTCAAACCTCACAGCAAAATAATAAATATTCTCGCTCGATTGCCGAAAAACTGAAAAGCTTTTCCCCGCACACTGCTGTGAGCTACTACTGCCATGGAAACGTGACGGACAGTTGGGGAAAGCAAAAGTGTGTCGTAAAGGACGATACCGCAACCGTTCATCCGCATCTACCGAACGCTCGATTTATTCATTTTCATCTTGGTTCTTCTCGTTTTCTCCCGTTTTCGTTGGTTTTTTGTTGTTGTTTTTGATGTGTGACTCATAAATGGGATGAAAAACTAGTGCACTTTCCTACTTCGCCCATTGATTAGGCTCGGAAAGCCAACTAGCCCAATCGACCGAAGGGCAGGCAAAAAAAAAGAAAGAAACCCCGGGTTACGAACCGGAAAAGGGCGCACGGAGCCAAAGTGACCCAAAACACTTTAATTTTACTGCTCGTGCGCCTCACCTTTACAAGATATGTTTTATTGTTTTATAGCGGAATCATACATAAATTATAACCCATCCGACACGCCGAGGAGCCTCGGTAGAACGGGAGTTGACAACCGACATCCTGCACCGTGCGCTTACCATTCAATCAGAGCGGAAAAATCACTTAGGATGATGTGGTCCGGGTTGTGTCCGTGCTGGGAGCCAGAAAGCCGGGGCCTAGGAAAGAAGAGGCCTCGCCCCAGATTCACCGCACGTTGACGAAGGCAAACATGACGCGTCCACAATGTACCCCCCCACACACACACACACTTGCGGCCAACGAATCGAGTCGATTTTTCCTCGATGCGACCAAACCGGAGAGCGGAACCGTGCGTGGCACCCTGTGGAACGGGTGGGAATAAACACAACCGTGCACCGAAAGGAAGCGAATAAACAATCAACGCATATATTAGCTGGATATTTATGGCCGGGGCCAAAGAGAGGGCCAAATCGTCGGGCGAGCCTTTCGATCGTGCAAAATGGAAATGGAAAGCGAAAGAAAACAGACGATCCCGCCACCGTTGGGCGGGCCAAGGAAACATATTTAATATGTGCCGCCCTGTCGGCCGGCCGCGGCCAAACATGGGTGATGAAAATCGTTTTTGGGAACGTAAAATTTTTGTTGGCGAGCATCAAAGGGCAAACGTCAAGACGGAAACGAAACCCGCTCGGGAAATGGGGTGGGGGGAGGAAAAAAAAACCAACGAAGCAGGAAACAGCTTGGCAAAGCTCGGTGCTGGTCGTAGTTAGATCCTTACCGCAGCGCCACAGGAAAACGGGTTTCTAGCTCCCTTACACTCATTCTCTTTCTCTCCCTTTCTCTCTCTCCCTCTTACCACCACTCCCTCGCTCCTGGTGGCTGAATACTATTATTTATTTACTATCCCCGATGAAAGGAGAAATCGCGAAGGTAATGATGGGTATCATTTTTCACCGTGCAATCCGATACGATCCATGGCTCCTCAGCGGGGAAACGGAAAGGAGTAGAAGTATCATTTTACATCGACATCACTATAATGATACAGTGTGATGAGTCGGTTCTGTTTGTGCTTTTGCAAGGATGTCTCGAAATTAATGGTATCATGATTCGCTACTTTCTGTACGTTTCTCGTATGAATAATTTTTAACTCGTCCGTTGGCTAATGGTGGTTCAAGGTTCTTGCAGCACGATTGGTGGAAACCTGAACGTCAGACTGTTCTAACCATGGATGTAGGTAATGTATCGGTAACGGTTGAATTAAACAGAAAATGTTAACACATTTTACAAGACATGTTACGAAACGTAACGTCCGTAACGCTGCCTCCAGCTGTCATTAGACTGAGTTACTCGACGTACTGTGAACCGGTTATGATCATGGGTATAAATAGAGCGAGATAGGGCAAAACCGCTCTCTTTTTGATACAAGAAATACACGAAGAAATATTAGAAGTTTTTGGTTAGCCGCAAGGGCTTTCCTAAATTCACAAGTTTAAAATCGTGTTTGTATCAATCTCCCTCCAGGAGCCACCATTTTAAACAAGACATGAACATCTGATATAAGTCATCCAATAATTCATTCTTTTCATTGCCATCCTTTTTTTTTAACCTAACCTAACAGTTTGCTCCACTTTTCTCAGGAAAGCTTACTATAGTCTTCCAATTACCTGCATTTAAATTCTTATTCCTTTCCTGTTCCGAAATCCATTGTTTTTATAAGAAACGAGACAGTGCGATGACTTCATCTGATTTCACTGAACTACCGAAACACAGGCCGAAATGCATTCCGTAAAAGGAAGAAATAACACCTCCCCGAGGCGAATAAAGCTGCTTGCTCAGGAGAGCCTGGAGGGAAAAGAACTCGATAGAACACTTCCGGCATTTTGCTTCAGCTGCTGTGACCAGAACCGTAACCGAGTTGGCATTAAAATTAGCAGATAATAACAACCGTGCCCTTCCGTTTCGGATTCCGTCGGATCGGCTTCCTCCGACCCGTAACACGTTACCCTACCGCGAACTGGCGGGATTATTTTTCAGCAAATGTTGCCAAAATCAGCTCAGAGCACCGTCCGTCCCTCCACCCCGCCTTAGCCCATGCATGCATGTCCTGGCCAAACTTCAGCCCGGGAAAACCCCCCATTGTCCAACTGCACACCGAAGAGTCGGGATCCTTTTCTCGCCGGCGCAGGATGTGCCGTTACGGTACACGGTCCTGTTTGGTTGGCTGGAAGGATGATAACATCATTAAATATACATTATCGTTTTCGCTTCCTACCTTATGCCTACATACATAATGCCGAAATGCTGCCGCTGCACTACAAAACCAGCGCGATCCACCTCCCGGAAAACTCCGGCCCGCTTCAGTCCAGTCCGTTTACATCCTATGTGCTGGGAAGCAGTTTCCCTTCCATGCCGCTCATCTCAGGGTACTGGAGCTTGCAGACGCCAAAAGGAATGTCCTCGCATTGCGCCGTTGGCTACTGTTTTCGACGATATTCCTTATTCCTCGCCGTGGAGGCGCTAGACACCAGATAATTCCTTCCAACAGAGCATGGGCCACATGCTTGAGCAGATTTACACCTTCTGTTTAATCCTCGGCCACATCTGGTTCATTAACGGCTCAGGTCACCGTTCATCCCGGATCCCGCGGAATGATGTGCGAAATAAAAAAAAAATGGCGGTGGTCTATTTCTTCCACTCCATGGCGGGAATCGATTTTCCTACCGCGACCGAACTGCTTCGACTCCAGGTAAGAACAAGCTACCCTCGACAAATGGGTTGCATCGTATTAGGAGCATGAAATTTATATTCATTTACAAGATGCTCTACCCAACCGGAAGCGAAGAAGCCTGTGGCAAGACGGTGGTAGGATTAGAACATCGAAAGGTAGAGCGAAGAGACCGTGCTTATCCAGCACGGAACATCGTTGGATTGTTAAAATTCCACTTAAATGCGCTCACAATCACGTAAACGCAAATTAACTGTTGCCAACCCCTTTGCTGTTGCTGTTTTCTTTACCGACCGTTAGACAATTGGAATACGCCAACGCCGGCGGCATTGGCGCAATCGACACGAACTGCGCAATCGACATCGACTCGTACGGCGTTCGGAGAGAACGCTTGCCCAAATTACTCCGCCTGCCGGGCGGACCCAAGGAGGGCTTTTCCGAAATGGCAGACTCCTGGGGCGCTTCGGCATTGACTTATGGAAAGCCACCCACCCGCAACCGTTTTCCCATCGCAAATAAGCACCGGCGTCTCCCGTTCGCGAAATCCACAAAGAACAATCGAGAGCGCGAGAGGGGTAGAGGAAAAAGAAAGGATAAGCAGCCAGCGTCGGGAAACTCCTGTTTCTGTTCAGATGCGCTGATTAAGGTACAATTTATCGATGGCTTAATTAATGTCGGCAGCAGATTGCTTTGCCCTTCGCCCCGGTGCACGATGTATCTTTATATCTGGTAAATTACAAAAAGGGAGTTTGGTGCGAAGCGAAAAAAACAAAACCGGTGCTGTGTTTTCCACCACCGTGTGCACACAAAAAAGGTTCGGTTTTTCTTTTCTTAGTCTTTACTTCTTAATTTAGTCTTTGGAGTTTTCCCGCGGGGCCATCGAAAACGAACCGGAGAAAATGGCAATTTAATATTCGCTCGCCCCTTTCAAACGCGACCACCAAGGGAAGCCCTTCTTGGGAGGCTTTCCGAGCTACCGAGTGTTTGGCTGGATTTGTAGATAAATTTCATCTTCTCACGGTGTCGGAAGAGGGGAAGCACCGAACCGATTGGTAAATTGGTCCATTCGCAGTAGTTGGTCGTGATTGTGGATACACCTTTCCGGTCAAAGAATGGCACAGTTTGTGGCGGCCTCGCTGCAGTAACGGGGTTCAGGGGTACAAGGTACGGTAAAAGGTGGATTTTACTTTGCCAGCTAGGTTTCACCATCACGGACTAGCGCCCTAGACGTCGGCACTCACTGCCGATCCTGCCCCGTGTTGTCCGTCCCCTGGAGCGTGAAGGAAAATAGCCTGTAATCGCCTTCCGGCGGGGATTATTTATTTGAGTTTGATAATAACTTCCCCGAAGGTGGGCGAAGGTGCTGTAATTAACAAAACATACCGTCGACGGAATTACGCCACCGAATGAGTACACGAGCACAAGGGGGGGCGAAAAAGGGACGCCATCGATTGTTTGCTTTAACTGTTAGCGTAAAGGAAGGCCGAAAGGGGGAGGCACAAAGCACGACGCGTAAGATTCATCATCATGGATCGCCTTGAAGACGCGCTTCTCGTTTTGTTCTGCTACGCTAACAAGTTGTCTGTTTCTCCCTCCCCCCTCCCCATTTACCACTCACCCTGCCTGTCCCAGTCAATCACCGCTATTGCCTCCGCAAAAAAAGGATGAACATTATTCCACCTGACTGACTTTTCATGTGAAGCATTTTATCATCCTTCTGTTGAAACATAAATTTGATGGCTTCGTCTGCATATCGCGAGGGGCTTTAATTGTGGATATCGTTTCTTCCAGCACAACGACGCGCAGCCGTTCGTTATGTTTGCGAGAGCGTGGGCAAATCAATTTGATACGACCTTATCTGTCCAATTGGTCCAACTTTATATTCCATTTTCCACCAGAAAAGTGCAAATCTGATTCATTGCATGCTGAATCATAATGAGTGAGCAGCGGAAATTCTAAGATGAACGAACGCGATAGCATATTTTAGATCTTAATCCACGTCGGAAAAAGCTCTGAGGGCTACGAGTTTTGACTGTATTGGAAGGTGTGCCATTAAAGCCAGCCTCATTTTCATTTCTGTTTAAAGTTGTATTTTCTTCTACCTATCTATTCCCAACAAAGGTATACATTTACGGCAATAGAATACTGCATATAAGTGTATATCAGACGCCGAAACCGGAACAAGGCATCGGTTATATGCTTTGTACATCTTTTTAATCCACAATGAATACACGTTTGGCACTTAGACAAACAAACAAAAAACCCATGGAACAAATGTTACACATACTGACAAATGGAATCGAAAACAATTTGCAAACACCACTTTGTTTTTTATTGCCACGCCAAATCCACGCTTCTAATGATTATCACCATATTTTCCTTCTTTCCTTCCGTTAATGCAATGATACGTCCATCCATTCCGAAGCCACCAAAGCCACCAGCCAAGTAAACAACTTTTATATGAATAAATAATCACTACTAATCAGTCACAGAAGCGCCGCCCGCTTGCTCATGAATAATTTAGGCACACATTCGAATGCAACACATCGTGCACATCTTTCTTTCATTGATTAGCATAATCATTTGACTGTAATCATCAAGTAATTCCCCCCCCCCCCTACTCCTCCTCCCTTTATGGCCGCGGCGCATCGAGTCAAATTTGCCAACGAACTTTTAACGTAAACAAACACAAGTCGCCTACACTTTGCGTGAGGCCGTGCTCCGGTGCTAAATGGGGAAAAAGTATGTGCTACGACACAACATATTTCTCCTTCTTCATAATTATTTCCACCCCTTCGCACTGTTGCTCGCCTCTGGCGTACGTGATTCGGCCTGCCCGGCGTTGCTTGCTTTTCCACCCATTTTCACACCTTAGACTCCTGCGCCCGACGCCCACCCGTGCTACAGCCGAGGTTTTTGGTGGCCTAATTTTTCTTTTGCTCACGTTTAGCCCAGTATCGTGTCACAGGAAACAAACACGGCCCGTTGCTGTGTGTCTTTGCTGTGCCGAGTTGGCGTACATGTCGGAAGGATTCTAGGCAGTTCGGTCCTTTTTCCCACCTCTTTCGGTCTTGCATTGCGCTAGTCCCCTTTTCCGACTTTCGTTCATTCAAATCCGGCACTTTGACAAACTTTTGCTTCGCACACTCGCCCGACACACATGTGAACTGCCCGGACACTGCCACTGTGGTATGGTATGCTTTCATGTCACTCCGCCATTCCACCAAAAAGCGACGCGCAAAAGTTGCCGCAGGACAGCGCCGAATTCTTCCCAGCCAATCTACCCCTCTATGGCTACGGAGGGTATCGTTTTGCTTTGCTCACATCCAAAGGCCCTTCATCGAAAGGCCGTGTCACTGTATGGGAGCGTATGTGTCGCTTCCAAATGCCGCTCCTTGTCGGTCATGAGGTGGACAGGATGGTGAAGGTTCGAGGTGCGAGCAAATCGACGTAATTATTTTTCCTCTTTCGCCGGAACTGTGGATTCACCGAAAGACCTAGAACCTGGTTTCCTGCTACGCTCCGTCACTATGCTCCTGCAGAAAATATGACTTTTCTCTTGCGCTAAATTATCGGCCACACCTTCTCCGGTCAAACGGAATCAAGGAATTCGACATGCTACAACGTCTGCCCACCGTTGGCAAGAAGTATCTTTTCAAATTCACAAGGGACTTCGCATAACTTATCCGGAGCGAGAAAGTTGGTCATTTTTTTATTAATTAGCTTTTCTTTTTTAAGCTAAGTTTAAGTTAAGTTTAAGAAAGGTAGTTATAATGAAACCACATGCATAACAATATTTAACCAATGGCGCAGATTAAAATACAATTTCAAACTAATTTAAAACTCATTTTATAAACAAACCATTGAACGAAGCCTTGAAGTATTTTGTACGCATAAAAACAATCCATGTGAACCTCAAATAAAATGACCATTCTTGCTCTCCGTCCCTGACACTATGCAGTTGGTGTACGTCAACAAGGGGTTATGAGTACGAGTGTTAAACTCTCCATCTTCCCACGCACCGCACAGACACATGCGTGCTTCTTTTGATGGACACATTATACACTCGAGCCCGAGCCGGCACTGGCACTATTGCGAAACGGTCAGAATGCAGAAAGCGTGCCCCGCCGGAGCGCCCAATCCTGCCGACCGGCGAAAGGATGGCCGTGCTGGCTTTTGAACGTGAGGACACTCCGTGATGGAAGGACGCCGAGGATGATTCTACCCGACCGGCTCGATCCGGTAGTACTCGGGCCCGGCGACTGCCATGGCGACGCCCGGTGTCGCTCATCTATAATTCAGCGGAGCCTTTCTATATTTCATGCCTCAATCTGCCCTTCTTAATTTTCGACCTGTACCCGCTTTGCCGCTTTTACACTTTTCCTTCCGCCTGTTGGGTGGGGTTTTGTTTTTTTTTGTTTTTTGTTTCGTTCAGCGCCATAGTTGTGCAACTTTGCGTCCACCCCACGGGCTTTTGGGCCGACCGGGTCCGAAAAGGGCCTACCGAAGAACTAGGCTTTGGGCAGAACTTTTTAAGGGCCTGCCCGTTCTACCTGAATGATGCTCAGGGTTTTACTTTCATTTTAAAGGCCCCACACCAACGTGCCCGAAAGTCGTAGCATGTTCTGACGAAGCCTGTCCGTGACATCGGGATAAAACAGTGGTGGCGAACGTCTTCTTTCTAAATGTACATATCCACTCGTTTCGTAAAAAAACACTTCCACTCATTTCGTGGTGCAATCCACTGATAAGTTCCACGAAAACCTTTGAATTTGTTTATACCTTTTGCAGTGAGGACACCTCTTTAAATGTCTTGTACAATTCCTCAACAGAACTATCCGTTTCACTCCACATATGCAGCACTTTAAATTCATATCCAACATAGGCAATTTTAAAAAAACCCAAACTGGACAGTTTGACAGCCCTGGTCGAAAAAAAAAAATGAGCAGCTGTAATGGAACACACACCGGAATACGCTTCGCACGGAACTTCCATCCTTAGTTTGCAAACCATCCGTGCCCATTAACCCCAACAGGATGCCGAATTAGTCCGAGGTAAAACAAAGCAAATCCCTTTAAGAAAAAAAAAAAAGAACATCGAACAGGACCTAGCATCATGCACCCTTTTCCGGCACGTTTTAGAATGATGAGATGAAGATTGGAATATCGAAAACAATCTTTTGTCGGCATCATCAACCCGGGACGAGCGCGCACCCAAATCAACAGCGTCTGATGGTAGTCACGTATATACACATTTCTCGAGGAGTGACTCCTGTGCAGCGAAAGGTTTCACTCGCACAAACCGATGCCAAAGCTCGGATGATTCACCAGAGTTGGGAGCTACATTTTTTCCGCTTCCATCTGTTCCTGTTCCGTGCCTCTCGATACGACCGAATCTGTAACTTTGGCTTTACGATCGGCCTTAAGGCTCTCCGCTCTCCGAGGTGAATTGAAGTGATTCGCACTTGCTTTTTGTTGTTTTGTTTTGTCGAATATTTTCAAATGCACACCCACCTACCCCAGGTTGCAAAGGATCGGCTTTGATATGTTTATTTATATCGAAACATTAACCCGCACTCGTTCTACATACACCATGTTACACCTGCTGCGTAATACCGTCGGCCGGAGGCTGTACTTTTCGCACCATGCCCCTGGCACGAACGGAGGCGTACGTTTCGGTGCATGTTTTATTGCAGATTGGATTAAAGTTGAGTGTTTATGAGGAAAAGAAGCCTCCGATGGTTTGAGCGATGTACGCGAATGGTTCAACACATGGAATTGGGTCGATGGCGTAAAGGACGCTGAATGCGGCAGTATGTTGAACCTGCAGACGCTACGTTCGGGTTTGCAAAACACCAAAACACCCAATAAGATACAGTCGATCCGAGGCAGTCGTTCAGGGAATTTGCCTTTAAGGAACCATTGCGAAGCCATACCGGTGAACAAGTTGTTGTGCCGCAGACGATGGCATGTGGCAAGTGTTGTTTGCTTGCAGCATACGATTGAACATATTCGCAGAACATTTGCAAGCGTTTGATAAACAAATACCCAATAAAAACAAGAATTCGTATGGCTCCTTACACAACGTTTTCATTAACATCAGTTACCTTCAAGCTTCACCAGAACGATGCTTTTAAAAACCATTTAAACAGAAGTTTCAACACAGATTTATTTAACATTTCATTTATTGTGAATTTAAATCAATCAATTTATTGTTCACAATACAACGATAAACTTTCAGCGTTACAGTTACAATTCGTGATTTGAAAAAAAAGGTTCTACGGTATGATGATACGGAACTTGTATTCAAATCTGTATAAGAATGACGCAACTGCTTGGTTGCAGATTTCTCCGTAAGAATTCTGTTCATCTAAATTTAGCTGATATGATTAATTGAGGTAATTGGTACAAAGAGTTCCATCCGTCGAGCATTTAGCCTTGCAATCAAAAGTCCAAGGAATTCCGAACTATGTTATCCCGCACATACTGCTCCATAATTTATTCAATTATTTCGGTAGCACACGTCAGTGATGCACCACCTTCTAAGGATGTTCCTCTTGGCCAGACCCACCAGCAAGCGATTCCAATATTGACTTGGTCAATTCATTTGAACCAACCCCCTTAAGCAGACAATATCATTCATCAGAACTTATCTGAGGGATTTCTTGGGAGCTGTGAGGCGAAAGAATGCCTCCTACCACTTCGCTGCGTTGCAAGCATGCTTGAAATGGTGCCCGCCCAAGATTATATGATAGCAATATTGGCCCGAGCCGTCCTCGTTCGATCGTCGTCGCTCGAAATCGATTTCCTAGCACGCGGCACATTTTCTACGCGCAAAAAGCACCACCGCTCCGAGCCTTGGAATGCGAACCCACTGCCCATCTTGATGGCATTTTGTCAAGGCAGGACTTGGACTGCCTGGACAGTTTTAATAGCCAATCATGTAATTTGCTTTGATCAGATTTCTCTGCACCCCATTCAGCGGGAGGCGTGGATGGTGTGCCGGCCAACGATCGCAATTATGAATAATTTCCTTCAATTTAATTTATCATTATTATTAATGTTGCATCGGATATGGATGCGCCTGTTTCTATTCATGCTATCGCCGCCCATCGTCGCCCGCTACCAAGACGTTACCTGTTCAGTGCTCTTCCATTCCGTATCATGATAACGAGGTACCCCACGTCTCAATCTAACGCTTAGCTCAATCAATAGCCATGGCAGAGCATGTCCTTTAAACCGATGCACTCACACACGCACTACGCAGCCACACAACCGCACGCGGAGGTTAACCACAAGCTACTTCCCGTCGCGCGGCCTAGCATTCGTCACATTCCACACCGTCAATCCTGCCAACAATTATTATCCTTTGAAATGTTAATAAAGTAACACTATCATTAACCATCTGCCCGAGGATTGAGGTTGCCCGAGCTAAATCACTCTCGCCAACGGTGGCGGGAGGGTGTTTGAGTGGAAACCGTGGAAACGATGTCCCTTATCTTGCGACCTACATCCGACTTTCCTGCGCCTACGCGCTGCTCGAGCCGTGTCGTTTCTCGGTTTTGATGAAAGCTGAACTTCAAACAATTCTCGAGCAGCAGAATAAATTAACATTCCACTTTCTGCCCCTGGAGTGGGTGAAGCGATGCTGTCGTGTCGCGGCGTACAATGAATCGAGATGAACGACCGACAATCCAAGATCAGCCGACTGACAAACGGCAAGCGATCCTTGAATTAGTCATAGACATAAAATTACCCCATTAAGCGAGGCTCGCACAGTCAGCGCGGAGGGAAAACCAAGAGAGTTGACAGAGCGAGAATGAAGCATAAGAAATGATTCGCAACGATGGTCAAAGCGATGAGAAATCACCGAGTGGTTTGATGGGTTCGGACGGAAATCCAGCTTTGGCAATATTTGAGCAGATAATGCTTGCAATCAGCTCAAAATCACTTGAAATAGGAAACGGACGGCTTAATCCAACACGGCTTCCAACAGACATCAGTGCAGCACAAAACACCTCTTAAGGACAAACAAAATAAAGCAAAATAGTAATCATGAGTTGAAAGGATCCTAATGACTATTAATTAGTTTTTGAATTTGCAATACGTGGTTATGCAATTGAAGCTTCATTCTTAATTTTTGCAGTTGTTACGCTGTGTTATTGAACAAAACCATTGTGAAATAAGACGAGTATGCTTCATTGTTCGAACCGCATACAAGGTATTTTGCTGTAAGTTCCACGATTTTCCTCTTCCTTAAATTTTGTATTTCCTCTGTATAAAGATCAAGATCAGCTCATTTTAAATTTTTATTAAAAAAAATTTATTAGGTTGTAAACCATCTCAAACCTTCATCTTTTATTAGGTTGTAAACCGTTAAAAAAATATGGACATTTGTTATTGAACGAGTAATCAAACTGAAATAAACATTCAAAGGTAAAGTTTTATTCAAAAGTTTTAATGGAACTAGCCATTCTCAAAACAGGATAAATTTTTTTAATTAAATTATACTTCACACCGATTGGGCACATGGAGCAAACATAAAAATGTATGCTAAGGAAACAGACCCAAATTTTGCTACTTGACAAAATGCATTTTTGATCGATAGAGCGTTAAATGTATTATAGAACCAAATACTGTCCTCTTTCTGCATAGGAGGAAAGTTTAAAAGTGATTAAAACAGGGTGCTGCATAAATGAACCATCGAGCCAGTTTTATTTCGTATGCAACCGTCGCTTGTCGAAATTCACGGCAGTCGGACCGTTCTGTAAGGTCGCACCCCCGCATGTCGTCCCTATTATTGGCTGCAAATTGTATTTCGAATAATTCCACTGTCACCAGAATAATCAGCGAGCTTTTCTCTCCACCGGGGGCATGGAGAACGGATTTTATTGCAGTTTAGAAAACAACATTAGCGCACCCCGGAAGCCTGCCCGTGTCGCAGCATTACAGATCATTTTCGCCGCATTCGACATCGACCAGTGCCGGACAATTACGGCGCGCCGCACGGCTACATGTACAGACTAATCCAATTGATGTAGGACGAGATGCGTGTGGTGACGATCGGCTCGCCGCCGGCACACTGGCGGTCGTGGCTGTACAGGCCGACCAGATATGGCAGGTAGATGTTGTTGCTCCGCTGCAGCGTAATAAGCGGATCGCCTTTGCGGCCGCAGCTGGGCGCGTCGGTCCCGTCCGGGCGCAGCCGGAACTCCTGCCAGCACAGCTGGTCGATGGTGAGCTCGGTGTGCGAAGTGAACAGCTTGCAGTCCCGGTTTGGCACCAGGTTCTTGTCCCGCGCGCTGACCGCCTGCCCGTCGAAGTGCACCTCCTGGCCGTAGTACGGGGTCCGGTTCAAGTCGCGCCACAAGCACGCGGGAATAGCATTTTCGTTCACACTGCGGGGCAGATAAGAGAACGGTACAACGTGTGCACATTACTCGCACGTAATTGTTACGACATTTTCAACGTGATGTTGCTACGGACTAGGTTTTTTTTTTCTTTTTGTCGTTCCATCCACGTTTTTCACTTAACATAAAGAAGCTTTAATTCAAGAGTAATTACTGAGGATTAGACAGTTCGAAACGTATGGACAAGATTTATATAAACGGAAAGCAACTAATAATTGTTAAGTCAATCAATCTTTTTGCTGTCTATGATTGCCGTATCTTGTTACTATAATATTAAGCAAAATAGCAACCGCTTCCTGGAATCGCTCATCGTGCATCCTGAAGCGAAGGCCCTCAGTAAGGACTACTATTCAGTCCAATGGCTTTGTCTCTTGGGCAATCGTTTCCAACTAAGCCACTCACAAAGGGACATGAGAAGACCGCCCTGTGGGTTCGCGGATGTCCACCAATTCCGACCGATTGTTCGTTCCACAGACCGATGGTCAAAGCCGTATTATCGCCAAGCGATTGCGTCCCAGAACTTACAGCACATCGGATTCCAGCTTCAGCACCGCGATGTCATTGTCGTGCGTTTTCGCATTGTAGCTCGGGTAGCGGATCGTTTCCTTCACGCGTATTACTTGCGCCTCGCCGTCGTGGATCCGCGCGACGTCCGTCTCCCCGATGCTGATCACATCCGGGCTGCGCCTGAAGGTGGAGAATGAAATAAGCGTAATTGAATTACGGTCGTCTCAGTCGCCCGATGGTGGAAATCTCTACCTTCGCACGCTGTTGGCGCATCCGGCCGTCGTGAGGACCGTGTTCAGGTTAATTAGCGTTCCGAGGCAGTGCCAGGCCGTGGCCGTTTTGTTGACTTTCCACCCGACCAGGACCGCGTGCGGGTGGTCGCCCGGGCCGCCGGCCGAGCTCGCCGCGAAGTCGACGTACTTCTTCCGGAAGCGCTGGTAGCTCGTCTCGCACTCGGTCAGCAGCGGGAGGTGCGCGGTGGCGATGAACGAGTTCTCCGGACAGCAAACGATGAGCGCGGTCTCGTTGGTGCAGACCTTCACCACGGCCACGTTGGCAAGTGCCCGGTGCGAGCAGTGCTCGATGTGGGTGCACACGCCCGCCTCCCGATCCGCGCCCTCGCAGATGTAGTCCAGCGCGAGCTCCTTCTCCATCAGCACCTGCGGCACGGAGTGCACGTTTACCGTCTTGTAGATGGCCGCATTCATCCAGTCGAGAAAGGCGATAGCCCGGGAGGCGACCAGCGGGCGCCGGCCGAACCCACAGTCCGGGGCGTACGAGCTCACGCCGATCAGGTCTTCGGGGAAGGGATTCACACCAATGCCACCCGCGGCCACCGGTGGTCGGATCTCGCTCAGCACCTCGTTGCCGTTCCAGGGCTCGCAGGCTCCCGGCACCAGGTGGTCGCCGGCCGAGCCAAGGCAAAACTGCGTCTCGTTGAGGCCGCTCTTCAGGATGCCGTAGCCCGCGTACGCCGCCGTACAGTTTGCGTTCTCCACCAGCTGCAGCGTGGCCGTGAGGTAGCGCTCCGTGCCGTCCGTATTGCCGTCGGTGCGTCCGTCGTCGTTGAGATTGTAGGGCCCAATCCCGAAGGACAGGAACGACCTTTGATCATCGTCGTTCGGTGCAGCTACGCACGAGACCGCCTTCCAGTCGTAACGATTACTGCGTCGGTTCGGATTCGCAGGAGATGAAACGAAATAACAAATCCACATCAAATATGAATCTTTGTACTAACTGCATTGTTAGAGGTAACCAGTGCCACATGGATTGTGGAGTTTTGATTCACACATGGATTGGTACAATATTGCATTGCTGCTGCTGAATATGATTTAGGAAACGATGATTATGAGTTTGAGTTAATTTTTAAAATATAAGGAATTGGATCATGAAAGTTCTTTTACCTTAAGCTGCCAAAGGAACATAGGAAAACATGAATTTATTATCCTGCTACACATGGTTTATCCTGATGCACAACCTACTCCGTGGACCTGAACGTATGACTTTTCTTAAAGATACAAAAGTGCAATCAGAAACAATGAGAATCGTACTGCTTTCGATTTTCCGGTACGGTAGTTAGAGTGTTCCACTGCTTTAGCGATGGTATCGATAGCAGTTTGGACATATGGGCAAGCAGACAACAAGCGACTCCCACACTCAGTATCGCGGGAAGCCGGAAGCCACCACCAATAAATTGTCTTCCGGTTCGATTGGCTTTTACAAATCTGGCTCCATCGCGTGCTAGGGCAGCAACACTAGCCACCAAAATCCAACCCACTGCCCCTACCTCCCTCCCTCCCTCCCTCCCGAAACGAGGTCGGAGTGAACTGAAATAAATATAGCAACTTCACAACTCACCGGTTGTCGGTTTGCAGCCGAATCAGTGCCAGATCGTTGTAGAGCGTCTTCTTGTCGTACTCCGGGTGGAAGATTACTTCCTCTATCTTCTTCCAGTCGTTGCGATAGTTCACCACATCGACGTCTCTGTCCGGGTTCCGGTCGGACATGCATACATGTACGTGGTGGCATTAGGTGGGTTTGGAAGCAGGGCCGGTGGTGGTACGATACATTGTTCCAAGAAGCCAGCCCAGGTCGCAGTTTCGGTGGCGTTCGAAGTGGGGATGGGATGGGATGCAACGGGAAATGAATGTAGATAAAATTGTTAACATTTTCATTTGTCCATCTCCTTCCTTCGCTCCCACCCGAAGGAGAGTGCATCCCAGTGCCCTGAAGGCGTCCTACGCCAGCACGCTTGGAATGCGAGCGCTCTGCTTTTTGCAGGAGCCAATGCCGGGGCCTGTTCGGGGATGGGTGTGGAACTTGCACTTACACATCCTTGACGCACCGGGCGGACGTCAGGGCGAAGTCCTGTGCAACAATTGTGCAACCGCAAAGCCACTCCACATTTTCCCCCTCCTTTCCCACCGCACACTGCGTCCACCGAGGCACCGATGATCCCGGGGGAGGTTGCATCCGGGTGGTGCGAGGGGGAGAGGGGGGGAGTCCGAAAAATCATGCAACAAAAAGTCGAAAAGATGCTCCCGTTAGTTTCTTGCTCAAGCCATGCGCTCAAGACACCCGCCCCGGTAAGGGGATTACGGCACGGCTGCCAAGGAGGGTATGCGCGTCCTCGGAAAGGTCAGCCGGTGCTTGGTTTCTGCCAAGCCACCGCCAGTAAATATCGTTGTTTAACTAACCTTAAATTCTTTGAATACGTGCAATTTAGCACGCAAAGGATTTACCGCCAGCGTGCTCCTCTTGCCGGTCAGATGCGTCTCCTGGGCCGTGGTCTGGAAGGAGCAGAGAAACGATGTAACGAAACGATGTACGTGCAGCTTGAAGTGTCTAGCGTGTATGTGCCCCGGTCTGCAAGTGGAAGGCGAAGCTTCAACGGCGTATCGTAACGAGCATTAAATCTGTTAACGAACGGATCGATTTGTTACGTATCGTTTGCTTATCGTTTACACAGTAGTTATTTCAAATCAAACATTACACAATTTCCCTCCCATGCCGGAGAAAATGCACACACGCGCGCACACACAAATCGAATCCTGGCGGGGTGGATTTACCCAGATTGCTGTCATTTAAAGTACACGTACAAGAAACCTCCCCGGTCCGGTGCCAGTGCTTTGTGTTGATCTTATTTACGGAAGTTCAGAAAATACTCTTAATTAATTCGGAGAGCCTTCACCGGAGAACCTGGCGCACCGCACCAGCGCACATGCATTCAAACGCTACTTGGAAAACGAAAAGAGTGTTCTGTCTTGTCTTGTCAGTCGTAGACAATTGCCGGCGGGCAATAACTCGACTTCTAGACCGACCGCCTTAGAAACCAGGGATAGGAGATTGCATTACCTGTTGTGCTGCAGTGTAATTAATACAATTCCCAGTAATGGAACAAAGCAGATACTGCTGTCAGTAAATCAAAACGCCAGAGGAGTAACGTTTAGTCATGTCCTTTGATCACCGAAATCCTCGTACCATCGGAAGTTTCGTATGAACGACCATTGTGGGCAAGCAAATGTTTCAATTTAAATCAAATAATTATTGTTACAAACAATGGACGATGCACACAATCGAATCAAAGAGCTGAGCAAGGCTTTATTTAATTACGCTAGCAGCTTGTAAAATTGTGCAGTTATGACAGAGAATTTCTGTTATGTCAGAGAATTAATTTAATTGTTTAATTAATTTAATAAGACAAAACGGATCTTCCACAATCAAATGTCTTTGGAGTCTCGTTATGACAAACGGCTCTTCCAACGGTCTTAAAGTCTCGCGATGTGAGAAACGACTGGTGAGAAATGTATCGCTATACTTACCCGCAGCTCCGGGGCGACCAGTGAGCCATCGAGCTCACGCTTCGAGATGTAGCGAACGACACAGTCCGGCGGATGAAACACGCGCTTCGTTACGGCCTCGATCCACAGGATGTAGTGCGGCACCTTCGCGTACACACCGGGCGTCGTGGCTCCACACGGCACGCCAAGGGCCGCCACGCCGACGACAAACGGTGTATAGTGCGAGCTCGACAGCAGCCGCACCTGCAGCGGCCCCCCGGTATCGCTGGGGCAACTCTTCAGCTGCTCGTCGCCCGCGCACATCAGCATCCGATTGATGCCCTTCCGGAACGCTTCCTTGTTGTCGCGGTACCAGAACTTGCAGCGATCCTGACTGACCGGGTTCAGCGGCGTAGTCACGATCGGTGGCGACACTTCGGCGTCTAGGAGGGGTAGGGAGGAAATGAGCAAATGTTAGTATCGGCCGGCATGGAGCACCTCACCTTCACACTCACAAAAGTCCCAGCCCGTCACGTACAGCTTGTCGAACGTCAAGGAGTCGTTGGTGTAAAGGCATGCCGGCGTCACGAAGTCGGTGACACTGAAACACACCGCAGCAGGGGCAAAAGGGGAAGAAAACCGGTTAGTGCGCCAAACCATGCGGGCCAGCAGACAGCCTCCCCGGACCGGCTGCAGTGACTTACGTCACGGATTTCTTCAGCCGCAGCAGCGCAACGTCGTGGTACGCGCTGTTGAAGTTAAACTCCGGATGGCGAATAATCTCCGCGATCTCGACCTGCTGCACGTAACGGTCGTCCTTCGAGCTGTACAGATCTAGATCACCTAACCGCACCACGACAGGCTCCTCACTGGAAGGCAGGGGAAAAGGAGCGAGGTAAAATATCCATCAGCCATTTTCAAGCGTTCCACCACCACGTACCCCTCGTCCTTGGTGCAATGCGCCGCGGTGAGGACGAAGTCTTCCGCAATCAAACTGCCACTGCAACGCCACTCGATGTCACCGCTGGTGGCCGATTTCCATCCCAGCGCGGCCAGGTGTGCGAACTCTCGCGAGAATGAGGGAAATTCCTCCGACGGGGCTACCGGAGGGTCATCGTGCGCGAGTTTCTGCAACCGCAGCGAGCAATCTTTGGCCCGACGGAAATGGAAACACATTCGGGGAAATCCCCATTAGTTTCGCTTACAGGGGTTGCTCCTAAAACCGTTACCGCCAATTACCTTCGAGTGAACCGGAATCTGGAATTGTGTGCACACTGAGCTCTGAAAACGATGGCAAAGAAATCAATGAAATACCCTTCAACCTTGAAACAGATCACTGTACGGTTTCACTTCCTCAAACGGCATTCGCCACAAGCACATTCACAGCAACACCGTCCCAGCAACTACTAACCTTCAAACGATTTGCGAAATGCCTGAACCAGCCAACGATCAGCTGACGACGCGAACACGAGCAGCCCGAGCAACGTTATCGTTCCGCGTTCCAGCATGGCGTACGAGCAACTGAACAGTAGACGACCGATCGAGCCACGCACGGTCGCGACTAGTTCCGCGACGCACTTACGTAATGGGGGGGTCAGAAGAAAACGGTAAACGTGAAGACGTTCAAAACCAAAACACAACAGCACACCCGCCCGACACGCACACCAAAACTGTGGCGAGGTTCGTCGCTTGCCGCGCGTACAGCGATCATCGAAACTATCGAACGCGATCGTGGCGGCGTTGCCGGCATACTTTCACTTTCTAGGCGATGCGCATTCCGTCCCGTGGCTGCGCGTCGCGTGACATCCAGATGCTGCGTGAGCTGGGTGAGTAGATTTGGGTGAGAAAGTGAACACCCGGTTTCGGCTCACGTAGTGGCTCACGTACTTAATAACAGCTGTATAGAAACAAAGAAAATTTTAATTACACTGAGTCATGAGAATTCTCTTTCTTCAACATATTGTATTTATTTTCAAATTTTACCTGTTTGAAGAAACCATTTTAGCTAATTCCACTGTTCCGTATTTATGTTGAAAATCAATTGCCACTAGCATACCCAACATAAGGCAACAACTTGCCGGATGAACTAATTCCTGTTTGGCAAATAGGTGCCTTTCAATTTGTGGAAACAAAAACAAATCATAACATTTGGATTTTAAACAAGAACTGCACAAGAAGTTAAAGGATAACCTAATTTTTTTTTTTTTTTAAATCCGAGACATGAAGGATTTGAGTATTTAGTTCTCTCTCGAAAAGAAAGGCATGAATTGGCCATCAAGATATTGAGATTTGAGCCGATTAGATTTCCCTTTTTGTTTCACTAGAGGTTTCGCTGTTCTATAAGTAACCGTCAAGTGGTACCATTGAAAATTGTAAATATTGGATGCTTGCCATCATGCGAAGTCACGACATATATTTGAACAATTTAATATGTCATACAAAGGAGCATACATAAGGTTCATGTCAAGTAAGGAAGAATACTTATTTCTTAACTTCTTGGAAATGCGCTGAACCGGTGCTCGAACCCAACTATATCAATTAATAACTCCTTTAACTTGAACTTCCTTTTATTACTTTTTCGTCGAATATCATGCACGAATTGTTCACATCCACATATTACCCCTTGCACGAACGATTGATTCCATACAATGAAACGTTTTATTTCTCGCCAGGGGCCATCGTAAAAAGTCCATAGAACCATTATCAACATCATTACAGGATCATCGACAACATTCTCCATTAAAAAGTGCTACTGTAAGCAAGGCCGTTCATGCATATTAAAGAAAATGTTTTCAAATTGGAGCTAACGAAGCACTAAATACGTCAACACCGTATCCGAACTGCAGCAGACGTTTGCATGCCTGGAGTATATTAGCCGGTTCGGCTATCGAAGAACGTGAAAACGTGCCATCGACAAGCGAAACCCCCGTGAGACTCCGTTGCACAAACGGCCTAAGCAACACACATGCACCGAACAGGCGTGCGCGTGAAGGTGCCAAAGGATTTCCCTAATTTGGTACCTCTTCCTTTTCGGGGGCTTCAATGTAATTAAAAAAAAAACACACCTTGTAATTTTACCATCGGCAGGGGAAATCAATTTTCCCCATGAATTACCTAATGCACCGCAGGCCGTCGTTCCCCGGCAGTCGGGACAACAGTCGGGACCATTCTTGTCGCTTTCCGAAGCGGAATCTAATTTCAGAAAAGTGAATTTCCGTTCCAGAAACGGGACGCCGCTTGACGTCGTACACGCCGCCACCGTTCCTGAGGTGCTGGGAGAAAAGAAGTAGCACCAGCGAATGGAAGGGATGGAAAGTGAAACGAAAAGAAAACAACCGCACGGGCTGCCTTCGCGAGGGGGTTCAACCCACCAACCACCAACCGGTACACGCTCACTTCCGTTCGTGCGCGCTACACTAGCCGATTTCCGTCCAAAGTTCGCTGAAGTTTGAATGGATGTACAGTGAGCCACCTTGCGCCCGCCGGTGGGACTTGCCCCTCGTGGGGCCGGCGAGCCACGGGAAGGTGAGCGATCCAGCCCACAATCAGATGTTGTTTCCGGTTCCCGGTTGGCCTCCACCGTGGCGAGGGGATTTGTTTGTTGCTTTCTCGCTGCTGCACAACTCAACCGCTTCTGCCCGCTGCCAAGGACGGGACCTACAAGCTTTTGTGATGGGGCCGAAACCGAGCGACTTCGCCGTGCTGGTACGACATGGAAACGAGTGGAACCATCTTGCATCCTAGCTCGTGTACGCTTTGGCATCCTGTTGTGGTCCACTTGGGGGGGGCGCTTCCCTGGAGGAAAGGGCCACAAAAAGGCCAGGTGGGCAAGAAAACACATTCCCCCCCGCATACAATCAAAGGGCAGCGTGACTGATCAAAGTTGAAAACCGCAAGATTCAGCAGTACAGGTCAATGAACGTAGGAGGAGCTCGGTGTGTGTGTGTGAAACGTACAGCTTAGTCCCTCCATATTGCTTTCCACCCATGGCAGCCTTTCGCCTGGCGGGCAGCAGCAAGAGAGCTGCATCCAGTACGGAACTTGGTGGTACATCAAAAGCTCTCTCCTTCTTTCACTCCCGTTTCTCGTTCTCCGCCCGGACGCCCTGCGCCATGCATAATGCAGCCGGCATTGTGCAGCATAATTTGCCAATCTTGTTCGAGCCGCTTTTCTGCGGCAGAATCGTTACCACTCGAAAGCCTCCCCCCCTTGGTGGTTTGTCGTAGGTTCAAGGATGCTTGGTGTGTGCGAATAAGATGGATTATTTGTCCGAGATGCATGCTGCATTCAACTCAAGTGAGCATTTACAACTGCACTTGAAGGGCATGCAAAACATGGTAACAAGGTGCTCCAATTAATCGTTTGAAGAAAAATAATATGTTCCTTAAGCTGTGCGTGCGTGGTTTTCCACTACTCAAACCCCAAGCTAGCTGTATTCCCGAAGCGTCTAAATTGCATCAAACGAACTTGGTAAACTCTATTCCAGTTTTATATAATACCGACCTACTGGAGAAACGGCAACGGGTGAGTTTCTGATGGTGAAACGTCATCACGGGGGTTTGAGCAATGTAATTGAATTAAGTGAATAATTTCTAGTGACGAACAAAAGTGCTATCATATCAATTTTCGCATCTAATTTCACACGAATGGCATTTTCCGCAAACAGTGTCATTCATTTCAATCTCATCTTTAATAGAATTAACGCCTGCCGTCGTCGTGGCGGTGGAAATGGGAAGCGAAGTCCGTACCTATGTCTAAAACATTGCCCCACCCATTACGTCATTCCTTTCTGCCGGCTGTCATACGTTGTCCTGCGGAAGAATACTCCAGTCCTCTTGGAATGACTACGGCCACAACCTTGAACCGTACGCTGGATGGAACACCGATGTCAGTGTCCATACGCTGTGCACCAATGCCAGGAAGTACTTTATATCATCCTTGAACTTCCCTTTCGAGTGCCCTCTTGCCATTGAAATGGCACCGCGGCAAGGAGGCGGCAAGAAAGCAATAAAAAAAAATACGCCACGAAAAACACGATCATAAGCCTTGAATGGCGTGAACACAACGGGGAAAGCGCGGTCTCTCGTAGGAAAGGGAATCAAATTGGTCTTCTGACTCGGTGTTTCATCTGTCACAGTGACACAGTTGACCCATTCACTTTGCCTTACTTGACGTTTTCCGCTCTGGGGGGGAACAAAATGCAATACCAAGGACGAAGGATTCGCGAGTCCCAGCACTGCGAGTAAGTCACTGTAACACAATGAATGTTGCAGTAGGACTTGGAGTACCTATTTGGGATGTGCATCGTACCAAAGGGACGGACATATTGTGCACACACGTACGAGAGAACTTGCACAACGGGCTCATGGACGTTGTCTATCACAGAATGCCATGCAAGCCGTACGTACTTAGATGGAAGATAAAAGCAACAAATGTATGAACACTTGAAGGTTTCTGTGGATTTCCACAATGCTCCTAGCAATCCGACAACCTCTTAGGCGAAATTAAGTTTTTATAAAAATATAAATTGAGAAAAGCAAATTAAATGAGCAAAAATTATGACCTGAATGACGACGACCAATTGAAAAAATATACCTTGAAATTTATCTTGATTATGTCTTTTAATCTGCAGTTCAAGGGAGCAGGAAAGATTTTGATTAATAAGTCCAGCCGAGTTGTACTACTTGAATTCGTTCCAGCAATTTTATAACCTGTGAATTAGTAAAACAATTGCTGAAAAGCTTAAGACATAAAAATATTTAAAACTCTACATACCCATGTTTCAGCTAAGTGTTCTCAGTTATCCACCTTTACTAAACTTAGATTAGTTAATTGTTCTGCCCATAATAGATTCAAGACGTAACTCTTCGGACAAATTGTTTCTACAAACAAGGAACACCGGAGCTACTTTATCGCCGTGATCCACCGCTGGAATCAAGTGCGCTCCAACCCGGACCGTACCGGAAGAGATGAGAGCTGAGAAGCGACGTTCGTGTTCAACATTGTTGTTTGTTTCCCTCAATTAGTTGTTTCTGTTCGCCTGAAGAGATCTACATCTAATAAGTTGTTCTGCTTGTTCGTTCGTTCGAAACACTAAAGCCCGATGATAGCATGACTTGCACAGGGGGTTTTTCTGGACCGGCCAATCCATGGTGGGATCCTTCGTCAGCGCTGCGCTGGAAAAGTTGTGTTAGTACGCAGAAAGTGCTTGTGGAAAGCGTGCCAGGTTGTTTGAAACGCTCATCAGCTGCATGCCTCTCTTGCCGTCGTGGAGGGTACAGCAAATTGCAATTAATGTTTAACCTTATTAGAAAATCACGAATGAGAGAATATTTGCACGTGTCTGTAAGGCCCGTCGGAAGGATGGTTGAGTATGTCGCCGAAAACACGCGGCACACAGACCCCCCGTACCCCAGAGGGGAACGAAATTTTCCCCCGCACTCAAGAAAATCCTCCGAGGAGTGGGTTAGTTTTTGATTACCTTCTTCGATCGGCGAGCGAGCGGTGGAGAATTTAAACTTTGCACGGGTTAATCGACGAAACTATGCTCCAACGTACAAGTCGAACTTCAACGATGGCTCGCGGACCGCACTCGGGCGAGATCGATTCTGTTCGACGGAAAATTAATTTATTTCGCCAGCGAACTTCACACATCCGCGGTACCGAAAAGTTTTGGCCGCCCGTCCCGGCGGCATCCTCGACACACGACACGCCAAACAAACGTGTCTCCCGGGCTGGGATTTGTGCCTTCCCCCGTCATCGCCCACACGATAATGCAACGAGGGACCCGGAAATCGTTTCTGGTGAACATCGCAAGTCGAATGCAGGGTGCTTGGGTAAAATCTGTGTCCCATTGAAAAAGTTACTCTTGAGGCAAGGAGCCGTATCGCGCCGGTGTCCGCCCGGGCAATATACGCTCCGGACGTGGAAACTTAACAACACTTGAACGATCTGTCGCAAGCAGTGGGATTGGGAATCGGAAAAACAAATCGAATCCCATTCTACACGGGCAACCACCGGGGGCGAAGAATACGTGAGTGCCGCCGACGCCGCCGAGGACCCAAAGACCGGCACTAATCTCAGGACGAATGTCGCGCTATCAGGAATCGAATCAATTTCGCTCCCATGACGGGTTTCACGAGCGCGAACGTGCAAGCACGGCACGTGACTGACAACGGTGATAAGTGATTTTATCGCACTCACGGAGGCTTCCCGGGCTGAATCCGATGCGCTGCGACGAGGTGCGGGTGCGGTGGGCACCAGGGAAACTTTGTTTATCGCAACAAGACGAAACGCTATCAATTTTCCTTCACTTTGGTCGCGTTCTCCGGCAATGGGGAGTTCGTTCGGTCCAAGGAATCAATAAGACTGCGTGCGGAGGCGCATCTTCGATACGCTCGAGTGGAGTTGCCTTGAAAGCAGTTTGTTCTCAGGCCCGACGAACCGGAAGCTACCCGTCGTAGAAACCAGTTTAATCTACTTCTATTGGGGACACTTGAGTTGTCCAGTGCATGGAACAAAATGGAAAATAAATTCACTGTAAGGTCGTGGAACAACCTGAGTCTGAGTCCGCGTTGGACCTAATGGTTCAATTTCGTCCCAGTTTATTGTTCGGTTTGTAAAATACCTGTCCCCTTGAATGCAATTCAAGCAATCGCTCGAAGAAAAACCTTTGACAAGTCTAAACTTCAATTGCAACGTTAATGATTTAATCAAAACCCGACCATGTTGGCCATTGCCAACAAAGCCCCTGTGTACCCCGAGATGCGGTAAAAATATGTGTGGTGTGCCTATATTTGAAATAAAATTGAATATGTGTTTCAAGGAGCGATGTTAATTAAAACGTAACATGCTTCCACTATTAATAACTATTAAGTATCTCCGAATCGCTCAAGGAATATGTATGACAATTATGTTCGGAAACCATGGTCACTACTGGCTTCATTGGACTACGGTAATGTTTTGTGACCGGTCGAGAAAACCATTTCGCATTCACGGAACGACCAGCTCCTAACATCAACTCGACGCATTACCATTCGTTTTGCACTAAATTATGGCATTCTTTATGAGCTGCCCTACCGCCTAGAATGATACAGCCATAAACATTCGAGATTGCCATTTTTAATGACTCTGTCGCCAGAATCACTTTCAGTCTGTCAGCCACAGCACATTTTATGCAAAAACGCCCAGCTAAAAACAAAAAAGGGCATCCTCCATCCACCCAAACGAACGTCCCAGTCCGTGCTCCAAAGTTGCCACCCCGCAAGGAGAATAGAAAAGAACTACTTTTACATTAACTTCCGGCAAACTTTTTCAACCGCTTCATTCCACCAATCACGCGACTGGCTTGTCGGCAAGAAACTTTCCCCGATTGCGGCCCGGACCGCGGCACAGTGTAAAGAAACAATGTGAATCTTCAATCGGTAGACGGCAGGATCATCAACCCGAAGACAGCGGTCACAAAGGCAAGATTGAGGATTGCGAACGCGGGATGCAGAGAGAACGCGAAACAGAACTAATAGGCGAAATTAATCATTCGGATTGAGAAATGAGCATTGCACATCGGCCAAACCGGCCGCCCTTCGCTGAATACCAAATGCCAACCTCTTTCGGCCAATTAGGGCCGGGACGGAGGTCGAGAAAGCGAACGGCCATCTCGTATACCGCACTCTGTTCTGTCAATTCATGCGGACGCTCCCAGACCATCCCAGACATTATAAATATTCAAGCACATTCTTCATCCGCTGGAAAAATCCGGGTACAACAAAAAGCCAAGGCTTTATGGTTTGTTCGATTCAATCTGGGGAAAAGCGTCGGGGTCAGCTCATCGAAAATCTTTCCTTTTCTGCACCACGAGTGATGGAAGGGTCCTTCCGGGAACGCTTTCGTGCGCCAGACGGCAGACGGCCGACACAAAACTACTCACCGGAATCGTTGCCTGTCGTGTCACAACTTGGCCGGAAGAAGTTTTGTTCTGAATGTGAAATGTTCGCAAGAATTACACCCGAAACCCTTCACCTCCATTCCGTTCTGGAACCATTTCATCTGAATACAAATAAGTTTATGATGATTTTCTTTCAAATTATTCCCACTAACGTACTCCGCGAGGGTTTTACAACCTTTTCGACTTCATCCGTTAGCCATCCTGGGTTTAAAAGGGAAAGTGTGTTACGGTGTATTCATTTCGGATTCCGTTTTCCTTCAAATGGCGATGGTGGTTTGAAAGTAATTTTTATGTTTCACCCCGAAACACCCCTGTTCCGCAGGACTTTTAATACAGTTTTACATACACTTCACTGGCGATTTGTATGTGGCCCGGATTCGGCCAGCCTCTTCCAGCCTCCTCACTTGCGTTTTTTCCAGCAGAGATGTTTCCCCATCCGGTTGCTTTCATGGCTTTATTTTGCCACATTCTTTCCAACTGTTTTCGAGACGCCGGTTCGCCCTGGCCGATCTCCTCCCATCGCGCGGGTTCGCGTTTACTAAATTGGATTCGAACACTGATTACAATCTTCCATATCGGGCTGAAACTCTTCTATCTGGAGCGTGGTTTCGAAGAACCGATACTTGGCGTGAACGGTCTGCGTAGCCTCGCGGAGCACCAGCTCGGTGTTGGTTTTTGGTTCTGAAAACAAAAAGAAGCAGAGGGGTGAAAATAAATTAAATAAACCCTGGCACACGCCTTTGGTTATGTCCTGCACCCAGTTGTGACTTGTGTAAGAGTGGTTTGTTTAAAGCTAATTTTTAAATTTTTTAAATTTTCCTCACGTATTTTCTTGACTTTTTAACGAAAATCTGAAACTTAATAAAATTCATTCCGTATCATTTGAATTAGTAAGTGGATTTTTATGTTTCATACATTAATTAAATTGTCTTTTATAGTTTTCCAGTAAATGAATGCATTAATTTAAATGAAAAAAAAAACTGCTAATAGTTTCAGATGGACAGTTGTAGACATAGTTTTTTCAACAATTTAAGAATTAAATCAAAATACAAGAAATGCCTTGAGTCGTGTATCAATCGTATGTGCTAGATAATTCCCTTTGATCGAAACACCACGCAAGCTAAAAGTACACTACGGCTCATAGAAACGCACTCCTATTTTCTTTCTTCCTTTTATTCATTCTCTATCCTTCATTCCTTACCGACAGCCAAATGAGCAGCGAGCGCTATCTTGTTGATGCTGAGGGCCCAAATGCGCAGATTGTGTACTCTTACGACGCCCTCAATTTGCAGGAACGTTTGCATAACTTCAGTGTAATCGAGATACTTCGGGGTGCCCTCCATGAGAACCTGCGAATGAAGACGATGCGTACCGGGGGGAGCGTTAGTAAGGTAAAGCTATGATAACACTGTACACACTACAGACGGGAGGGTAATAACAGCACGTGGAGAGGCGTGCCGGTGGCAGTGGATTGCGAAGAAAATAAAGTGCGTGAGTAAGTGTGAAGTGGTTTCCGGGTATGGTATGGCATGAATGGAAACTGTACCGGATCGGGAAAGTGGTAAAAGGGGCGAACGGACGCGAAAGTATAAAAGTGAAAGCTGCAGGCCTGCGGTGTAACATAAGCGCGAGCTGGTGGAAGAGAAGAACAATAACACGAACAACAAGCAACAACCCTCAGGTGAATGTGAACCTTATCCACGTGAAGAATCGTCCGGAGCTGTTTGTATCGGGGTTGGTAATGGAAATAAAATCGGTAAGTAAGTGTGCATCCTTAAATCGGTTCCCGTTTTATGGAGCCTACCGTTGAGGGCCTTAAGGCACGGAGGGGAATGGAAGAGGGTGACTGCTCGCTGGAGCAGGGATGTGCTAAGCTAACGTAAAAATATGGACCTCAAACGGAACGGGAAAACGAGTGAATACGGTGGCTTAACTGTTTCAAATTGAAATACAATATTCATTAGGATGGGTGGCAGCGGTAGCGTCGGTTAAGCGGATTAGAAAGAAAGAAAAAAAACCACAAGCCACCTGAAACGTAAACGCCCGGTAGATCTTTTGCTATTGAACCTCTACCGCGCCCAATTTATACCCCCTTCTTCTTTCGCTATCAGCGAGGGCTTACTGCGCGATCGAAAAAAAGGAAAAAAAATATCCGTAGACAATATTACGACCGATCGAAAAGTAACGAACAAATTAAGAGATCCAATTCAGCCTGCCCTGGGAACTAAACGGGTGTATCTTAACATCAACATAGGGACGGAGGGAGGGCATTCCAATTTGATTTGAATCCTGCCGTTGGAAGTCTACGATTTAATCAATGCCAAAAGCAAATGTTACGCACTTTCCAGCCGTTTGTTAGCAGCCTTTTTCAAATATTGATTATGTTGGTTAGATCAATTGTCTTCACTTAAACTTTGAATTCTCATTGAAATTATATTGCAATTGTAATATTGGAAAGATTTTTTTTTTCATCTGTAATTTGTTTACAGCAACCCTGCGTCGTGATGGAGGCGCCTGGTGCTGAATTGAAATTAACATTTACGCTTTACGAAACTGTCCCGCAGGAGCAGGAGTGTTATTAGAGAGCCGTTCCGAAGGCACCCCCCGTTGCTAAAATGATAAATGTTTCCTGCCCCTGCAACCTACCACGATGGCATCTCGCATGATGGTAATCGTCGTGATGAGGACGAGCAGCGAGAACACGAACGTGCAGATCGGATCGATGATGTTCCACTCTGGCTTGAAGTAAATCACCAGGGCCGCTATGAAAACACCCAGGCTCTGCACGAAATCACTCAGCACGTGCACGAACGCCGCCCGGACGTTGATGTTCTCCTCCTCCTCGTGATGATGGCCTGCACCACCGCCCGCGTGGCTGTGTCCGTGATGGTGCAACGTGGCGCCCATGCTGCAATGAGGGAAAAAGAAATCTCATAAATGTCGCCATCGTTTCCCCCAGGAGAAAGACGTGAACAGGAGACAAACGAAAGTGCACACCAAGGTTGATTTTATTCCAGCAGACCTGCGAAACGTTACGCACAATAAAGCACGGAGCAAACGAGTACCAGAGATGGCGGTGAAAGTCCAAACGCTAGCGTAGCTGCCAACTGCATCGCTGCAGCATAACGAAGGGCCGTATGGTAGCCGTCCGTGGAATCCGCAATCCTACCCAGCTTCGCTGAAATCCATCACACCATAAGCAATCCTCCACAAGCAAGCAGCACTGCAAGAACGAGTTGCAGTTAGAAAATCGGATCCTAGGAAGACGCCACTCGCATCTACCCCCATGCCCCTGTACAGAGCACACAATCTCAGTGCAACATATAATCATACGGTGCGATGCACACAACAACTTGAGACGCGCGGGTCTGGTGAAGCCTACTGTTTGGCTGCAAGAAATTGCGGCAACCATTGCGTCAAACGGGTTCATTACGAAACTCGCACCCGATTTGCGATGGATCATACTCTCGGTGCCACTCGGCAACGGAGGTCCCACAAACAGAAACTCATTAAACGGCTGAGTGTGAGCCCTTTAACCGCTGCGAGAAAACCCATCTACGAGCGTGCAAGTGAGGACGAAATCAATAATTTTCTTTCCCAAGGTTCGTGGCAAATTCCTCAACGAACGCGGCTTACCCATACCAGCACCGGCACCCAGTTCAACTCCGTCGGGGCTACGGTCGCTTTTGCAGTCCCAATTCAATTATCCGGCGGATTTCGGTGACCGTTACCGGTAGATGTAGCGATACCATTTGACAGCGGGAGTTGGCACAAGAAAGCGAACCATGATACGGAGGGGGTGGGAGGTTAGAAATCGTCGAAACTTTGTCCAATAAATTCCCCGGCTCCCGTACAAAGTGGCACTCGCTGCACCACAAACTCACGAAGCCGGAAAACGGATTTACTACGGAAGGTATCTAGGGCCCTAGAATTGGCCCCGTTTGCTTCCTACTGGTTTCCTACGCTGCAGCATATGCTGCCGCCGAATTCTACCGACGAGAAAGAACGCCACTGCGCTGGGATTAAGGCGGAAGGTAATACCATCCATTAATTCTACAAATGAAGGATTATCTGCCACAATCAAATGACACCGACGCAACACGGGATTACATGGGGCCGCCTCGAACTCGGCAGATTCTTAGCCACCGCCGAGCTGCAATGACGCCAAAGGTCCTCTCTGCATCGTTGCACCACGCCAGTAGCAAGTTAGAGGAAAAAAGCAACACTCCCTGCCTTGCTCGACCTTGCCGGATCATCCGGCCGTCGCGGTGGGTTTACGGTGGGGTTTGGAGGGATAAAAAGACGCCATCAAACAACTGTGCACTCCGTCTCTGTTCTGGATACCGCAAATGATTTAATGTGATTAGCGCTTTCCGACTGGATCGGGTGCATCAATATACGACCACTTGGAAGCCGGCTTGGAAGGATTGCTGCGGATTTGCGGTGGATTAAGGTCTGTAGCACGCAGTTTCGCTGAAGTATCATGTTTTAGTGTGAACAGCGTGGAACCGCTCAATACGATAACTGCTGATCCTGGTGTTGCCTAACTGTCTCGATATTTGCTCGTTGTTTTTTTTAAATAGCCCAAAGAATTAGAATAATTTCTCACAAAATATATCAACATCTGTTCATTTTTAATAGAGACTTATACAATACTTATTTTAATTTCTACTACACTGTCTATAAAAAAATATATGCATTTTTTTTAACATACTAATTGTACAACATTATAAGCATCGCGTCTTGCACTAGAAGAAAAAAAATGCAAAACACAATATTATGGTTACAGCATACTTACATCACGTTCACCAGTATTCCTAATCCAGAAGTGATCAACATCACTTCCCCGTCCAGTTCAAAGTCCCGATGGATGGTTCTGAGCACCGCCAGGTAGAACAGGATCGCCGTCACGACCCAAATCATTAACACCGACACGAGCGCACCAATCACTTCCGCCCGGTACCAGCCAAACGACAATCTGGGGAAAAATCCAAAAACTTTTAGTGATTTTACATAGCTTACAGGAAAACTAGTTGCCATTAAAAAGGATAGCAACAGCGAGTACAGAATGAGAACAACAGTCCAACGATGGACTTCTTTGAGAAGACAAGATGCTATGGACATCTTTTCGTGTCTCAAATATACTCTCAAAAAAAAAATAACAAGAAAGTTCTGTTTGTAACATATTTCAATATCAAAGTTTTCCTTTCAACACAGCGGAAACTTTCCATCAACACCGGAACATCATTTACTCTCAATCTTACCGAAGGGTTAAATGCATCGCCTTCTCACGGACGAGTTTGCCGCCTTTGATCGGCACCAAGCAGCACAACTTCCCCTTGGCCGCACTTGGGAGAAGCGTAAAAATACAACGCCACCTGAAACCCTACAGATCCGCCCATTACAACCCCATCAGCGGAGAACTCTTCACCCTAATTATATTACAACGAGTTTCGGTCACTAAGGCGAAGCTCAGCCAGGCAAAAAATCTATCACTCGTCCCACGATCGCACTCCGGCTGCCTTGCCCTGCCGAGGGATAATGTCCAACCTTGTGCAGACTTTTGATCCACCATTCAGATCTCCTTGGGCTGGATGGGCCGGCTGGGAGGACTATGGAAGATCGGTGGAAAGTTATTAAAACTTTTTCCACACCTCCAGCTCCGCTTCGTCTACGTTCCCTTTACCGAGTCCGGTTGATACTCGCGAGAAACTCACTTCGTCCCACCATTCCTCCCCCCCCCCCAGCCCCCGCCGCACGGGCCAATTACTTACCGCTTCGTAGACGGGCGCGCCGCTATCCACAGCGCCAGGAGCGATATCATAAAGCTCGCCAAGTCCGCCATCAGATGCGCTGCGTCCGTCGCGATAGCGAGGCTGTTCGAGTAAATACCACCTGGAGAAGGAGAAGGAAAACCACGGTGAGGGGCGAAATGGAGAAAAATGATACATCTTCCGCAGGCGTGTTGCGCGGGCGGATGGGGTCCGACGAAGCCGACGAAAGTTTGCTGGTTTAATGTTGCTTCGAGTGCGTTGTGGATGGCGAACGTAGCACAATTGAACCCATCCTAGCGCGTACGCTTGACCTGTGCGAAACCGGTAGGGAACATCCGTGTCTTCAAATACTTTGCTGCTGCTCCCGGAGCAGTTGCATCCAACAAGTGGAATCAATAAAGCATTTCCAGCCATTCCCATCGTGCGAGTTGGGCTGTTGCGCACATGCACTCCATTCCAACTGCATGCCGGGTTCGGTTTGGCTTCCTTGCCAGCCATTCGTTACAGAAGAAGCGCCTGAGGTACTCGCCGTCGCTGAGGTGGTCGGTATTTTCACAAGCAGAACGCCTGTAGGTGAACGGGCGGGCTTGGCCGGATAGGACAACCCACATTATTATTAGCCAGTTCGTACCTATTATCTCTGCAATCATAAAAATGACGCAAAGCGCGCTGGCTAGCAGGAGCTTCTTTCGCGCTATCTTATCGATCCCTTCCGTCCGGGGCTTGTGACAGTGAGCTGAAACGAGAGACAAACAAGACGCAAACAGGTTAGTCAACAAGGGCAGACTAAAGGGTAGAGCAACGACAGTGGGGCGGGCCGGTACGTGTATGCATGTGTTTGACACGGTGAATTACTACGGATTATAAATCAAAGTTCAACGGCTGAAGCGTGCGGAGACGTTCCGATTACACTTGCCCGCGCAATTATGTAGATGTTGGGTAATTAGCTGCTGCTAAAGTCTTACCAGGCACCAAGGTTTAACAATCGGCACAATGATGTCGAGGAAGTTGTTGGAGAATCGAATCTGATTGAATCTAGTTCTTTTCCGATCGAATAGATTTCAATAAAAGGTACCGCAAAACACTCGCCATTCGAACACAAACAGCTCATACACACACACACAAAACTATGGATATGGTAGCGACTACCCATGCAGCCAAGTCAAGTTCTTCGAAATTAATTCAAGCAAACCACTGTGCGCCTCCATATAGTGGAGAGCGAGAGCTCGATTCGATTGGTAATTGAGTTGGCGTGAATGAACTTTAAAAAAAAGACCCTTAAGCTCCTCAGTAATTAAAACTCAACCATGGTCCGATAGTTTCGCAAGTGTCTCGGAAAAAGGGGACGTCAAGTTTTATGTTAAAAATGGCAAACGCCCACCAAGCGCGGTTTAGAAGAATCTCCGCACCAGAAAGAACGATTGAAATGAAATTCTTTCACACACAAAAGTGCACATTTAACCGCAATCCAAAACTGCAATCACCACGTCCGCCGCTGATCGTATCCCTTCCTTCCACCTCAGCGGCACGGCAGCCATTTGCAGTAGTATTCCGATGGCGTTCTCCTCGATGCGTCGTTCCCTTTTGAGCTCCTTTGCGGATTGTGTGTCGTAGCAGTGATTTTCCTTCCACCGGTTCTTGCTTTGGGCCAACTTTTGCCCAAACGTCACGCTCTCTGATGGAAATTCCTACCCGGTGGGCTTACGGTGGCAAATTTCCAATCCGTTTTTCCTTCGATGTCTTTTTCATAGTTTCTTTTTCTTTTCTTTGCCGTACCCTCCACCCACAATTCGCTTCGGTTATATTTTTCCTTCCTGTTGTACGGTCTGCGCCAAGCGTTCTGCTTAAGCGAAGAGACGATAGTTTTGCGTCCGAGAGCGATGTGCCACGGGGTGCAGAAAAGTGCCTGTCGTGGCCGTCAGTCGTCCGGGCTGTTCGAAAGAAAGCGATTTAACGAGCGGTTTGGCGGGGGACCGCGATAGCAACCGAATCGTTCCCGTTCGGCCAAGTGAAAATTTCTCCGACGAAATGGCACACTGTCTATCACCGTCTGGATGCAGCCGTGTAGTGCTCCGGCGTTTATGCAGCTCAACTGAAGGACAAGATGCCACACAATCGAAGGGAAATTAACACAATTGGTGCCGCAGGCACAAAGATGAATTGCTGTAAATCATACACCTTGTTGTATAGCTTTTTTGATGAGGTTCATATCAAGTACTGGCACATGAATTATGTTGATGTATCCCTTTTCAATTGTGTTTATCGTTAGTAATACGACACGGACCTTTCTTCATGAATAAAAACAAATGTTTATAAATTCACCTATTCATTGCGTTGTTTAACTAAGCTACAGCTTGCATACAGCATTTGCCATCGTTTATTGCCAAAGGCGCACGACACTTTTAAAAATCGCAAGATTTGTTCAAGAAGTCACACTTTTTTTCAGAAGAAAACTTACCATTTTAAATTATCGTATTACCAACCGGTGCCAATTCCTAATAGTGCTTTTTTCGAAAAACAATCTTACGGTTTTTTTAAAAGTTATGTGCGTCTTTGGCAATAAACGGTGGCAAATGCTGCATGTTTCCTATTGACACGCTCATTTAGAACACCATAAACTAATCCACTCTGGTCACAGTTGGTTGTCTGCAGATGTGCAAAAATGATGCACTTAGTCCGGCCCGGACAGTCCACTGACCATGACGGGCAACTTATAAGCGTGGCTTCACAGTGGCTTACCGATCAGAAGATTATTTATGGATTATGTACTTACACATCATCAGCTTACGGCTGCCGATGCCATCAAGAGCGTTCCTGGCGAGGGTGCAAATCAAAGCTGGGCAAGTCCGTCGGGTGCAAGTCAGCGTAAAAGATTAATCATAGCTTAGCTTTGCTAATAAACCACTCATGCATCATCAAATGGCCCTGCCGCATGAATGAACCAGGGCATAATCTTTGATTATGATGGAGCAAGCAGAGCGCAAAGCGGCAGCAAAGTGAGCCTGGCTCCGGCAGACAGTGGGCCTGCAAATATTTGCAGCCGGCGACCGTCGGCCCGTTCTGCAATGCCGTGCCGACCTTCCAAGAAAAGGCACTGGGCATCCTGTTTCGAGGCAAAATCAATTTCCCCCTATTAATCGGAATCGTTGTTTGTTGGCCATTTGGTTGTGCATACACTCGTCACCCAGTGGCCCTTGGGACGATTAGGCAGGGCCTGGAAGTCAAGAAGGTAGGCACAGGAAAAGAAAACGTTATGCCAACACCCACCAGCCCATCTGCAAAGACTTTCACAAACATACTGTACGACCCTCTACTCCCCCGACAAGGTTGTCACGTGGCAGTGGCCAATGTGAATGCTCCGCCTATAATAGTTAAATTTTTCAGCTGACAACAACTGTCCCCGGCAGGCCCATGTGAAACGGGCAAGGGGAACAGCATCCCTTGGTTCTCGGTGCGTCTTGGGACCTGGCCATAGAAAAACAACGCACCTCTTGCGCAAACAAACAGATGATGTTTGTGCAATCGCATTCGAATCACATGATGATGACGAGAGCCACAAGATGGTACGATCCGCAAATGGCAAATGTTACCGACAGCCATCAACGTAGGGAACGAATGCCTTGTGCCTTGTGAAGACAGTGAAAATTCAATTAACAAGCAACATCCAGCACGGTTTCAATGCAGTGCCTCACAAGAAGCTGCTTATAGGAATCGTCTGCTCTGTATTCATTTGTGAGCGTTAAGATAAGCGAAACGACAAAAAAAAAAGATACGTAAACGTGTCTACTGGTCGCGTTTTTTGCTGCAATCCGTTGGCACTCTGTTTTGTAGCTCCCGGATAGAAGAAGAGATACCTCTCACCGTTGAATAAGGTCAACTGGAAGCTGATAACCTTTTTGTTGAGCCTCGAGCACGTTCCCTCGCTACCCCCCGGATGCCACCCAGATGGACGCCGCACGGGCGCACAGAGGGCTACGAAATGAAATAATCATAAGCAACCTGCCGGGGAACAAAGAAACCGGCCGCACGTGGAGGACGGAGAGAACGTTACGAAACGATACAACAAACACAACAGAGACGCCAGTTCTTAGACGGTACACCGTTAACAGTCAACTCTTACAGTCAATCTTCCTGATGCTGAGCTCGTTTGGCAGCTCGCAGCATGAGTTGGCCAGCTGTCCGTGCACGCAATAGATGATGGACCGTTGTTGGGGCGCCTGCTCCGATGGGTTCGGCTGCGGGGCCCCGGGCGGGAACGGTTGCGAGCTGGCAGACGTCCCATAGTTTTTCCTGTACTCGCTGGAAGAGTGAAAAGAAAGTGGCGATGAGACCACGAGTTAGTTAGAGCGCACGGGAAGGAAAAAAAAGTTGGTTGCGAACGCGCCAAGGAAGTGAAAACGACAGTCAAGCGAATTAAAATCAAACAAAAAAGGATCCGGGGCCTTCCGCCTTCCGGAGAAGCCGTAGCCGAGGCCGACGGCAGTGAAGCGGTAAAGTCAAACACGCCATAGTTATAAATTGAAAATGAAGATAGTGCGAACCGGGTCCGGGGCACAGTTGTTGTTCAAGATGTTCACTTTACACTTGAAACTAAAAGATTCCTGCTGTTGGCCACCGTTTGAAATGGACGTGGACTAAAAAAAACGGGAGGTAAGTGCGTAAGGATGCGAAAAGAAAGTTCAGCACGCCGGTGAAAAGTTACTGTTTGGCTTGCACAAAAACATGCAAACAAGCGGAACAAAAAGCGGACGGAGCCAAAAATGTCGGATAAATAAGCTGGACGAAAATATGCTACATGAACGGGAGCCAAATTGATATGATGCCGTTTATTTTACTTTTTTTCGGGTCAGCATTTTACCCTTCAATAATCCGGGATTACATAATGCGCAATGCGGAAGAGAACAGGTTTGTTAAAATTCAAGCAATCGTTCAAGCGTCAACGTTGGTTTTATGATTGTTCTTTGTTGGAATCTTAAAAAAAAAAAACGGAAGAAAGTATTGCACAATAGGAATAATCTTGTATTTTTGCAAATATTTAAACACGAGTTCTGGAAGGTAAGTTACCATTCAGCAACGCTGGTCGCTTTTATATTTATGAAATTTCAGCCTTGTGTATATGGTTTTTTTTTTTACCAACCAAAACTGCTCCAGCTGCTCGTGCGCTTCCTGGGGATTCTACAAACTGCCCGTCACACATACACACAGAAATTGGCTCCTTTTGCGATGCATGCCAAAAAATAGATTGCAGAAAAAGGTTTTCCGAAAAATTGAAACTATTTCATCGTAAACGACCCGCTACTTGCCGATCGTAAATTTGCCTGCCCTTTTTTTTATACTTCGCGCGCTCCCTGAACCTGACCAAAAACCTGGCCGCTGCGAAACTCGAGCACTCCGGCGGGGCGCTGGCGCAAGTCCGATCGGCTTCCAACAATTCCATTCGCTCGAACGATTTTCGGCCGCAGCTGTGCGGAGCCTGGAGCCCGGGAGATGGGATGATGTTGTTGCCGCGCACTTCCCGTGCATGCATTGACCGCCACTTTTCCGGTGCACCGAGCCGGGCAGGATGCACCAAGAAAACCTGGCACCCGGCTGCAAACCGGCTCTGCTCTGCCCGGGGAATGTAATGAATGCAGTTCGGCATACATTCGACAAACGATCCCGGGGCCCGTTCCGGGCGGTCGGATGGACAGTAATTTACTGCAGTGGCCATAAGTTTCCGCCAGTGCATCGTGGGCTGCCCTTAGGACCGGGTTGGTCCACGAGGGGATGCAGCCTGGGAGGGGATCCTTTCTCGCTCCACACCACAGGCTCAGCCTACCAACAGGGCTGCCGGACGAGGCCGCGATTGGGACGTTTCTTTTTAATGAAATGACTTTGGCAGCAGATCCGCACAAACGGCCACAGCTGTGGAAATAAATGAACGAATGTAAAACTGGTGCCAGTGCTAATGGTATTCCGGCGCGCATTTGCTCTTCCGCTGCTTCCGCGTGCACTCGCTCGGCTTCTCGGGCACTGCGACTTTTATATTCTGCTGCTGATTATTCCATCCAACCGATGCTGATGACAACGGACATTTTCAGTTTTAATTTCGTCCGCCTAGTGCCAGCTCCCTAGCATCGCCGCACCACGGAACGGATCGACGAATGGCTGGACCAAGGTTGGCCACGCGTGGCCTGTGATTGTGAAATGACCGGCAAAGGATCAAGAGGGTGGGTGTGTGTCTCATAAATCATTTTAAAAAATTAATGAGCACTGGCCTGGCATGAGCAAAAAAATTTAAAAAAATGGCAAAGAAATCAAACGAATCCAATTACCAAATTCAACAATCGTTTGAATTTTGATGAACTGCTAGCCAATGAATCTTGCAGGCGGGTGGGTATTTTTTTTTGTTTCACCCTGCCCCACACGCAACCACTTCGTAAAGGGGCGAAAACCTACGGTCGGGTGGAAGTTGTCCACCAATTGGCGGCCGCATGCTGGTTGCTGTTTGGCTGACAACCTGTCGAGATGTCAACCGGGTCAGACTTTCCAATAAATTTCGCTGATTCGTCCACTTTGTTCAATTTCAATTTTCATCGTTGAAATGTGAAACACATGCGCATTAAAATTCCCTCCTTTCTGGCTGACAAGCATGAAATAAAAATTACTCCATCAGCAATCCAACGCGACGGTGAAAATGCGGCTTTCCATTCACATTCCTTAATGCCGGCATTTTACTAGCAACGCTACTTAAGAATGGTTACGGGTTAGTAACCACCGATCTACCATGTTTGAATAAAATAAGCCTAATTGTGAAAGCGCACCATCGACCATGCGAATGCCATCATCCAGCCATTCCTGGCAATTCTTTCGCACACAAAACTAACGAACACAGCGCGCCCGAATGGCTGCCACTCTGGCTTCTTTTCGGGCGGCTCCAAAGAAGCCACCGGGCTCCCGAAACTGAAATCTAATGCGCCCGTAATGAGGTTATGAGTCAATCCCATCAGTGTAATGATGCCCGAACGTAGCAGTCCGAGAACCGTCCTCCAGCCCCTTTCTTATTCGAGTGTCGAGTGCGCCGGCAAATGACTGCTGCCCGGGCCTCCAGGATAAAAAGGGCCCGACGCCCTGCGAAGGTGAATCAGAACGAAAGGCGAAGCAGCTGGCAGCACCGTACTGCGGGCCCCGGGTCCATAATCAGTGTGAATGTAAAACATCATCGGGCCCTCCTGGGTGCCGTTCGAAATGGCTTTCAAATGATGCGAGTCGGAAAAAGGGTTTCTTCACCGCTCGAGGTCTTGGCTTCGGCGCGCAGGTGGTGGACGGGGGCAACGGGTTCGGGCTCGTATTAGCATTTGTTTAGGATTATCCGAATTGTATACCCTCCGATGGGTCATAAGCGTGAAGTCCGTGCGCACGCTGACTCGCCCATCTCGGGACGATGGTTTTGGGAGTTGCAAACCGTGGAGTGGGAAACACTCGTCTACGGCGTAGCTTCGGGCACGAGAAAGGTACCCGGTGGGGCCGTTCTTTTCCGTTTTGCTGCATTTAAACAAATCTGCTCGGAGGAGCTGCGAGTGAGCCGTAATTGAGCAAGGAAGTTTTAAAGGAACCATTCTATCACAAATTGCTGTTTCACATGAAAGCCGGGAAAAAGTGGCAAACATAGTTTGTTTGGCTTAGATCCATGCACATTATACGAATCTCCAAGCTGCCTATGTGTTAATTGAGATTTCGAACGGGTTTGCCTTCATGATTGACGAAAAATCATGCCCACAACTGTGCACCGCGCGCACGAACAGTTGAATAGAAACATTTACAGATACTCACGTTTTATGCTAATGTTTACGTAATCTCATAAAATAGCTGAACCCCGTGCGTTGTCCTTTTCGGCTAGTTCTCTAGCCGAGAGCGAACCCAAGGTGACTACGTGTGACATCCGGTGGGCGAGAAAATGGACCGAGACCGTAAAAGCGCCATAAGGCTTCGCACAGGGAATCTACATTTGGAATCCAGTGGCGGGGCCCCGGCGGGGAAGCGGACCGACCGAAGACGCTCTGGAAAACTATAAACCTTTTAGTATGATGCGAAGGTAAAGATGTCCCTCACGGGGGTCAAAAGATTCGCTAACAACAGCGAACACTGGGCCAGGGCAAGGAAAAACTCAACGAAAAAAAAAAGGCAAAATGCAAAACACCGGATTCATTTTCTTCGGTCCGAAGGGCGAAACGATCCATCGATAGCACCGAATCCGGCGCCGATGGAGTCTTCAATCTCGCCCACTTCGGAAATCAACGATAACCGAAACGGGGGTACGGGGCACGGGAAGGGTTGGGGATGAAGCGGCGCAAGGGATCGCTCGGATGAACTACCATTTCATCGGTCCCGAACCGATCCTGAACCCGGGCCGGCCTGGTTGGTAAGCAAATTTATGAAAATGTAATCAATTTGTTGTAACACAGTGTAAACCGTGGAGCATGGTAATTGCAGGCAACCGGAAGGGGGACCATGTACGGGGCTGGGAGCGGTGAGTAGGTCACGCAGCTTCGTTACAAATCGTAATCGGGCACGGTGCGTTCCGGCCGGCGGGGTCAGGACGCCAGGATAGCGTTCAAACGTGAGCAGAATGCGATGCCAGGCGACGAATGGATCGCTTCGGTCATGAAAACAAATAGTTCCTGCTTACATTGTTCGAGATGCTCCTCAAGTTGCACTTGGTCCGTTGACAAGTGGCCATTTTATGTCGTTCGTTTATTTGCCATGAAACATGATTCGAAGAAACTATTCAATAAAAGACATTTTGCAGCATCCCAGTCGATGCTGGCAAATTGCATGGGCCACGTACTTTATTGTGATACTTAATGGCTAGTTTCACTTGTCAGGTTTTCAATTCCATTTTCCCTTCCAATACATTTGATCGTTACATTTTAACACTTTTTCAATTAATAAATTAATAGACCATACACGAACAATGTAAAATATAATTACTCCAATGAACTGCCACCATGTTGCCCCTTTCAATTAAAAAATAACCCCGTTGATTCGATCGCTCAAGGCAAAAAACAAAGCACAAACAAAGTATCTCACCATGCCTTAACTGTATTGAAAATAATTACTCTCTTTGGTTCGTGCGCAACACGATACCATTGCGATGTGATATGATCGATGTTGTTAAACAAAAGGCTTAATTTCTGTCGATTAAACCCATCCAAAAACCGCAAAATTTGCCCCATCATCTTTGAAATCGTTTGATTCATTAAACAACAACCTTATCCTAGGGGTTCCACAAAGTTTCCTCCTCTTTTTTTTTTTTTGCAGTTCAACTCTAGACAGGTCTAGTTTCAGTCAAAAACCCTTCGCCAAAGATATTTCCGAAACTTTTTTTTCCAAGTTCGTTCAGGCTATCGGTTGGTCGATCGCTTCCGCGTTGCCAGGCCTTAGTCCACGGCGTAGTCCTTAGACGGGAAAACCAGCGAGTGGGTAGGAGTAGCTCGGGCAAACCCTACTCCCTGAGAGCACTCGCTCGCAGAATCCGTTGACCACAGGGCGGGCGCGTTGATTCTGTGGCTCCAGCAAGATACGCGAGCACACACCAAAAAAAAAATCAACAATTTTCCCGGAACAAGGAAACCATCAGCGCAGGCGGCGAGCATTCGCGAACTTTTAATCCCGTCCTCGGTCCCGGGAGTTTCCACCAATCTACCATCGCAAAAGTGCCGCAAGCCCACGCGAAAAATAACCCCTGACGACCGGCGAGAACCTGCCAAACCCAATCCCTGTCATGTTCTGTGCTGCGTTTGTCCTAAATTAAAAATAACTTTGAAAACTTTCCACGGTTCGGCTTTCGCTACGGCCAACCTAGCCCGACGGCTCCGACTTTCCCCGGGGCCGTCTGTGTGCTCGTGGTGATATCAGATCCTTGGCTTCCACACCGGGACCGGCGAGCAAAGCTAAAATCCCACTTACCCGCTTCCGCAGCCGTTGGATAAACGAAACCGGAAGACGAAATCGGTTGCATCTCCACCGGACCGGATGCTGGGAGGATGCCTTTGTTCCAACGTGTGAATCGCCGCGCTGCTGTACAGCGACCACCGAAAAGCGGAAAATCGAGAAGCCGAAGAAAGCGACGAGGAGTTTCGTTTTCATTTACTCATTACATTACTTTGGGACCCGCTGGGGGAGTGCGGACGCGGTGACCGAAGGAAACTTGAGCATACCGGGCAACCCTTCGGTTTGTTTCAAGTCAAAAGGGAACGCTCGAGAATTAGTTCCATGGCAGAAGTGTAAGTACAATTTGTTGCCTGTTGGTTTCGGGACTCGGGCCACAACCGCCGGTGCAGGAGCGTACACCGTACGGTTCTATCGATACATCGAATGTGAAACCCGGCAAAACTGGGACTCACATGCGGTCGTCCACCCCCATAGGGGCCGGAACCGCTGGAAACTGATGTACTTCGCGCGGGAGTGCATTTGCAGCGGGAAATTTCAAAGGGAAAGCCCGAAACGGGGTACAATGAGGCGAGGGTTTACGACACAGTTGCCCACACCGAGACGGGTTGGGATCTCGTGTGCGAACGGGTCTCGGAAACTTAATGGATACACGAAACTGTCGTAAACCATCGACGGGACGTGTTTTGCCGCTGGGAACGAATGTGCATTTTTCGTTCAGGTTTTCTTTTTTTTCTAATTTCCCATCAGCCTTTTTAGTTAGCCTTCGCTGGAATGTATCGGAATGCCTTTTTTGCTTTCTTTGCTGTTCATGCAATCCATGCTGCTACGCTGGAAACATCGAGCTGTGAAGAGGAAAACATAGCTCGTGAGAATGTGGTCTATTTCTATATTTTTTTTTTTTTCTAAACATCCCACAGAATAGAATTGCATCCCGATGGTGAGGACTCCCACGAACTGAAGTGTGTTTTTGTTGAAGCAACATTTTTTCCATTTCATAATTTTTTGTTTTGCAACTATAATCCGAAGTATCGGAGGTTATACAGAAGAATTGAAGTTACTAATCAACATCTCTTCAAAGCTTGCCTGAACAACATTTCTAAAGCGAAGTCAACTTTTGTATTACCCATATAAAACCAACATTTGTTATCTAAACCTGTGTCCATCATCAAAGCCGGGCCTTTTTTCTCTCCAAGCTTCACGAAGTAACCACAAGATTGGATAACACACATCAGAGGAAATTCAATTTGAACGTCTAACTCCTCCGTCTAAGAATCTCATAGATGGATTTCCCAGGAAATCGTTGTCACACTTGGAGCAATTCTCGAGCAACGGCCCCTCCTCCTTCGCTTTCCTCTCTTACTCTCAACGAAACACTTTGATGCACAAGTTCCACCCCGGAACCCTCTTCGCATAGCGACGGACGCGAGATGCGGTTACGCGCCAAACCAACGCCTCGCCGTCAAGGATAGTTCGTAACTTTAATTAGTGCCACGCTGTGCGGCTGCGGTCGCCGGAATCGGGTGACGCAAGGTTCGATAACTAGTTCAATAAAATTTAATAGACGGCTCAGTGCATTGAACACTGGACGCACGAATCATCGGTGCTGTGACCCGTTGTGTGACGTTTGTGAACCGTTCGTCCTCCGCCCTCATATTGTCTCTGTGAGCTTGACTGGCGGCCAACAAAGTTTGCAAAGTTTGGCGGACGGTGGTCGGCGTGCGTAACTATGTCCTTCTCTGCGCATTCGACCGGGGATGAGCGAATCTCTCTAGCCGATGAAAGTCACCCGGTTCGGTCATCGGCGAATAATAAACTTTCTAATGACTTCTTGATGGCACACCCGCCACCCCAACAACTCTCGGTGTCCCTGATCTGACCGACCGACCGCCAATGGATGGCGCTGGAAACTTCGTTCTTTTTTCTATAACAACCATCCACTCGAGCCAACCACGTAGAGTTTTGCATAACATTCCTGGCACTGCAGTCCTCTCGCTGCTGCAGGGACTACACTATACACAAGCAAGGTTGTCCCGGTTGATGAGTGTGCAAGTGGACAGTGCCGGGCCAAGGCGGTGATGGGAAAGTTTTCTGAACACATTTTCCCACTGACTCCCATCGCAACACCAAACATTCATCATGGACAGACCCCGGACAGGAGGAACGAAAAAAAAACAACTACACAAAAACAAAAACTAGCAGAACTAGGGGCGTTACGCCGCAGTCGATAGATTTACGAGTTGAGCCGCTTTTTCTAACACTTTCCACATACTTCAAAATCTCCCGTCTGGTTTGATGAGCTGTTCTGTTGGCCTTTCCCCTTTGGGTGAAGCGTTACGCTGGCACTCTGCATTCGTGCTGCCGTCGAGGAAGTGCTCGTGGGCGTTGAAGTGCATTACTGCAGCCCGATAGTGCGGAATCAGCAAGGATCGTTTTCTTCGATGCGGTTTCAGTTTTTTTTTGCTTCTCATTCAGCTATCCTCCTTCACAAGCCGCAGCCGTGGTGCTGAAAATAAAACAGCATAATTACAGCACGCGAGTCGACGGTGTGGCGAGGTTGGTACGTGTGTTCGGAGCACTTCACGGTGCCGCGAATCGCCCTCCAGCAGTAATTAATGCTTTGCGAAACGCGGTTCGAGTGGCGGCGACCTTCGTCGAAACACCGTTGGCCAGGTGTGCTGTATAGTTTTGTCGATTTTCCAGGACCTCTCGGAGAACGAATCAAGCTTTTTTTTTTCGCCCTCGGAACTGAACTCAAGTTCAGAGAAAGGACGTCATCGTTGCGTGTTTTTTTTTCGTCTCCATGGCCCTACCCAACCTACAGCAAACTTCTATCTTCAAATGGTCGTTAATGATGAAGCGCCCAGAGCATAACCCATGCTCCACCACATGAAACAGCACACGGAACGGAACAGAACAACTGTTCTCGCCCGTACGGTGCACAATAGTGGAAGTAATCGGGACTTTGGGTGCATGTAGACTGAAGAAGTTTACCAAATCCAACCACCATATCTACCTCTGGCTAATCCACTGGAAAGTCATTTATCAACGTCAAAATCCACCGGCAACGGAGGTCCTATTCGAACTCGGCTTGATCCTTCTGGGTAGAACGTAAAAAGTATTGAGTATTTAGCTAAATAAGAAAAAGGCAAATTCAAACCGAACGAAACAACAAACGTAGAATAAAAAAAAAAGGATACAGTTCTAAGAATTCCCCCATATGGCCGGAGGATAATCGTACATGCAACAAACACGAGCGTGAAATGAGGTGGAGAAGTTTGAGCACACAACAACCGAGACGTGCCAAGAGTACCGGGGCCACATGGTCAGAATGGGAGATTGGAGTATTTATCGACACACAGAACGACGGATTGAGTTGATTCCGTACGATGCAGTTTAGCAGTTTGGGTCTGCTTCGCAAATGGGATTGACCAATCGACTGGTTCGCAGGAAATTCGTACAAACCGAAACTGGTAACAATGACTTCTGTACCCATGACCCTGGCCCGAGCTTGACTCACGGCAACTGAAAAATTAGAGTGTAATAGCCTTTTAAGAGCAGTTTGCCTCCGCCTCTCTCTTTGGCAGCGTGTTTAACTAATACGTTAATTTTGACAAGGGTCATTCGGTCTCTAAGAACGAATTTTCCGTGGGTTCCGAGGTACCTTTGGCAATATTGATTTTCGTTCAGCTAAGATATGAGTTTTATTTTTCTCTCAATCTTAAACTTCGCATACATCGTTTTTCTCGTAAAGGCGTAAAAGGCGGAAATAAATTATCCAACAAAAATTAATTAAATGAAAATCATAGTTTAATAATACAGCAAATATTTTTCGAAGCTATAGTTTAGCTAGTAATTTTTTTAATGCAAGGAACATTACAACATGATTTAAACATGAATTATTTCAAGCTCGCACCAAATTGAAACAATGTGGCAATGAAATTGTTTGGAAAACCCTACGCCTTCGCTGTGATGGAAACTGGAATGTTTAATTGGAAAAACCCAACAAATGCAAATATCATGATTGCACATTGTTCGAATATTTGGGCAGAATTTTGTAATCTGTCTGTGTGTTGGAAAAATTATTAATAAACACAAAACCTTTCCCTTTCTCCTCGGTAGTTCCTGTAGCAACCATTCGACTGGAAGTGATCGACAACCATTAGCGAAAGTATTTTGTGTTCGTGTGGAACATCGAATCAAAAACGCCCCCGTTTCGTTCTACTGCCGCTTTTGCTGGCAAATCGTCCGGGCCGTGGCCGGACGTGTGCCGGAAGAAATTCATCGACCTTCACTTAGTTCCCATTCACCGCGCCCGCTCAGCGCCATCCAATCGAAAATACCTTCCACGTGGTTTTGCGCTAATGAAAATCAATCACCTCTTCGTACCGGCCATACTTGGCGGAGCGTGCTTAGGGAGCACAAAAACGGAAACAATTTTCGCAACTTCACTCATTCCGAAAGGGTGGTCGCGTATACTGGAGTACAGAGAAAAAGCCTTCTACCAACCGCATCTCGGCATTCCACCTGGGAGTGAAGCGGATCACCTGGCGTCGATCGATCGACTCGCGGTCTTTGGTTTCGCCGAGGCCTTCCAGGGAAACAGCGTTCGGGGTATTTTGCAGGGCAAAATATTTCCGATTCCGAACAGACAACCGACCCACCGACCTGAACTTCCACCCAGAACCGTTGGCCCCAGAGTGGACCGTTAATTAAAATTTATTTATTTACACCTATTAAAATACCACCGCGCTCCATGCAATTGCCAAACCGAGACGAAACTTACATAACCAACGGTTGTTTCTGCTGGTCCTTGTCCATGGTGAGCGGATGTAGACGCAGGATATCGATGACCCCTAGCCCGAACCGGTCTCACCGTCTGTGGAGTGTTAAACACGCGAGCCAAATTGCGCACGAGAGCCTGACCGCTCGGCTTCGCTTGCGAGTTGAGCGGATCTGATGGAGCTTTGCATACGAAACCACCGGCGACCAATGGCAGCCGTTCACTGGCGCACCTGCACGCGGACAATCACTACCCCGAAAGACACTTCCGGTCAAGCTGTTCCAACGGTCACTGGTCACTGCATTGAATACCCAGAGTCTGTGGGAATTCTAGCTTCAGGGCCGTGTCCTAGGGGGGGAACACTACACACTAACATAGCAAGCAAATTAAAAAAAAAACTACAATATCATGTTACAGACACATCACCATGTGAGCTAATTGACCTGTGGTAAAGATGGTGACCTTCTGTGGATTTCCTCCCTAACGCTAGGTGTCTCCACGGTCCTCGGTAGCGTATCCCTATGTCATTTCTATCATTTAATGCTCACGTTCTGTTTGACACTATTTATGGACAGCATATGTACAAAGGAAAGGCCAACTGTTTTGTCTTCAAAGTTATCATTGGCGACGATTGTAGATGTAATTGAAAACTGAGCTTATCTATCATTAATTTAAAATTTGATTCATTTATTTTTAAATAAAAAGTCCATACGTTTAATCGATGAAACGGAAATTAAGAAAGTTAAAGCTTTTATTTGTCACTCATTTCTAGATAGTTCTATATTTCAAGCGTGTAGTGAAATACAGCAAAAAGCTGATATTTATCGTTTATCTCATCATAGGACTTGCAGTTCATCGTAACACTGTGCCGGTCAGTTACACCTCTGAATCACTAGCCCGGTTGCAGAAACCTGTTTTCTTTGCTAGCTATCTTCGCCCGTCCACGGTCGAACACCTGAAAAAATGCGTTGCCATTCTTTTCCGTGCGCCGATACACGCCGATATACACCTAGCGCTGGGTTATTTACGATCCATAAATTACTAAGTAGTAATAAATATTTAAATGTAAGAACCGCATAAGTAATGACTGAAAGAGACCCGTTCGTCTCCCGGTGCCACCGTGTTGCGTCTTCTACGCCCGAGTAGGGAGTGACAAAAAAAAGGGACACACACAAAAGCAATGCACTCAACTTCCAGCAACGTAAGTATCGGGTTCCCTTCACCGTCGGACGCAGGGAGAAGGAAGGAACGAGGGGAACGAGATTCAACGAGGCAGCAGGCAGGTCGACCGCAAGAAGTATATATTAGTTTGTCCCTTCTGTGCTAAACTGGACCAACGGTGATAGTGTGCTTTATTGTTTCGCTCGCAATTTCGGAAATATTAATCTATTTTTAATGGCTCGACCGGCTCAGCTGAACTGTACCAATGACACTTTCACAAAACGGATGGGTGTGCAGGATGGACACAAAAAAGGGCCTCCACCACACTAACGCGCCCTGGTGCACATTGGACAGACGTCCTAGGTTAGGATTGTCTTTTCGTAACGTGATAGGTTTGTTCAATAGGATTTCACTTGTTGCCACATAATTATTGCCATTGCGAGCTCTCGATAATATCCATCCGATCGGAACGTTCATTCTCCATGACGTCACCGTACCGTAGTGACAAATTTTACATGCACCTTTCCGCTACAAGTTTGACGAAAAGAATCGTGTTCGTGAAAGGAATGACTGACCAACGGTATTACAACATTAAGTGTAACAATCGCACTAAAACACGTTTCACCGCATCACAGAATATTTAATTATGCTATTTTAATGAGACATCCAACAAGCGATGGATGCCCTATCACATCTGATGATCGCGAATTGGTAATGCTCCTCTTCCACCGGACACGTTTCAATGCGGCCGAACGCACACGCGTGACTAAACTGACCGCCAACGTATCCAACACCAAGGGACATACAAGGGACAATCCGACTCCAACACCAACCAACCATGAGCGATGGCACCTTGCAGTGTGGCCGGATTAGTTGTCAAATTTCTAAACTTTGTCAATATTTGCGTACCCAACGCCGCGGCCGCCATGGTAATCGCCAACGTGGTGCCCTCGCTTGCCTCCTACACGCGTTATCACGGTGGGCGGTGTGACTCGGCTGGGTGAAATGGTGGAGTATAATCTGTTATCGCCAAGGCAAATAAACGGCCGCACATTGCAGCTTCTGAAACAGCTTTTTAAACTCGCTACACTTGTTTAGGCCACTTTAAATTACGAAAAGCTGAACTAGTTCTACACCGAGAAATCGCTAAGAAAGACGAGCTCTGAACAGACAAGATAAGATTTCACCACCTCTTGTAAAAAACTCTCGATCTGCCTGCTTTGAAAAGTCTACCGGAACACCGGGAAAGCTTGGGAGGCTGCACGTAAGAGATTTATGTTCATCGTTATTTTTTATTATTTTTTTTTTTTTAGCACACTTAAGTAGATGCGATATACGATAGCCCTTATCTCTTTCTTTCTGTACCTGTTTTATAGCCGCCTCAACATTTGGTTCACGGCACTCATGACGGAGCGCAAGTGGCCCTATTCTTCAAAAACAAAAAACAGCTAGATGACAAAAAGATACATAGACAGAAACAAGAGAAAGTACATACTTGTACTCGTCATTCCCACTGTCCTAAGGCAGAACTATAGAAAACATTGGTACCGAGTGAAATTACCTGAAGTACCACACTGAAAGAAGTTCTACAACCGCATCGATAACAAACCCCTTGTGATACGGGGTAGTTGCATGTGCAACGCTCATGTTATTTCAGCCAGCGTTAAAAATGATTAGCTATTCTGATTCTTTCGAGCACATTTTGTAGTTTTAAAGTTAGACCACATTTTTCAACATTACATGCGTGCAATTATTTCGCAAATTTGTGTAGATGCCAAACCCTACTGTTTTTTATCGAAGTATCCAGCCAAAGTAATTAGTCATACGTAAAATCACTCACCTTACCTCGGCTGTTGTCCTCTGCTACTGCATGCAGCAGTGTATTCTGTAATCGTTATTTTCTCAACATTTTTCTCGCCCATACTGCACAGCACTGTGGACACTTAAAATTTTGTAACGTTCTCTTCTTTATCTTCCCTGAAACAGCTGAATACCCTTCGCTGGGAACATTACTCGCCAGTGGCTTGACAATGGCGTTCATTTTGTGTCGGCAAGGTGACAGCCTTTCGCCGCCTACTTTTTCAGAAGTATTTCTGCAAATCTTCTCCCGTCACACGCCCAATTTCACGGCATGAGTGATGCACCGCTTTCTCGACGGTCTCATTATCGTCCTCCATCAGCTCCGCCAGGAAGGGAATCGTTTCCGGCAGCAGCGGTGCATAGCTTTCGCCGAGCTTGGCCGATATTTCCGTGCAGGCTTGCAGAGCGAAAAGTCTAATGCGAATGAAAAAGCAACCGGGAAACAAACGTTACTGTCATGTCATGGAAATTCAACGCCAACTACTATAAGCGTTCTTCAATTTTACCTCACTTCCGGCTCGTTGTTTCGCGTTTTCAGTAGCACCTGATAGTTTAACTGACGCCACAGCGAATCGTCCATGACGGCGACGGCCATCTGGGCGAGGCAATCGATCACCAGGCGGCGTAGTTCGGGTTCGTCGATGACCAGCCCGTTTTCCAGCTGCCCCGTAACCGGTCCCAGCAGCATATCGAAGCGCACCGCATTGATGAAGTTCTGGTTGTCGTACAGCACGATGCAGTACAGCGTCTTGAGCACGTACCGAAGGAGCGCAACGTTTTTCGTGTTGACCGCAAAATGAAGCGTCTCGTTGCCCTCGCTACCGTCCGCCGTGGCGGTATTGGTGGCGTTCAGCAGCTTGGCCGCGATGGTTACCAGATCGCTGGCGAACAGGACGAACAGTGATTTCAGCGCTTCCGCCACGTGACTGCACACGTTGAAGAACGTTATGGCACGATCGTTGCTCGATGATTCGCGAATGGACCACTCGAACACCTGGTAGAACAGCGGGCGGAAGGTGCTTTCCGAGAGCTTCAGGATGAGCACCACGAACGACTTGATGACGTGCTCTTCCGCCGCATCGATCGCTGCAAGCGTGAACCGATCCGACGCCGACTGGTTGCAGCGGAACTGCAGCACCGTCAGGAACAGCTCGGCCAGCTCTCCCCGGATGGCGGTGAAATCGGCCGACTTCAGCTTGCCGAAGGTGGCCGAGAGCAGCTTCATCAGCGGACCGATGGCGGCCAGTTCGCCTTCACCGACCAGCTCGTGGTAACACTCCTCAATCGCCGGCAGGAGCACCCGTGGCGCGATCGAGTCCGCGAGGTTGTTCCAGATCATCGCCAACCGCGAGAGCATGTTCGCCAGTCGACTATCGTTGCGCTGCTCGACGACCGCGTACAGCTTCGAAAAACCGACCAACATGGCGCGCAGATAGGGTGACAGGAATCGCGACAGTGAATCGACGATTTTCACCGTCAGCATCACTATGCTGGACGTGAGCATGTCGACCGGGTCCGCGGTCTGGAGCTGTGCGATCAGGAACTTGTTCACCATCGGCATAAACTTGGGCAGAAAGTTGATCGAGTGCGGGCCGAGATTGCTGCACAGTTCGCCGATGCACAGAATCAGCGAGGCCAGCATCTGCGGGTTGGGGTTTTTCTTGTACCCGTGCAGCTCCTCCACGAGATCGGCCAGCACCGCTTGCACCTGTTTGGTGGCGTGCTGCGTCAGTATCTTCGAGAGGTGGCGCAGCGAAATGTAGCACAGCTGCACGATCACCATCCGCTCGAAGGACGTCCCGACGACCGACTCCTCCGCGTACATACGCTTCACGAGCTCCATCAGCGGATCGAGCAGTTTCAGCAGGCCCGGATGGTGTCTGCTTTCGAAGTAGTCCTGCTTGTACTGCAGCTTGTTGTTCAACAGCTCGAGCACCTTCCGGCGCACCATCAGGAAGCGATGCTTCAGCAATCCGTGCACGACGATGATGAGCGTGTCGGCCGACAGGAGCGAAATCGTGCTCTCCAGGATGTCGTAGCAGTAGCTCAGCATGGCGCGCCAGTACAGCGGAATCTTCTCTTCCGCGCTCTCCGCCTTCAGCTTGTCGATCGTCTTCGAGACGGCGTTCACGTACGTCAGGATGCCGACGATCAGGTTCTGGTAGTACTTCTTCATGCCGATCGTCTCCTCCTCGGTCAGCTGGGCGATCTTGTTGATGACAAACACCGACGAGACGAGCCCGCCGACGAACTGCACCAGCGCGTACTTGAAATGCCGCAGTTGGCGGCCCGTGTGCCCCTTCACGTTGAAGATGACCGCGTCGGACATGTCCACCTCCATCAGCTCCTCCTCGTCCTCCTTGCGCCTCTCCGGTTCCATCGGCAGCTCGCGCAGATAATCGATGAGGTTCGTGCACGTCTGGATGATGACCGCCGGTTCGAACTCGCCCGCGATCGACAATGCCACCTCCATGCGCTTCGACAGGTCGCTGGTAGCAAGTTCCGTTTCGGCACGCGATTTACGCTGGGTTTTCTGGTCTGCCTTGCGGCCACCCTTCATGACGTCCGACTCGATCAGCACGCCCAGAAACACCCACAGGTACTCGGTGGTGCCGAGCGTCTGCAGCAGCTTCACGTACAGCGCGATCCGCCGATGCTCCGGCACGTCCAGGATGATGTCGGAGAAGATCTTCAGTATCGGGATCACCTGCTCGTTGGAGGACTCACTGCCCGCCGGCCGCCCACTGCTCGCGATCGTCGGTATGATCGTCTCGATGGTCTTCGAGATGATCTGGAAGCTGTACGCGTCGTCCAGCCGCACGATCGACGAGCCAACGAACGTGAATATCTCCATCATGTTGTGCAGCACCTGTTCCGGCACGTAGCGTGCCACATGCGCCAACAGCAGCAACGCGTGGTGGTGCGTTTGAGGGTTCTGCGAGCCCCGAATGCACTGCACGATCTGTTCCACCTTGAACACTGCCGCGGTGCTACCGAAAACCCGCGCGGCATCCTGCCCCGGGCCGTCGTTTGCTTTCTCCACCTTCACGATGCAGTGGAGTAGCAGCGAGAGGACGATCTGCTTCACGTACTCCACCACCGACTGCTCCTCGAAGTCAAGACAGTACTTGAGGCAATCGAACAGCCGCGGGACGAGCAGCTGGGCGTTTTCGAGCTTCTTCTTGTTCTGCAGGTGCTCCAGCATCGTCACGCCGCGCTTCCACACCGTCGTGGAGAGTACGCGCTCGCACGGTGCGACGGCAATGATCGAATTGCGCAGTGATTTCCCCGCCGTCACCGTTTGGCCCTCGGCATGGCTGCACATGTCACTCACCAGATCGACCACAAGTTCCGCATCGATCGTGCTGACCTTGAACAGTCTACCCGCGGCCGTGTTCGTCTGCGGATGATCGGACAGGGTGGCCGCTTCGACGATCTGCACCAACAGCTGCTTGGCGTACGCTTTGGGTAGCGCATCGAACAAGCCTTCCGTGAGCGCCTCGATCATCATGACGGCTGGAGTGCAGTGTTTGCGTCGCCCCGATACGACCATCGGCTTGTGGCACTGGAGGGCCACTGTGACCACACGCTGGCAGACTTCGTTGCGCATCAGCTGCTCGGTTACGTCCGGCGTGAACCGTGCAAACAGCAGCTGCAACATTTTCGACTCGTACGGATCGAACGCAACGCGTTCCTTGTCACCGTTCACCGCCTCCAGGATGGTGACCGCCTTCTCAGACAGCTTCACCAGCACCAGCGGATCGTCCAGCAGCTTCAGCAGCTCCATGATGCCGCTCGCGATGTACGCCGGCGTCGCCGGATTGTTCGCTCGCTCGATGAAACTCACCAGAACCGGTTTCAGCGTTTTTCGCTTCTCTTCAAGTGCAAAAATCGTATACGTCACCAGCGACAGTTGCTCCCCGTCGATGGACAGCTCTTCGCGGCGCTTCATCAAACTCTGCACAAAAACGGCAGCCGCTTTCGACAAACGGTTGTCCGCTCCGAGCTCGACGATCAGCTGGATCGTGCTTATTGCGCTTTCTCGCACGATCGAATGCTCCGACGTGAGGGCGAGCAGGACGTTTATGAGCGCGTTGCTCGTGATCTCGCAACCCCGACCCACCATCTGCCCGAGCATGGTGTTGGTGAGCCGTTGCACGCGAACCTGCAGCTCCGGTCCGATGGGAATGGATGGCGAATCGCCCGCCGAAGCCCCCCGCTCGATCAGATGCACCGTAAAAAAGTGCGAAAGGAACTCCAGCCTGTCGCTCGCCTCGGGATACAGCTGGGTGAGGAACGATTTCAGCAGGTTGCCGAAGATCGACCGTAGCTCGGTGCACTTGGCATCGATTTTGCAGTAGCGCTGCAGCAGTTCGCTGAAAATGCTCAAGCGCAGCCGCAGCGAGACACTCTGCCGCTCGAAGTTAATCTCGACGGAGCGATCGAAGCGCACCCGCTCGATGATGTACCGGATCGGAATGGTGATCAGGTCGACGGGTAGCTTACCCACCGTCAAGCTCTGTATATCGGACGACATGGCGTACTGAAACCGGTGGCCGCTCAGTTGCTTGCAGGCGTAGCGGAACACGCGGTCCGCCTGGTCGACGGAACTTGGCGTCGGCAGGGCGGACGAGATGAGCAGTATGTTGAAGCACACCTGCACCGGATTGGTGCACTGGCCGGCTTCCTCCAGTGCGACCAGCAGCACGTCACAGTTCTTCTCATTGCCGTAGAACGACGGCACGAGGAACCGCTTGCCGAACTGCGTCGAGAGCAGCTTTGTAACGTTCTCCCGCCCGACCGGATCATCCCCCAGCGGAAAGAGCAACGGATACAGCGCGATGATCACACGGTTGATGTTTACGCTCTTGTAAATGAGTTCGTTGGTCAGCAGCTCGATCAGGCGACGCGTCACCGATCGCCAGCGTGTCTGGTTCGCGGCACACTTCAGCGTCAGATGGTTCAGCTTGGCGATCAGCGCCTCGGCACCGACCGTTTGGACCAACTCGGGCGGATTGAGTTTGAGCACCTGCTGAACCACCTCGCAGCTGTCGTCATCCAGCCGCTCGCTTATGCTATCCCGTAGCAGATCTATCCGGCCGCTGCTTTTCTCGGTCAAATGGCGTATATTTCTTACAATATACTTAACCGCGTTCGCACGCCTTTCCACGTCGAAGTGGAACAGGTTCTCGAACACGTATGCCTCGTCTTGGTCGTAGGAGGCCTGGAGCAGGAAACCTAAAACGAAACCAACGGAAAGGAATACATGTGAATCTAAGCCACCATTGAAACGTTGCTTGACGTTTGACATTGCAACTCCGTCTTACCGAGAACGTTCTTCAGCGCGTTCCGTTTCTTGTGCGAGTACTGCTCCTGGCCCTTCATCGTTCGCTTGACGACCTTATCGAACGCGGTCGGGTACTGCCTTTCGAAGCTCTTCAAAAACTCCGAGTACCACTGGGTCACGCTCTCTGCCCTGCTGTTGAAGTCTTCCTCCTCTTCCACGTCGTCGTCGCTGTCAAGAGTTATTGTTCCGAAATCGTCCTCGATCGCTGCCGCCGGTTGCTTGGCCGTCGTCCGCTTGTCCGTCTGGATGTACGAATCAAGGACACACCTGCGCGAAGAAGAAGAAGAGATGAGATTAATCCTACACGAAGAAAGCACGATCGTGTGTCGCGAAACCCACTGAATGATATCTTCCGCCTCCGGGTCGGTCAGCTGGATCTCCCATAGCAGCTGCTCGCACATCTGGCTGTAGAATGCAATCATTTGCTCCGACCGGCATATCTCAATGAGGCACGTCTCCAGAATCTTTCGATAGCACATGAGCACATCAACACCGTCAGCCTTCACCTCGCTCAGCACCGGCGGAAGCCACTTGGTGCGCACCAGTCGCTTCATCAGCTTGTCCGGGATCGGCGTCAGGCGCTCGTGCTGCGTCTGGAAGATCAGCACCAGCAGCATGGCGGCGTTGGTGCGCTGGGCCGGATCGGCCGCACAGCAGAGCCGCTTGGTCAGGTACTCCAGCGTGTCCACCGCCAGGCCCGTCTTCGTAACCAGATAGCCGAAGATCATATAGCAGGCGGACGCGTAATCGATCGACTTGGACGCGAACCCGGCCAACAGCGGGGGTAGCACCGCGATGACGTAGTTCTCCGTTACGCTCTCGACGCTCTCGAACACGCCCAGCGTGGTGGTGCAGAAGAAAGCATACATGGCCTGCAGCGTGTTCGCCTTGCGGCCCATCTCGTCGGACGCATCCATGAGGAACTTGCCGTACTGCTTCAGAAACTCCGGGTGACCCACGCAGTGCTCGATGATGGTGCGCTTCGATGGCGGCACACCCGACTTGGCGGTGGGCTGCAGGAACCCCAGCACGTCGTTGACCGGCTGAAAGTTTAGCGTTTGCACGCAGCGCACGAAGATGCGCGTCTCGTGGTACGGCATGATAAAGTTCACGAAATCAACCCGGTTGTACCTCTGCACGCTGAAGCGCCGTATCAGCCACTCGAGGCACTTGTGTGCCGGCTGCAGCATAAAGTAGGGGCCGAGGTAGTAGAAGAACTTCCGCAAGTTCGCATCTAGCTTCGCGTTCAGCGAAACGTTCTCCACGGCACGCTGCAGATCTTTGGCGTTCTTGTCGAACAGTGTATCCTGGAACTGTGCGAACGCCCCATTCAGCTGGATCAGCTCTTCCAGCCCACTCACACCGATGTCGAAAATCACCTCGAGATCCTTCGCGGCCGCCTCCTTGGAATCGAACAAGATCGACGGTTTCTTCTTGTCGTTGAACAGCGCCGACGTCTGGGGCGCCGCCAAACGCTGCAGCTGTGCTGCAAGACTGGTAGCCATCGTAACGGAACGTGGAAACTAAACGATAGAGCTGAAAAAACACCTCCAAACACGTTATAATGCAACAAAATAAAGACGATATTCGGCACGCGCCTCCGCCCGTGGTTTGCTAGCACGTGTAAATGTGTTTTGGAGCGGCAAGTTTTGACATTTTGTTTCGGGGCACATTTTTGACGTTTCCAATCGTAAACACAATTTTAGCACATAATTAGCGTCACCAAGGGGTAAAACTATGTATGTACTAAAAAGGAGCGTGTCTCTGGTCACCTCAAAAACCCGCTAGATGTCGCTAGCCATCGATGCCACGCCTAACCGCATGTCGATCCCTCGCGAGGGCGAAAAAAGTATGCAGCAGTAACAACCGGTTTTGGTGCCAAAAATCCCGCCTCATCTGCCCGGTTCACTCCCGGGAATAACCGTTTCACTCCACGGGACCAACCGTTTTACATCGGAATCGGTTCTTATTGGTTCAGGGAGAAATTATAAATGAAGCAATTTTTTGCCAGGTTGATGAAAGACGTGTTAACACGTGTTAGATATCCAAGATTGAAAAAGACTAATTTTAGGTTTTTTTTTTTATGCAGTCCTTAACTGTGTAAGTAGATTTTACATTCTGCTCACCAATGCACTGATAAGGAACTGTGGAACGATTTGGAGTATTTTTAATTGCATGCAAGCACAAATAACTTTTTATCATTTGCAGTATGAAAATCCGCAATGCCTGGGAATAAAACTGATGTTGAGCGATAACTGGTTGGTTCTTTGGTCTACCAACATAATAGATTTCGTTGCTCAAAACCAACCTTAAAAATTCAACTCCTAAAACAGATATTTGCAAGTTAAACTAATGGCAAGAATGACGTGAAACCAAACGTAAAACCGGCGAATAATATTACTTTGTGGCGGTCTGCAATTTGGAGATAGATTATGAATCGAGTAGTAAGTAAATGATCGATTACACAAGCTTAATGGGGGTGCTTTCGTGCACATAATTTAAACGCACCACCTAATATTCACCTCATGTGCCGGATCGTTGACAAATTCGATTTCCTCGCGGGTGTTCCGAAAAAAATAAAAAAGAGAATTTAAACCACGGCACAGATTGGCCCTCCTTACACATCTTGGCGTTGATGTTCGCCATTGCGCCCAAAAAAAAAAAACCCCCACCCCATCATTCCTAGCGTTGCACTGAATTGTTCCCATCGGGAAGCGGGGGACGATCGGACCACCTCCAAATCGAGGACGTTCGCCTTGTTCTCACACCTCGTTCTGCTAAACATTTTCGACGCGTACCAGCGCCGTAAATAGAATTATGTTTACTCCAGTTTTTCTTTCCGATACCCTTCCATTAGATAAAGATATTATGCAAATTACTTGCCGGGAGAGTTCACACACAGGATGTACGAAGATATCCCGTCCACCGAAGGGATACCGGGATCGGTGGGTGGGAAAAAATGTAACGAATCGCGAACCAATTCCACTCCAGCCCGAGATCCAGTCACTCAAAAGTGTCACCGGCGCCGTCTTGGAAAAGTGTTGATTTCACTTTAACTTTAATTCAAGGAGCGTCCACCCCCCCCCCCCCCCCCCTCCCCATGCAACCGACCTCCCCAAGCATCCAACCGAGAAAAGTAACAGAAACAAAGAAAAAAAATCTTCCCCCCTCCGGTGACGATGTTTTTACTCCACGACATTACTGGGCCCGTTTCCCAACTCAGTCGGTCCCGCGGCGTGGAACGTGGCATCCCGAGCGCCAAGCAAGCAAAAAAAAAAGGTCACCCACAGCACACCCACATTGAGAGAAGTTGTGTAAATTGATGAGCAGGCAATATTATGCAAATTTCATTCCAATTGATGTAAAAATAAAGTTGCGAAGAAAATTGCTTTAGCGATCCTGAACGGAACTCGATTTGGTGCTGGCAGTTGGCGGACCGAGCGGAGGAGAAAACACTGGGCCCTTCCGTTCCGTATTTCAAGATGTATTTCCCGGAAGTAACACCCGAAACGAATTAGGGGCAATGAACTAGGCACTGCCGTATGATGGACTCAAGGAATGTGCCTTACATTGAGTGTTAAATCGCCACATCAATGATTCAGATAAATTGATAGCCATACAATTGACTGCATGATATTAGAGTCTATCGTTGTTGGTATTTGATGCAACAATCTGAGCGAAATTTGTTTCTGCAAATGAAGATATCCAGCAAATTAACAGGCAAAGGACATTTTTATTGGGTATAGTTGGTAGGAAAACACGGGGAGCTCACCTCTCAATAGAAAGATTTGAGAATTTCAGCTGAATGTTTAGTTCATATTCCACCTATACAATACGAACAACGAAGGATTGGCTTAACATAAAGGTTTGATTGCATTGATCGCATAAGAAATTCGTTATTCAGGTTCAATTATCACAAAACAGTCTTCACCAGTTCCAGAAAAAGTCGTTGTTGCAGAAACGGTGTACAAATGTCCTGAAATTAAGCTGGATTTCTTTGGCTGCGGTTCTTCATTTTTTACGCAATTAGCAAGACAATTTGAAAACTTGCGCAGTTTCATTGCAGCCGCGAAGAAAAGTATCTAACACGTTTTATAACATATAGGTTATCCAATAATAAAGTATTTAAGATACTTTTTCAAACGCTGATTAAACATCGTACAGTAATAGTAAAAATAATGTTAAATGAATTTTCAAAAATGCCCAAACCCGAATACTATTGTTAATGTATTCTAGCTTGCAATCAATCTTCCAAACCTGAACGCTAAAAACCTAACTCACGTTTGCTTGAATTGATTGGCTTTTCCGAACTGTTTTCATTTTGCGTACGAGAGAGCAAAACATATCCATTTGCTGAAATCAATTTATTTTGCGATCCCCACTAAAGTCACACAACCTTTGCCGCGGATTGGAAAACGCCGGACTGCATCAATTGCCCTCCAAAACCGACTGAAAGCGCAGGAAATAAAATCAATCGAAATATGTTCACATTTATTCCAACCAGCTTCCTCCGGCTTCCCAGCGCAGTCGCGAATCCGCATTTTAAACCCGAGCTTCTCCTCGTCCTGCCGGCAAACGCTTGTAGTGATTATCTAAACCACAACCGAGGACGATCCACACGCGCATTGTGGCGACATGTGTGCATTTCTTCCTCCCTCAAAGCCGGACCGTGTCAAATTGTTCCCATGCTTTCAATTTGCTAAACGATCTCGAGCTTCCGGTTTCCCTTCTTTTTCCGGCGTTTCGGTCTCACTTCGGTCTCCAGCAACGAAACGATCTCAATACCGAGGCAATTCCAGCGTCCGTAGACGGCGTTGGACAAAAAAACGAAAAACTCCCAGGCAAAACGTTCACATTTCCACCCGGCAGACAATGGTGGAGCGTTCCGGCGCTGGTTCCAAATTGGTCCCCATTGGATCGCGTGCTATCGGAAAAACCGATCGACGGCCATCGCAATATCTATAAACCAATTTATTCTACTCCAGGTAGGACGATTGTTTTTCCACCGTCGTCGCGTTACGCGTTCCGTTGGTTGGAGCAGAGTGTCTTGTCCACTGTCGTGCACTCCTACACACCGCCGAAAAGAGGACCCTCGAGCATCAATTCCAATCGGAACGGTTCCGCCCGGCGCACGGCGTTGCAATCGGGAATCATTTCCGTGCGCCATTTTCGATCCCAGTGGAGAAAAAAAACCAATCGCATGATTTGTTTTTGTTTTGCAATTCTTTCCTTTCCTTTTTTGTTTGTGTTCGGTACACCATGCCACATTTTTGAGGTCCACCCTCTGCAACACATGCAAAATATGGGAATGTGCGAATGAAAAATACGCGGTTCCCAGCTGGGAATTGGCGAACCGTTTTCCCATGGCACGATTTTCAATTTGGCCCAAAAGCATTGTTGTTTCCAATATTTCCTCCTGCGGTGTAATGTGCACCGTATCAGTTCGGTGGAAATTCGTGTGTGTGTGATAAATAACCAGTTAGCAGCTGGGAGATGGATTTTGTGGATTGTAAGGCGAGTGTTAAGCATTGCGGAGGAAAAACTCGGTGAAACCCCGTGTGGAGTGCGTATCAATTGATTACATCGGGTTGTTCTTTGCCGTGCCGATTTATAGCCGTGGTTTTATGTGCTGAAATGATTTGTTTTATAATGTATGCAGCAACTAATTTCTGAAGGTTTATTCTTTTAAATACTATGGTTTGTAAGATGGTAAATTACCTCATAGATAAGTTATTCTTTAGTAGTTTTGTTCACAAAATAAAGACACACGCGTAATAAAACGATCTATTGTTGATTTATTTATAGTTTTAAGTTATATCATTATTTAAAATAACATATATATTTTTAAATCAAAACTTGTTCGAAATGCAAATGGTATTGAGATTCATCGAAGCGCAAATTGCATTTTATCGCAGCTCAAGCCAATGTTAGTAGCAATGTCTTTCTTGAGATCGAATGGAGACATTTCCGTTGGGCTACTCGTACCCAGGACAAAGGGCATCAAAAGACGTTGAATGTGACAGCAGCGATCAAGTCCGTGAGGATGTTGCTGCCCCCGTGGGCATAGTCACATTTAACCCGGTAACCCTTTTTAAATAATAAAAGGGAAGGCAGAGAGAGTATATCAATTCGTAATAAACCATTTTGTGAAAAATAAACACAATATGCCATTTTATTCACATTGACCAATCAAGCAATTGATCATATAAATATTATTTCACCTAAACACTGTTAAGTTAATTCTCTGAAATCATAATCCTCTTTCAGTTTTGTTTTCTATTTAAATGTCTAAGCGAGTTCATCTATGACACTTCTAGATTACCCTTAAGATTTGTGTTTAAAGAAGCCGCTTAACAGCCTTTAATAAAGAATTATTTCTTATTCTTTTATGTCCTTATTATGATAAAGTTCTTACAAAGCAAATGTTCTTTAAAAAAAAACTCATGAGGTTTGAGCGAAATGGTATGTTTAAATATTCATTCGACATATAGAAAAAAACGTATGGAAATTCCACAAGGATCACAGAAACGCATCTTGGCCATACATCAGTGTACTACTCTTGTGTAAGGAACATCCAATAAACTGTCAAGGTGTGTCCAAACAAACCCCACCGCTCCATGGCGTCGATACTCGAAATGGTTACTCCCAAATCATCAGCTATAGCTTCTTTTCTTTTATTCATCCTTCCTCCTCCTTTACATACGAAACGTTGCGGCACGTGGTGGTTGCGCTAGCGCGGTCCTACCCACACCCAGCAGGAACGGGCGATGATGCTGCAGAAGATCTTTTGCTTGCCCGTTCAACAAACTTGCCTGCCGAACGCCATTTGCTCCGCTCGTGTCAAACGGGTTTGAATGTGAAAAATCGAGCACCAGCAGCAGCAGCAGCAGCAGCAGCAACAGCATCAGCTTGAATGCTTTATCCGGTGGAATGGTTTTCCCATTTAATATTCATAATTCCGCTGGGTTAACCGCAACGTGCGCTCACACGGATGGGAAACCGATTGACCGACAGACCGACCCGAAACCATCCCGGGTTCGATTACCGCAACCAGCGAATGCACTGCTCCACACACTGCTTGATTGCTTGATTTCGATGACGATGGTTGTATGTTTATGGGTGGCTGTGCCTGCTCGCTCGTCACTAAGGAGACCGAGCGTTTCTTGGAAGGAAATTAGAAGCAAACGAAGCAACCCACGCGAAGCTAACCCGTCATAGTATATAGTCAGTCCAGGATGAAGCTCAAGCACGAATAAAAAAAAAGTAAGAACGTTGGCCGAACCGTTTTACTTACCCCCGGGAGAGGTAACTGTCATCCACTCAAATAAAAAAGGGGTTTTTCCAGCCGTCACTTTCTTTTCATCCCTGGGACCCACTGGCCGCTTCACGCTGCGGGGAATACACTCCGATGATTGGCAGGGGACAGTTTTTCCCTTTTCTTACTGCACCCGTCGTGACAGACCTGTGGGCCGGTTCAATTCGATTTTCGTTGTAGCATTTTTTCGCAACTCTACCCAAAGGTGGAGGTTTCGAAAAACGGTCCCATAAAAGCGAAGAAAGGTGAGCTGATCTTTGGCCAAGTGTAGCAAAGTGGTCTTACCGCATCGTACACCGCGTCGAATCCTGCGGCCGTGGCACGATGAATTATGCATCCGTTAAGGAACCAGTTCGGTCGCGTCTCGTGACGCGTTTTCGATAAATTGAAATCGTGTCAAACGATTGATGACGACCGACCGGTAAAGGATTCCTTGGATCATAATAATTCGAATCCAAACCGGACGGATCCGGTCGGTCGGGGAGGGCAGCGACGCGGCCAAAAGGGGGTGGAAAATTGCCTCTCGGCACACTCCTTGCCGCTTGCGAACGGAAAACCCGAACGGCAGAGTGGCGGAGCCGTGTGGAGCTAAGGTAAATTGGTTTTGATGCTTGATTGAACACACGTTCAGGAGATTGATATTCGCATTTTTATGATCGAACGAAGGAGTCAAATTTATTTCTCGCTCCCGTTGGTCCGGCCCGGCTGCAAGATATTTGTCGTAATGTCATTGGGTTTTTCTTTTTAGATTATGAATATTGTGGCCGGCGTGGCGCAAAAGGGGACGCCTAGGCTCCCGGTCCATCATCCGTCACACGCCGAGTTGCTCGGGCGGTTACATATTTATAGTCTTTGTCAGCGAACATGATGTGGATCTCGGGAGATTTCCCAAGCAACGCTAGGGTTAGCGCGCGTGTGTCGTAATTTTTCAATTTCATCAAATTGACATTCACAATGCCAATCTACGAAATGTGGATGAGCTGTAAACCTACAAAGTAGAAGGTAAATATGTTTATGAAAAATAAATATTTATTCCAACTCTATTCGCATAGGTGAAAATACTTGAATAGATTATTCTAGCACCGAGGAGCAGTTCTCAGTTACACCATTTAAAAAGCACATTAAATTCGAATATAAAGAGTCACATACAGAAGGAATACTAATTTAGTCGATTCGTTAGTGTATTTCGCTGCTATTCTTATAAACACACTGGAAAGTCTTCTTACCTGTTTAGCTACCAAAAAAGAAAACCCATTTGAAACATCACTCTGCTTTGAACTGATAGCGGAATCAAATCCTAATTATCTTGTAAAACTGGAAATATGGATTCGTTGCTTTTACATTATTGAAAATCCTAAGACAAATAACATAGGTCTTCCCGTCTTAGCCTGTTAAAGTTTTCGACTCTTCAAATTTAAATTATAAAAATTAAGCTTGGTGAATAAAATTGTTTGATATAGAAGTAGCTTTGTGCTAAGGGCAACCCAAGAGTCTTGCAATATTCGAAATGCTTTACGCAAAATTAAGGCATGGATTAAACAACAAAACAGTTTGTTTTTAGAAAGAAAGCATATTCCACCCTCTATGCAATGAATAGTAAACATTAAAAACAAACGTTACACACCATAAAACCAACCAGAAAGCCCGTTGTAAATGAAATGCCCCACTAACGGAGAAGAAAGCGGTTTCCCAACAACTCGCCTTTTGTCGCTTGCTGTCAGTGTCACCCTTAATTGCGTTCACGACAGAAACAAGATTTTTACTTTGTTATTACTACATTTCCGTCTCTGTGGGCTTCTCGAGCGCAACTCTAGTGCTATTATGAAGCAGGAAAAACATACCTCCGAAAACAGATTGGCCGCCGCCGGTACACGGAAAAGTTGTCCCCGCCAGTTTCACCGGCTTTCGAGCCGAAACCCCGCGCGATTGCTACAATAATACCTAATGACATTGTGCGTTCGGTCGGGGATCTCTGAAGCGTCTTGCTTGTTCTTTCCGCTCTTGCTGCATTGGTTTGCAGCCGCCCCATCGGGTAGCATTTGTGCAGCCATTTCCCAGCATGGTCTTCCACGAGCACGAGCCGAACGGTTTGCGCCAACTCTCGATGCGCTTGTGGTTTTTTATGGTAAGCGAAACTTTTGCCTCTTTTTTAACGAGCCTCCTCCGGCAGGCGCAGGATGTTGGCCGCTTGGCGAAACAACTCCCTCCCGAAGACGATTGTTTCAATTCGCTGCCGTGCAGTCGGGAAAAGATGTGATTATTCTCGCACAACTCGCAGCCAAAAAACCACCACCGCTCCCTCGGGAGGAGTAGTGTTCAAACTTTTGCCTATGGTCAGGCCACAAAGACAGCAGGGGGGCAAAGAAAGAACGGTGGGGAATGGGGGGGAGTATCACCGGAAGTCGTCGAGTTTTCTTGGACTCCCCACGGAGAGGCCACGGAGAGTGTAGCCGTAAGTTTATTATTGCGCTGAAAACGTCTTCATTTTCTACAAATTTACATTATTATTACTTGCAGAAAAGTCTTGCTTGATGATGTACGCCATCGTGCGGGCAAAGCGGCGAAAGGGGTATAATTGAAGGAAGATGGAGCGCACCGGGGCAGAAGAGAACTTCTAGCCGGAGAAAACTTTATCCGGCTTAAATTGGCCCACAAAAGGGGGCGGTTGTGGTGGTGGGGGTGGAGTGAGCCTGTGAACCGGCTGAAAACAGACGTCTCATCGTTTGGGCCTCTTCAGCCCAAGTGAAAGAGGGTAGGTGAGGAGGGTAGAGTAACTGACGCAGAACCCGCCCGGCAGAAGCTGAGGACAGCAATGATGCCCCGTTTTCCGCTATTGCGCTACTCGGAACTCCTCGGGAAAACGCCGAGGTTCCGATGCAGCAAAATGGTAAACACCAAAGAAACCGGATGCGAATTATCACAACGTGCTTCCATCTTCCCGCGAAGGGGGCAAGGGGAGTTGCTTGATGCTTTTCAGCAACAATAATAAGCTTGCACGCAACGTTTCATACTTCGTAAAATTTCGAGACACCACCTGGCAGTATAATCTTCGTATCTGGCGGAAAACTTGAGAAATCATCCTGTGAATAGATATTTTTCGGAACGGCTTGAGCTCGCAATGATAAGAAGCAGTTGGAGATGTTCTTGTAGGAGTGGGGTAAACAATAGCAAAGCGTACTTGGGAGTTTTGCAGCACGATTTTCGTGTAATTTGGGTGCACGGTGCGTTTTTTGTTATGGGTTTGCCTTAACAGAGACTACAAAAAGAGTCTACAAAGAAATATTATCTTTGGATCGGTGATAAGATAAACAATATGATTAAAATTATAGCCTAACACTAGAAGAAAATTTTTTACCGATAAGTCGGCAATAAATAAGTCTTCGAAAAGCAAGGATCAATTATGGAACTTTGTAATTTAATTTTGTTACATTATTATTACCATAAAATCTTTTTATAGCAATGAAACAATTTAGTCTTCTCGCACCAGGAGGAAAGCGATGAGTTATTTACTAACTTTCCTTTTGAGGAAAAACCATGTATTCCAGAACTTCTTACCCACAATCTTGTCAGGGCACCAGAATTATGTCTCACACCTTCACTCTGGAAGACACTTTTTCTCCATCTTAATGTAAAGAACATCATCCGCATTGTCCACCATTGTGCAGCAAAGCGCCCGTCAACGATTCCTTTGAATCTTTCCCAACAATAAACCAAACCCTGCGCATCCTCGCTCCAGCTTCCGGTGGGGCTGAACATATCTCCCCGGGAGTGGGACGATTTCTGTGAATTAGGAGGGCAGGGATTCCCTGGTTCCATCCCCTTAAACCCAACTCTCCGACTCCCCACTCCCCACTGGCACCTGGTAGGCGAGCAAAATGGAGAGCCGCAAGTTCATTCGCCGACCACCTGAAGGAAAGGATATTTTGCTATCACGTTAAATATTAAATTAATTGTGCTCGGGTATAATTTATTATTTGCATAAAAATGGATTCACTGTCTCGCTTCCGTGACGTTGTATGGTTACATTGTGCTGCGGGGTGATGGTCGGTTCGGTTCGGTTCGCTTCGGTTTGCTACCGTTTTTGGTGAATCTTCCCCCCCGGTTCTGTTTCCTCATCCCATGCGGATCTTACGGAAGGAATTTTCCTCTCCAGTGCAAGGCAACCCTACCGTTCGACGAACAGTAGAGGAGCTATCGAAAGGAACGGGGGGGTAGGGTTTTTCATACTGCTTGGGAAATTAGTATCTTTTGCAGCATGGAAAGGTACCCCTCGGCTACGGTTTGAGCACCCCGGTGCCTTCGCCTACCAGTGCGCCAACTGATCGAGGATTTAGTTTTTAAGGTCGGCAAAGCTCTCCCGTCCACTGCCAAACCGGTAAACGCTATAAGATAAATTTCAAAGTGATTTAAATGATAATTTATTACCCGGGCCCCCGATGGGCTGGGGCGCTTGGGCCGGGATCTCGGTGGGTTCTAAATCCATCCCATCGGGCAAGCTCCGATGCTGCTGTTGGAGTGCGAAAAACGTCCAACCGTGTCGACCTGGAGCGAGCCTCTCGAGCACGGCATTAAAAAGCGACTGAACCGAAGGAATGTATGCGCGCTTATGCGCACCTCCGGTATGTTCGGATGTCGTTTGGGTAGTTGTTCGAAAATTAGTTTCAATTATAGACTGCAGTGCAGGATAGATTTGTGTGCTGCGCGTCGTACCTCAACCGGTCGGTAACGTTACGTTTGGAGGCACGCAGCAACAACAGCAAAGACCGAAACCCACCCGCCTTGTTTTGCTTTCCATTTTGGTTTATTACTAAGAATAAATTAAACACCCTGCAGCCCATCGGAACGCTCGCCGGGCGCCAGCGTTGCCCCCGGAACATCTTGGAAGGAATTTTTTCTTTCCCACCTTCCCCCGCGCTCGGTACATTCTTATCGGGTTGTCGGCGAATTAATTACGAGCGCACTCGCCACCGACCGACGGCTCCATCTTGTGCAAACTTCAGCTTACTGACGGGCCACATATTTGGTGCTGAAAATGTTCGACTACATAACTAACGTCTCATCCCTTTGAACCCCTTCCGCCGCCGAGCGCCGCCCTGTGTGGGATTATTTTTTGCGACGAAAATTTCCACTCCATCATACGCGCAATGCCGTGGCGCAGCGAAACAGTTTTGCGCCAGTCGGCGACGGTGATGAAGTTGGCAAACAATTTTATGTAAATTTTCATTCCATGTTAAGTATTTTTCAATTTTAAACTCGATCGAGGTTCTCGTTCGCCGCCCTTTCGTCAACATGCAGCGCGTAGTAGCGGGATGGATGTAAGCGATGTAAAGGATCTAGGTCACCGTTTGGTGGCAGTCATCTCCTTCGCAGCTTTTTCTTGCACCGGATATTAGGCGAGAAACTAAAGATAAATTTTAGAAGTTTTATTTGCCAATCTATTTTAGTTCTACAGGTTAAAAACCCATAATGGTTCTAAGATCGAGCTTGGTATTAATTTGTAATAGAATTAAAATAACAAACGAACTATACATTGAAGATATGAAGAAGAGTCTTAACAATCTGTATTTTATGCAATTCTAAAATATAAATGTATGCATTGTGGTTCATCCAAAAAGGGGAATGCAATATTATCTGACAATGTTCCATTTAATATTTTGCAAAGTAGTATCTTTTGCCAAACCTCGACAGGCTTGCAAAATAGAAAAAAAAAATAAAGTGCTGTTCGTTTCTGGATATCAGTTTTCGTCGTTTGCTGCCTCCGCTCTCCCAATCGATGATCAAATCATCCCATAAATCAAACTTTTCCCGCCACACAGTTCACCGTTGCCATCAAAATCAATTAACTTCGCACAAATTTAATAAAATTAAATCATCATCCAATCCATTAAAATAATAACATTTTTAACTTATCCATCACGGCGTGGAACCGGCGATGGCAATCCTGATACTTAAAACCTCCCAGGTCCCCCGCTCCTCCGCGTCCGTTTTTTTTGTTTTTTTTTGCTCGGGAAAGGGAAAGTTTTCCGACACTTTCCACCCGGGATGGATAGGATCGCACCGGTTCCCTTTTGAAGGACCGATGATGAATGGATGATGGAGCACCGTTGGCAGCCCGGAGATGTTGGGGAGAGTGATGAAAATGATCAGGGTAATGAGGTTGGTCGGAAGTATCAGTTTACGCAGCGAACGGGACGACTACAAATTATTCCACCAGCGCCTCGATGGGACAATGTTGCCTGATGGGTGCTAGCGTCACGAGGATGGAGCGCTTTTCATCCGCCCCGCGCCCGATTGGTGAGTAAAGGTAAACCGGAAAAGGACACCGATGTGGCCGTGTGGATTACAGTGTGCTGCACCGCAGCAATGGGAATCCTTCAACGCGTGGTGCGCTGTTGATGTTGATTTTCGATAACCGGAATCGAAGCGTAATGAAAATTGTGACACCTCCCGTCCCGCGTGGGGAGAGGCAAACGCCCGGCGAGGCTGAGAAAAGGGTAACACAATCATTTATAATTCATGCGACAGCCGAGCTTAATGTGACGTTAGCTTTCAATTTGTTTGTGACTAATTGAACGTGCTGCCCGACAGCCGAACTTGTTTCAACCAGCGATCAGTTCAGCTGATGATAGCAAATCAACCGTTTGAAAATCTGTACAAAGAACGAGCTATGAACTTATCAATTTCTAATTTCATAAAATGATTACATTGAAAAGGATCTCAACCGAAAGGTAACATTAAGTACTCGCATTATAGTGAAAATAACTTTCATTCCTTTATTGACATATTTCAGATCTTTTGACCGGATGCCTCCAGTCGAAAACTTTATTTGATACAACAATAAGAATACTTAAGTGAAACTCAATATATTCCGTGATAGTACTGTGCATTTCGTAGGAGTAAAGAAATTTTATGAAAATTTAATATAAACATAATTGATTGAAACACCCATAATGAACAGAAACCTCAAAAGCAACCCTCATAAGGTAGGATGAATATAAGCAACGCAATAATTTTCATGGGAATGAAACTTTCATTTAAAGTGATGAAACGTTTAAATCAAATTAATCTTCCTCACTGTCCCCTAACAAGTCTTTTTGCTAGAGCATTCAATCCAGTAAGAGCATACGCTTCAAATCCACCCATAATTGTGTTTGATTCGGAGTTCCTTCGGATAAAGGACGGATGAAATCCTAACCATTAAACCAAAACCGAAATCCACCTCGAAGCACGCGCACGCCCGACAAATCATCAGTAGTTCATTAATGCCCAATCGCACCGACTCGTCTTCTTGTCATCAATTTCCCGTGTGAATTATCCTGCGGTGTCCTCCCGGAAGCACTGCGGTCAACCGACGATTGACCGGCGTCCTGGCGAGCAGACTGTCGTCTTGAGCTACACGTCGGCACCGGAATCCTTCCGTCACGAGTCCGTTGTTGTCTGATTGCCAATTGCTAGAATCTGCACAACCACAGAGCTCCCGGAGAACTCCCCCAGCCGGGCGCGTGGATTTCCCGGGACGCCCCGGGACCACAACCGATAGGAGGAAGTTTTCAAATGGCTTTGGTCGCATTATTATGGTCATCATTTAATTACTTTACATATTACACTTTCCCAGCATGCTCCGAGTCTCGGTGCAGTGAGTAGTGTCCAACCCCCGGGATACGCATCCTCCCTTAGTGGCCTTTGTGTCCAGAGGTGCACAATGAGAGAAGAAAGCTTTGCAGCGTGGTCGGTTGGAAGGGGTGACCAAGTTCGAGACACAATGCACCTCCACCCCAAACTCACGATGCAGCCACGATAGAGCAAAGGCGCATTTACTGCGCTCCAGGAAGGGCCGAGCCTGGGCCTCGTTCCAATAAATACCGCAAATTTATGGAACCGGACTTTCGATGGGCAAACGTTTGGCCTTTCCCACCCAAAGCTGGTCAGAACGAAACAAGGGACGAACGGAGCGTGCAGGTCGAACGACAGGACGGACACAATTTTGCACGAAAGGACGAAAGGATTTCGGGTGCAGCCTTACCTTACCGTGAGCGGGGTGAGCGGGGTGAGCGGCGTGTGTGTAGATTAAACAAATTATCATAAATACTCGCCGTTTGCCATAAATTTCGGAATCATAAATAATAATAGTATCGCCGTCGCGGCTCGGGCGGTCTAATAAAGGCTGGAGCCTCGGAAGGGAAACCCATCCCGGTACGCTTGTGTTTATGAAAATTGCACATTGATGTTTATTGTTGTGTTTTTATTTTCCATTTTCTCTTGCGCATTCCAACTTTCCCCCACCACTTCCTTCCTTCCATTCCACTCAGCGCACATTCATTTAACGCATTCGCATGCTTTACGACCAATGTTCGACAAAAACAAACAGAAATTTGATTTACATTACGGTACGATACAGTTTCTGTTCTCCGATCCTCGACGACACACTTACCTACACTTAATTATTGGCCGTACCATTTTAGTTACTACTTTTGTTCGCTAGGCTTAAATTCCAGATCTTGTTCGTTTCGTTCGCTCATTACGTTTGCGCATGAGCTACAGAAATCCTTGGGTCCAGTAGCACAAAACGTGAGAGACTAACACCCTTATGCAAGTGAAAATACAGTCCTGTCGATTATGTACACTGCGGAGAAGAGGAGAACAGGGAAAGTTTTCCAGGGAAAACTACCCTCCTGACCGACCCTCTCCAACACTATCCAACACTTATGAAAATTAATACTACTTAATGATACTCCGTGCTTTCGCAAATTACTTTCACAATTACTTCCTATCTATACCGGGATTGTGTATGGATACTTTGCGTTGGGACTTGCACCATTTGGAAAACCTCGGGAGATCGCTTGGTACGTACGCTGGCGTATCCCAGTTTAGGTACATCCTGCCGAAAAACCCATCGTATTCCCGCTAATTTGGCCTCTTTTCTATCCAGGCGAAGGAACATAAACGTAGAAATTGGAAAATTCAACAACAAAAAAGTGTGTATGTGTCTATAAAACCGATGACACTTGTACAGGAATTTTCGACTTCATACCCTCGCGTTAAAGGCAACCGATACGCCTACAAAGGGGGGGTTCCCCGATTAACACGACTGGCTTTAAGATACAGCTACTAATTTACACATATAACACATTCGCACGAACAACGTTGTTTTGTCATCGGGAATTTTGTCATCCTTTCCTTCTGGTTGTTTTTTTTTGGTAAGATTCGAATCGCCTGTGGAACTTTCGTGAAAACACGACCGTCAACAATGTGTTGGCAATTGTGTTCAGTCGATCACGATGAACTCCGCGCCGTCTCCGGTTGCGATCGAGGACGACGCCGTCGATGCCGGTGATTCGGGCGTCCGGGAGTGTCCTCCACAGGAACCACCGTCACCTGCGAGGGGTTCCGGGGGCGCCCTGTCCAATGGTGTGCCAACCGTGGCCGAGGAACCGTGCCGGGTGGCCGCGGCAGTCACGGTGAACTCCGGCCGGGCCGTGGGTTAGTTGACCATGGTGCGGATTTCCGTGTGCTGAGTTTCCTTGTGCCGCCGCAGGTCCACCTTCCGCTGGAACGCCTTGTGGCACAGCTCGCACTGGAACGGCTTGTAGCCGGTGTGCTTTCGCGAGTGCGTGATGAGGTTCGAGCTTTGGCTGAACGCTTTCCCGCACACCTGGCACTTGTGGGGTTTTTCACCTGAGGGAAGAAGTAAGAAAAAGGATGGCATTGAGTAAGATTGTCATAAGGTCGGGGATGGTTCTTCGTTTTAAAATTGTATTTTGTAGAAAAACTGAATCAGGCGTAATAGTAAAAAGGCTCCCTCCAATAATTCTGACATTCATTTTTTATTTGTTGATAAATTATCATGATAATACGATTACATTTAAATATCGAAAACCTATGTGAACATTATCTGACTGTACAAAACACACGTACGAGAAAAGTGAAACACAAAAGGCTCAAGTCAAACCTCAGCTAAAAGCTAAATCGCTTAAAATCCAATGATACTCGTTAGTCCCCCCTTTTGGTTTCCTCGGCTGCACCTTTGCCAAAAGGATAATGGTACATTTCGGTCCTTCGCACTCCTTTTTGGGGAAACAAAAAACAAAAATCTACAGACTGGTGTACGCTTAAAGTTTTATTTTCTCAATTCCGCTCCTCCTATGTACCCATTAACAAGAACGCAGTAGCAACGGTATACCACATACACACAGCCACCCCCACACACGTATACACACATTTTACCTAACTCGACTACCGACCGTACCGCTGAACCTTTGCCCCCCAAGATAGCACATTTCCCCGACAGGGAGAAAATGAAGGAAATTGCATGAAAGAAGCGAAATCTCGATGGCAAATAAAAAGCACGAAGATTGCAAAACGGCCCTTTTTCCACCACCCCCCCTAGAACTGTAACGGTCGGAACTGAACGAGCATAACCAACGCGATATAATCGTGCAATCGTGTATGCAGAGCCACATACACACAGCAGTACACACAGAGTTTCAGAAGTTTCAACCAAAGCGATATTAGATTTTGGGCAATTTACTTTCGGATCGCTTACTTTTCCTTACTTTGTGTCCCGGCGTGTCCTGATTGTGTTCTGTGGCGTTGGAAGAATCGCCGATTCCAGATGTGAAAAGGACGGAATGTTCAGTAAAAAAATTAATGTTATAGCTTGATTCTCCAAGAAATTCAATGTTGCATAAATGTTTTGAGGCATTGTTCCTTCGAACCCAACACAACACGAAAAGGAATTAAAAAAAAATTCTATTAATATAACAAAATGGAAACATTTTTTAAAACGTATCGGTTTCAAAGATCCAGCGTATTCATCGATACTCCCAGCTTCCAAAAAAGCCTCAAAAATATCGATAAAAATCTCTTGCCTCAATTTAACACGCGCGATTCTACGAATCGCGGTCCTTGTGCCAAGTTTTTGAGTGCAAACGAAAAAAATCAAAATGTGGATCCGGAAGACTTTGCGGCGGCGTCGAAGGGCGCTACTTAAAAGCGTTAAAATGAGCTCAAAAGATCATTCGACCAAAACGCTTCCCGGGTGCAGCCGTGGACCAGATTTCGCCCGCCCAGAGGCCGGTGCCGCGCTTGGCCAGCGCGAACGAAGTCCATCATAAAGTCGTAAAAAAGTGCACGTTTATGGGTTGCCTGTTTTGCAAGATTTCTACCACCGCCGGACCGGACGATGGTGTGGCATCGCACAGACACACATTTGCTTTACGAGCATGCCCAAGGACTGTTTCGGTTGCCATTTATGCGTTCAGCCGTCATTAATGGGTGCCCCAAGGTTTCTAGGAACAGGGTGCGCTGATCGGAGGTTTGCGAAGACGCAGGAGAGGAGATAAGAATTTTCCTGGGGATGTTAAAATGCGGTGGCAGAAATCTTAAATCTCTTCTACCGACCGTTAACCATAAAACAAAAAACTTCTTGGGTGAGGGCCGAATGCGACGGGTTTAAGTCCCATAAAATGGAGCAACGGTTAGGATGGTATCGTGATTTTTTGGTGATCGTGCCGACGCACCATCGATGGGCCAGACAAACATTAGGGTAACGGCCTTTTTTCTCTCCCAATTCGAAAATTTAAATCCATAGTCGAAGGTTGAAAGAAACACCAATTTAATACGTTGTTCATGTCCGAATCTTCCAAGTACAGTTTTACACCATAAACGGAAAAGCGATGTTATGAGAAATATTGATTTCTCATGCCGCACAGACCGTTCTGGTCCCTGAAATGTGATTCTCGTTGAATTTATTGATTTTCTCCAACAAGATTTAGACAAACCTCATGGACGGAAGGAACTGCTGAATCTATTTGGCAAAGCAAACCCACCACCAACGTACGTATTGTTGTATGTTGTGTAACGGTTTTCCACGGTGGCATAATAATTATTTACCTCCACCCCTCCCCACAACGAGCATGTGGAATCGCGAACACGTCGTCCTGTCGAACGCGCCTCGGTCGAAGATGATAAAGAAGTGTTCCTTGCGGTGAGTTAGCGGAACCTCGAACATCCCTTTTCCCCCCTTCCAGTCGACACAAATCCTTTCCCTCAACCGAATCCCACCAGGGCCACCAAGTGAGCCCGCAGTCTCGGTGCCGGGTCGGAGATTCTGGTCGGTTTTGGTTTGGTTGGATCTGGTTTCGCGTTTCAAAACCAATTCATTCGGCCGCCCGTCGTACGGTAATGGATGTCTGGCGGAAATCCTGTCTGGTTAATTTGTAACAAAACCGCGAACCATTTGTAACATTAAACTCCCTGCTCAACTGCAGAGTGCTGGCGCGGGCTGGCTGCATATGTGTGTGGTATTTCAGCAGTGTATGCCTGCGTATGTGCCTGTGAAGCACATGGAAGTGTGAAAATGAGATTACACTTGTTTCGAACGATTAAAAGCTTTCCCCGCGCACCTCGGAGGGACGGGGCAAATCCCTCCGAGAGGTGGTTCAGGATTTGGCACCAGCCGGAGGAAGCTAGTTGCGAGGGGTTTATGTTGTGCTGCCCGGAGAGATACATACATATATTTTTTTCTCGTTCCCGTTCCTCCTATTCGACCCACTTGGTGCTAATGTTTTCTCTTCTGCCGGATGGCTGAAACTGCCGGTGGTTTGGCTGTGGTGCTTCGGCGAAGTGTTTATCTTGCGTGGTTCGTGGCTTTGTTGGTGTTGCCTGACGCCTCAGTGCGTTGATGGTTTGCCATTCTCTAAGAATAACACAGGGTGTGTCAATCAAAATCAACCTCGTCGCGCACGGGACGTGATTCAATTATCAACTACACACCGTAGCGAGCCGGGAGACGCAATCGGGTTCGGATTTTTGCCGCAATCCAATGGATTAGTCGTCATATTACAACATCAAACGTAGAGGCCGAGAAGTGGGCAGATAGTGTTCCTGGGCCTCGGGGGCTGCATTGTGTCAGCATGTTGCAAATCCGAAGCCTTGGCCATATTGTGTAATTCTCCGCACTTCTGGGTTTTATTCCCAAAGTTTTTTGTCTTTACCTTTTTCCTAGAATATCTCAAAATATACGTTATGTGTGTAACCTCATTTGGATACTTCTGCACTGTGTAAGGATGCATAGAAATTCAAGACTCAATTTGGAAGACGATCTTTATGAGCGTTAAAATGTTAAAACAATGAACACTACAATGTGTCCTAGCAATTCATTAGAGGCGCCCAAATGGCATCAAAACCAGAAAAACCGAACTATTTGGTACGGAAACCGTATTTCCCCAAACCACGGAGAAACATTACGATGGATAGAGAGACACGGATGAATTCTCCCCTTTCGTTCCCGGCAAATAATCAACGTCACAATGATTTATGTGATTTATAATGAAATACTTAGCAGTCATCAATAATTGATCAACTCGTGTGAGAATCGGTTTTGTTTCACAACGGCAGGACGTCCCGTGCTGGGAGATCGTTGGCACGGGGTGAACATGAAGAAACCGGAGGGTGAAATTTCCACCATAGCATGACTTGCGGTGGTCGCTTGTTGAACGAAGCGGAAGGATTAGCGAAGATTAGGAATGTTCATTGATTTCCTATTGAAATGCCACCTGGGAAAGGGCGACTCACGAGGAGGACAAGCTGGAGTTGTGGTTGTAAGCGATGCTTTATTAAAAGGTCGTCGAAGCAAAGCGATTTAATTGCGAGGGTTAAACTAAAATAGTTCTTGGTATTGACAATGAACTATGATGAAGGAAAATATCTTTTCTGGAATTATTTTTAATGTAGGAGAAATGGTATGACATGAACTATGCTTTTAATTTAATAGTGTGTAAAGAAGGTTTGAGGGGTTTTTTTTTCTCCAATACATAAGTTTCTGGCATTTAAATTGAGTTCAGAAATCAAATAAGTGGAGCGAAGATTGCACCATATACGCTATGTATATTTTTTTCGCAATCGTCTCTGTAAAGCACCATACAATCGTATCTTGTTCGTAGTTCCTCAATCGAATTAGTAATGGGACGACATTAACGTTGAAAACGGTATTGTATTCGTAATCTCTGTACCGATGGTGGGCAAAGTATGGTGGGCGGGAGCAGCTTTCAACGTCATCACCATCATCATCATCACCATCATTACGAGCGTATGTTTCAACTACGAACACAATCAACACCGGAAGTGCTGCAATGCTGCACGTTCGTCCTACCACACGGTCGAGTCGAACCACTAGCACCAACACACGGACAAGCGTTTCCCGAGCGCAAGCTTCAACTAACGTCGACTGATGCGCGCCGCAACTTAGGTTCGATTGCGTTGCCATAGAAGCGAACGTTTTATATGTGGGCGTCACGGGAAAATCACAGCCAACCAATGAAAAATTTAGTGGATGTGGAAGGTTCTGCTGCGGATAATTTGATTTTCCTCCGTTCGTGCGCACCGCCCGCCATCGACGGGGTTTTTTTCCGGGGAAGAAAGATTTTCCACGTTCATATTTTGTGTCCCATTTTCTCACTCCTCTGGTTTGCTTGGCCCGTCACGGAGCGTGCCATCCTGCTTGCACATGGAACCAATGCTTTGCAATGTCGACTTGCTTTTCTTCTACGACGATTTTCCTATCACAATCGCTCCACCTCTTCTTCTCTCTTCCTGTCTCTCTCTCTCTCTATTTCTCTCGTTTCGACTCTATCGTCATTGTTCACCGGGTTTCCACAATCGCAGACGATTAGTTGCGCCAAATTGTGTCTTCCTGCGTCGTTCCGAGCTGCCATCTTTCTGGCAGTAAAAATCCGTTGCCAGATTTTCGTTTTCTCTGCTTTGAAAAAATGCTTGCAATACAATTCTCCCCCCCCCCCCCCCCCCCCCCATTCCAGGGGCCTTCCTTATGTCCCTTCATGTTTGGTACAAATTCTTTCAGCGCAGACTTTTCCTTTTTTATTGTTTGTCAAGTTCAACTCGGCAGACAATAAACCAAAAAAAAAAACTAAGAACAGAGCTACGTGCAAATGAGAAAATGGCACGATCAGTAGAAATCATTAGATTTTTATAGCAATTTACTCTCCTTACTTTCTTGTACCCAACATCATCATGAATTATGATGATGGTGATGATGATGGCATAAGAAAAGAAATGAGCTGGATCGAAAAACTCGGAGAAATGGATTGGTAGATTGTCCATAATATTCTAAGCCCGAAGATGGAAATAATGCTAGCTAAAGAAGCGAAAGATTGCTGCAGCACATCCACCATTTCGAAAATCATTTCTTCCTGCACCGTACGGTGAATCCATCTGACAATAATGGCGCACTACAACGGCAATGAAAATCTTAATTTCCGCATTTCTTCGTCACGTACTTTCCTCCTCGATGCTTGCATGCGTTCCCACTCACTCTGCCTCTGTCATTCTGCTGTTCCCATTCGTTTGAATGTTTCGCCCAGAAATCGTCTCATTCCGCGCGCGTTGCCATTCCTTGGGGTGGAGAAAATCGAAAGCACCGTCAGGATAAAATCATTTTATGATGGCTCTTTTCTTATGCAAAATCTTCCGGCCACCTCCCGACCGGAAGTCGCTTTTATGATTCTTTTGTTTCGCTTTTAAAAGGTTTATGGCGTTTGAATGATTAAGCACCGGACCGGAAGCCGGAAGGGATTCCGCTCCACGTGGAATTCCATCCGTCCCCGTCGGTCGAATGGGACATTTTTGGAGGTTGTTGGATTTCGGAAAGATTTTGGAGGGAAGTATTTTTATGGCGGTTGTGTGCCGTCCCGCTGGAAAGGATTGACAATTTTATGGGATTCATGTTTTCCCGGCGACCCATCGTTATCCTTGAAGAAAGTATTGTAAAGCGATCTTAGAAACATCAAATAAATTATACCACCACTCCAAAGAGTCTATTGATATTCTTCGATCGTTTGTTCTAAGGATGCTTCCCCTTTAACAGCCATAATTAATTCCAACTAAACCAGAGCCCGATGTTGTCCGACATTGATTGAAGGATACTGCAAAATTCATTCCATCTTAAAATCTCTTCAATCTTCTCCCGCTGATTATGTAGCTCGAAGGAAACACTGCCAATGCGGTACACATCCAATAAGACGCACAGGTTTTTTCAAGTGCGCGCTTGAAGCACGCAAAAAGGTCCGTGTGCCTTTATTTGCTGCTGGAAGGTTATACGGGTCGTAAAAAGGAAACGCACACACACAAACACACACGCACACAAAACCCTCCAGCGACCCGACGACCTGCTCCCCCCGATGGGGATCCCAAACGCACACGATCCATCTTGGAAATCCATTTTCATCGGAAATCATCTGAGACGACCTAAATCAGAGCATCCGGCGAAGCTGATGTGCCCTGTGATTGTGCCCGGCGAAATGGTTCTGATTTTGTCTCACGTTTTAGTACCGTTGGCACACATCCCCTCCGTCGCCTGCCAGGGGACGGCGTATGGTCGGCGGAAGGCCGTTTATTGATTTTTCCATTTCGTGGAAGCTCCACGGTAGCGTATGTTAGCGCTCCAGGATAGCAATCCAAGGCCTGGCCGTTGGAAAAGGAGGACAGCAAGGCACTGATAGCGTAGATGTGTAGGCGCCAAAGCGCACCGTCCCGACCAATTTCACCGTCTGTTTTATTTCATTTCCACCATCGTGAAAGTGTACGGTACGGTGTGGCAAAAAAAGAACAGCAATCCGTACTCATTGCTGGGATTAGTGTCGACGGGCACAGCGAAAGCACTTCCAACCCAAAACGCTTCCCGAAAGGGCTCACCAAAAAGGACACACAAGATAAACGACAGGGCCGTCGCCTACCACCCAAAACCTACTGAGCCCCCGTTCTCCCTTCACCAGCATAACACACATACACACACACAAAAAGAAACAAGCATCCTCTGTCATTGCTCAGAGGATTTCCTTTTCCCTTCCCGCTGCTCGGTCGGGGCCGGCAAATTCATGAATCAACTCTCGGTCGTTATCTCCGGGATTCGCTCCGGATTCACTGCCACTGACCCGCCGGAAGCAGCACGGAGGTCGCCTTCCCCGCTCGTAAATGCTACACGTTTGGCTATAAATATAAAATCAGTGGAAAAAATCCTGTATATTTTATCACACATATACCGAGTTTGCCGGCGTCACTTTGAGGGTACGCCGAGGCCGAGCAAGGAGGAAGGGCAAAGGAGGAAGCAAAAAGCTCAATCTCAAACCTAACCCCGGTCGCCCGAGAGTGCCGTTCGAGAGTGGGCGGACGGAAAATCTCGCACTACTACAACCATCTGGGCATGATAAAAGGAGGATTGAAAGGAAACGGGAAGGAAAACGGGAGAAAGCGAGAGGGTGAGAAAGGCAGGGGAGCGGCAAAGCAGGACAGGAAAGCTTTCCACGGTTCGAGTAGTTTTATGTGGCACCGGCACCATTATCATCAGTCTCATTTGTCGGATTCGAGCTGCGATTCAATCTCGTTCACATGGCTGCCTTTAATGATCGTGAAGTGTGCTGCCCAAAGACACGGAGGACGGTGGAGGGCGCAGAAGGGGCGAGCACACGAAAATCGAGTAGTATATAAGTGTGTTAGTATTCGCCTTTCCAACCGAGATCCACAGGATGGACCTACGAACGGCGTCCCGTCGCCTTAGCATCGAAAGATTCAAATTGAATCTCGTCCAAATCGTGCGCTGAACAGAAACTGGAAATGGAACTGGCGAAGACCAAGAGAAGAAGAGCTGGAAAAGCAATCCGAGCATTCGCGCGTCGGGTGATCTCCGATGAAATATAGTTCACGGCACAATCCTGACCCCGCAGGCCAGGAAAAGCGCGAGCAGGAACGCGTTGTGGCGTCGAAACCAGTGGTTACCAGCAAAAAACAAACACACACAAGTAGACACTAACACAAAAAAATGAATCTTTTCCCCGGCTGCTTGCGAATGAAGGTGGCAATCTGATCCTAAAAACCAAGCATCATCGGGGAACAACGTTCAACGCCTACAAGCGCCATGGGAATGTATCATTGAACCTCCCGAGGCGGCAGAAGAAGAAGGAACGAGAAAGGCAGAACGGAAAAGGCTGCGAATAAAAATGGCAGCGTAACGATATCACGCCGGGGATATGGTGGAAGATACCCGGGGGTGGTTGGGAAAAGGCGGGAAAAATCGCGTCACAAATGGCGAACCAAAGCTGAACCGAAGCTGAACTCTCGGTCGAGAATCAGAGCACATTTTATGTGCACATCCGAGCACGTGTGTTCGTGATAGCGATGGGTTTGAAGGTGGCGGGGGGGGAGGAGGCGGGGTGGGCAGATCGGTTCGGCTTCCTCCCGCTGTACCGCATCCGCCCCTTCCGCGAACCGTCCCCAAATAAGGGTTGAACGCTATACGGTGATGCTCCTCGGAAAATGATAACGCAACGTTGGATCGAACGGCGCGGGAGGGTGCGTTTGTGTGAGTGTTTGCGCGTCCGCATGATAGCAGCATCATCGTCGTCGTCATTATCATCATCATCACCAATACTACGAGCGTTGATTACCACCACCATCGCACCACCACCATCATCGTCATCATCATCCGTCGTCCTCGAGCAAGGGAGCGCAATCATTATAACGATTCTATTCCGAACGGTCGGGATTTTTCCACTCTCTTTTCCCCTTTTTCATCAACGACCGTCTCCCTCGTTCCACTACATGTTTCCTCTCTTAACCCACCCCCCTCCCCCCACCGATACTACCCCATCGGGGTTATGGCCTTCAGGGCGAATCTCTTCATATGAGTTTGTATCTATGTTTGGGTGATTTTCCGGGGTTTCTTTACGTTTTCCCCGTTTTTTCTTCTCCTCCGCACCCGTAACGGAAGCTGTTTGCTTTTCATTCTCGCCATGTCGCGCCACTTCCGGCCATTCCAAGCCGTATACATAGTCGGAGGCCTGGGGGACCTTAGCAAATGAAACATCGGACAGAAAGACAGACCAAAAAAACCTCTTCCAAATGGCCGTACGCCTCCATTGGAAATCTGCGCTTCCCGTCTGGCTGCGCCGTAGTATATAACGCGCGGGGCTGGATGTTCGAAAAAAACACCACCGAAGGAAGTTCTCGGCGATGATTTTGATCTTGCTGCGGATCACATGGGCCGATGGAGCCATTTTGTTGCCCCACGTCACGTCCCTCCTTCGCACCGGATGTGGCGGAACGCACGCGTTGATTTTGTGCTTCTTCTGGTTCCGGCTTTGGTACGGTTGGTTCATCCGTACGACCTTTTTTTTTGCGCACAGCATGCAGACAAGATTGAGCGCGATTTGGTACGTGATGTTGAGGGTAAAAAAAAAAGAAGCGGGCAAATACGGACCCGACGCACGCCTGAGGAAATATATAATCAAGAGACATAAGCGCTGCTTTTTTCCCAGTCCTTTGACTGAGTCCTACTGTTTTGGTTTTACTGGATGCCCCCGCATAGTTCCTCAGCTCAGCCTAAATCAGAGAAAAAGGAAATCCTACAAATTTAGATAAATAGAGATGGTGCAATCTGGTTCGGGACGGGATGGAAAAATAAAGAAATCCGTACCATGCCAACTGAGCCGGGATGATGAAAATCATTTAGCGAACTAGGGCAAGCTGTCCCACATCGACCATGGTGTGTGATGTGACTTGGTATGGATTTTTAAATTTTACAGTAGAAATTTTAAAATAAATTACCGAGAGCATGATTTTGCGATATTTGTTTGTGGCACATACTTCACTAAGAAAGTTCTCTAACACTAAGTTAAAAAGAATAAAAATTTAATTCCTTTAATTCAGGCGTTGTCTATGGTCATCTTGAAGGCGTTGATAAATGAATGACGAATATGTTGCAGGCCCAGTCGGTTGCCAATCAATCACAACACAAACCAACATCCGCCATTTTCATCGTGAAGGAACAACTCAATTCTTCCTCATGAAAAGTATGTATTCTACTGTCGTTTAATAATTTCCCGCACACGCGCAGTCAGCCCGTGCAATTAAATATCCAATCACAGCAAATCGAACGAACCTGCGTGCGTTTGTTTCTGTTGCATCCCACCATTCTCGAATTTACAAGTTAAATATTCACTTGGGCGCACCAAATGCTCTGGATGGAATGGATTTCAGAACAAAAAAAAATTAATGCATTGACAGGAAACAGTATGACAAGGATAACATATTCATCTTGCCGTAGGGAACACAGAAAATTGAAAGTCTTAAAGACATCTGACAGCTGCTCGGGATTGCAAGCTAAACCATAATTTTTCCAAGCACTTTAGAGCACGCCACCAAACTTGCCAGGTTTTCCGGTTCAATTACGAAAACTAGCACAAAACACGCTTTACGCCCCATTTCGTTCCTTCCTTTCGGCAGCCAACCGTCCAACCGGGCTGTCGTGCAAAAGCGGCGCTAGACCACAGCTGGGAACGATGGAAATGCAAAAGATTCCGACACCAATATTACATTAGAAAGATTTGTTTCAAGCTTTCCCCGGCAACCGGTTCGCCCCGGGATGCGAGCAGACTTCGTCCGTTTTAGGCAGATTAAACCCGAAACCCCGGGCTGCGTTCCAAATCCGGCTTCGATCCTATGCGAAACGATCCCTGCCAGTCGGCAGGATACGGGCATCTGGGGCCCAGCGTGCACGGAACCCGGACGCATGTTGTAGCCGGAACCGGAGAAGATTGTCGAACTAAGACCATCATCATCCTGTCTACGGAGTATGGCGTATGCATCAGCGTAGCCACGATCTGATCCAGTGGACGATGAGATGCCACCTTCGCTTGCACGAATTAGGACAAAAGTTTACCCGTACCTTCGACGAGTGTCTATGCTCGTGTGGACAGACTTTCCTAGGCTCGAAATACTCAGACCGGTTGCTCGGTGCTGTGGTAAGGTCGGAACGATGGAAACGGCCACACTTGCGTAATCGCTTGGTGAAGGAACAACGGCGAACGATGTCGGCAAATGGTAACGGGCCGCTGTCGAATCTCGAATCGGTCCTCAATCGAATCATGAGTTTTATGGATTTTTTCATTCACGACACACACACACACACACAGGGCAACCTTTCTAAAAAATGGTCTTGCCGGAGGAAAATCTTCTCGATTGCTCCCGCAGGATCGATTTTTATCAACGTTGTATTCTCTTTCCAACCCTTGTAATGGCTATAGGCTAGGGTACTTCCTGCTATTTGCTACAATTTTGTTAGGAACATTCTGGCTAGAGCTCCAGTGTAGAACTTGCTTGCTTTTTGGCAACGCCAACTGGACTGTCCACGGTCGAACCGCAGATTTTCAGCTAGCTTTTCCTTCTGTGAGGGTTGGCTGGATTAAAGTTGAAAATTTAACGCCATTAATTATTAATGACGTTTTATGTTGCACAATTTGGCCGCCGCTCGAACACGGCCAGCCGGCCGTTTGGTCGTCCGTCCTTCACTAGCTGGCCAGAAGCTAGCTTTTCTTGTGCTAGTCCAAGACGGAACCGTGGACTCCCCGGTGTGGGTGGCATTAAATAAAATTTGTGTCTACCCGATGCCCAACAAGCGCCCGTCCAATCTCTAACGAGTTGAGGGTGAGCTACGGGTGGAAAATCGGGAGACAATTTACTGCCACCGGCCAGCAACGGTGCCGTCCGCCTGTCGCTGTTTGCAGCAGCTCGCTTTCCAGCCAAAAAAAAAAAAGAAACACTTTGTCGGGAATTTTTAAAGGCCAAAATCCCTCCATAGACACGGGTTGGAAGATGTTTTTAAACAAGAATATCCTTTTATGCTCGAGCGGAGCAAAGACAACACAACGACCGTTGTTCGCCGGTTTCCGTCGCTCCGCCGTCTTCTTTGCTTGATGGAGGTGAAAATCTGTTTTTAAGAGTGATAAAATCGGCCGACTGATGCTCCGTTGCCGTCGGGCGCATCCTTTCGGTGACACAGGGTACCGGGTTGTGAGTCCAAGACTACCGTGCACCTTCCGCTTCATTCCGGGTAAGCGCCGGATTACATTAGTTTAATGAGAAATTTATGGGTTCATCCGCAGAGCGTCAACCCCGCGTGGCGACGTTTTGAGAGTGTATTACACATTGGGAGGCTTGCGATGGAGGCTCTGAAACCGGCAAAAGGGTGACTAATTAATTAAATCTTAGTGGGTTGTCGGCTGTGTTGCAAGAGCATATAAACACATACTTTAAAGCGTTCTTAGTAGTGGAGTATAAGAGTAAGTGTTTATTGCACTTAGAGAATATTAGCGTACGCTTTAGTTTCAAAGTGTGAACGTGTTACCACAATGTGTGAACATTGAAAAAAAAAACAGCAGATTGTAAGGATTTTTGTTAAAGTAAGTTAATTCGTGTATGAAAGAGTAACGTTTTTCAAAAACCCTGCTAGGAGTACATTAATTTTCAAAAACCATTCCAAAAAACAGTCTACAGAACATATCACGGATGCAGCTATTAAATCTTGCTCCCTCCATCCGATCCATCTGTGTGTTGAAATTCTTTGCCATAAATTTTCCAATTACTCAGTTAGGCTACTTTCAAACCGAATTCGAAATTATCTTACGGCTTCATAAACTTTCTCGCTACTGGAATCCTTTTCGCCCAAACTAACTTTTCGAAGATATGTGACCAAATCAGGACAATGAACTCACCACTGGGAACTCTTTCTTTGCTCATTACTTTCCCCACGGGTGCACACTATTTACCCTTCTGCACATCCCGTTGCTCAGTCATTTTCTTCCGCTCTTCTCTTCTGCTGAAAATCGCAAAGGAAAGCGCAGAGCTTGTGCAGCAATGCCATTAATATTCAGCACGTTGTTCAGTGACCGGCAGGATCGTATATAAGTTTATTCTCTCATTTGGAACCGAGCGGGACATTGGAATGCCGAGAATCTGGGATTTCTTGCTGTGTCAGTTAGGCGTTCGTTGGTTTTTTTTTTAATGTGTGTCCTTATGTGATGGTATTTGCGTTGGCTCGAAATAAAACCGGGTGAAGTTTGCTTAAAAATGTTGAAAAACTTGGAAATGGAAATCAACACCATAAGCAGGCGTTTTTGTATCCGGAGGTTCAAGATTGTGGCTCGTTTTTTGATCCTTCCATAATGAAACGCAACTTTCTGCTGGATCCTATATCAAGAGCGATCTTGAAGCGCCTTTAGAAGATAACAAGCCTTTAGTTGACATATTAAATTAGTTCAGTAGCTAAACACAATTTTATGAATTGCAATCCACGTTCGTTCCTTTCAAATATTAAATTGGTCAACAATATGGACAGTAATAGAAAGAAATCCTGGAATATTTAAAAGATATTCAGGATTTGTTACTACAAACAACATGCAGCGTGGAAGTTCTGAGAAAATGTCGGTAAAAAGATCGAGGAAATGTTATCAGAAATCAAATTTCATCATCATGACCTCCCCGCCTCCACAACGTTGATGAATGTGGGGATGCAGGGAAAGGAAAATCCCCAAACGCTTCCCAGCACGTAATTTATCATTATCTCACACAATCCCAAGCGAAACCCAACCAGGCTTCCAAAGCAGTGGAGCGTGCGCTCGAGAAAAGAAATCATCTTCTCCTGGCAATCTCCACAGGCCAAAACATCATCATCGTTATCGTGCCGGAGCCGGACGGCGCGGGGGTCTCTGCCCTCAATCCCTGCTTTGGGACGGTGGATGATGAGTTCATTTTTCCTCCGACTGAACTGACGGAAAGGAAGTCTTCGCCGACCGCCGAGCCCTATGTGATGAGTCAATATCGTAGCCGTTCTGATCTTTCAATTACTTGCTTCTGCCTTCTGCTTTTCGCATTCGATTTTCGCTGCAATCTTTCAGCAAGCCCGGGAATCAAGACATTCCACTAAACCTCCCACGCTTTCGGGCGCCCTCTGTCATGCCCAACTTTGTGTGTGTGTGTTTCGGTGTGCCTTTACACTGAGGTGGGAAGCAAGGGAAGCGACTGGGGCGATGGCGAGAAAAATCTTTTCCAGCAGTGAAACAAAATCCAATCCCGATACATTTTTCCGTGCCGAGGGAAAACTGGGGCACCGGAGTGGAGTACAAACGAAGAATCACTCATACAAACACACCGACGTCCGTACACACTGCTTCCGGTGGCTTGCGGGAGGATGGATAGGGATACCCGAAATCATTTCAATTCACTGCGGCATACAGTTGCGCTGATGTTGATGATATTTATCAAATCCTGGCACAAACGGAAAACCCACCCTTGGGGTGACTCTCGGCCACTGCGGCGTCCCTCCTTGCCCCTCGGCGCAAAATGGCTGATTGTGTCGCTCGCTGCACGGTCCGGGCCCGGTGGTGAATGCTTGGGGAGATCGCGAGGAGATGATGGAATCGGTCCGTTACGACGCCCGGGACGCCTCGAGACTCGAGGAAGCACAGCTGTGGAGATAGCGACTGGAACCGAGTGTTTGGGAGGAGTTTTCGAGCGCGCCCATGAATCAACTGATAAAATATTCAGGTCGCGAATGCTCTAGATTTATTCAAGAAATGGAAACTCCTTTTCCACCCGCCGGGTCGTCCGTCCCAGGCCTCGGGGATCTACCTCGGTGGCCGCCCCGGTGGTGTTGGGTGATGGTAGACGCCTGCCGCTTGTGCTGCTAGGTTCAATTTAACACACTCCCCGTATGTGCAGCCGAGTTCCGGTTGCTGGTTGCGCTACACCGGAAGCGAAAACTCGCTGTGCAATCTGTAGGGAAAGTTCGAGAAGCAAGCGGGAAGTGATTTTTCCCAAATCCATCCCGTCCGTGGCCCGCTCGAGAGTCGCTACGTGCGCACGTGAGGTACCTTGGTCTTCCGTGTGCGCTTGCAACTTGGTTATAAAATCATAGAATTTTTATTTCGCCGGTCTGGAGCGGCCAGCTGATGCCTTCAGCCGAGAGTGAGTGAAACACACGAGGAAACGAAGGAGGATAAAATTGTTAATATTTTATAGATTTATTTCTAGTGATTTCAATCCCGAAAGGAGCTTTACATACTCTTGCCTTTGTTATATTTCTTCCCTTTTTTTCTTTTATCTACACGCTCCCCACGATACTCAAGCATAAGAATTTTCGCCGGAAAATCAAACAGCCAAAACTCATCAACACATCAGATGGAAGAAACACTTCGAAGATGCACTTCACTTTGCGTCGTACCGCAAACCTCTCGCAAACCGGCCCGGATATGCTTGGACCAGCGTAAAATGGCTCCTTCCTTTTCTAGTGGGCGCCCTCCGCAAAACCATAACATCACATTCGAGTGTTTATACTGATGGGTATACCTAGCTATAGCTAGCCGGAACCGCATTTTCGTTGGAACAGACCGAAGCAAAAGTGTTTTAAATCCCGGAAAAGAACTCAAGCATCGTTCCACCCGGTTGTGGTGTTTTAGGTCGGAACAATTTGGTACGATAACAATTGAACGACCGGATTCCCATTTTCCGCATTCCACCGCAATCCCTTCCCTTCTTTTCCGCGAGGACTGCTTGCAAAACCAAAACGGACCTTCCGCACAGGAAGAATTTACGGTCTCCGGTACGTCGAGGGTAGCAACTTGCAACCTCCTAGATTGATTCGGGCCCCAAGTGTGTTATGTTTCGGAAGAACATCATGGCGCAGCTCCAGCGACGTTGTCGAATAAAATTTTACAACCTTCTATGAAATGTTTTTCCTTGGGGAAAATTATGGCCAACAAGGGCGCGCATTAAAACAATCAATGTTTTATTTTAAATTGAACCTTCCTTATAAACTTTTTTTTTTCAAACTGCGGGGAAAATGAAACATGTTTCGAAAATTTAAAACAACTTGCTCAAAACTCATATAAAATAATTTTAAGATTAAGTACACAAAATAAGATAAAACCACCAATTTCGATTGGCAAATGTTAAGGTCTTATCCGTACAGCTGCATGATAACTCTTACTGACGATGCATCTTATCCAATCTAGATTAATTAAGGATTAAACGACCCATCTCAGTATATTCGCTTTTCTTACGACGAAGCACAGGACCGTGCCAGTCGTACAATCAGTACATAATTAAATTCAACAATTAGGCGTAAAACACGCGGAACACGCTGTAATTGGGAATAGATTTAAATTCAAGCTGCCGTCCGCCGACACACCTCCGAACACCAGGTGGGGCTTGTAGTATTAGTTCCGTTTTAATTGATTGCAGTTGATATTTTACGACCACCGAACACCCCGCCAAAACGCTTTCCGGTGAATTCCTGAGCGGTGCTGGCGAAAGTCGTGATATCGCACCGCCGAGCCGCTCGACGGCTCCCTCGCGGAACAGGGATTTTATTACCCTTTGTGAATCTTAAGCAGCTGGTAGGGCGAACTAATTATGGAAGATTGTAAATTTTATGCCCCATTGCAGTACCCGGGGAGGCGTGTGATTTGGAAAGTGAAATCCAGTCACAAGACCGGCTCCTACTGGATTCGGTATTGATTCCGTGTTTTATACTGTTTCGCATTAAAGCAGCGCAATATCGTCGTCGACGATCGTGGGTCATTCGATCTGGCGCAGAGTGTCAAAACGTGTCAAACGTAAGCCAAAACATTCGTCAACCAACGCCTCCTCCCCCGGGAGGATTAGCGTAGCATTCGGATAATTTTCAGAACTTCTAAAGTCACATCCAAGCGCCAAGGCTTCCGGTAGATCGTAAATATTTCACGTGTGACAAGTTACCAACTGCCTGGACAAAGGAGGATGGAACGCACAGGCGTGGTGGAGAGAAGACTAAAATCCCACATAATGCGAATGTCAAATATTTACCTACCAGCCACCGAATGCCTACCAAAATGACCTCTCTTCCGGGCGTCCCTCATGAGCGGGCGAGTGCGAGTGGAAGGACCTTCCTCGGCGAAAACTTACTCAGGAGTATCGAGTGTCACGAGGCGCGATTTCTTCACGCGCGACACGCGTCAAACTTCTGCGATTCCATCGGGGATTGTGCGTGAGGTGGGAAAAATGATACGCGTAGAAGGAGCGCCCGTCAGTCATGCTGTTACTTTTGTTTTCTTTTGCTTTTTTTCAAAAAGAACATGGGGAAATTTATCATTTCAATCTTGAGGAACGCGACTGGGGGGCTCTGTGATCTAAGGTAATTTTTTGCCTTTGCCTTTTGGGGGGGGAGGCTATGATTGTGGGTGACATTTGTCAAGCCGCCTGTCAGCCACTTTTGAGCGTAGCGTGATGGCAAATCAAACTGCCGTCGAGGTTCGCGACTCGCGGTTAGACTAGGTAGACTGAGGTTGACATACTGTTTATAGAGTCATACTGCTTTTTTTCTACATGCCGGCGTCATACATTCTACATAACAGGGTCCACACCTAATAGAATCGTGCGGGATGCATGCATTATTGCGTGGCACCTGCCTTTTTGCCATATGTCAAAACAAAAACAGCACATCCTGGAATCCGTAAGCCACGGCCTCAGCTCCCATGTCAACATGTATCACTCCCACACCGGAACCACCATAGACACGTTCCGACTGTGACAGACGACGGACGAACTTCCCCATGGTCCGCGTGTTTGTGTTCCAGAAAGTACTCCTACAATCTTGGACCAGCATTATGGCAACGGAAGGACAGCGTACCCTTAAAACGTGCCGCATAGTGTTCACTCCGAAAGGTTGGCCTTAAAACCGCGTGCCTGAAATCGAGGGTGCCCTTGGTGCTCTTGATTCAATTATAGTAATAACAGTGCGTCGCACCCGGGCCGAACGCAGGTACGCACACACCACCAGCACCCGAACGCACTCGTCCCGAGGACCCTTGGGTGCCGCTGTGTGCAATAACAATATTTCTATTTGTTTACTCGGCGTTCGGCCCTACGACGCCTCCCGAACCGTTACAGGGAACTGCAGGGCATCAAGTTCTAGCCAAGGGCGAGAACTCTCTCCTGTTTCTCATGAGGGTTCCCCCTCCCGCGATCATCCCGCCAGCCTATTTACTTCCCCCTTTTATTCTAGCACAACGGGACTTCCAGGATCAGGATGGGCACATCGCTACTCAGCACCCCACGTTCACGGCGTTGTTATCCCGCGTGCCAGTTGCGCAAACCCCGACTGGTGGCAATGTTTCAATTCAAAAGTTGTTCCACTCTAACGCCACGCAAACGAGTGTTAAATGATTATGAGCCTCCGTACTTGCTTGGCGTCATAGGACGCGTCGCAGCAGGATACCGATTAGGCCTCTTTGCGGTAGGGCTCGTTTGTTGGAAGCGCCTCTGTTGGACGTTTTGGGTGCTGCAGGTGTCAAGTACCAGGAAAGGCCGGCCTCTATATAGCATGAGCAGAAGGTCCCGTGGTACCATGTGCTGTGATTGCTCAATTGAGTGTAGGAAAAATTAAACCTGCTTATCTCATCTGTCATAAATCCAGCGCTTCGCTCTTTTGTGGTTAAGGGCATTTTGCACAGGATATTGGTAATAGGAAACCATTGAAGTGTTAAAATAATTGTTTTTTTCAGAAATCTCCTCCAATGATGTGTACTGAAAAAGTAACCAAAAATCTGCTTTAATTTTATCCTCACCTATTCCGGAGGTTATCATAAATGCCCCCCAGATACCAATCCATACGCCAACAAACAAACATGATCGAATCATCTTCACAAAACGTCCACGAACTGCGACTCTGCGACAAATCCTGCAAACATAAGCTCCTGCAGAAAACCACTTCGCTCATAAATAAATAATCTTTATTAGGATTTACTTCCTTTCCCCATGGCTGCGTGCTCCAATCGCAATCGTCTTCCATCATTCACGAATCATTTAACACACGACCGATCGGTCCAATCTGTCCACGGAGTGCGCTCCTCTCTCCTCGGGCGCTCGACTGCTGCTACGTCCTTTGAACAGGTCGTCCTGCGTATTGCGCCAATAATGGCTGTCGCCGAGAGTTTTCCCGATGTAATCTATTTTCGATTTACTATCAATAATTCAACAGCAATTTCCGATGCTCGTCTGCCCGCCCTCGGCCCCCAAACAACCGGCGGTAGATGTCGTGCCAGCGACAGCTCCATGGAGGACGAAAGAGAAAAAAAGGAAGCTAAACCCATGTGTGGTGAGCTGCGGTACAAATGGAGGATAAACAGAACAAGCAGACCTCCAGCATAAATCAGAAGCTTTCCGGCGCTGGAAGCGGTGAACAAATCATAAATCCCCATCGATTGATATCCGCCCGGTATACCTCCCTAGACAACCGCACCAAGATTCCAAAAAAATCGACGGCAACGATGTCGAAAAAGACGTCGAAACATGATCATTAGAAAGAAGACCAAATCCTATAAGTCCCCAGCTTCGGTAGCACTCGAGAGAAATCTCCGGTCGGTCGGTCCGGAACCATGTATTATGGGGAGAAAAATCAATTCAAATAAAGCGAATAGACCTCCATGCCGGAAGCGACCATTATTGATTTGCCACTTTTGGCTGCCGGGGAAATACGATACCGATGACATCGATGAGCGCTGCTTGGGTAGGTCATTAAGTTGTTCACTACCACGGGACGCAACGGTGACGCACAAGGGTGTGAGAAAAACAGAACTACCCTTCATACGATTATCGAGGGTCCGGCGGGAATATGATAGGGAAAATTGAATTATCTTCCCAGATAATTACCCGTTTCTTCCTCACAAGCCAACGCAGCTTCGGGAGGGTGTACTTTCGCGCCCACGAGCTGGAGATTCATTGCCGAGAGTCAAAAGAAGTTGAATTCAATCTTTAAATAATATATCTTAAAGCATATAGACTGGTGATGGGTTTCAACCTTCAACTTAAATCTCTATGGCCATCCACAATTCCTTCATCCCGCTTGATTAAAGATCCGGCTTAGTTTCAACAACTAAAAGCGCTGTCAGCAAATGGGAAAGAATTTTAATATAAATCCAACACTCCCCACACCAACCCTGGGCGGGCTGATGTTTGACGATATTAAATTATCTCACCATTTGTCTTGCCACTTTCTCCAGCAAAATACTCCCCCCCCCCCCCCCCCCATCCGTTGCATACCGCTTTCCACTCACCCCTTTTTGGCACGCACAAAACTTTCCCAACAAGCCGCCGCTGCCGGATTCCGGCCGGAAAGAAAAGTCGCTTCAATTAATAAAGATAAATCAAACGCTGTCTGTGGCGGTGGCGGTAGAACTGGATTCGGTTTTAATTGTCGACTTTCAGCGTTCGGCGTTCCGTGCCACACGCTCGGGCAACTGATTTCCTTCGCTTCCCGATCCGTGCTAAGTTACCAATCTTTGCTAGTCAAAAACCCTTCCAAACGTCGGAAGGCTCGAAATGAGAGAGAGAGAGAGTGAGAGGACGCGGAAGGGAAAGGAATTTTCACCAGCCGCCCGAATCAACCACTCAGAATCGTAGGGTGTGTGGAACTCCGTGTACGTTTCTACGTATACGTGGGTATGTGTTGTGTGCGGAATCCTTTTCGGAAAACTGGTAAACCGCAACGCTCAGGAAGGCACCGAAACGTGCGGGAAAGTCGAAGAAAACCCGTCTGAATAACTGATGAGCGTCTGTCTTCGAGCGTAATAAGATGGTGGCTTAAGCGAGCAAGGAGCGTGCCGGAACATTACGCTTCAAAATCACGCCATCTGTGTGTATGTAGGAGTCGCTCGGTAGATTCGTCAAAAAGATGGCAACCGGCAACGACTGAAGCGGGATGCGTGGTTGAAATGTTATGACACTTTCATTCGTCGGATTTGGAGTAAATAACAAAGAGATTAACTGCTTATACGAGACGGAAATGGGAGAGGAAAAAAAGGATTTTCTGCTGAAGTGTTTGAAGCAAGTTAATTTGAAACAATTTATACTAATACCTTATAGAAATAAAAAAAAGGAAAAACTACATTTTAAAATGACTTAATAAACATTTTGATAATTTCCATTTAAAACAAAATGCTAAATCGATGCCAACAACTCGCGCTTGAACCCATCCCATCAGACACAACATATACTAATCGGAGTCAACAGCATAGGATGACCATCGTCCACATAAGAACCCCCCACGGATCGGAGGCCCACACACACACACACGCAATACCCAGTGGAATAGCGAGTTCTGGGCCGCACCAGCCGAACTAACTATTTCTCCGTGAACAATCCGCCAAAACGCCTTCGAGCGAGTCGCAGTCCCAGAGGCCCATTAACACATTTTTCCTCCGTTTTGTTTCGTCACCGCTGTTCCTGCGAAAACCAACCCACAGAAGAAGACAAAAAAAAAGCAGAGTACTCATACGCGCTCGTTTTCCGCAGCGAATTTCACTGCCTGCTGCCATCGACCGAGAGGAAAAACCCCCTAGCGAGGCGAGTAGTGGCCCAGATTGTGCCAGATGATAACCATTTGTCAGTCGGTAATTTTGTTTAATCTACTTATTTTATTACCGAAAACGACCCATCCGGGGCGCATCCGGCAACCTTTCGTAACCGCGCGCCCGTCCCGTCTCTCCGTGTGCTAGCTATTGATTTTGTCCATGGGCAATTGCGAATGAATGAGTGCTGCCCGATGTTTCTGCACGATCGGAGGACCACACGGCACTTGGCCAGCTTTTTTTTGTTGCCAGATTCCGGTTTTGCGTCGGTGCAATATGGTGGCCCCTTCCAAACGCCGTGCGCCTTCAAGGGGCCAAACCTATAATTATTATTTTCCAATGATAGACTCACTTCCGAACGGAACGGCAGTGACAAAAACAGTGATTAAGTGAAAATGAGAACGTGCACTTCACTTTGTGACGCAAGATTAAGCGCTCGGCACTCGGCAACGGGAACCTGCTGTCAGTGAGAACATATGGAGGAAAGTGCGAGCGAACGGAAGCCCTCCGGGTTGTCTCGACTTTGTTGCACTCCTCCTCCTGCTAATGCCCGTCTCGGACGTTCAGACACGTGTTCCGATCGACTGGAGTCGAGGATGTCAAGGAAAACACCGGAATAGATGCAGAACCGATTATCGGACACATCGGTCTGGAGGGTATAAATATTTGAAAATAATCCGCCACCGACAGCTTTGCCGTATAAATATTGATAAAAGTCAAGGATTCAAAGAGTCGAAACAAAACCAAAAAAAAAAACAGAACGAAAGAGGAACGCAAAGGTAGTCGGGCGACGGACGTAAATATGCAAAATACATATTTACCAACCCGAAACCAGTGACCTCGGGCAAAACAGCGCAAGCGATAGCACGTAGCAAACACATGTCAACCTTTCCCGGGCGGAGGCAGGAGCGGGATGGGCAAAGGACCTTTTACTCTGGCCGCTGGGCATGCGGACAGCAGGAGAAGAAAATAAGGAATCCCTATCCCCTTTACGTCATCTGGACGGTAGGTAGCATCGAGGAACTAACTACGTTTGAACAAGTTTTTCTTCCCTTCCTTGGGGATCATGAGAACGGGAGCATGCTTATCCATGCCGTTTGGTTTGAATGTCGTTTGAGGTTGTTGTTCTTTCTTTGGTCAATGTGTGTGTGTTTTTTCCCAATGAAAACAATCAATGGTAACTGAAACACATGTTTTCATTCAAGCGATGATGTTTTAGTTACAATGTCACAACTCTTTCTGCAAAGGCAATTTCTATTTAAATATGCAAAAGATGTCATTCTCACAAAAAAAAAACTCCATCTTAGAAATACCATACGCCAAAAAGAATTACGAGTTATACACACCCTAAATGCATCAGCATTATTCAAAAATTAAAAATAAAACCTAAAAATCTCTCCCCACTTCCCTTTCCGAAATCAGCGCGGAAAAAACTTTTCTAGTGGAGCTAAACTGCAATAAAAGAAAATATTAAAAAAAACCTGCTTTCCATTCTACATCACGACGGGGAAAACGGGCACCACAGAATGCGGTCTTAATTTCAATTATGATTTTCTCATTTACATTTCCATGGTAATGTAGTCTGAGGTTGTATTTATGCATCCATGGTAATCTTTTTTCATCTTCTTTTAACAAGATTTAATTCCATTCCGCAAACGGTACTCGTGGTTTGGGAAAAGATTGCGTTTTGAATGAAACTGCTTTATAGGTCAGCATTAAAAAAATCGCTTGGTTTCACAAGGGAGCAACCACATTTATGGTGGAAAGAAATACCCAGTGCAATTTTATGAGAATTACCCTAAAATATCGACTTCAAATCGAGTGCTTCAAAATTATTTGAAAAAAATGCACACTTTCTTTCTGCAGAATATATTTCAGTTAGAAAACATAACAATTATCACGCTGCATGTGAAATATACACCGTTAAACACCGAACATCAACAACGTTGCAACGTTGTTAAAATATTTACACCCCAATAGCCGAGAAACAACAAACTGCCAAGATAAACAAAGCCACGACAACATCAATCCTGTATCACGCTACCATGTTTGCCAGTGGGCTCCGAAATTAAACCAAAATTATGGACATCTGTGATTAAATAAACAGTCCACCGGACAACTACACTTGGCGTCGGTCGCGTCGGGCCACACTGGTGGGCCCATGTGACAGTTAGTGGCTTTCTTGTGAAAATACAACGCACTCCGCGGTTCGTTCAGACAAGGGACCTCCTGTGCCCCAGCACATCTTGATTAGCACGAGAAGTATAATGTCGCCAGTTGCAGTTGTTTGTGTTTCACGTCTGCGGCCACTTGCTGCCAGTCTTGGTCGCTGCGAAAACATGCAAAAAGGCATAAAACTCGACGGCAGGTTGTTTCCCACAGTATGCACCCATTTACCCATCGGCCCACGCTGGCCCCGGCAATGCACGACGTGTTTCCCTCGTTACAGTGGGCTGTAATCCAATTATCATTACGGTTATGATACGGTGTCGGCTGGTGAGCACGCGCCCGCCAAGTGCGCCGCTGCACTTGCCACAACGGTCGTCCTCCGAGATAATACCGGATGTCAACATGTGTCCCCGTGTGGCTGGCGGATGATGCCAGCGTGTAAGGGGTTTCCTTCCATTCAGCGGGGCCACCAGAAAGAACCGCCGCAATGTAAGGAGTTTGGTCGCGACGCTGTTCCGCATGACCCATAAAAGTTACGACACGTGACCTACAATGGGCGGGTAATTTACTTGTTATGATTTCCTCGGTGCGTGTCGTCCGGAAGATTTTCCAGCCCTTCCACTTGTCGCGTGTAACCAGAAGAGTCTTTCTGTCCTGTTCGTATTTTTCCCTATTTCCTTCGAGGCCGATGCCAACCGCTCCGTACACGTGTCCGTAGCATCGTTCATCGGAAGATCCCACGTCCCATTAAAGCAGAGAGACAGCACAGCTGCTTCAGGCTTTCCCGAGCTGTGGCCCTCGACCGAATGCTGATAATTGGCAGATTGAAAAGTATCATAATTTTTTGATTTATTCCAATGACAATCCTCACTCCCGCGATGGCACCCGCAGTGTCAGGCGGAACGAACGCCGAAAATCAGAGGCACGATGCGATGGGAATTCTGGTTAATGGAATGAAGACATCGCGCTTGATTAGATTACAAGGTATGATTGAGTTTTCTCGAGCCTCGAGCATATCGAGCCGCGTTTCCCGGACAGGGCACGTTCGGAGGCGCACGTCGGGCGACTCCACACCGGCCGGCACTGATTGGGCCCGATTGATCGATCATTCCCGAGATGGTTAGGCCTATTCCCCGGGCGCCAAAAGGCGATCGGGATCAAATGAGGAGTCCTACGCGCGCACTTACCGGTATGGATGTAGGTGTGCTTCTTCATGTCGCTCTTCTGGTGGAACCGCTTCCCGCAGAACCCGCAGGGGTACGGCCGGGTGTCGCTGTGTATCAGCAGGTGCGTCGACAGGGTACTCGAACGCTTGAAGGCCTTCCCACACTGTTTGCACTCGAACACTTTCTCCACGTTGTGCACCGCTCTAGGTTTCGGTTGGAAAGCAACAGCATGAAGAACGAGATGCGTTAGTGAGCTTGTAGTAGTTACACATTATAAAGAATCTTTTAGTGATAGTCGATAATAGCATATGATAAATCCTTTTTGGCATTCTTTTCAAATGCCAGTTTAAATTGTGTGCACTGTGTTTCTTACCTATGCTGGTTAAGACTTATTTCGTGCCCAAACGATTTGTTGCACAGCTCGCAGGCGTACGGCCGCTTTCCATTGTGTGTCCTTCGTGGGTGTACGTCTGTGATCAAAATTGCAAAAGGAATAAAACATTTTTTGAATATTAGATAAATGTACAAGTCTGTTGTTTAACTACTTCTCATGGAGACAAGGTCTACCTGGACGCATCAGCAGATGGTGGGGATGATGGGGATGGCTAAAGTCCAAATGAGCTCCTGCCGAACCGGCGGACGCAGCCGCCGCATTCTGAGTCATGAAATGACGCAACCGTAGGATGTCCTCGGGTGTCGAAGGATGATAGCTGTCGTAAGAAGAAGTGAATTTACAAAGGATGTATAAAACTTGTTTTCATTACAAATCAATGCTACACACTTGGCCAGAGCAGGACTCAGTTGATGTCCCTGTTGCTGCAGCATCGCAAAGAATGGAAACGGGTGGAACAGAGGCCTGTTGAGAAGACTCTGCTCGTAGAACTGCGAGTAGTTTGGTCTGGAATAGTCGAAATAATGTTAGAAAGACATCTTTTCCATATCATTGCGGTAGCACACTCACCTAACCGCATCGAACGAGCCGTTCGAGAGTGGAGATTTGGATTTGGGCTCATCTTCGCGCTTCAGCAACGCCGACACCGAGAAGGCTTCCGAGTTTTTCGGGACGTGCGGGATGTCCGTCGTCGGTGATTGGTTGATTCGGGGAGGCGGCGGTGAGTCCACTTCCAGCTCGATCGAAGACGATCGTGACCGGGTGGAGCGATCACGCGACCGGGATCTACTGCGCGAACGGGACCGACTGCTGAGCGCACTCGACTCGTATCCGTTCGAGATTATCGACATCTTTGGACCACACAAGCCATGCTGCTGTTGCTGTTGCTGCTGCTGATGATGCTGTGGATGCTGGTGAGACGCGTGCTGCTGCAGGTGCGGATGGTGATGATGGGGGTGATGATAAACGTTGTTATTGTCCTCATCTTCCGATTCGTTCTTGACCACCCGGCTCACTCCGAACTTGATTTCGTCTAAAGATGAAAAAGGGAAACGAATGATCATGAAATCTCAATTCCACTGCCAGGTTTCATTCGATGATGCATTAATCACAATTTTATGCACCCAGCAGCAACCCAGGGCTAGCGCCCGAGAACTGTCCGCCCCTACGATTTGCACTTGCACGCAGCTCGCTGCCTCCTCACGGTAGGAACGGCGCGTGAAACCGTTTTTCACGCTACATAATCACGCTCCCTTTTGTGTCGCGATTTTCCACGGAACAGAGTGAAGAAAAAAAAGAACCTCAACCCCGCTGAACGGAGAGAAGGCCCTGGTTTGCGTCCCTGGAACACTGGAACGAATCGCAAAATTGACACGAGCTCGTGTTGGAAAGCCTCCAGCTCCTCAGAATCAAACGCCCGAATTTTCGTCACTCTCCGTACGCGCCAGGGCTCGGTATTGCCTTCACTTTGGCCACGGCTTTCGCCTCGCCTAAGAATGGAAAGGGGGCCGGCGGGCATGCGAAAATGCGAGTCGGCGAGGGGTGGTCGCGCTATTTATGAAAACAGATGTTTCGTTTACACCAGATTATCCGGACGAGCCGATTGTGAGTATTATGTTGTGGATTTTGCTTGGCTGTCAACTGGTTTTCAAGAGTGTTACTACGAAGTTCTGGTAAGATTATTATTAAAATACATAAAAAGGCTTAGTAAGGGATATGTGTTTAATGTAGCATGTTTCAATTACACTGCAGTTGATGTGCAGTCAACATGAAGTAGATAAAATCTACTTATATTGTTATTGTACTATTCTGCATAAATATGGAATACATGAATGTACTATTGATTGTTGCGCAATGATTTTTTTCAATTTGTATAAATCACATTCACAATCAAAATTTCACAAAATCGTTTTTAAATCTGTCCTTGTAGAGTAGCATAAAAAACATGAATCGATTAACAGGTGCACTGCCTAGCTAAGCAAATAAAAATATCATTCTGCACGCCTCCTGCACCGTGACAATTGGGTACCCTGCGCTTCCCTCCTTCTTCTGCAGGATGGAACCCTGCCGGCCAACAAGAAGCACGGGAAACTCGCCCTAAGCCCAGCACTCATACAGTGATTGTTATTGTACAGTTTCATCCGCCCGAAAAGTGTTCCATCATCGCGGCTGGAAAAATCGCCACTAGGCGGCCGGCAGTCAAATGGCAAGTGCGAAGGAAGCGAAGAAAAAAATACCCCAAATGCCGGAAAAACACCGACCTCATTGTGCCGGAGGCCCATCCGGTTATGCCACGGGAAAGCGGAGGGTATAAGAGAAGAAGAGAAAAAAACGAGAAACAAATGAGCATGATAATCCGCCAGCATTAACCCCACAAAGCAAACAGCACCGGAGCAGGATTCTGTGGCCTGAGCCCATCGGTAGGGTAGCCCTTCTAGGTCGGGCATGATTTTCCGACCACCTCCCCCCCCCCCCCTCCCACCGCTGGCCGCTGCCTTTCGTTGGCAGGCTAACCTTCATCACCGCATTGATTGCCTTCGGTTTATTGCCTTCAATCGGTTTCCCTGGCCTCGCCATTGCCATCCTTTCCGCGCCAGCCGAATTTTCCGTGAGGGGGAAAAGCCCCTGCGTAGGCCTGAGGTGCTTTGTACCATCATCATCATCACCGTCATCCTCGTAGAGGCCTACCAAATTTGTCCCTCAGGGGTGTGATACGGATAGGATCGAGTCCTGCTCGCTTTCCCTACGGTCTGTTTGATTCGCACAGCCCGGGCCCGGGGAAATAAAGGGCCAGCAAGGAAGGGGCCGGCATTTGCCCTCGGTACGGCCACCGATTGAGTTGATGATGTGCTATAATTTCCCAGTTTCCCTGCCTGCCAATGGACCAAACCACAGCTTCACCTCCAGCGAGGGGAAGCAGCAGCAAGCGAGATAGCGCTAGCTCGGAGGGATTTTTCCAACCACCGAAGAAACAGGGACGCAGCAGACGACGCAGCCAAGGGACACACTCGGGCGGGAACGACCGGAACGTACACAATCTGCACGAGAGAATGAACAGTTTGAATGCAACAATAACAATAAATAAATAATGACTATCATCAAGGGGGAGGTTTATTTTGATTATTTACAGTTTTTCAATTTCTTGCTCTCGAATACAAAGCAACAAAGAGGACAAGGAGAGTCTTCTCTAGCATCTTCATTCGGGTCAAGAGGGAATAGAAGATGTATCTATTAGACATTTTGTTAAACTTGGCTTAACGACAGCAAACATCTTTTCTTCCGAAACGAACAGTACAGATGAGCTATCTTCTAGTGTAGATAGATTTGAAACATTTTGAAAGACACTATTCAAGCTAATTGTCGTTGGGAAACCATGTTAAGATTTGATGCAAGCAAATATTGATAGCATGCTTGTTCCTGATAAGACTGCTTAGACTCTACAATAATAAACTCTTCGTTTCTGTGCTCAAGAATTCTCCGCTAACAAAACAGTACACTTTAAACATCCTATCATAGACGACAGCGTACACATTCCTCGAAACACCTCATTAGACACAGGAAAAGCATAGAACTTACTGATTACTCGCACAAGCATCAAACTCTCACTGACGGTCAAGCCCGAACGGCGAGCTTCAACAACCGGCCCGTGTGGTCGGATGGCTTGATCTGGTTCCTTTGGGAGTGCCTTGGAGAGTGTTTAGCTTGGCGAAAGGAATGGGTACTCCACCCGAGTCACGGCTGATACAGTACCTGCATCGTATCGTACAAGTCAATATCAGCCCGATAATGATTTACAGCGGCAGGGCTCGGTCAGTGCTAAGCTGTTGAAGTATTTCTTGATTTTATGGTACGAGATTTGGGGACCGCACACTTCATGCGCACTGGGCTCCGCCACTTGCCCGGGTTGGGCCTGATGAAGTTCCCATAGACCACCTCAAACCACCCTTGTTCGCTGCCTCCCCGCAGTAGCACAAGCCTGGCGAAGGGATTTTCCCCTTAAACCCGTATCGCCGGCTGATGATCGATTGTTCATTATCGCTCCCAAGGAGTGAAAGGTATTTGCGAGCGAACAATGCCAGCTTGAGCGATCGGACCATAATCCCGGTAGTCCCGGAAAGCCTAGCCCTTCATGCTCGCAAGATAAAGCTTCTTCGGAGGGCCCCACGGATGTACTTCACCCTTGCCTTGACCGGCTCGACCAGGCAAAGGACGGCAACATCTACCAAGGTGCTGCAGCTCACGATCGGCCTGGCAGCAAATGCGAAATCAGTTCCAGATTTACGTTTCACAAATCGCAATCCTCGATCTACCAGCGATAACGCACATTCGGTCGGCTCGGACCATAGTCAGGCCAAGTTTTTGCCCGTAGCCGCACCCGTCAATGCAGACCACCAAAGCACGATTGCCGAGATTCAAATCTCGCACGCAGAACAAGGTCAATCTGTTAATTGAGGTGCAGCTAGCGATAGGTTAATCCACCCCGGACACCCCATGTGGAGACATTGGGGAGTTGCCTCTATCGAATGGCAATACTTCACCGACGGATTAACAACAACACAATCCAATCTGGTGCAACAAAATGGCAACGGATACATGCGCTGGCGTGATTATCGCTCGAGGGGGCTGCCGTTCGGCGATAATGGCAACTATAAATTGCCACTGATTGGTGGGGGGATCGGGATCAAGTGTGTATGCTATTTTTACATAGTTTCAATTGCGATACTTTCACATGGTTACAGTGCAGTTCAACTTGTACTGCGTGTTCAAATAAACTTCCTTAAAGCACCAGAATATCCCAATTCTTCTTCTTTTTTCTTGGCGTAACGACCAATTTGGTGATTCCTATCAATTTTTTAGAGCTTACCAGACTTTTTCCCCTTTATTTTATTCGAACCCACGCCATCGTGGGTTATGTTAGAGCCGGCGTACAAGCGCAGCTATCCCGGACCTCTAAAATCCCATTTTTAATTTATAAATTCATCTCATATTCTTTATACACTTTGCATACGGCAGAATGCGATATATACAATATGTAAGAACTTATCCTTTCACAATGTCATTTTTGTTGTCTCAATGTACATCAATATTGTCCTTGACTCTTTCAAAAGTGATGCCAAATCATTTATTCGTCCGTTGTCATCCAACGACGTACACCGACCATTCCGTGCCACCCATCGAGTGACCCCGCAAGGGGAATGAACTCTTCAGCTCGCGCTCGAAACCCCACGCGGCCATGAAGAGAGGACACGAACAGGCCACGACAACGCAGGACATAGGAATCAATTCAATTTGCAATATTGATGAATCTAAATAAGATCGAATTAAGCTCAATTAGCATAGATTTGCCGGCGTGTCCACCAATCAGTGTTATGAATGGGAAAGGGTAGGAGGACGGTCTTGTACGGTTCGTTGGGGGACGGGAAATGCAAAACCATTTCAAAAATGTCTTGATTTGTTCCATCCACGATCCGGACCGGATTGGTGGGCTTAGGACGTGAGCTCATAAATCATTGTGCAGAACAAATTAAAAAGCGAACGACTACGCCAGCGACGGACGGCGAGCGACAAAGATCCTGGAATGAGGCACGACGAAGTAAAATCACTTTTTCCGAGTCCCGTTTAATCAAAAATCTTGTCGCTGCACGGCGGATGACCCAATGCTACAACTCAGTTCCGGCCTTTGATTGTTCCACGAGCATATGGTCGTGTTCCAGACGGTCGCCTTTCTGCCACGCTAACCCAGCACGATTTCTGCTGTTTCGCACTTCGGAGACCTCGAGTCGTGTACGGGTGCGGGAGCATACATTGCGTGCGCCTTAGCCTGACCAGAGACCTGAACGCTAACCCCTCACGGATGATGTTCATTTTAACCCCTCATTAGGGTAAACGGCTTTTCCGGATCCGTTCAACCCCTTTCTCGACGGGACTACGGCACCGCGGACCAACTGCTGAGCGCTGGGCTTCCCCCAAGGGCTTCGGACGCCGGGGCGGAATAACTTTGGGTAATATTTATTTACGTAGCGTGATCTATTGCACGCATATCGGTACCGGGCCGGAAAGGGGGCTGGTTTGCCGGTTGAGTGAATTCTAACTAGCGACCCGATCTCCCCTGCCGCGGTCCATTCCCAAGGGTCACCTACATTAGCGCCGAAACGCAGCGTGAACGAGCCTGGCGCGGTCGGCCATCCATCGGTTGGCAGAGCCAAGCCCATCCTAGACTGCAAATATGTTCGCGCACCATGCAACAACAAACCCGTTCCCGATTCCGAATCGGCGCGAGATTGCGTGTCGAGAATGTAGTCTGATTTTCGATCTGATCTACTCCAATCCCTGGTACTCCACGGAATCAAACCCGCCGGAAAGAACTCGAACGCCTGGAAAAAGCGTACCATCATCCTGCTTCCACCACTGGTTCGCAGATGTTACGCCCGCAATAGGAACTCCACGCATCGGAATGGTACCGAAAGGAATTTAATTAAGACCGGTTGAATACGACCGTTCATTCCTTCTCTTCGCATGGTTTTCATTTCGCTCCGTGTACATTTGATGACAAATCAGTTTTATTCTGCAACCGGCACGGAAGTTAGTCGATAGGGTCGTACAACGTGTGACCGGACCGGGCACAAGTCAAAAGGAAATGTCCTCATATTCCGTTCGGTTTTCACCGGCTCTTTTGGTCGCATCATCACTACATGGCAAACATCATTTGTATCAGTTTCAAACACATTTGTCCAAATGGTACATTATCTTGACAGGGAGCATCTGATCGATCCCTGCCAGACGCATCTATACCGGGACGGTTTGCTGTCGACCGTTTCCTTTTTTGACGCCGTTATCCAGCCCGCGCTAATGGACGATGATTAATTTATGACCAGCATGTTTGACGAATATATCAGGGACGATAAAAAAGAGCCCCCAAAACCCGAAGGCTTACGTGCGACCAATCGCGGTAACGTTGTATCGTTTGGTGGCAGGGACATTTATACTGGTATAATAAGTTTCCATCACCGTCGATCTGTTTCGTAGCACACTGTTTTGCGTTTTCCATCAAAGTCAAAACAATGAAACAATGGGAAAATGTTGGGTTGCTACAAACGCTAACTGTTTTTACCGAACACATATTAACGAACCATTTTTTTTAAAACATGGTACCTCGGAAGGCACTAACACAAACCAAAAGAGGTTTGTTTTGCTTCTGGTTTCACCTTAATGATTCGGAGCGAATTCCAATAGCGTAGCATTTAAATCTTGCTGCAACAGCTCATGTTGCTTTTCTGATTATTTAACCATGAAAAATTATCCTAACCCAAAACAAGAGGTTGCGAACTGTGGAAACATATGAAGCGTGTATTATGGAATGATTTCAAGTTACGCCAATAGCACAATGAAAACAACAGTCAACAATGCCGGTTTAAAATTCCTCCAGCTTTATCAGGGAATGAAACATTTTTCGACAAAACAAACATAGCTTTGACTTCAAACAAAACGGCCCTTTCAAATTGATTTCTAAAACATGATCACGTGGGTTGTTAAAGTGATTGAGAAATGTGCTTGGAATTAAACAAGGTTACAATAACACAGAATGCAAACAACGAAAAACCACTCTTCTTAAAACGGTTGAAGAAACGGATCTGCACTGAAATGTATCAAAAATATGAAACGTGCTCTGTCTGAATGAGTATTCTGCATAAATTAATCTTTTGCAAACACACCTGGTGTGAAATCATAAATCTGAATCAAAATTTTACATGATGTCTTCCGTACCGTTACACCGTGAGAGGCAGACGCATTGCGTAAATAACTTCGCTCCCCCCAGAAGACAACGCTGCGGGGGAAGCATTGGCAGGGAAAGGGAAAGAGACGCTCCAGCACTTCCCTAAACCGAGTGCGAGCGCATCAGCATTCCCGTTGTCGCTGCTGCTGCTACGTCGCCGATGCCGATGGCCAGTTGTTGAAGCCACTAAATGGTGCAATAAATTCTCTAAATATTGATAAAACGATAACTGCGCCAGTTGAACAGATTCTAGAAGCACTTCTACTCGGCCCGAGACCGAGTCGCCAAGGCCCCGCGCCTGGAGACCTGGATGGAGCAGCCAGCGGTGAGGGCAACCAATCGAAAAGGTGTGCGGAGAAGCGGGGTAAGGAGAAAAAAAGTAATAAAAAAGCTGTACCCGACTTCCATTGATAAGCCATGATTTATTGTACTAGGACTTAGTTGGAAGGCATACTTTATAGCACAATTTGATAATTCATTAGTCAACGATCGAGAAGTTGTTCAAACAATCGCACGCCTCTAGGCACAAGATATGTGAACGACGCCCTGCCGTACAGTGTGCACTTCCGTTGGATCCGGGAGTAATATTTGAATCTGGTCTCCGCCAACGGCATTTCTATGTCAGTTGGCGGGCCCTTCAGTGTGTGGCCGGGCTTGAAGTGCTTGTTTTCCACTTCTGCTACTAGCGTCGGCTGGATTGGAGCTGCAGGGAGATAAGCGACAAATCTGTTTTCCTGTAGGCTTACAAAAAGGCCCACACACTGGCTCACATTTTTTGCCCGAATGGATCGTTAAACCTGATCTCCTGGAAGGTTTAAGAGTGGTTGGAGTTGCAAGGACCACACATTGGGAGCATCTTTAAAGCTTCGTATGTTACGAGAAAAACTGGTGTCAGTTAAAACAATAACGCAACACACCTTTAGCGGAAGAAACCGGACTTCTTCAAAGTAGATTGGGCAAAACCGGTTCTACGTTCCATGTAAGGTTGTTTTTTGTCATCGCTAAACCATCAACGTCTACGCAGCCAGTTGGAAAAAGTCCTGTGGACGATGGCAGAATCCTGGGAACACTATGGGTGGCTTTTGTTGTTTTCTTTAACCGTTTCGCAATGCTCATAAAAGTGGTCTTCAAGGACAGGTAGACCTTGCCGCAGTTAATCGTTTAAAACGTGTGAAACCCCTCACACAAGGCTACCCGTACCGTGGAGGAAAGGTTCCTTTTATGTTTTTTTATGCTTTAAAACGAGTCATATAAACCATGCCACCCATAACAGGAATTCTGGGAACAATATTATCTTTACCGGCAAAATTCAAACTATTCGAAAGCGTTTCCATCAGCCACAGGATGTTCGATCGGGGCCACTCGCGTAACGAACATCTTATCTGGAACTACACGCATCCACGCCAACAATGTATTGCAACGTTGTGCTAACGCTTGAAAACCGAGGAACAGGCCAGCTCACGGCGGATACATTTTATCACTGCTTTATCGGAAATGCGCAATCCGACAGAAGCCATCGCACGGAGCCATGTGGATCGACGGATTTTTACTAATATTTTCGATTGGCTCAATCGATGGTTTTATTGACACTGCAGACACCGGGTAAGTCCATATTGGCTCGCACAACGCCGGGCCGGAGCTTGGCGTAAGGCGCTCGGGCTGAGGAACTGGACGGGGCACACGAGTGTGCGGGGTATGGTATATAACTACGTACTCCAAAGGGACAGCACGGTGAAATTGGAGGGCGGACTGGATGGTCCCGTTTTATTGCCGTAGGACTCTCTCTCGCTCTCGCTCTCTCTTCCGCATTCACCCTTTCTTCGCCTGACAGGGGTTGATGTGGGAGATAAGGTGGCGCGTTATGTCGAGCAACATTGACGAACGCAGTTACAGATAGGTAATTCAAGCGATAGTACTCAACCATACGGCAAACTGGCATTGGAGGGTGTAATAACGATCATGTGAACGCCAATAAGACGAGCGCTTATCCATTCAACAATTTATAGGAATAAAGCTCTAAACCGAATGACATTGAAAAACATCATTCCAGTTTATAATAGAACCATGATGTGAAGTATGCTATATTGAGATAATGTAGTATAAGCTTTAGAAACAAAGGTATTTAAATTCATTTAAAGTATGGAGCGAATCGTTACCTCTTGGGCCCACCTTGAGCGGGAGGTCAGGCACGTCGTTGTAGCCGTTAGCACCGTTTGGAAGTCGCGGAACGGCCGCCGCCACGGGATGCAGCAGTCGGCGGTAGTGATTCACCAGCAGATCGTTGTTAAAGATGAGCGGCGAAAATCCGTTGGATGGGGGTGCCGCCGCTGTGGAGAAAATGATAAAAAAATCACCGAAAAGTGACGGTTAAATATCGTTTTACGTCTAAAATGGCACTCTACTGCTGCTCGTTCTGTGTTCGAAAAATCTCGCCCTCCAGGAGGAGGCAAAACGTGGCAAATGGCTTTGCTTTGATTAAGCAACCCGGCGGATGGAGGATGGAATAAAAAAAATGGTTGCTAGGAGACAAGACACAAAGGGGGGGGGGGGGACCAGCATAAAATGGAATGGAATTGAGAATGGAAACGACCGCAAGCGAAAGCAACCGAAGCACGCGGAACAGGGGAGCATCCAGAATGGAAAATGAAATGGGACATAATAATAATTCCATTCCACCACTTAGGCATCATCAAAATCTGGAGATTCTGGAGCGGAGTTAGCGAAACGCAACGCTACGATTTCTCCCTCCCCGAAAGGGACCACCGTCCGAGGGAATTGAGAAAGGAGAACGAAATCAGCACACTCCAAGCAGCGCCAAGGGAAACCTTCAAACAGACGCAGTTCCGCCAAAGTCCACTCCGAGGTGAAGCGTTTGATGCGGTACGAGATGGAAGAAAACGAAGAAAGAAACGCTGAGCTGCTTGCTTTTACTTAATTGAAAATTATTTTCATTCGTTCAGCTAACCGTATTAAAGCCAGGGCCAGCTCGGTCCACTCGAAGCCGCCGGCTCGCCGTTACTTCGTGCGACCATGGAGCAGGACACATGGCCAGCGGAAATGGCGCACACGGCGAGGCTGAGTGCATCACGGTTTGCCAGCCGAACAATCCATTTTCCCACTTCACAAACGCTCCTTCGGCAGTGATGGCGGCGGCGTCGGCGGCGGCGGCGGCATGTCCTCGAAAGCGCATGCTTAATGTCTCCCAGGGATGTGCATCGTTTCATCCCTTTTCGATGCTGCCAGCAGTCGGGGCCGTTCGTGGCGCAGAAACCGCTTCGCTCAAAAGATTCCGACATCGTCTGCGCGTCATCCTGCCCTGCTGGCGTCGACTCAGACGTAGCGTCTCGCTTTCCCTCGGCCATCAGAGCGGACAAGAAGTGCAAAAACCACCCCGAAATGCGAGATGCACTTCTAGTCCCTCGTGGCATTTCATTGCACGCGCATTCGCCTTTGAAGATTGTACCCGCCGAACAGGCGAGTGCATGCAACATTTTCATCGAGCATTTGATTTCTTGCGGCCAGAAAAAAGAAAAAAAACCGGTCATACAATCTTCCCCAACCAACCGGACGATACGGTGAACAACTTCCGCCGCGGTAAATCTCTTACAATTAACTTGTAGATGGAGCCACACTTACACAAAATGTAAGACACTGGCCTGGCCGGCAAACGATGGAGCACGATATAGGATGGCGTTGATGAAATCTCCTCACCGCTACGTCGTCGAAAGCGACGCCATTTCGTCGGCGCGTAGGGGATGACGCATCTACACTAGGGCAAGCAATCGCACCACGGCAGACCACTAGCACCATCAAGGTTATCCCGGGGTAGATGCGGTAGAACAGGGGAAAAAAGATCATCACGTACGTAATCTGAATTCTGGATAATTCTATTAGCACTAAATGGTGCAGCTGTGATAAGCAAGCCGTGCTGGAGATACGGTGAACGTGTAGAAGAAGATTCGCAGATGAAATAAATCCACTCCAACCTCACCATAGACTCCAGGATCGACTGGGGCAACAACTGGTTTCAATTGGAGGATTCTTTATTTGTTTCGATGCAGACATTTTGCGATTATTTCATCTTCAAAAAAGTAGCAGTATTAAGTAATGAAGAACAACATTCTCACACAATTTGCGTCGCGCGATGGGCAACGAAAAAAAGGAAATTTCTTGTAATTAATACGACACTAAACACTCAAATCTATGCTGTTTTCAATTACAGCCAACGCAAACAAAAATCAATTCCATCGGAACGTTCTGCACCCCGCCGAATAACATCGATTCAATCACTTCCCTGTATCGTGTCTCAGGCTAGAAGCGATTGATTAGAATGAACTGTTAATGAAATGATACTCAGCTCCCTAAATCCCATCACTAATCCGGAACAAAAGGTTGCTGTCTCCACCCAGCCTTTCACCGCCCAATATCCACTCCTTGTCGGCGTATGAATATTCTACTACCACGCGGGTCCGTCGGGGCTGAAAAAAAGGCAGCTGGAACGGAAGCAAAGCTCATTTATATTCCTGCTGCATATTCGGTATCAGGCTATCCGTGTTTCCGAGCGCTTCGTTATGCAGGATTTGCCGGTAAAAATCCCACCCCGCTCGGAGTTCTCGGGGGCAGGAGTTTCGCCGCGCCGGTCCGGTAGCGCTTGCAAATTATCGCTCCTTGCGTGTTCTCTTGATTTTTGCCCTCTTAGCACCAGATTCTCGACCCGGCGCGGAGTGTATGTACACTCAAAATTCCATCAGTGCTACCGGCGCGACCGGCCAGTACTTAATTCATTTAGGCCTTAATTAACTGCTATCTACTTTTAATACTGTACATGTAGATATGCTGCACCGAAAGCCGCCCGATTCAACTGCTTGAGAGCGGGGGTCTAAGTGAGAGGAAGGAACACAAGAAAAAAATGTTTGAAACACGGACTGGAATGGCCCTGGTGCGCCAAGTCAACGGCTGACCGACCGACCATGCTGCTGGTGATACCAAATCGTTTGAGGTTAGCTCACGTATCTACCCCGGCCAGGGACGGTTGCCCGTTGGGAGTATTTAATATCCGAGTACGCGGGATGCGGGGAACGCGGGACCTCGGGGAACCTGCGCGAATGTTCCAACATTGGCCTCAGCCATTTCTCCTCAGGGCGGGAGCATTGAATCAAGGATAATTTAATTACCAGAGATGTATGGAAAGACTCCCCGTCCACTTGGTTCCGAGGTTTTCTTGCTTCCTAGGCTGCGGGAAATTTAGTAACTGCTTGATTTTGGGCCCCAAAAAAAAAATACACAGACTATTATTCTCTTCATTTTCTTATGTTTGCCATTACCATCAGCCATCGTGAAAAACTGGTTTAACTGCAGCAAAGTACTCCCATGTGGCGGTTGCGAGACATTCGTCTTCCACGCCCACCGGAAATACGCTCCCAGGAAGGCTTTTCAATTTTTGCATAATTAACGGACACGCCCGGAACGCGAATCCTGTCAAGCGCGTGAGTTAGCTATGATTTACTGAACTTTCTCCGGATGGCGTAATGGCTCGCGTTGCCTCAATGTGGCCCACGTGCAGTTGAACGTAGGCTTTGCTTATTCTTTGCGTATTCTTCACCAAACTCTAGTCTAGAACCCCCTCGATGGTTTCGAGCACACCAGGGGGCCACTTGACCAGAGCCCGACGAGCAATTCGGGGCCTTCGCCTCCGATGATAGATGGAATAGAAAAGTTTGAAAGATTGTCGAAACACACATTTACGCGCACCAATTTGGGCGCTTGCTCTCACTTTCAAACACCGGAAGATATTAAAGATGTTACGAAATTGAGGGGGAAAAAAACACTCACTACAGCTCCATTGGAGCGAATGCCTCACACATGTCCAGCTGCTCTCGCTCCAAAGCGACAAATATATGAATGGAAAAGTGTCCATTAAATCGCTAGCAAACGCAAAAAATAAAAACGTTCGTTTGTATGTCTTGTGGCACGAAAAAACAATCTCCTTCAGCGAACGGGAAAAATCTGCATCCGGTATGCGAAAAGATGGTAGTGTTTTTCAGTTGATTTAATGGGCTTGGTGACAAAAATGTCTGTGTCAGAAAATAACCTCGATTCGCTCCCGAAGCCCCCTCGGAGGGCAAAAGTGGCACGGTAGCAATGACCAAAAAAAAAAAAAAACAATCACTGACGCCTGACCGGGAACATGCTCCATCGACTGCTGGCCCTGGCAAACGCCGTTCAGGCAACACATGTTTTCTGGCGCGAATATTTGTACGGATATTTATCAATGCCTTCTGCTGCATGGAAAGTATTGCAAACGTTTCACTGATGTCAGGTTAATCGAATTAAAATTATCTAACATTGTCTTCAATGGCCTTCCAACCTGCTAACTATTGCAGTGGAAAACCAAAGTTGTTTGCTCATGGAAACTTATATTGTAATAAAGGACATGCAACGAAGATACCACAACTCAAATTTGTCTTTTAAATTGAAATAATTAGGTAAATCTATTTCATGACATTCCCATCTCCACTACTCTAAGTCTTCTCAGCAACAGCGAACAGCAAAGATGATCACTTCTTTTGTACACTGCACAACAGATTTCGATCCCAAACGGTCGATCAATCTGGCAACCACTTGAAGCAGTCACGCACTGTACCGGGGCCAGCGTCACCCGATTCTCGCTCTGGTAAACATTCTCAAGCATGGCAATTCCACCCATTTTCAGCATGATCGTTCAAAAAATTATCCACATAATTGATGCGATACATTTGTTCGTTTGGCTCATTTGAAATATGTGTGTCATAAGATTTACAATTTTTTCTTCCGACCCCTGCAGAGACCACCGAACCTAAGGGCCGAACATGGGACGCGGTGAAGAGTAGCAAAAAAAACCAAGCTGGAATAAAGCCTATAAATAAACTTATCTAATCGTAGTTTTTCATTTCATTTTCACATCACCATTAACATTAACAGGCTTCTGCTGCTGCGGCGGCTCCTTCACTGCCAGACATATTGCATGTTGCTGCTGCTGCTGCTGGGTTTGTCACATTCCTTACGCCAGCTTGGCCTCGTTCGTGGTTCAGCATCTTATGGATCACATCCACGAAGAAACAAACAAAAAACACGATCCCCAAATGCAAGAAAACTGACACATTTGGCGCTCCATTCGAAGATGTGCTTAAGCTCTCACATATGGCAGCAATCGTAATGCTGCTCTCCTTTTTTTTTTTTTAGTTTAAGCATTATTTTCGACCTCTATCAACGGCACATTTTTCAGCTGATTCTTTTGCCGAACTCTTTGCAGAGGTCTAAAACGTGCGTATGTGTCCATGTGTGAGAGTGCTGGTTTTTCTACTTTGCCTTCACGACTAATTCAGTCAAGTTCAAGCTGTCAGACGCATGATGTTTCATTCATAAAATAGAACGACCAACAAACGGGAATCGCACACACACACACAAAAAAGCTAACCCATTCATAACCCATCCCTCCTGACGCGCACTGATGAGCCATTCATGTGGAGCACATTTTCTCAACATCGTGGAAAATCTCGCCCGAGCCGGCGATTTTTCACGCGCCAACACCAACAGGCACGTTGTGCTATAGCGTCGAGCATTCCCGGGTTGCAGTGACGCCTGTCGCTTGTTAGCCGGGCTGCAACCGGCCGAAACGGGGACCAACTCCAAGCTCGTCTGTAATGACTGTCGTAATCGCTGACAGTTTGTTTACAAATTTTCTCGAGGCGCTCTAGGTCGTGATTTATGGAATTTCATTTAATGAGCTATTAATTATGATGGGCTTATTAACCGCCCTGCGCTCGTCACGCTGCGAGCCGCGTTTGGGAGATGATGAAGTGCGCCCGAGAATGGAGGTGCGGGGCGCGATGGTGGGAAAGCCATCCTCTAGAGTACCGAAAAGGAGATCGGTTTGCCGCGTTCACCGGAAAAGCGACTCCGGCCCCAGGAAGCGGAAGAACGTGCCGTAGAAGGGTAAATAATTGCGATGAAATTAAAATGAAAATTCACCATCCCCATGAATAGTAACGAACGGATTATTACTAATTCGTTCGGCTGGCGTATTATTTTCCACGCAATTAAAACAGGACCTCCGTCGCAACCGGTTTCCCGAAACAATCACCTATCCCGGCAAACCGATGAAGCGCCCGGGCAACAGGTTCATAAATAATAATTAGCATCAGAAGCTATCAGAATGCATGAGCATTTAAACTTTAATTATCACTTGTTTGACACTGACCATCTGTTGCGTGCCCTTCCGGCAATGATCCGGGGCGTATTGTTCCCATTTGGCAACCCCAAAACCTTACTCCTTCCAGTGCAACTCCCAAGACGACGGCGACGTACGATGACGTCTGGCTGGACCAACCTAGTTGGAGAAGAACTTTGCCTCCATCCATCACAACCGTGTCACCCCGAAGCAGTGCGTGTTATCTAAACAGCCACAAACTTTCGGAAGGTCTGCAAGAGCACGGGAATGGGCTTGTGCTCACCTCGAGTCCTTCATCACAACGCTGGTCAAGGCTCGAGCTGGTCCAAGTGTGTCCAACCCGTACCCCGCCGCTGTTCGGAAGCTGCATCTAATCTTATTCCCAGCATCCCTCCTTTCCTTTTACTGTAGGTGTATATGTGCGTGGCTAAACCTCTCAACGCCCCGGAATATCCGTGTTCCTTCCGAGACTCACCGTCTGCAGAAGTGGCATGAAGATAGCGTCGTTCTGTTGATCGAGTCTCGTGCATGCCGTGGTGAGCCTGGCGTCTCTCTTTTCGGACCGTCCGACGCTTCTCATGTCACACATGGTGTCAACTGCATGCTGTAACGATCCGGATCACGACGCCCCGTCTCCACTGGACACCCATCAATTATTGGCTGTTTAGGGTTTTGAGTAACAGCTTTTAATTTATTCCTCCCCAAGCCCGGGAGGCTGGCCACCCGGGGACGGATTCTGGTCACATTTGCGTGCGACACTCGGATGGAGGGGAGCAAGTCGCGGTCGAATGTTGACCAGGTCCATGTGTGGCGAAGGGGGAGAATGTGTTTAGCGTCAAAGTAAACAACGCTTGATTCGATCATACCGCGCTGGAAGGGGGATGGCAGTCCGAGAGGTGCGAAATGGAGGGCCAACTAGCAGGCGTACAATTGACACAGCCAAGGCGAAACTTCGCGCAGTTGACTTCGGTGCGAGACTTCTTGCCGGACAAATTAGTGGCGGCCCTATGCCTATTCGTTTGCAATAAACCAGAACCAATTGACGCGTCGCACTCGTGCACGTCCTACAGCCGCACCTCAGAAGTACAGCTATCGCCGACGCCATCAAGTTTCTGCCTTCCTTTTGGAGTCCGGATTGTGTGTTTCAAGTTTTGGATTTTCTTCTTTGACTCCAGTTTGTCCTCCTTGTTTTTTGTTTCTTACCCTATATCCTGCATCTCTTCCCGAGCACTTCGGGTGATAGAAGCCGGTACCTTTTTGAGGGCCGAATCATGTGCGAACGCGTCCGCTTCGACTCGTCGACACCGTCGTCCTGGGATGGCGGCGCACTGGGAAACATGTACACCTCGCAAATGGCACAGCGACGCCATGCCATGCTTTGGTAAGTTATGCTGTTAGCATATCGCAATGTAAACATGCTGTTGCAATAAACGCAAATGGTATCGAGACGAAAAACTTGCTCCACACCTATCGCCATTTGCTTCGGTCTGGCCCTTCGGTGTCGGAGAGACGTTCCCGTGGAGGGTCTCTCCGTGCCCCGCCGGTGTCGTTACGTCGACGGTTTCGCGATATTTCCTCGTGGAAATTGCAAAACAACGGAAAACCGTACGACAAGGCTCGAGGACAACAGCTCGCAGCAAAGGCTAGTGTATCGATAAGGGTTGTGTATTTTCTTGTATCTGCTTCTTCACACTCCGCTCGTAAGCCAAGCACTAAAGTAAAAAAATAACATAAATGTCTTACCGGCATGTGACGATAAGCTATAAAGATGCATCAGAGCGTGATAAAGTGTCTTAATGAAACGTTGAGATGGAAAACAAACATTACTTGACAAGATGACAACATCTCCAACCGACCCAAGAAGTTTTAGTTAATATCTAAAATTAGATAATGCTTGAGCATATCACCTTTAGGACTTATGCTGATTGTAGTGTAATCGATCCCTTGAGTAAGAAGACTTACAAGAAAATGTTTACAATGTATGTTTCAAAACGTTCAGATTCGTTTTATGTTTGCTTCCGATGTTTGGGGTTTTTTGGAAGATTGTATCCCACACATCAAGCCGCGCCTTACGCATTGCCTTAACTGAGCAATGTTGCTTCCAGCAGCTAATATTTGCATATAAATAAAATGTCATCCGAAGAATTGATTCGAGCAAACGTGCCTGCTTAATTCCTCCCAATCTTCACTGGTGGGGAAAATGGGTTCTTTTTCACGCAGTCTGTGCTGTTTGTATTTACTTTTAATTTCGAAATGGTTGCATTTTCGGCGAATCGACGATGATTAAGATAACAAGGAATGGGTTCGCGCAGCTTGAGTGTACTTTAAGTGTGAATGAAATAAATTTACATCGGAGTAAGATAGCAGATGCAGAATAATTTCTCCTCAGATTAAATGAACTTGCTGGGCAATTTTCATCGAAAGTAAGAAGATTAAAGTAATTTTCACGATGTTTTAGGCCAAATATAGTCTCAATTTTTCCCCCACTTCCTAAAGTAAATAATTTCACATGGAATTTTCGGTATCCCTGGCTCGTTTTCCACCGTTACGACGCGCCAAAAAAATAAAACCGAGCACGGGAGGAGTTTGAAATTTAATTTATCAAAAACAATATTTCATCATCACATGCCAGCGTTCGTTGTTCCGCTGAAATTAGGCAACCGAGAGACCTCGTCGGCGTCCGTCCGAGGAGTGGACCGAAAGTGAAGGAAAAAAAATCAAACAGAGACTTTTCCGCTGGCAATCACTCCCGGAAGCGGAAAAAATCCCATAACGGATGGGGATTTGTCTGTCTGTCCCTTCCGCGGGACCAGCCGGTGGTTTTTCCTCGTTCGCCTAGTAGCGAACAAGCGAACAAAAAAATCATCATAGTTGAAATTCCGCGTAGCAGGTGTGGGAAATATTTGGGTGGAATGGTAAAGGGCGAGAAGTGGCAGAACGGAAGAGGTGCTCGCCAACGCAGCAGCGTACTATTAAATCTCTCCTGCAGCATTCGCGCATTTCCATGGAACCGTGTGGACGTGTACGTGTGAGATGAGTGGATTTTTCCCCTGTCCGTGCAAATTCACTCCGTCACAATTCCCATAGATGCCAGTGTAGCATGTGTGATGGAAGAGCAAAACCACGTTTAAACGTGGAAATGACAAAAAATTAACAAACAATCCCCAAAAATTCGCATCCGGTACCGTGTCAGCGAGGACGGTTTGGATTCTCCCGGCGTTCCCACACCGCCCCGGAACTCGCCCAGAATATTTGACGACAGCGGACGGTGCAATTTGGATCTGCATCCTGCCAACCGGTTCAATCTGCAGTTGGAAACGTGGCCTTTCAGCCCGGTTGGCAGTCGAGCGGGACAATTACAGCGAGCAAAATCCCAGTACTTTTTTTTTTGCTTTATTACTTTCCAATGCCCGAAATCCCCCGTCGCGTCCATGTGCACGTCCGGAGTCTGGGAACGCAAAACAACTCCGACCAGCTGCATGAAATGGATCAAGTGCTTGAGTGGGGCTCGGTGGAACTCCCGACGATTTTTGGATTCTGTTTGCAGTTTCTGGTGGTGTGGCCCTTCGTCCACTCTGCCGTCCTGCAGACAACCATCATCGGGGAGGACCGCACCACTGCGCGACACTGACAGCGACGTAAGGTGGCCCAAAAAAAATCCCCCCAAAAAGCCCACTGCGTAATTATTTTTTCGTCATTTTTAATTAACTGTAGCTTCAGCGTTGCTCGAAAAAAATATTAAAAAAAAAGACCAAGCAGCTAATTCACACCGAAGAGATGATACAATCCGTAGAGCCAGCGAAAAAATCCTCCGCCGGATTACAGTTGAAAAATTTATGGATTAAGGCTTTTTCCGGCTTTGTCGTGCTGTCATTTCAATTTTTTGTTACTCTTGTAATTTTTTTTTTTTTTTTTTTGTACGCAGATGGGGGGAGAACTTTTCCTTCGATTCAATTTCCGCAGGCCGAACGCGCTTGGATGGGAATCTGGCCGCCCCCCTGGAGTTACTAGAGACTGCGGTGTCGCGGGATATGAATTATGGTTATGTTGACAGAGTCAATGTGCGAGGGACGGAAAATTGCACCGGACCAATGGCACTACCGGGCCGAAAATGGTGGCCACTTTTCTATCGAGTAGAAACGAGCATTTTTAAGTAAATTATTTTTCGAAAACATCAGCTATCCATGAATGTAAGGAAGTTGTACATATAATTGGGGACACTCATACTAGCACCAGTTGCAATTAATGTGTGTTTGACCGGTACAATGGTTTTCATGGAATGAGATAGCCTCATGTTACTTGAAATCAATTTCAATTGACACTCATTCAAAGCAGAAAATTATGGACCACAACCAAAAACTACAAATAACCTAAACAAATTACACAGTCGAGAACCAACTTGTAAACCTAGCATGAACTAGCTTAGAAATCAAATTTAATTACAAAGAATACTTCATGTGACAAAAATCGTTTTGATGTTGCTCTTTTAAATTATATGTGAATACTGGAAAACCTAAAGAGAACCTCAGTGGTCAATTAAGTAAAACATGAGTTCTGGTGCCTTTCTTTTACATTCAATTGCCTCTTAAACGCATATTTAGGTAACTGTCCACTTGCCACATGCATCGTACAGAAAAAAATAATCATCGAAACTGCTCATGACTTCAATAATAATTGATTTCAATGGCGGAGTAAGAAATGCGCCGGCGCATTGTCGATAACGATGTTCTATTTTGTAAGAGAAAAAAAAAAAGATCCTTGCTAACAATGCTTGAATCGATGCATCACTAGCCTCGTGACGCATTGTGCATCAATGAGGTATAATTAATGACTATTTTTGAAAAGTTCAGATAGTATAAATGTGTTTGGATGCCAAACATGTCGTAGGATAATAGATTGAAAATGTTTGAATTGAAAGAAAACTACTCCAAAAATAATATATCATATAATTAATTTTTTTTGAGTATTTAATCAGTAATCTTTTCAATAAAACTATGCAAAAAACACCTGCTTATAATGCTCGAAATTGAGTGTGACCCTTTTGTTGCCGAGCATTTCTTAATACGATTTTATCACTTTTTCTCACTTACCGTCGGCTTTTCCTCTCGGCATCACCACCTTAAAAGCACTTGTCGTCGACGGACCGTTGCCTCCACCATGACCGTTCCCCGTCGGATGGTTTGGCGACGTCAGCAGCAGGCTGGGACTCATGGGTCGCGAAATGTTGGCCCCACCATTTACGGAACTTCCGCCGCTCGCTTCCTCCGTTACGCCCGACGCTCTGGCACTCGCCGCACTTTTACCACCGTTCAACCCACACATACTGCTATTGTTATTGTTGTTATTGTTGCTGTGGTTGATGTTATTGTTGTTACTACTTCCGTGACTGGTGGTTCCACCGAGCCCGGCCGAGCTGACGTTCACGTTTATATTGTTCACCTTAATGTTCACCATGGTGACACTAAAGTCCAGCGGTAACTGCGATTGCATCGACTGCAGGGAAGATGATGGCACCGATGCTTGGTGCGTCTGCGGTACGTCACTTACTTCCATCATTTGGACTGAATTTGGCTAACACTTCACGTCGCGAAAATCCACCGCACTTGGTTCCATTCGGTTCAACTGCTTGCAAAATGCAAGATAAAAATCTGTCCCATCGCCTTCGCAGCACCGAGTACGGCAAAACTTTTATCTAATGGATTAATATAATTCAATCAACGGAATCAATCGGCACCTTTTTTGACAAAATATTTCGACACAGCACACATTTGTTTCTATTCCTTTCCGAACAGACTGCTCGAAACGGTTCGTTCAACTCGCACGCAAAACGTTCGACGTTGGTATACACAATTGTGAACGTGTCGCGGACGTTGCACTTTCTTAGAATCACGCGCGCGCTTCCTCGCCAAAGTTCGATTCGCTACTGTTTCGAACGTTCATTCATGTGGGCTCGGTAAAGATTCAATCATTGCCGCTGATTCCACGGCCAGTGAGGAATGAGTAATGTTGTTGATGAGAACGGACCGTCGTCTTCCGCAGGACCCGCGCGCTCTACTGGGAGCAGCCACACACACACACACGCACACACTGTTGCAAGCACTTTGTCTCGCTTTATCACGCCGGAGCCACTCCACACTCCAGCTGGTAGCAATGGCTCCCCAGCAGCATGGAAGCTTCACCGTTCGAGCACTTTCGAACACTGGCGACTACGATTCACCGCCAGCCAGCCAGCGCCTTGTTCGTCCTGGTTTTTCCTAAGGCGTATACTTCGACTCCTCGCCGATCCGATCCGCGTCCGGTGGCTGGGTGCGACCGAATAAGACCTACCGGAGTCAAAGCTCAAGCAATCCGAAACGAGCAAACACGCCGTGCGTAAATGAAGTGGTTGGTTTTCCGGCCGAGCGCCGATGGAAGTGTAGTCCCGCGGCAGCACACGCGCGCGTCTCGTTCGGAACCCTGTCAAGCACTGGCGAAATCGAGCACTGATAAGCGCTCTGGAAGCGGGTCCCCCGGTCAAACAACAAGAATCAACAGATTTCAGCCGCACGCGACGCTGGCCACGCCCCCGTGCCGGAACAGTATTTCCCCCATTTTATTTCTCGCAGCCCGAGCGCCGCAGGCAACTCTCGCCTACTCTTTCCGGCCACCGGGGGAAAGGTGGAGTCAGCGCATATCAGCTGTCCAGCTGCTTGGCGCTCCTTTTCTCACTGCTGACGATCGAAAGCGACGGCGCTAGCTCTTTTTCTCGCTGCCATCGCGCGGATGGCTTCGCGCCCGCTCACCCCTATTTTTTGTGTGTGGAAAAGCGTGCCCGCGGTTGTCGCGCAGTGTTGAACAGCAACAAGCGGGAGGAACACGCATACACACGCGGAAACGATGATCGTTAATGATGGTTTTACTTCCGCTGTGTCTGTGCGTGGTAGATGGAATTCCAGGCGCACACTAGGATATGCTGACTTTGCGTGCGACAGGAGCGAGGCAAGCCAAGACAGAAAAAGAGGGGCTGTCAGACGAATCAGATGCTTTTGAAAACAACCACCACAGGGTGGGTCTGATTGTTCTCAGACTCAAAACATATTTAGAAAAAAAAGAAACATGCCATGAGAAAAATTAAATCAGCATTTTGTATTGTTTTAGTCAAAAATTATGTCTGGGAAGTGAAGTGTGTATGTGTGTGTTAGACACCAGTTATAAGTTTTCATGTAAAATAAACACTCGTTGCTGCATGAAATTGAATATCATTAACAATCAAACATCCAGGTTTAGGAGTATATCTATTTCGACCAAACGGGTCATTTTGACCCAAGCTTTTTAAGGCGTAATAACTTTGCCAATTTCAAACAAACAAAATGTCGATCTTGAAGCGATTTAAGCAATTTAAGGGCTAAAATTTTGAAAAATGCCCTAAAATGCATGTTTTTATTGCCTTTCTAGTGCACATTCTTTTCTGATTTAAATTGTTTTATTTTTCAAAAGTTAAAAATATTTTTCTTCATTTTTTATGAAGCTCATAAACTCGATGTAATATCATTTCTACCGAGACAGTGGGCAGGCCATGGGGAGGAAACAAATTCTAAATGGATCAAAAGAAAGGCAACAAATGTGCCTTCCAAACACCCTTTATTGTAATATGATTATAAATATGTTTAAGGCCGGTGTCATTGCTCCGTCGGACACTTTTTAAATCGGACGATATGTCAAATTTTTGTATGGGATTTGACAGATGGCAAAATCGGCCGATAAAAATCGGCCGATTTAATCAAAAAAAATTGATTCAAATCCCATATAAAATTTGACATATCGTCCGATTTAAAAAGTGTCCGACGGAGCAATGACACCGGCCTAAAACTTATGAAGTTGTAACGCTTTGAAAAGTTTGAGTCGAATGGCCCTCTTAAAACCTCTCTCTACTTCTACCCTCTCAGCGTAGATTAACCCAAAAAATGTTTAAGTGTCAAACCAATGTATCAAACCAAACCAAAATTTCACCAATAACCAATTCTAAAGTTTGTTAAACACGTTATTTGTTCTTTTTAAACGATCAAAACACCATTCGTCAGAGCAGTGTTCCTTCAAGTGATACGAACAAATCTATCTCGTATCTCAATTCCTTATTAGTCTAGCTTTACGGATATTTGCTAAGATTTGATCACACGCGCAATCTTTCGAATTTTATTCCTTTTATTTGCTCATAAATGGCATTATGAGTTTTTCCGCGAAAGCGACTTTTATGTGATGACTTGTATAATTTGTTTACAACCTTTTTTTTATCAGCTGGAGGGCAATGGAAATCATTTAACAGCCAGTTAACGATGCTTCCCTAAAGCCAAAGCCAAAAACTGATTTGATTGAGTAAGATTGGGTGGCAATGAGTCGCGAAAAAGCCCCACACTTTAGCGGGGGCCAATCAATACACAGTCGACCAGGACAGCAGATGGCTTTCCTAGATTTCAATGCGCGGCTTAAATCTATCTCGCAAGCAATCGAGAATATCTGTCGGCGGAGTACAGTACAAGAAGCAATGGCTCTTAGATAACAGCCTGGCTCCAACCCGACCGAGGTCCAGTGATACGAATTGGAGATTGTCTTTGCTGTTGTTCATGTTTTTTTTTTTAATTGCACAATCAATTCCAACGCTGCTCGCGATTGTTGTCAAATCACGATGTGCGCAAAGGCCCAATGATTTTTCGGTCAAGTGTAGTAAAGATAACGTGTACGAGATCGTAAGATGCGATGAGGTGTGTAGCTTGATGCAGTGGAATTGTAACAACTTAAACAGGTCGAGGGCGATTTGTCTCAAACATTCAAAAGTGGCATACTGCGGTTTGCAGGTGTATCAGTGGAGAGAGAAACGAAACACGAAAAGAAAAGCAAAACACGTGAAAGTGTTATTAAGTAGTGTATGATTGATAATCGCCATTTTACTAGATTAGATTCAACGTAACACTGACCTTCAACACATAGTTTCACTATTTAAAAAATATGAATAAATTCCCCAAACAATTAGTTGAGATTAAAGAGGCATACTATAACTATCGAACAGTTTAACTCTTGAACTATAAAGTAAGTTTAAAAGCAATCGAAGGGTTTGATATTCTGTAAAATTTTGACATTTTTTATAGTTATAGTTTATAGTTAATAGTTTATAGTTTTTTTTACGGTCGATATATTAGCACGTTTTGTTTTCCTCCTCAGCGTTCTCCTTCAGCGTAATCCTCGTTATTTCACTGTAAACCATTCAGGACATTAACACTATCCTGATGGTCAATGATGATGATAAGTCTCGCCACTTACCCCTACACAGGTTTGAGAAGGATGAAGGTTTCTTAAGATATTAAATGTATATCATCAAACAAGAGGGGGCGTTGGGGCATTACTCAAGAACGTTCGCATCAAACTCTCTTCTCTTTGGACAACAGTCTCCATCAATTGCACAAAGAGGTACATCTTAAATTTCCAAAAGAGGACCACTTTCCGGAGTGAGGTAGGTATTTTCGTACTGTTTCCGTTTACACCGCCAATTATCAATGGATGATAATGTGGTGAAAATGATAATGTGGGACCTGATCCTGTTCCTTGCCTACAACGGTCCCGAACAATCACCTCGGAAGGTAAATCGTCGAGCCCCCCAAGGTTAACGAGGCACTACTCTCCGGAGTGTAGAAGGGTATTTTTGTTCTGTTAGTAGTTTACACCCCAAATTACAATTGGTTGATAATGTGGTACCACTATAAAAAAAAAAAAACTCAAAGGCCAGACAAGTAGACTCTTTCATTTAATTAGGTTAAATTAAAAAAATCCCTATTCATTTTTTTTTCTTATTCTCACCATAATGAAAGACCATGTTGACAAATGCAATACTACGGGCTCAATAACTACAACATTTACATAAATACATTACAACATCCAAGCACAGCGTCAGACTACCCGCTTCAATCGATATTTTGTTTCTCGATATCGAATCAGACATAAGATTAAGTTCATTTTAAAATAAATTTAGCTGAGATGTCCCCACTACATTGCAAGTCCTTACACTACTTCCTAACCTTTTTGTGTGCGTTATCACATTGAAACTTCTATTCTTGAGCTGAAAGGCAGCATTTGGTAAGCTGCGTGAAATCATAGTTCCCAATATCGCCACCGATGCTGCTCCTTTGAAATCCAATATCATAATAACTGGCTAATCGAATTGGCAAAGAATCGGCGTCTGCTTGATGCACCGCCTCGACGACAGTGATCGGTAGCTCATCATTGACTATCGATCAAACCAGGCCCCCCAAGGCACCCCCGATCGTCCGACTTATGACGCCATATGCCTTTTGCGAATCTTCACACAATCAGCCACTGTTTTCTGCACGGCCGGATTTTGCAAATGCTGTGCAAAATTCTTTTGCGCTATATTAAATTTCAGCCCAATCAATCACTCAACGCTGACAACAAGCCGGTCGCCGGGGGAGCTTCCGTCGGGGTCGGGTCTCTGCCGCGGGTTGTGCGTGGCAGTTTTGCCAAGTCTTTTCGTCGCCGTTCGCGGACCACATGTGCCCACCATGTGATCGAACTGAAGAGTTGAAGAAAAAAAAAAACGGAGTTCATTTGAATAAAACTACCGGAGGAAGGGTTCCGCAAACCGGGGCCGACCGCAAGAAATGTGATTGAAGTTCCTTCGCGTCCATGCGAAACGAGTCGCACCGGCTCGGGCAGTAACAGACAAATGGCCAACAAGTGTGTCAAGTGTGCCATAGGGGTGTGATGTTCCGCGGTGTGCCGAATCTGGACCGGCCGAGTAATTCCGCGCTATTATCGGCTTTGCTTTCCGAGCGCCAGCGCCAGTAGCATATTGGAACCGTGTAATTTGGCCTCGCACAGAATACGATTTAATCCTTTATCTTATCGCGGTTAGCATCGTGCCCCGGTCCCGCGCAGCTGGCAGCCCGACCGCCCATCTTTCGCTGGCCTAATTTTGGTCTATTCTTTCCAGCGGGGAAAGTGCATCCCTCAACGTGCCTCCGATAGAGCGCTGAAGAAGGGTTGAGGTTGAGCTGAACTGAGGCGTGAGGTAATCGCCATCCGGTTGGTGTTTGGGCGCAGAACGAGTTCCCCCTTTCGTACTACCGGTGTTGTCGGAGACGGAAGCTTGCTCAATTCTTTTGAAGAAAATCTGCCGTTTGGCGTTTAGAGCAAACATATCGTTCGGCTAATTATAGTGCATCCGGATGCAAACATGCCTCCGACCGTCCCTCTAATTATCTCGAAAATGAGCTAAAGGTACCGTAGGGGATGGAAAACATTTGTCACCATGTTCGTCACCGCGCCGTTCAATGATCCCGCATCGTTCGGGAAGGAAGGCAGTGGCAGGATCATAAAGACCACCAGCGCCTTCGATCGACTGGTGCGATCGATGCGTTGATGAGTTGATGTCTTGTTTACTTTTTATTGAGTATTCATTTAAAAAGGCATAACTCATTAATTAGACGTGACCAAATATTGTCGTAAAAAGTCGACATGGTTCCCGTAACGCGGGCGGCAGGCACCCACTGGTTTGGCGGCGTTTTATTAAATAATCCCGGTGCCGGTTTCGGTGCTTCGTCCATTGCAGGAAAACGGGACCCCTTGTGTATCGCCCTCGTGCATATCCTCCGAGGAGGCGCCTTTATGCACCACTATTTCGCTTGGTGATCAATTGATAAATGTCGACCAGCGCCGGGGCGGAGGGCAGCGAATAGATTAACCGGTGACCACCAGGACCGGGCCTGCGACCGGATCGGAACCAATCGATTGGGCAATCCCACCGAGGAGACCCGTGCGCCACGTGACATCGTGACTTTTTTACGACTTTTTTGTTTATTGGACATCCTGCCGCCCAAGGCAAGGCGAACGGCGGCGTAAAAGTCTCACGCCTGGCCACACCAGTATGAAGTGCCTAACAAGGACCGTTGTTGGAGCTGGGTGTGAGGGGTCCCTGGGACGAAACAGTTAGGACACAATTTGTTTGTCTCGGAGGGAGGGTGTCTGTTGGCAAAAGGAAGTTGACATAAATCATACAGAAATATGTACAACACGCTACTGATTACTCGTAACTACTGCGCGCTGCGATGTCTACATCGCGAACCATTGTTGTCACGCTTCAATTATTCGATTCATAGTTTCCGGTGAAACGGATTGCAGTACATTGTGGGACATTTAACTAAACATGTCTGAGCTTAGCTTAAAGCACCATGAATGCATGATGTTATGAACCGAAGACAATTTTCCGGCTTTATTCTATCTACTATCTGTTCTATCTACGAACATATTTAAGACGAACCTTGATGTAAAGATCTTTACTACATTTCACTCGTAACAAGGGTGCATTTAAAGAGTCATTTCAACAGCCAGGATTTGAGTTCAATGTTACTTGCATTATATCCTTTAACCATCCTGGAACCTCTATTAACATTTGACACAAATGCGTATCTAGTATAAATAAAGGATAAATAGCCGCGAATGCATTACATATTATACATTTTTCCCGACTGTTACTACAGGTTAGTTCATCCTAATTAGTTTGATACAAGTGATTGTTCTTCTATCACTCTTACTCTGTTGCTCTGTAAATTATTTTTGTGTCTATTTGAATCGAATTCACAACACACACAATTTTAAAGCAATTATTTTTTAGCTCATGTCGTTTTTGGCCGAAAGTATGGATAAGGATTTTCCCTCCCCGAGATTTTATGTTTGAATTTGAAACTTACATTCAGAACATATAGCATGATTTATCGTTCGGCGATGGGTTTTCCCTTTCCACTGCATTTGATCCCATACGCTGGTCAGTTTTCTTGAACAGTCGACGCAACCGTTTCAATTGAATAATTACGCTTAATTGCTCCAAAAGAAATCATCGCACCCTGCTTTCGGTATTGATTAATTAAAAGCGCGCTACAGCGTTGCACACAACAGTTACACTTTGTCTGGCTGTGCGATGAACCCTTGGGAGTATCTTCACAACGAAATCGGTTTCCTTAACACCCCGGGGCTGGGGCGGGCAGGGACACCCATCCAAACCGACACATGCACATCATGCACCCCCCTAATGCACCCAACATGATGTTGAATCCATTCCATCAGCAAGCTCGGAGATTTTCTAGCACGACGACGACGACGGCACGACGAAAACAAGAACTGTCTGCTTCACGACGCGATAAAAAAAGTTGATGCGACGAGGAAAACGAAACCTCCCCACCATCATATAACACGGCGCAATTCGTCGTTTCGTCCAGCGATCCTTTCCCCGGCCGTGCCGTTTCAAGGGTTCGCCGCCAGGAATCTAGGGAGATCAATTAAAACAGATAGGATGATGATACGTTGTTCACATGATGTTGATATTCCTGTGTGTCTGTTTTCATTTCTCTTTTTTTTTTTTTTGCTTTGTCCCATTGTGCGCCTTTGTTTCACTCATGCCCTCATTTAAAGCCCCCTTCCCTCACCCCCCATCCCGGATCGGTGTGACTCGCACTGACCTAAACTAACACCAAACGCGGGACGGGATTGCGGTACTCTGTTCGGCCGTACAGGACGTCGCCGCGCATCCAGTGGCAACATCTTGATTTGCCCTCGCACTGATGCAATCCGCTTTCTGGTCGGGTCCCTCTCCTGTCCCTCTGGCTGCCGCAGCTTACTTCCTTCCCGAGCCGTGCCGCCTCCCGCGGGGTGCATTCGAGTTTAATCAGGGTGTTATAAAATAACATTTACAGAAAATTTCTTTTTAATTCGAATTTACTGCCATGTCATGTGGACCGATGCGGGCCAGGGATGATGATGATTGTCTTGTTGGCCGCCAAGGGCGCCGTGTCTGTGGTTGTGGCTTCAGAGACGGCACGGCGCATTTCTGCAGCGATGCAACTGCATTAGGTTAGGGTCAATGGCACAGACGGTGCAGGTAGCGATTAACAAGGAGCATGTTGCAAGCGCACTTAAAACCAACGAACGAAATAAATATGAGCAATAATTACAAGAGCATTTGTCCATTAGGAAGGTACGATGAATAAATTTAACTATCAAGAACTCCTTATTGAAGCTTGTACAAAAGTATATCCTGAACGACTCCAAATAAACGTGTAAAATCTACCTGAACGAATATCCAAAAAACAGAATCGCAAACCCAATAAGTACCATGAATAGAAGCCAAATTCAAATAACTTTAATGATAATGTTTTAAATCATAAGAAAAACATCTCTATAATACAATATTTAATGTTGTCACAAAATGGCTCAACACAAAGTTCTGACAAGTCAAATAGATGCTCCTCAAATTCTGGGTCAAGTTTGGTTCCTAGGCTCCTAGTAGTCCTCTGCGAAATCATCCAATGTCTGAGGTCGAGTTCAGCCGGACAACGTTAGGAGCTCAGGAACCATTACGACAAATGGTTAGGCTTTACATTTTAATCACCCAAAATATTTGTTCATCTTTTAGAGATTTGCATTCGGCCGTGGGGATCCAGATCCAGGATCCAGACTTAAGATTTTTATGTACGGTATTTTTTGTTTTTTGTTGTAAAATAAATAAATAAATAAATACAAAAATACATGTGGATAGAAATGTTTAGCAATTCATTTTTTTCTGAGCAAAAATAATGTAATCTCTTTGGCGTGGTTGTAACATACATTTTCACTTGTCCAAACGCTCCAATCCTTCCACTAACTGTGACTATTCACTTATTCAGTTGCAGGCCAACACTCTCACAACAATATCGCCACCAGAAGAGAGAGAGAGAGAGAGAAATAAAACGAAAACTCTCTCGCCCCCATCATCAATCTTGATTAATTGATCGTGAATTAACCGAGCCTAAAAAGCAACAGGGTCATCGGTGGAAATCTTTCGCCTCGCGTTTCGCTGGAACCACGCGGTGGAATCCACCCGCACCGCAACCGTTGCTCGGCCGGGGACACGGCCAGAAAATTGTATCATCGCAGCGGACGATTGCGGCTTTAAAAGAAATTAGCTTTGCCCAACTCGATAAAATCGATCACGCAACCACCGAAAGCGCATACGGAGCGCATTTGCGCACGGCCATCTCCTAGGGGCGTTGCGTGGGTGTGTTGAAAAAAGGGTCCCCTTTACGCGTCGGTTTGTGTGTGTGCCATGAGAAACACTTCGGAAAGCGGTCATCGATCAATCCGTTGTTGATTTATTTAACCGAACTTGAAATTCTAACGCCCGCACGGTCATCTCATTTTTTGGACTTTCCCGGGAAGGTTCCAATTGTGTTCAAGTTTGCAGCGCATTGGGGAAGAATATTACTACCGTTTGTTTCAACCACGAACAGTTGATCCTCTCCTATCTTCACAACCATTTGAGGCACAAAATGAAATGAAAAAACGAAAACAAATCCATAACGCACCACAGCTCACGGCCAAACGGTGTTGGAGGGAATAAATCGTGGATCCATTAGCGCGGTGCCAAAGATCACTGGCTTCAATCTAAATTTCAATTAGCTGCAACTAAGATTACAAACAGTTTTTTTTTTTTGTCCCGAGGACGTTCGGCGAGTGAGCAAAGCGTTGCGAGAATCTTGCCGGTCGGTCTGCGCTGCTGCTATAGTGCGACAAACGACAACGCGGGGTGACAGTGACGAAACTGCGACGTCGATGAGCTCATCGGGGACGCCACCGCTGACGGATCTGAACCGTCCGACGTTCGGCAATCACACGGCGAAGAATGGCACACGGAGAACTACGCGAAGAGTCCCTGCAAGGCCCGGAGAATCGAAACGGAAGCTTTCGAAATAAATCTCAATTGGTGGCGTTGTTTTTCACGCTGTCTAAAATAGAAAAAAAACGAAAAACAAAACAAGAAAAAGGCAGTTGGTTCTCATGCTCCCAAGGCACTACAAATGCCTCCCTCGCTCGTTCTCAGACGCATGCCCTCTCCCCCTCCTTGGGTCGGGGGCGGGAGATCGGTTTCGCATCGCGCTAGCCAAACCCTTACTAAACCGGGCACCCGCGGGTCCCACTATTCGCCGCATCCGAAGTGAAAACAATTAAAACAACCAATTAATCAATTTAGCAAATGAATCAAAATTAGTCGCCTGTGAATCAGTGGAGCAGCAAAGCGGTCGGTTTTTTTTTTTCCTCCTCAATTCAAGCAGCGACAACACAATCCGTCGCCTCGGTCGGACACCAGGGCCAGATGAAAACCCCTGAGCCGCAGGGTGTGTGATCGGGCGAACCGACACCACCGAGCATTAATCAGGGGTATCATAAATTTCGCGCACATCTCAAAACTTGCACTGCAGCTCATCTGGTGCAGCTGCAGCCAAACGTCGCCCATCGGCCGACTGTGGAAACTTTCTCACGCCTTTCGGCTGGCCCCGGGGTCGCGCCGGTCTGGTTTAACACAGGAGGCGGGGGGAGGCGGGGGGTGGTTTGCAGGCGGAAAATGCCGATGGTAGCGGCGCATCGAATCAGTTGCCTCATCGGCGTTCAGCAGTCGAAAGGCTTATGACGCATAGTCCTTCAGCCTGCTGGCCTCCTCATCGAACGGGGTGTAATACTGGCGTGGCGAAATGTGGTTCCTTTATTGTTTATTCCACCATATCCGATTGATTCGAGAGCATGAGTTTCATCAGCATTGGTTCCGAGGCTCCCGAAGTGTTTAATGTTGGATGCACAAAAAAATGCCTTAGATTTCATTAGTTTATCGACTTCTATTACCGTGTTCGAAAAACTGAAGTTGCTCTTCTCTGTGTCTGTGTCTTTTGTGTCTTTTTTCTATTATTTTATTATTTATTCAAATTTTTATTATTAATTATTTATCTAAATGAAAGGCACAAGCATTACTCTATGCTGACATCCAAACAAGATGGTTCTTTGTTTCATTTCTCGACAGTTGTTTTTTTAATCTGTTTTCTACTATATCGCTTCTCTTTTGGCTACTTTTCTAGGAGTTTAGATGTATTTAAGTTTATCCTGGGTTTTTTGTTGATGCGTAGCACTACAATTGAGTTTGCATGATTTGATCGCGATTCGGTATTGAATAAAATTCATTACGAACCACTTGACAAGCTCTGTTCGTTTATCAATCGACTTCCTTAGAGTAATGAGGAAAATTTACATTCATTTTAAATCGTGTGTTTGCATGTGTGTTACTTGTGAAAGGAGTCTGAATAAAATGTTCACACAGAGCTCGATTCAATAATATGAAAAGAAGGTCATTTTATATTGTATAAAGGGTCATTTTCTATTGTATGTCAAACCGTTTATCAATACTGGTCTGAATTGTACTGAACGGTAATTGTACTGATCTGTAATTGTAAAGGCAAAGGCCAACAAAAGTTACTTTAACCAAGTTCTAGTATTAACCTTTCGAAACTTAAGGACCAGAATGCACTATTTAGTTAATGTAACCGATTTAGTATGTGTGCGGATGAAATGTAACACCCAGCGGACCTCACCAATACACTTCAGCTCAAGTGCAATTTTACGTTTCTTTTGGCGCCATCCTAATTGAGCGTTTGGACAAAACTCATCTTCGTGACCGATCGTCTTCATCAACCTTGGCTTCCGCGTCGGGTCGCCAGCAACAACAACGGGCGTGTGATTGGATTGCTCATCGCGAGCATGGATTGCTCAAGAGATTGAATTAATCTCGCTTCCCTACCAATTTAACAGGGGGCCCCCCTTCGGACGGCCCGGCAATTTTTGGCTTTGGAGGCTTGAAAACTCATCATCTCTACGCTCTACGCCAAAGGGAAAGGGTAGAGATACAGCGAACGGGGTAAGACGCTGCGGGACGATAAAGACACGAGCATGGACCACGAAGACGACGGAAAGACTACTGTCAAAGTTCACGTTCAAGAGCGCAGCAGCTTCCAAGAAAATTGGTACCATTTAGCAGGCCGGAGGACCGGCGGTTCTATAATTCTTCATTACGCCGTCAGGCGTCCGCTCTGGTTGGGGTCGTTCCGTGTGGGTGTGGGAGTGATTCAGTTTGGATTTCTTCAGTCCCATCCTAAGCAAACTACCGAGATCGCATCCCCCTGGCTGCTTCCGGGGCCGAGCTCGAGCCCGGATCGAGCAGTCCATTACGGTGACGCAGAAATCGAGTCAAAGTCAAAGTAGCGCTTGTGGGCAACACATTTACATTTCAAAGAATCCATCCCGAATCCCTCGCCTCCAGTGGGCGGTGGGTGAAGAGAAGGATTGTTGTAACCCGTTTACCATTTCATTACCAACCTCGCTTTCGGAAGACAACCCTAACGTACTCCATTTCCCCCCCGGATCAGCTAAACTGCCGGCGAAAAGAACAAAGAATCGAATCTGGGAGTGCGAGCGAAAGTGGAATAACTTGGAAACTATAATTTAAATAAGTTTTTCCAACCCTGCTCGTTCTCACGGCTTGGCCCGAGACGGTACCGTTTTTCTGTTCAACCCGCCTGCAAGCGGAGACGTTCGGAGAAAGTCGCCAGAGGCAACGGAATGAACAGCAGCGAAAAGGGTGCCAGTTTTTCGTAATCGAAAGGATGTCGGACAAAGAAAAAGGCACTTTTCTGCCGGCCCGGCTCTGAAGTACTTCTCGAGGCGCAACGAAAGTGCTCGGTGGATAAATAAATAACCGAACGCAAAACCCTGACGATCTGAGCCTTGTAAAATAGTGCCCGCAAGGCTTGGAGATGTGACAAGCCTCTCTTAGCGCTTGAGAGAGCCCGGAAAAATCGTCCCAAACTAAGCAAAGCGGCCGGATAAAATTGATTGATGTCTGATTTTCTCGTGCAGTGCACCAGATTGGACCAACGGTTTGAATGGATTTGTTTTACGTCCCGTCCGACTTATGCCCAGGCACGAAAGGAGTCATAATTTTTCGTCTCGTTACGTCCGTCATCGTTGAACATCATGTTTCACGCCATTTGTGGTCCAATTTGTTGCTTCTTTACGCCGGCCAAAAAGCCATCCGGAAAGGGCACGCAACAGAACGTGCCCCATGGGGCAATGGGGGACTGTATGGCGTTCGCGATAATTCCCTGCCCAAGGCGCCCAATGGCCGACTCCAATGTCACCGACGTTCACGGGGTCACGCCATGTCATGTGCCCGTGACGAGGGCACAACGGAACCCCTTTTCACGCCCCATTAAAGTGTAGCTCGATGTCCATTTAATTATTCATAGATTTAATCAAAGATAGGAATCTTTCCACGGTGCGCTGCGTCGAGGGACACTGCGGGAAAGGATTCGTACCGCTCGTTGCATACGAAAGCCGCAATTAGAGTGTTCCCGCACGGGCCCGGCCGGGACAGTTGACCAGTTCGTTCGAGTGGTTCGAGATCCCCTTCGCCGGCGGTGTCACGGTCAGGAGCGGCTTCTCGACTGTGATGGCACCACATTATGCACCTCATCATATTAATTAAATACTAATTCTCCTGCTATTAGCGTGATACGGCTATGACATAAATCAACGCAAAAAATCCATTAGATAATCACGTATCGATGTGCACGTTATGTGCGCCGGCAGTGACCGAAACTGTGCTCGGTCCTGTGGTCGGAATGGTCGTGCTTGACCGTAGCCAAACGGAACAGATTTTCAATGTCATGGAGCCTAACAGAGGGAAATACAAACAAAGGAGAAGGACAAACAAAGATACGTTGAAGAAACATGGCACTTGCAAGAGAAACCAGCTTTGATCAGATGTGTTTAGGAACATGCTAAGAAATGACACTTATATCAACATCACTCAAAGCAAGTTGATAAAATTTATTCGCTTTTGCATTAAAAAGAAAAATCTAATTTTTTTAAAGCATTCAGCGACATTTAGTTGTTGATGATTAAAAATAAAAGTGAATGCTTAAGGGTGAATTCTAAGTTGATTTTGTTTTCGAAACAGCAACTGAATTCAACGAGAAACAACAGGGATTTCAAAATCTTCCCTTGAGCTGCGAAACCAGCGTCGAGAATCTTTACCCTAGCGCAAGTCTCTCACGAGGGTTACTTTCATCTAATAATGTCACCAATTCATTAATCTCCATTTCGCATCAAACGTTGATAGGCGTGCATCGGCGCGCTTGATCCAATCCGTGATCAAGTGTGCGGAATTCGCTCAAATGGAACCCGCCGGTTAATTACCAACATCCGCTCGCGAGGTCACCCGACAGTATCATCATCATGCTTCAATCAATTGGTGAATCAAACTGTGACTGCGTGGACGTCGACATGTGCTGGGCGCATGACGTAAGGGTTCAATTTAAATAAAGTAAGAATACAATCAGCCTTCAAGCAGCCCGGATAGCTCAGTCGGTAGAGCGTTGGACTTTTAATCCAACGGTCTAGGGTTCAAGTCCCTATTCGGGCGGGATGATTAAAAGCTACTTTTTAGGTAATTTAAATGCAAAAATAACATGTATATTCAATAAAACTTCAAGAAATCATTAATACAAACCTACCATGTCCATTATAACAAAAAAGGTATGTTAAATGTCTTCACTAGGCATCCACGCCTAAACATATTAGTAATATCAACCTTGTCCTTTTTTTTAGTAAATGTACATTACATTATTTTCGCTGATGTAGACAGGACCTTTGTGGATTAAAATAAACTCTGAAACGGGTCAAAGCCATTCAATCCACCAAGCATCACAAGCCATCTCGGTTGGTTGTTCCCTCGAGAATATCCTTAAGTACGTCATGGGTTACAATATTCACAAATCGCGTGACATTTTTCCTTCATCCACCAATAGAGAACAAGTGTCTTTCCCCTGGCCGTGTCATCTGAGCCGAGATAAAATAAATTTATCTCACCCGTAGTGTGAGCAAGCGATCCAGCTCGTGTGTGGTCATCCTGTGGTTCTTGATGCTGAATTCTGCTATCGACTATTCGGACGTCACCAGCAGGTGGAACCCCATTACCGCAACGGGCGCTGACAGACTTTATGCGTCCAAGGAGACAAATATAAGACGGTTCGATGGCGCGGACGGGAAGGGCCGAGAGAGAAATCCACGAAGAAGGACGCCAAATGGGATTTGACAGGTAGAAGATATACACGTAAACACGGGCCAGCTCGACCAAAGATCGACCAATTTTGATATCAGTTTGTTTTGTGCGGTTATGTTTTTGTTTTTCCGTTCCTGGTAGAGAAAAGGGCTCGCAGTAGGCGAAAGGGGTTGCTAACGGTTTTTATTTCGATTCTCCACCACTTGACATTCGACAGCGGTTGCGATCCTTCTTCCCCTACCTTCCCCATGCAATCGTCACCCGGGGAGACGTCGATAAAGGTGAACGTTAAGGTGATTTTTCACCAAAATGCCAAACCAACCGTTAGAATTGAATGGTTTTTGAGGTTTTTATAGAGCGGTCCCGAGGAACGTTCAACCTCGCCCCCCCTGGTGGCCACCCATTTTACCCGTCAGCAGTCAATATATTTTGCCAAAGGTTTTCCATGTTTTATTTTTCCTACCGCTTTATCCCGGTGCGCCCCGATTCCAACCAATCCAAACCCGAAACTCCCCGTTCCCCAATAACGCCACTGTGCGGTCGCAGCGGATTGATATTAGATCGCAATCCCTAAGGTGCCATTTGTATGCCGGAGTATCGGGAGCCGCTAATGCAGCGGCAAATAACAGCATATAAACGCACCCAACCCACCGCGCTTTTCCGAACCACCGAAAAAGGATGTGTTCGGAAGGATGTGTGGTGTTCCACAGAATGCTCGGGAAGGGGACACTCCGTGCCGGAGGACACTCACGGTCGAAAACCTGTCGCAATAACTAAATGTCGCTATTTGATATTACTTTATCGACAATTCGGGTTCGGCCGCAGCATGTTCGCCACCGTCGCCGGATTGAAGGAACGGCGGGTTGTGCGGACATTAACAATTTGACTGAATTGTAAATAAGATCAGCGACGAGTGAATTGAGATGACTGCTTGTATCGGTAAATGGTAACTGTCACGTGCTGGCCCCTTCATTCCTGGCTCTTGGCATCGGCAAACATTCCGGGTCAATCCGATGGCGAATGGATTTCCCACTGTCCGTTCGGAGCCGGAAGTGGAGCGAGGGGGCGTCTCTTTATCCCCCGAGAGAGAGAGAGAGATGTTCCCCGGGCCCGGTGCAATCGAATCGATGTGGTTGTGGCTAGTTGTCGCTGCCGGAAAGGAAAAATGGGCGCCCGAAGCGCGCACCCGCACGTTACAACTGGAACGGAAGCAGGAAATTAAATGGCGAATGGGATCTATTAACTTTTATTAGGAAATGATCAAACTGTTTACGGGAATTTATCGGTTCGGGGAAGAGGTCGGGGTTCCGCATCGGAACGGTCCAGGGTTGATGATTTTGCTTTTGCATTTTTAATCTGGAACGGAAACCGCAAACGATTGATTGCGGGAAGTGACGCTGCAATCGACGACAAAGGGAAAACGGGTTTGCTGTGTGCAAAACATTGTGGATCAATTGGTGTATTTGTATTTAATCTCAATACTCGTTAAAGAGTTTTTTAAAGGATCCTATACCACATTTCAGTTTAAAAGTTACAATTGAGAAATACTAGTGCCAATTTTAATGTCGGTAGGATTTACTCATTTTATATGTTCTTAGACATTTTAGAAACAATTAGAAATAAGTCTTTCTTATGCTCAACTTCAAACCACTCTGGTTGTTGAAATCTGCTGTAATGTTGAAATTTTGTAATGGTTTAATAGATTAAAACTTATCCAAAACTCTACTATTGTAAATCATAATGATTTTATTATTTTACTTGTCTTTAAATCAAATGAATATCTTCATCTAAAGCATTTTTAGCTGAAAATTCGTGTTTCTTTTACTAAAAGTTATTTTTGTTTTTGGGTTGTCTTGTTTCGCATCGAAAGGTGTAAAATTCTTCCCATTTTTACATTTGCTAAAATCCAATAATTATAGAACTCAACAAAAAAATCATAGGTTTCAAAGAAGAAAGTTTCTTTTTTTAATATTTCATGTATTTGAGTTAAACCGAAAAATTCTTCATTGGTGGTTTTATAGAAGTAGAACTGTAGAAAAACTTCCAGTTGATGCACGTACAATTTTCAATTCCAATGAAGAATTTTTCGGTTTAACTTAACTACATGAAAAATTAAAATAAAACAAACTCCCTAGAAACACAACCACCATCAGTATTCTTAATCGTGTTTAAAGTATCAGGAATAAGGAAGTATCACGTTTTCTTAATGATCTCCTTGCTGCAAGTGTACGCGATCCGCGCATCCGCGAATGCGCTGACCAATATAAATGCAAACATTTGCATTCATGCAATTATATCAATGCATTTCCAAGTGATCCATCCGTATGGTCGGTGCGTTAACAGCTCTATTGCCGGGCACCAGCAAGGAGAAGGTCACGCTGGACACTGGGCGGCGCCGGCGGTGGGAAACTAATTTTAATTAACTATTCCGTCAGTAAACATGACCGCCATGAGGATGGCATGTTTCGCGTTTGTAAGCGCGCCCGGACTATAGGTCCACCCGCGGGTCAGCCCGGCCCGCCTTCCAGAGCATAGTGCATTAAAAATGGACTGAATGATCAATTTTAATTATTCATCGATATGAGCCCGGGCAAATATAGTGACCGGCGGCGACGTCGATTCCGGTGGAGCTCATCCGGATGTCCTCGTTTCGACTTGCGCTTGGCAAACAGGGCCGAGGAAACCCCTGGCGAGGAACACCAATGCATGCGCATGTACATTTCTCGGGCGCGATATGGAGAATGTTTTAATTTGTGGTCATAATGAAAAGGTCTCCCGCTCGCCTTGCCGTGCTCCGGCCGGCCCGGACCGGTTCCGGAACGATCCACCGTTCGATAATTTCCGATTGCCATGAACGATGATTGTTTTTCCAGCGGTTCGCGTCCGCCAACAGCCAAGTCAAACACCAGTCTCGAGCGGAACGGGGGGATGGACGGGTATCGTATTTGCATAATAAATAACACGCTTCCAGGGCGCGTGGACCAGTAGGGCTCTAAATTAGTCAGCCAAAGGCCGGCACGGGACTTGGCAAGAAGCCACACGGAGCCGAAACGGAGCCGCGCGGTCGATAGTTTAACCAAATGTTGGAAGCTCGTGTGGGCAAAACAAGCGAAAAATCGGAACCAATTTTCATTTTCCCGAGCGCCCCCGGGGAAGAAGATTACGCCGGGTTGCGGATTGGGCCAGTCCGGGCCAGTTGGCAAGGAGCAACCTATCATCATTCGATCGTAATCGGAGCAAATCAGGGAGTGGCCCAACCCCTGCATGACGCTATCGGCAACAGGGGGGAAGGTTTTTCTTCCTACCGACCGTAGGGTAGAACACCGTTCTCCCGTACCGAACCTCTGTGCAATCATAAAGAATAACGATGTTATAATTCAGTAATTTAGTAATGAATAACCCTTTCTGCTTCCTTTCGATGGAGGGCGCAGGAGGGTTTTTTTTTGCCCCATCCTTTCTTGCCGTTTTCCTCGACGGACAAAACCCGAACATAAACTACGGGATTGGTTGCTCCTAAACGGGGTGAAATCTTGCGACTGTAAATGAAATGACCGCTTCGAGTGGGCTGCCAGCGAGTCGGGCAAAGGATAAAACAACACGCGCTTGTGCTGGAGTGGCTTGACGTTTGATGGTGACGCTGATGGTGGGCTGATTTACATGACGCAGGAATGTTGTGTCAATACCAACCCCCGGGCCAGCGGTTGGTTCGTAGCAAGTAAAAGTTAAGTTTATGGGGATATTTTTAGATCTATTTCTTGCGAAACGTTGCAAGCCTACAAGGAGGAAGCGCAACATAGAAACAAAACTAAATGGCGTTAAGAAGACCAAAAAAACAATGCTTTCTCATCGGGTTCTTGTCAGCCGCATTTAAATTGATCAAATACATGATAAATCAACTTGTCAAATGATATGTAAAAAAAGATATGTATAAAAGTTTCAAAACATTTAACAAATAGGCATCGAAAATCACTACCAACAAAAAGATTCTGGTTATGGAACATACAAAATATAAGAAAGCTTTTGGCAAAAAAATTACAGAAAATAGATAAACATATACAAATAAACTCAAAACATTCATTTCATTTGGTGAAAATACCTCGCATGAAAAAAAGACCCTTAAGTTATATCCAAAGGAAAGAAGGAAAAACACAAGTGGAAAATGAATGGGGAGCTAGTAGAACCGAGGGAAAAAGAAAAAGAATTCCTCATCGATAGCAACGATAAGAAAAATGGATTTCCCTTGATTCAATTGAGTAAACTTTCGGGGCGACGATCTTCGGCGCTGGTGTCAATGGTGTAGTTAAAAGAAAATCGTTCGCCCTTCAGCGCTCTACTACCGGATTCCAATTCCTATCGATTGGTTTCTCGCGCCGTTTTTTTTTCTTGCATATTTTTTCCCAATATTGTGAATTCCTGGTTGTCTTTTCTTTTTTTTAACCTTTACTCTTCGACTTGTGCTTCATTCGTGTCGTTTAGCATTTCGTTCACACGTGATTTGAATAAGGACATTATTCACTGCGTGCTCGCTGTTGACTCTGGACTTCATTTTTTTTCAAGCTGGTTTTTTTGCTCTTGGAATCACTTATTTTATTCCGCGTTGACTAGAGTGGCGCCTGTGCCTGCCAGCGTGTGTAGGAAGCAGGTCCGGGAAAATCCTTGGCGGTTCGCTTGTCAACCCGAGTTCCTCTCTGCTTTACGCGCAGTCACTGGGAAATGATTTACAACCCCTTTTTGGACGCATCGAATAGGAAAACTCCTTCGATCGATGCGCAACTTGCTCGAACGCCCGAAGAAGGATGGCTTAAAGGAACTTGCAAGGAGAAAGGACCAAGAAGGAGAGAGAGGGAGAGAGAGTGTGCGCGATGAAAAGAAGAAGAAAAAGAAATACATTTTTCAAATATTTCCCAACTTGTCAATTAAATCCAATATTGCCAAAATCTTTGATTTATGGCCAGAGTCGGGCTACGGCGTCGTCGGATTTTTTTTTTTTCTCATCGCACGGTGACTTATCGTAAGGGCCAAGGATGATGATGAACTACCGGATGACCGGACGCGCACCGAACGACGAAGGATTGTGGACCGAAGGCGGTTCTGCTGCCGGGAAGTAATTTTATTAAATTTTTCACCCACCACACTCCGCAGGGCCCTGCAAATCCTTCCGGTCGCTGGTTGCCGGCGAAGACAAGGATTACAACGCAGCGTGACCGCTGATTTGGACGCCGGCGATGGCGCGGCGGGTTCGTAATGGCGAATAATTATGTATAATAGTACGAGAGCTATTTGTTTTGTGCCGTTCCGGGCGTGGAAGGGACGTTCGTGAATGTGGTCCACTCAGGAACCGGCTCGGGCAGTAGTTGTCACTCCCATTTGTTTAGTCCAGCTTGTGTTTTTTTGTGTGTCTTTTATGGTTATGGGCGTTCGTTGGTGGGTTCCCCGGCTCTGGCTTTCCTATTTATTACACCCGTAACTGTTCCCGTCTTCCACCCACCGCTATCGCGCCATTTTACAGCATTTTTTCGCACTCTTCTCCGACGTCCGGATGATTGGAATAATAAATTGAGCGGAAGGGGTGCTTTTATGATTTGTTTGAAATGGTAAGACGAATTCCACTCTCACCCTGTTGGGCTGCTGACATAGGGACAAGGCAGAGATGCAATTCTCTGGCAAAAAAAAAACAAACAAAAAGCAATCGTCCTTACTTGGACGGTGGTTTTTTTTTTTGCACCATTTCTCCACGATGTGCTTCTGGACAGTGATGAATTGGAAGCCGTTAACCCTTTTTGAAAAATACCATCGCCGTTCGCTGGGCTAAAACAAATAGAAACGCCGATCAACATGCTGCTCAATTAATCTTGCCTAGCGTCCTGAGAAGGGCCTAAAGACGGTCGCTAACGTTCACATTCGGCAAACCGATATCCGTCCATCCCACGACGACCTTAGCAGCGCGTTCGCGTTTTCTATCCTTGCGACGAGTTTCATTGATTTAGTACCAATTAGGACACGAAATTGACCAACTTATCTCAATTAAAACTGGCCTGGCCCGGCGTGGAACCGTGTGTGCAGTGGTCACGATTGCGTGATTGGGACTTATTCATCGCCGGCCAATTCTCACCCGTATATGTCAAGGGTGAAATCGCCCACAAAACTTGGAAGACACTTGGAAGGGGGATGATTACCTTTCAACAGGTCTCCTCTAGCGCCACCGCCATGCGTTGCAATAAAGAAGGTGAAAAATTGTAATCTTTTCCACCCTGAACCCTCCGGTACCCGAACGGTATGGCGTGTGATTTGGTAAGCAAACATGTGTAGCTCGGAGGTATTTTCATAAACTATTCGTTCGAAGTAAATGCACTATCACCGAACCGCAAGGAGGTTGCGCATGAAATGATGACCGTTTGAAGATGGCAGGTCTTGTTGTGTAACATTACCTAACATGGCCTAAAACAGTTTTAATACCATCGATAGAAACAACTATTGGGTAACTATTGAAGAAAGGAAACTATCGAAATAGGAAAATCTTTCATTGATGAAATCTTAAGCATCCGGCAGGTGCTGGAGGGAAGTTTATCTAGGCTGTCTCGAAGAGCATTCGGCATTCAAGGCCGGTGGTTAATGTTTTAGTCTAGGTGAGCTGCATTGGAAATTTAAAATTTTCTTTTAACCGAAACAATGTCCCTAAATCATCCAGAATTAACATCAGTTTCTTAAGAGTGCTCTGCGCAACACACCCTCATGAGGAGTCCTTCTTCCAACTATTTCGGCGGCCATTCGGTAATTTTCTTTTTCTCTAGGGTCAAGTGTGGGCAATCAAATTAGATCACTGGGTTGGGTTATATGGTCAAAAAGGTGTGTCTCGTTACCAAAACATTAAATGGAGAACCGCCTGCAAGCTGTGAAGCAAGCAAACTCCGCTAGATCTAGTGGAAAAAGGAAGTTCGTTAACATTTTCATCCGTAAGGGGTTTGAATGCGAAAATGGTGCCGTTCCCTTTAACCTAATGACTCCAAGTGAACAGTTCCGCTTGGCAGAAAGACCTAGCCCGTGCTAGTTCCAACTCGTATACTCAACACTACGCAAACAAATGAACTCTCAAAGATGATTTGAATCTTTTTAGTGCTATTTACATACAATTGGTTGAAGCACAGCAGAATAGGGTTTGGCCTGAGATAAAACATCTTTTTTTCGTTAGATCGAGGTATTATTCGACTGTACCGAAATTATTTATGGATAAACTTTGATATGTTACTGCTCAGCTCGTCTGCAGTCGGCCGGCAATTCATTTCGGTAATGAACACACCTCTCGGGTTGAAGTAGTGATGAGCATTACGAGAAGAGCAAAGAAAAGTTTGACCGAATATGGTTCAAAATAACTCGGAACGAGTTCAAGTTCCTGGGTTCATGTAATGTTCCCAGCTGGATTTGTTTGGGAAATGTAATGAAATCTTGAAAGCCAAAAACAGTATCTGATGTCGAAAACTAATGAGTACCAAATTTCTGAACCTGTTTGTCTTATTTATTCGCAACGACGTTGAAAATCACTGAGACTGGAAGTTTTAATTTCGTTTTATTAACCGGCATCCCAGGATTTTCCAGAACTGAGTCCATCATTGCACTGCTAGGAGCGGATCGATTCCGGTAGGTGCTACACCGAACTGTCAACACTACACAATCTTCACAGATCCCGTGTGACTCAGTTCGGCAGCGTGTTTTCTAGCAAATTCCGGCTGCAACTTAATTGTCCGTAAAAATGGTTTCCCTCAACCCCGTTCGCATTCTGAAGCACGAGGCCGAAGAGGAGAAGGGAGAAATCGCCCGCCTGTCCTCGTTCGTGGGCGCCATCGCGATCGGCGAGCTGGTAAAGAGCACCCTCGGCCCGAAGGGCATGGACAAGATACTCGTCGCGAACGGCCGCAATGCCGGACAGATTGAGGTAACGAACGACGGTGCGACGATCCTGAAGGCGATCGGTGTGGACAACCCCGCAGCGAAGATCCTGGTCGATATGTCCCGGGTGCAGGATGACGAGGTGGGCGACGGAACCACATCGGTCACGGTGTTTGCGGCGGAGCTGATCCGCGAGGCGGAAAAGCTGGTCGAACAGAAGCTCCACCCACAGACGATCATTGCCGGATGGCGTCAGGCCACGGCTGCGGCGCGGGCGGCACTGGAGGCGGCCGCCACGGACAACTCGGCAAACGTGGAACGCTTCCGGGAGGATCTGCTGAACATCGCCCGCACGACGCTGAGCTCCAAGATTCTGTCGCAGCACAAGGAACAGTTCTCCAAGCTGGCTGTGGAGGCAGTGATGCGCCTCAAGGGATCCGGCTCGCTGTCGGCCATTCAGCGCATCAAGAAGCTCGGCGGATGTCTGGAGGACTCGTTCCTCGACGAGGGATTCCTGCTGGACAAAAAACCGGGCGTCCACCAGCCAAAGGTGGTGAAGAACGCCAAGATCCTGATCGCCAACACGCCGATGGACACGGACAAGATCAAGGTGTTCGGTTCGTCGATCAAGGTCGACTCCATGTCGAAGATCGCCGAGCTGGAGGTGGCCGAGAAGGAAAAGATGAAGCAGAAGGTAGACAAAATCCTGGCGCACAACATTAGCGTCTTCATCAACCGGCAGCTCATCTACAACTACCCGGAGCAGCTGTTCGCCGACGCCGGTGTGATGGCCATCGAGCACGCCGACTTCGACGGTATCGAGCGGCTGGCGCTGGTCACGGGCGGCGAAATTGTGTCCACCTTCGAGAACCCGGACCTGGTGAAGCTCGGCAAGTGCGACCTGATCGAGCAGATCATGATCGGCGAGGACACGCTGCTGCGTTTCTCCGGCGTCGCGTTAGGCGAGGCGTGCACGATCGTCATCCGTGGCGCGACGCAGCAGATCATCGACGAGGCCGAACGTTCGCTGCACGACGCTCTGTGTGTGCTGGCGGCCACGGTGAAGGAATCGCGCGTCGTCTACGGTGGCGGCTGCTCGGAAACGCTGATGGCCACCGCCGTCTTCAAGCTGGCCTCGGAGACCGCCGGCAAGGAAGCGATGGCCATCGAGTCGTTCGGCCGTGCGCTCCTGCAGCTGCCGACGATCATCGCCGACAACGCCGGGTACGATTCGGCCCAGCTGGTCTCGGAGCTGCGGGCGGCTCACTCGCAGGGCAAGAGTGGAATGGGGCTGGACATGAACAACGGCAAGATTGCCTGCATGAAGGAGCTGGGCATCACAGAGTCGTTCGCCGTCAAGCGCCAGGTGCTGCTGTCCGCTGCCGAGGCCGCCGAGATGATCCTCCGCGTGGACAACATTCTCAAGAGCGCCCCGCGTCGCCGTGTCCCGGACCGTGGCTACTGCTAAGCGCTCTCACATCCTCTGTGCTAACGCCGTCGGGCATCGCATGAAACGTGCATTTGTCTCATTTACATCTTTTTTCGATTCCTCTGCACTCAGTTTCCTTCAACTGTCCGCCGTAAGGATCCATCTTATTTGCTTCATCTACTAACCATCATCCTTTTGTGCATCATTGTATTACCACACGTTCCATGGAGAACTTACCCCCTAGTTGCCTTGATCGTCAAAGGGCGCTTAACCCACACACACACACACGCAGGCATTATAAACTATGTCCTTTTGAAGGAGTAATAACTGCGGATTTCGGGAAGCGTTTCTTTCCACCGCAATGAAAAATGAATAAAATCTACCAATACTTACGAACAATCGTGCAAGAGTATTATTATTGGATTCGGAAAGAAAAACAGGCCGGGATAAAGATGAGGGTTAGCTTAATTATTTAATCACAATTTATTGCTTTCGCTAGTGGCAGACAGTCGGAGATATCGTACGTTTCTTTCCTACTTATAATTAACATGCAATAGTCAGTCATTTTATATTGCGGTAACAATCCGGTTAAAACCATATAAAAAACGTATTTACCGATTTCGAAAGGGAGCAACGTTAAAGCTAGAAACCCTTCTTATCCTACGTAATATCAACGCCATGTAAAAGCAGCTTCAAATGATATGGATATACACTGAAAACAGCTCGTTTCGATGTTCTTGCATTGTTTTTTTTTTTTTGTTCGCCAGAAAACGAAAATCTACAATTGTCACACTTCCTGAGGTTTTCTTCCTGCCCGGAACTGCATTTCACATTGTCCCGAAGCCATCTAGATCGGACATAATCAGTTGGTCAAAGGACGCACGAACATTCCGGTCTACTTTGCTGTTTTGGAAATACAATTTGCCTCCTTCACTTTTTTCTCCATTGTGTCATGTTGCTTTTGTGAAAGACCACAACATAGTGGCCAGTAAACAGATACGTTTCGCACATAATTTGCGCAAGCGAGGCAACCTCTGGAGCCAGGCTAATGACAACACGTAGCTCTGACAAACAGAACAGAATTGTGCCTTGAACATGGAAATTTTTGATTTTCTTGATAACACTGTAACGCACGGTACGCATATTTTCAATCGAGATAAGGCAGTACAACGCTATCGATCACCTCGTCCGACCGGTGCCATTCATAATGGCGCACGTCTGCTCGGGAAATCACGTGCAACCGGCCGCTCTCCGCCAGTGTCTTCAGCCCGATCAGATCCTCGGTGTAGATGGTGCTGTCTTGCAACGGCACCACGTCGTACGATTCGTTGTAAAAGCTAAAATGACTAGACTGCCACGGGGTGATGACGCCATCGTCCGGGCCACCGACGAGCACCAGCCGATCGAGCCGCATCAGCGTGTCACGGAATTGCGTTGAGTTGGTTGAGTAGATGCGATTGTTGATGTACGGCAGGAAAATGCTGTACTCCTCGAACAGATCCTGATGGTGCGGGTCGTTCCAGTAGTTGCCCACGGACGTGTGCTGCCCGACGTAGGTGTAGAACAGCTCGTACGCCGTTTTGGCCACCAGGGCGGGAAATATTAAATGCAGGAAGTCATCTACAAGACAAGTGTATCATGATCGTGGGACACGATAAAGATTAGAAGCGATAAAGCTAGAGCCTACCCCCGAATTGTCCTGCCTGCGGCGAGCTTAGGGAAACGAACGTTTTCACGCAGTGATCCGGATACGTTTGTAGCACCGCCCGTCCAAGGAGGCCACCCTGGGAGTATCCGATCATGTTGATCCCCTCCGGATGTGAGGCACAGATGGAGCGCAGGTTGGCATTTGCTTCGAACACCTGGTGCCACGCATTTTCAAGGCTCGACCATCCTCCAAACCGCTGGAAGTTGTACACGACGGTTTCTGGATGAACCTGCAAGATGACGAATTACATCGAGGTTTCTAGGAAATGTCGATTCATAATAGACAACTCATACCTCTTGGATTCTGCTTACTAGATGTTTCATACTATCCGCACCGGTGAGAATGCCATGGTAAATAAAAACAGGTCGGTACGCAAGGGAAATTGATATTTTCAAGCACAAAAGCAACAGTCCCGGTACTGTGAACATTTTTATTTATTTTTTCGATTATGATGCAGCTTTGTTTTCTTCAGAACTGATAGAGCTTTGTTTACTTCCAAAATAGAAAACAAAGACACACAACACACAAGCACTCCGTTTATTCGAGTAATTATGAACTTTATATTCTGAAATGCGGTAGATTTACACAAGAAACAAACTTTGGAGCACTATAATTAGGGTCATTATTGTCTATAATCAAAACCGACACGATGTGATGTTTTCGTTTTTCATTTTACGACCGAAAAGTCAGCAAAAATATTTGACGTGAATAGTGTCTGCAAATCGGCAAAAAAATGAGTTAAATACGAATAACGACCTGCTCCGGTAGTGGCTCTAAAGCAACTGTAACTTTATTTATCGTTTTTATCGATCGCCGTTGAACCGAGTGGAACTGATTCCGGTCTCAAAAACGATATGTTTCAAGATTTGTCTCAAAATCGATTTCCCCGATTTTTCGTACAAGACGGCTCACGATGTGAGACATATCGTTTCCAGCTGGGACATATCGTTTGGGAGCTCCGGAACTGCCGTTGACTCCTTTGAGCTGGGTTATTTATGAGCTTTCATCTCTAGTTCTAGCCGAGTGCATTCGATGCGGTACAAAATGAAAAGAATGAAATTTAAATGCCCCGTTATTCATTTAAATAAGAAAAGCCACGTAGAAGAACAAACACTAGGAAAAATAACTTTTGAGTGCAGATATGTTATTTTATTTCAGTTATATTCCAAAAGTTACAAAATATTGTTTCCATATCCCCCTCCTTTGCTGGCATCTTTTCTGGTATGGCGTGGTGTTTATATTCTTTTCCCTTTCTTTTTGCAGCTAATTATTTACGTTCTTAACATTTAATGAATGTGAATCTTTCGTCGCCACACACGGACGAATAAGTAACTGGTACCCATTAGAGTGAGTGGAAAATAAAGTATAATTCTTCCTTTTTATTGTTATCCCCATGCTGTCTGGCGTGATGTAATATGTTTCCTTGTCAAATATCGATTCCTCATCCAATATGAACAGAAGTTTACGGTATTTGTTTGTCTGTTTTGTTGATTTACGTTTTATTATAATTTTATATGTACAGAAATTCGCGTAATTGTTCATTCAAATAGCATGAACATCGGTTTATTTTGTGGTTCGTTTTATGTCGCCTTCAACGTTTTCCTGTTCATCTTCTCTTTTTATATGTTTTGAATGATTTGTTTTGATTTAGTTTATTTTATTTTGATTAGTAACATTCGCCGTTTTAATCTTTTCACTTTAGCTCTTTAACTATCGTTTTTTAGTTTGCAATATGCATAGTGATTTGCGGGTTTGAGATTTTTTTTCACTTGGATTCAAATATAGTAACATTATAACTATTAGGAGAATGCCATTTAATTCGATGGTCAAAATAAGAATTGGCAAAAAAACAACTTATTTCATCAACAGTATACAGCATTGCATGCATTTTACACTTAACGATCTAAGATTTATATAATAATCAATACTCCACACACAAGCCCATCGCGATCGACGATTTGTTTTCCTCAACCAATTTATCGCATTTATTTGGCGTATTTAACGGATGGTTTTAAGCGTTCCCCCTTCGTCCGATTGAAAATAAATCAAAACTACAGACAATCCTGCCTAATTGTCCCTTATATTCAGAATTGTTCTAGCTTCTACGAAGTTTCTTCTCCTTCTCGAGTTCACATTATCCAAAATCGACTGTATTTACTTTTTACTGAATATTATAAGCTGGAAGCGAAAGTTAAAATAATTCTTTTCAAATAGATGGTTCTCTTTTAACCTCAATATGGTCGGTTTTATTTTGTTACTCCTTGTTGGTTCATTTACATTATTTCTTCATCGATCTTATGGTTCAATGCAATTTGATTCACTGCATCTGATATTTAAAGTTCTAAATTTAGATTTACTCTTTAAAAGCTCGATGAACAATGATTATACTTTGTGTTGGCTTCGTTCTGTTTTATTTTTAATCTTGTCTGTTATGCATTCCTTTTGCCAATCCAGATTGAAAAGATTTGTTTTCCATAGCATTACTAATTCTTTTCCTCTGCTATTCCACTAACTCCTATTTATTGATTCATGTTTTGTGAAAGTGCTATGGTTTATTCATCTTGTTTTTGTATGAGTTTTGTTTTTGTTACCGTTTCACCAGTTAGTTCAGTTAAAGCTTTTTCAACTATTGCGTTTACGTTAACGCTGCGTGTTCAGTTAAGTCGTTTCGATTTGAATAATGACTAAATGATGGTTCGGTGTTTGGTCCTAAAGTATTGAAGATAATTCTGGAACATTAAAAGTATGCTTCAAAATCAGAGTCGGGAAGGTTGACAAAAAGATGGAAAACATCAGCGTGCGCCAAAGATCTCGGAAATTGATAGCACTATAATATTGGGGTTAGTTTGATATCATCATCTATTACAGAGTAGAAGCGGGGGAGCTCAGATCCTCTGAATCATGAGGTTAACTAAATCTTTGAGTAAATCACACGGAGTACGATTCAACCAAAGCTTCTTGATTGTAGTTTTCGGGACGTTGCGATTGGGAAAGGGTGGCTTCTTCATTGAATAGAACGTTCGCTGGTGCTCTCGAATCCATCACGTGTGCGTGAAGGTTATGGTTGTAACGTGCTCCATAAACACGACTTCCCGGAGGAAGGAGGAGGGCTGCGAGTAATCGAATCATCACTTTCTCCAAACCCTACAGATTAACCAACCATAACCCATTCAGTATCATTGCCTTCCGACCGCATTTGCAAATGGATACCACATGAACGCAACCTCGGAACTGAGCAGCAGCAGGATCCACATGCGAGATCGATTTGATTGGGGCATTATTTTTCACCGGAATGGGTGTTCCGTCAAACCCGAGCCGGCAGTGTAAAACATGCAATAAATATTGGACGATTGGCTGTTGAGTTAATGCGCAAATTTACCGGAAAAGGGGTTCTTTTTGAGTTAGTTAAATGCAAATTGATGGCCAATTGATTGGATGCAATTTGTGTACTGGGTTTTTCCTGTAACGAAAGAAATCTACTTTGAAACCGTTCGAGGGAACAATCGTCATAATTTAAAACTAAAATATAATACCCATAAATACAGGGGAACGATTCAAAACCAATGTTTAATGTTGCATGGAACCTTTTAATATGAGGTGGAAATTGTTTATTTTATTTTAACAGATTTCCCTTTCTTAACATAAGCAAGTGAACCTGTTTTATCTTCTACAGAATATTTTATTACCGCAAACTATAGCAATGATGATTGAACTCATTCATCTCAATTCATGCTTCGTTCTAGTTTGCATCACTTAAGCTAAATCGTTCGAAAGTACAAAGATGAAACACTTTAGTTTAGCTTTGTTCTATTTTTAAGCCGTTGTCTTTGCCATAGGTCTTATGAAACGTCTTGTATCGCTTGTAAAACCAGCTCATTTTTCATCGAGTTCCCTAATGTCCTATGGTCACGTGTATGAATCTTTTATTGTTTTCGTTCCTTCGTTTATTTTACAGTATGGTTTTGATTCAAATTACAAATCCATTAATATATTGAGAAGAAACTCCACCCTGCTCTCTAGGATTCGACCGAAATTAAGCCATATTTCAAATTCATTCTCATTTTTTGTTTCAAACAGTTTCAACGATTACTTGTTTCCATATCACATCGGATATGTTCGCTGTATTTGTACCAATCTAATTTTCCTATTTGTAAAGAGCTACATAATGATAAGTATTCAAAAAATGTATTCCACGGTTGTGTAGTAAACCTGAAATGAGTACCATTGTTCCGTAGTAGCTTTATTTAACTATTTTTATAAATGAAGCAATTGAAGGTGTTTACGGAATGCGCTATGAGGCTTCGGTGAGCGGAGTAATGCATTATTTTTTTATACATTTGCCAGCGTTTGCTTGAATCGATTGAATGATAGTTAATGTCTTCTGAAGAAATAAGTAAATATATGTTGATACGTAGTAGAGTGATACATTTTTGTTTGGTTAATGTTTTGCATGTTTTTTAACGCAAACGTATAGATGATACAATGCTGATAAACTAAAACTTTAGTATACATTTTACAAGGGTAGAAAGAGACCTTTCCGCATATAACGTAGCTGTTGTAGACACAGTAACTTTGTTTATTTTTATTTAAAATTATTAACTCGTTGATTTAGTTCAGGGATCTCCAATGTTCACTAAAGCAATTAATAATGTTCATACATCTTTATATTTATTTACACTTTTCCTTACAGTAAGTATCCATGCAATGGAATGGCTGCACTTTTTAACTTTTGTTTTTTATTTTTACTCATTTCTGCCTCTCAAAACTATTTTCCTCAAATTTATCCTTGAAACGAGCCGCCTAACGCCACTCTCTCTACACGTTGCATAATTTCGCCGCGCAATTTCCTGTTAAATGACTGTTGTATTTTTTTGTATTTATCCCACTTCCATCACTTTACTACAGAAAAGGCACAGATCGATTTTCTTAAAACTTCCTTCAGGTTTCCTTCGTTCGCCAAACGCGGGCCGTTGTTAGCTTCTTCGTCCTGCTCGCTTCCCATGCTTTCCGAATTGTTTGCCCTCCATTTTGCTGCCCCTCTTCGCGTCACCTGCCCCCCCCCCCCACTTTGCTCGGTGCAGGAAAGCTGTTAACCGATAACAAATGCGAGAAGTGAACAGAAATTAAGAATTTGCTACTGACAGCTGATCCACAATCCGGGGCGGGCGTCCAGAGGAACCATCGGCAGGTTATGACCTTTCGAACCGACTATTTTTAGAACCCAAAAGTCGAAAGGAGGCGAAGGAGGGAAATGTTCCGTTTTTAAAGCAAATATTAATCAATCTCATAATAAAACTTGGGACTGTCTGGAATTTACCGTGACACTCAAATAACCGATGCTCGTCGCAACGACATTCACTTCCAAACTGGCAATCCACCAGGCAGGAAGTGGCTACGGAGCCATGGCCAGAGCACAGGAAAAAATAAAATAAAAATGGTGGGTGTGCTGGGATCGCTTCGGGGTCGACGACTTTCCTGATGATAATCACTTTTCAATTTCCTGTGCGACCCGACGATGACGAAGACGAACCGAATGTGCGAGTGGAGCAATTCGTTGGAGGAAACATGGGGAGAATGGAATGGAAAGGACGTAAGTTTTGTTTCCTTTTCCATCCGTTTCCAACCGCCAGCAGGGAAAATGTGCAAACAAACCAAACGAATTGAGCGAACTCGAATTTGAGGTGTCACCCCGAAATTAGGCAAACGTAGCGAAAAACCACATTGCCACCGGAAACGAATTTCTCGCCGTTGCTGAACGAGCGGACCGGCGTTATCGTCGGTAGCTGTAGCAGGAGCTATATGCACGTCAAAAAGGAAACATTTTCGTGTGTAGTATTTAATATAATACAAGTATTTTATACCAAAAAAAAGGGGTCCCAAAAATATATCAGCACAAAAACTGTGCTTACTTTTTTAAACGATTTTTCAGTTCACATTTTAAATAATGTCTGCATGATTATTGTTCAACTTTTAGCTTTAAGACGACGCGCAAAAGACGTTCCGGCAAGTTGCCCATCCGGTGGCTTACGAGCCCGCAAATGCAATATCCCACTATGGAATGGAAATATGGAAACGGAAGTGACCGAAAATCCCATCAAAGCTTAGTACATTGGCCTGCCCTCAACAGGCAGTGGCCTCGATGACGACGCAGCGGAAAAGGCTAAACTGGATTATCCTCCAAGAAGGATGCTCGCAAGGAGAAGAATGAAAAAAGATCACAAAAATTGTGGTATATATCCTACGAACAAGAAAGGAAGGGGAAAAAAAAACGCCAAAATGCTAAAACCAAAATCGCAAACACACGCACACAAAATCGAAAAGGAAACGTCTGATAATTGAATAATTGAGGAAGGAATTTTCGGATGTTGCTAAGCACAAAAAAAAAAAGGGAAAATACGAATAGCTGTGGCTTGAGGAAGAAATAGAGAAACTTCCCTTCCCTGCGGAAGAAGGTGTGGGATCGTGGAAAACCGAAAAAAAAAAACATGCGCCCAACAATCCCAAAAGTCGGGCGATCGATTGATTGTTGCGTTTTGTGTCTGCTGTTCATTAAACTGAGCTAAGAAAACAAATGGAAAAGAATAGGAAAGAAAAAAGAAGAAAAAAAATCCAATCCAATCACCGCCCATCGTCAGCATCAATCGGGAATTTGTGGATCCTGGATAGGGTATCCTGGCCAAGGGATAAATATTTCGGTGTAAAACCCCATTCCGGGCAAAGAGGAATGGTGCGCGCCGCTTTGGAATTGTTAATTGAAAATTCCGACAAACGTTATTTTTTCCTGGCTTTGTTAAATATTGCTTGCTTTTCGATTTTTCCCAATCGAAACCAGTGCCGAAACCGAACACACGAGTGATGGTGAATGGCAGGCTTTCTTGGGTGAATACCCTTGCCCCAAGCCCTACACCATGCCTCTGGGAAGAGGGCTAGGACTAATAGGCTCACGGTCGTGCTAGGGTTTTGAGAAACTCAACGCTCCCTCCTCTTCCTTTTTTTATCCCATAGTTTCTCAAGTCATCATTCTTCCGGGAATCGAATCGTTTCGGGGTTTTGGAACGTTTAATTCGTTTTTTTATTTGTTTTATTTTCTCTCGATGAACAACGAAATTACAAAGTGTTGAAACATGATAAAGCTAACTTAATTATCGCACAAAATTATAACTAACTGTGGCACAGAAAGGAAGGAAAGATGGGGATTTATGTTGCGGGGGAGCGAAGGACAACGAAAGGCAAAAAAGCTGGAGGAGAATATTGTGATTTACATAGATGGGGGAAAATATATTTAAAAGAAAAAACTTCAACGTAAGACACAGCAAACACTGAATAGGCTTATAATGTGAAACGTATACATACAATGTGGTATGTAAAAACATAATGATAACTTAAAACAATCGACTCCAGGTTAACATAGGTAGTGAATGGTGGGAAACTGATAAACTTAAACTGGCTAGCGGACTGTCCTAATGTCACTAGGTATAGAATTATGGTGTGCGATATAAATATGTATGTGTCAACCAATCATTTGCAAGCTTTGACACGGTCTTCTCATCTTAACTTGAACTGACCTAAACCTGGATTCAGACGTCTTTATGGGCGTTTCTTCTGCCACCCCACAGTTCCTGGCAGCACGATCACAAAAAGGTGCGTTATAATGTAACGAAAGTGTAATAGTAACATAAAAATAGCCACGTGGAACAAAACTAAAAACTAACATTAACGAACGAAAGCGAACATTACACGGCTCGGTTTGTTTGCGGATATGCAGGAACATAGACATACATTGCTGGCATAAGAACATACGCATATCCATACTTTGCAAAAAAAAAAAACGATGAACAACAGGCATTGAATCCTAGCTTAAATAACTACCACAAGGAGGGAGGAAAAAAAGGGATATTACTGTGAACTGCTTACTCGCTAGTAGCTTGAGAAGCTCATGTTTTTTTTGTAATTGATTTAAATAATATTTCATTCCATTTTTCTTTAAAAGAAAACAAGTAAAAAGAACACTTACGATAGAAAGATAAAACCCTATTAAAAGATTAGAAAATGTGTCTTTTGTCGTTTATATCATATCCTCTGTCGAAATATTTGAAACATCTGAAGCAGAGTGCAGAGACCACCGACACGATCCTGTTAAGAAAGGAAGCGCACGGGTTTGGATGATCAGAGGGAAAACTCTTCTGTACCTTGTTCTAACTCCGATAAATTCCATCTTTCGTTTGCATCTGAAATGGAACTGTATAGCTTTAACGGGCAATAGACGGGTACAGACGCATACAAGCCATTTGGTTGAATTTTGAACAATAAAAAAATCCCTCAATAGCTAGCTGACTTTCATAAGCTGCATACATTTGGGCGCGTTTCCTGGAGTCCTCACATCCCGTGATCCACCCATAAGGGCTTCTCGAGCATTTCATTGAACGCCCTTTTGAAAAGAGAGGAATGATGAACATCTTCCGCTGCTTGAGTTTTACACCTTCTTTTCAATGTCCTCACGACTCACTTCACTTTGCCTCAGAATTCTTCTGCTCAGATTTCTGCACTAATCCCACAGAGGTGGGAACCCCCTTGCTGTTCATGTCTACGATTCACTTTTTTTCTTCACCTTTTCTTAGAGAAAGTTATGTCTTTTTTGAGTCTTGCGCTTCGCTGTTTCAAAGAATCTTTCTTTTTTGTTAATGTCACGCGCACGCTTCCTGCCTCCCGGTTTGCGATTGACTTCCAGGCTGCCATTTTTGTGCTTTGACTTTCCATGCCTGGGCGGGATCGTTATACGAGTTTTCCCGTCACGTCATCACGTCCCCACAATTACGCGCTGCCACATGGAGGGGGGGCGTGTGCGTACAACTCTGGCTTGCCAATCCATGTGTGGTTGTTTTATTTTCTCTTTGCTTCTGCCCCCTTTTTTTGTTGTTGCTTTTTTACGTTTTGTGCGAGCGCAATCGACTTCACAAATCGTACAGCGAAAAAGTTTATCTTTCATCGTTCAGCCGTGACCCCGCCAGGGCCTCTTGCCACCGTACAGGGGCAGCGCCAACGAGCGTACTTTGGCGGGTGAAAGTTAATTTCACCTCGAGCGACGTTTATCCATCCATTCTATAGCCTCCACGCGGTTTGGTTTAAAGTAGTGGAAGGGAAAACTTTTTTTTTTGTTTTGTTGTGCCTCCAAAGTAAAACGGAACTCTGCCATCCCGAAACGACGGATTCAATACGATTCGAATTCCCCAGCAATTTTCCCGTAAATATTCTGACAGCCACATTCCATTCCTGCCCGGGAGGGGGCAGACTTGTCACTTGTAACGAAAATCGCCCGGAGTGTGTGTTATTTACGTTTGGAACTTTCCGTACATTCAGGTAGTGCGGTTCAGACCACCAATTACTTACGGGAAGACTAGGCCCCCAAGCATCCGAAGCGTACAGCACGTTTGAAAAGTTATGCACGAAAGTGAGGAACCGAAATCAGGAGTGGCAAAAAGTTTTCGGATCGTTGATTGAATGATTTTGGTTCCATTTTGGCCGCCTACCTCCGCCTCCTCGGTTCGGTCACGGTACTACCGCCCTGCATCGATTCTTTGTTCGATAGCGATGTAACCCACCAGCCAGACAAATAAAAGAAGCAATCAAATTACAGTTGAACATGTAGAACAAAAACGAGCCAGACGCCCGCCCCACTTTAGACTGCAAAACATGGGACTGTTTGCAATGATTTTTCCGGTTCACCAGCAGAAGTAGAAGGTTGTTTTAAAACTGATAAAATATTCGCCCGGTTAACCTACGTTTCCGTTGCAGTGCAACTTAAAAGCTCCTATACATTCGAACTATATCCGTGGTCTCGAGTTCGATACCACCGTTTGCTGTTGTTTGTCTGGTTTTCTTAACAATAAATTCTATTTTATCTTGTAATGTTTTTTTCCTTGATTCTTAAGCCTAATTATCCATCCTCCGTAATTGCGTTCTTGCACACGATTCAGGAACGGAGTATGTTAGTTGGATGCTTCGTTTACACAACAGTTAAATTATTGCTGCATCGGCTGCCTAAACATAACGAATATGAAACGATATATTTCTCTGTTTGGTATTTGAGTTCAGTTGTTTTACGTTCAGTTTTGACTCACTGGTCAAACACCTAGTACGAGAACTGTACGCCACTGTATTGTCTATTTTCAATCGCAGAATCAATTTAAGTTATTATTTTTCCTTTTAATTCAAATTCTCGACCTAGGCCTCACACATAAGTATTGGCTGCGAAGCCTTCTCGAAATGGGAAAAAAATTTAATACTAAGAAACAAATATAAATGCACGAACATTCAATTAGTAAAACAGGCATATTTCATCTAGAGATACTTTACGATAGCCAACACATGACACACCGAACAGGCGTGAAGAGCCAAGTGACGCTCTAAAAATACATATCGATATATACTTGAAACGATTATTTGCTTTACACGTTGACTGAATCATAAGATACATAAACATATATATATATATATATATATATATATATATATATATATATATATATATATATATAAATATATATATATATATATATACGTAATGCCCTTTCGGCAAAATTTCCGAAGAAAACCGTTAAGAACTGTAAACTTCTGTTTGATCGTTTATTGAAACAAAGCTTCAAAACAAAGTTAGAGATGAAAAGCAATAATTTGAAATGTGTTTCATAAAATATACTACCTTCTGTTTGTCTTTTGCGAGCATTGCATATTCAATTGAATTCATCTAAAATTATTTGAACAAATGAAAGAGCTTGAAACAACAAGGAATAATTTTCGCCACAATGAAAAAAAAGATGTGTTTTCCACAAAGCTACCGAAATTTAAATTTTACCAAGATGCCTGGTTCCATTAACAGTTATCGCAGCAATTTAACTGAGAACTGTCGCGTAAAATCACTTCAAGCGTAGCGTTACGTGTCGTGCGCTACCACTACGGATTAGCGCAACCAGAACCGAACAGGAACGCGCAGAAGTGGAGGCATTTGTGCGTCAGTTCCTCTACACACAATGTGTTTGTTTGGTTTCGCCCGAGAAAGCTTACCCTATCGCTATGGTTTATGAAAATAGAATTCGGGTATAGAAAAAGGATTAAATTACACACCATCATGTGGTACTTTTTCGTAAGTTCTCCACATATTAGCTGTGGGGCAAGCACACGAGCGACATTCTTACTCTATCCAGCAGCTTTCACCACCGAAAGCTGATAGTTTGCTTAGGTAATAGTTTCGTACGTGATTTATACATGGTTCTTCGTCATTCATATGGTTCTGCTGCGAAGATAACGGGTTATGGGAGATAATCTCTACTGCTTTTGGGTCCATGCTTTGTCATTTTTGTTACTACCTCGTCTTGGTCAACTACCAAAATTCATTACGTCCACGCCGTCGGTTTATTTGCTGTCTGGCCGCACGGAAGCATTCATTGATCCTTTCGGTTATGTCTTTTACGGGGGCTGGTGGATCGATGACTACGCGCTCGTAGAAACTACGAATTATAATGTCAAATCACACGTGTTTTGGTCACAGTTTACTATCGAAGTTAAGGTTAGTTTTGCTGCTTTAGTTTTGCATTGCCGAAGTAGCTATGAGTTGTGCACAAAAATGTGTTTGATGCTGTTTAAAGTGATTTGATAAATGTTGAGTCTAGAAGCGCAGCGGTCTTACTCAAAGTCGTTTTCGTGCCAGTCGACACGAGCCCACTCTGGCAGCTCAGTTTCGTACTCCCATCCTGGACCCTGTGAAAAAGGAACAAACAAAAAGAAGTCGTCGGGCCCCGATTAATGAAGTGTATTTTTATGCAATTGTATTATAATTTATCCTGTAATATTTCATTCGTAGAAAAGAAGAGTCGTTCTCCGAGTCGCATACAACAATATTTTACCTTTCTACAGACGCACAAGTGAAACGATGTTCTATTTCTATCGTAACGTAACAGGTATATTCCTGCATGATTATCTACTAATCTCTTTCTGTAGCTTATACAAGTTTGCTACATTGTAAGTAGCAAAATGGTCCCGTATTGTTGACTTGTAAGCCTAGGCTTTATTATCGTAAGTTTTTACCCGGTTAGTTGACGAGGTTTATTATGTATGTTTGGTTGCCAACTCTTAATCGCACTCGCTACATTTTTTTTTACTCAAATTCACCGCCAATTAATTTCATACCACTTTGAATACAGTTCCAGGATCCGGTGACGACGAATGAGTCGTGCAATTTTGCATTGCAACCATTACGTCGTTGTTAAATTCCCGTGATCACGAATAATACGGCACATGCTGCAGGGATTTATTGAAGCTTCTGTTGCTATTTTAAAAGTTGTTTCATTACTTCATCACCAACATTTCCGCAAAATGTCCACCAGAATGATATCCGTGGAAACTGCTCTGCAGCAAATGAAATCTGGAGCCAGGTGGAGAAATTAAAAGCGAGTCTCACACTTTCTCGCAGGCAGGAATCGAACGAGGTTGAAAAATGCTCAGCGCGTTCCCGCGGGAAGGATTTTCCACCATATGCGCTCACGTAAACAGCACTTTGGAAATGATAATTTCCGGTACCGTAGCGACGGCTTATGAATCCTTCCGCGTAAATCGCTTACCGGCATTAAATTGCGCAAAAAAAAAAATAATGGAAGGAAAATGGGAAGGAGTGCTGGGGACGCTCAGAGACACACGCAACCACGGACCCGACCATCGAGCCGAGGGACATTTATGCTGATGTGTGACAACATCACAAGGACGTGGGCTGGACGATCGGAATGGACGTCACCATATGTGATATATGCACGGTGACCACGGTGATGATAAGCGGACAATTCAGGCGTTATCCTTTCCCACGTTCACGGCAGGCGTTGTCGTGCATGTCAGGAGCGCGGCACGCAAAAGTGTCGTCTAGTGACTGGGCTCATTTGCGCGGGTAGAAAAGCTACGAACGTTCTTTTTTCCATGCCACCGTGTGGTTGGTGAGTGTGAATGAGGAATTAAAATAATTATTATGAAATTTCACAGAAAGGTTGATTTTATCATTTCATTTCGCTGGCCAGTTAAGATCTCATTAGGATGGCAAGCCGTGGCGATGCGAGCTTACTTCACAACGCACCAAAGTATGTTGATTGTCAGAGCCTTTTTTTAAACCCTCTCAGCTAATTGTCAATCGCATTAGCTTCGGTTTTCCTTTATTTTATTTACACATTTTGGTATAAAAACCAAGAGAATATTCAAGTGAACTTTTTTCTCACTTGTATTCTATTGTTTGTGTGCTGTTAAAAATTACCCATGATTGATATGAGCCCATAGACATATCATAGAAAATGTTTGTAATGCAACAATACATTAAAAAAAATTAAAGCTGATTACATTATGTTGATTTGACAATCATATTATATTCTCAAACCTATGTTGGGGTAAGAGGTGGGACTCATCATCTTTTATCTATATGAAATGTAATTTATCCTGTTGTGTTTATATTTTGGGCTATATATTCTTAAATAATTTTTATTGATTAAAGAAAAACCACACTTACCTTGTATTTCCAGGCGTGCAGATACATAACCAAATCCTGCGGTTTCGGATCCCGGTAGCGCACTTTACACTCGTAGCAGTGCTTGTCGGTTGTCATCTTGTCCGGATTAAATGCCAAGTCGGGCGATTCGTGTCCAGTCTGTGTGGCCACGGTAACCTGTGGAGATTGAAAACGGTGAGATAACGAAAGTGAAACAATAAAAAAAAAAACCATGTAAAGGAAACATTCCAAAAGAGTGTGAAAGCTGTAACACTTTGGCACATACTCTATTGGTACTATCGTTTAGACACACACAAACACACACACACACACTGGAGCGGTGATTGTTTGAAACGAAGGACACACTTGTTAATGCGATGCTTATGCAGACCGTAATCTACGGTGGGATTATGGGATGCATTGCCGGCGGCAGAGATGAGCTTTCCGAAAGTCCATCGTTGTCACGGAGGGTGTTAGTGCGGGCAGTGTTGCAATTCTGCTCTAGTGAGGATTTAAGAGATAAATTGAAAGTATAAAGCACACACACACACACGCAAATACTCTAGCTAATATGACCAATATGTTCGAAGGAAGGATGCATCGATGAACGTTGGACGCAACCGACCTTCGTCGAGTGATTAAAATGATTTAACAACTATCACACGGGATTAATATGGGAAAACAAACGGCACCAAGCGGTTGTGGTTAATGCAATGTGAAAAATTTGCTCCTCATGCTACATCGATCCCAGCAAAGCTCGGACTCAAAAGCATGTGGAAAAACAGGCAAGGCACATTGGCATTGCTACAGCGTACTGGCAGGCAACGCTGTTCGTATCGCTTTCCGGTAGTGCTTTGCCAGCGTGCGTTTGGGGAGGAGGTTTGCTTGTAATGAGAGAAGGTCTATGAATTAACGACAACCCAAAAACACTCTGGTGCAGCAGTTTCTTCCGCATAAACTCACATTAGCCCCTGCAGCATCGTCAACAGCGGTAGCCGCCGTGCCAGCAGTAGAAGCACACGAAGGCTGTGCTGATGCAAATTTGTTGCACTCTTGAAATGCTGTGCCTGCCTCTTCGCCCGGAGCAGATGACACAGTCGAGGTGGGGGACGCGGTAGCGGCTCGTTTCGAGCATTCCCAAGCTGATTTCGGTTTTCGCTGTGAACACACAAATTTCATTATGAAAATCTACGGTCGGAGCTTGTGTTACACGCGCGCGACTAGGCGGAACACGCCGTACAGATGAAAGAAGGGTGCCGTGGTTGAGGAATTCAAATAAATACTCCACATGTTTGTAATGTACGTTCCAAGCGGCGCTCGTACGTGAAAGCATGAGAGAATGGAATGGTTTGAAAGACAATGGCCGGCCTGTTCGAGAAGAAACACATTCTTCCGCACGTCCCTTTTTGGTTCACAAAGTTGGGTATGGGCGAACGTTTTTAACCAACCAAATGAAACGCATTTGGAATACCATTTCGCAGACGAACACGCACTTGGCGAACGATTGGTGAAAATTAGTATGAATAACCACAGTGCCGGTGGTTTTCGGTGACCAATCAGAAGGGCCCACCTAGCCGGCACCTAGCAACCCATCCTTGGATAGTTAGTGGCAATTTGTTTCTCGCTTGTTTCGCAACTACTTCTGGCCGCAAACAAACACCGTCCGGAATCGGTGGCGAGGGGCAAGCTTTGACCACTCGAAATGCAACCGCAGGATTTCATCTCGGGTCACGGTTTTGTGCAATCTGATTGTGGTGGCTGACTACATATGCAGGGTTCCAATTGAATATTGCATCGCCTGAGGTGCCTCCACGGGTCAGCATATGGGCTCCAATAAATCCCTCAGCCAAAAGCGGGATCGAAAAAGGTGAAAGAAAAGGGGTCGAGCGGTCCAAATGGTCTAGAACAACAATATACGCCGGCAAAGGATTATAAAACGAAACGGAACGCCGGATGCCGGGTATCTATTTATAATGAGATACTAATCATGTTACGTGTAGTAGTGATATAATATCGCGGCAAATTGCCGAAAATGCAATAAAATCTCTTTAATATTACATTTCGGCTGTAAATGGGTGGTTTTCCGGTAAGCGGCTCAGAATATGTTGCCGGCCGGGTCAGGACAAGGGTGTGCACTTCCCGAGGAGGAGTGCATTTTCCAACACTGAAGTGCAAATAGCTGGTCCAGCACTAATGCGTGGCCCGTCTGTTGCACGGCGTACGAAACACGAAAGAAATCATTTTATTTCACAACAAAAGGCCCAACTGGCCTGACCCGCGTCGGTCGCGTAAAGCGGAGAAATATCATTGCAGACGACCATTGCTAATGAATGGGCAATCGAATTAGTTATGCCAACGGGAATACCATTAAGCAAACAAATTATCTCCCTCGTTATTCCTCGTGGAGCCGGATAAGCGCGCGCTGCGTGCGGAAGGGTTTGAGCGGCCGATGGAAGGCCGACCGCCCCGGATGCTGGGGCATATGTGCACCGTACTTATTCAAATTTCCTTTTAGCGCATACCTTAGTACGAGATTAATGGAAATAGGGATTAATTATGTGTTGCGATTTTATGGTGCTCGATAAATTACTTGAAAGTGCATTATGCAGCTTTGTTCTCTTAATGGTTCGCTCTCCAGAGCTCTAAGTTTTGTCACGGCTAACTAAAGCACATCAAAAGACTTGAAAGAGGGGTTTTCGTGTATCGAGCAGGTGAATTATCGTAAGTCTGTGGGCTGCTTCGAAATTGGGTTTAACAGTATTATCAGAGAGGATCAGACAATTTATTATCGAAATAACTGTATTGTGAGCGAATGCTGGTGTCTGTTAGACGTGTTAGAATTAAGAATTAGTTTACATTCTGATTAAAATTTAATCGGTCAATATCATGTCGTATGAGAACAAATTAACGTGAACAGCATGATATTCTTCAGACACATTTAGATCATCGGACACCTGATTTGTGAAATGTTTGCCTTTGTAAAATATCCCAAAGCAATTGGAATCGCGTTTCCGGCCTGGGGGTGAGGGGATGCTTGATAAACGAACAAATTTCTGATCCCAAAAAACGATGATACCTTTCTCCAGCCAACACAGAAGCCAACAGATATGAAGAAAGTCTAGATGACGTCTAATTACCGTCAATGATTTCACTTTTCCGCTACGGTTCCATTTAACCAAGCTGAGCAAACATCATTATAATTCGCAGGCGCTGGGATGCTTGGAGCAAAGATAAGAAATATACAGACATCAAAATAAGGCTGGCACATAAACAACCGTACGGTCGGCATATTTCGGCAGGCGCCTAAATGTAGTCTGTAAATGTGAATTACTTTCTTCGACTCCCACGGAACATCGAAAGGGCGAGCGCTGGAAGGAGCCGACCCTTCGAGTGAAGATCTCTCTGTCGCATCCAGGACGATTTCAACCATTTCATAAAGCACATACATGCGAACGGGTGAATGAAAATAGACTGCTGCTTATCATTTCGACTTGCCGTCAGTCAGTCTAATGCTCGTGATCCAATGAGCGACATGGACGCATACTTTGAACGTCTTCTCCCTACATCTCATACCAGTTATAGGGTTAGTAAGAGACAACAGTGGTCAGCAAGTGTGCCATCAATTTATCATAATTTCAAGCACTTTGCTCTGTTCTCAATGGGTGCCTTTAATCGTGTCCGGCCGCAAATATTTAAACAGCACTTCAAGAGCACCTGCGTCTGTGGTTAGACAATCGGGCAAACGGACGATTGCAGCGCTGCCCAAGAGAATTGATGGGAATTTGACTTCCTTCAAGTTAAACATGCATTATTTCTAACTGCAAACAAGAATATACCTGATGGTATGGACAAGAACTATGAGCTACGTAGGTTTCACAGTATTTGCATTGTACTAATTGCATCCGTTGCTTCGTGGTAAGCATCATATCCTAGCATGACGCAAACGAATCGCCTTGCACGAAAGTGTTATTATTAAAAAAGCTGTTTGACGCACCTGTTGTACGGATGTCCTCCCTTCAGGAGGAATTAAATTACCAAACATGGTAGAATCGGAATAAGCCAAATAATTAAAAAAAGTTTTAACTTAAGAATCGGCTACCAGTTTTGTATAACAATGAAAATTAAAAAAAACTTTTGAACATTGTTTAAACCAGCACAAAGATTAAAGATTGCACTTGTACGAGGTTGAAAATGCTGCACCTATCTTTCCGATCGCAACCTTTTCGGTCTTGCCTCGTTCGGGCTGGGAAAAGGTATTCTTCAGCAATCATAAATGGCGTTGGCATTTCTGGATCATTATCACGAGCATAGTTCTCATTTTGCCGACGGAACATTCTCTAGAAAGCGTTTTTGCCGTTCCGAGAGAAATTTCAACAGGTTGAACATAGCGTGTCTACCCTCTTATCGACCAGGTGGAGACGCCAGTGGCAGAAACTATCAGCAGAACAATGGAGAGAGAATCGTAAAGGCTTCACGGCGCACTTTTGGAGATGCCAGCCGCCGGCAGCAGTGGCTGGCTCTGTTGGTATTTAATTTAATTCGCATCGTTCCGTCACTGCAGACCAAATGTCACGAGACGACGTGAGCCCTGTGCGGGAAGTGGAACGTACCAATTTTCGAAAATGTGAAAGCATCTACTAGCAAATACTGCGGGATTCAAGGAGCCGCTTTGGACGAAAAAGGAAAAATTTACACAAGCCGGCAGGAGCGTTCGAACGGTGGAAGGAAAACAAAATTAAAGAGCATACGGCATTGTTAAACAAACTATCAAAGAAAATGGCACTCGAGGAAAATGCACTCCATTTCAAATGAGCACTTAGAATCACGTTTTTCGTTTGAGAAAGTTTGTTATTTTTGTAGTCATCTCCCTCCATCTCCTCTTTTCTCGGACCAGCAGTTTCGCAAACCTAATAGAGCCCAGAAAGTACCATCAACGGTGGAGAAAATATCTGAAAATGCGAAATTCGGATACGTTTATTTTTTCTCACTCCCCCCCCCCCCCCCTCCCTCTTTTTTTTCCTTCTATCGTGAGAACGACTCTTCTTGGTACGAACGAATCATTATCTTCGTATCGCGATAACAAGAAGACCTGCCGTCGCCCTTTGTACCAGCTGGCACCTGGTGCGGTTGAACGCCGAGACAGAGGCAGGAAAAGTTTTTAATGAACCCCGAAAACCGAATTGCTATTATTATTTAAAATTAAATGAGCAAATCTGACAAGCAAGGCATTGGAAAAGTTCTGTGACACGGCTTTGTTTTTGCGGTTGGTGTTTGTGTTTTTGATGCGCGGCAAGATTATCGCCCCGATGGTGGGCAATGTGGTTTAGGCTTGGGTTTTTCATCGTAGGAGGTTGATGATTTTACCCTCGATGAACTAATTTCCGGTTCAAAATGTTCACTTTGAGCAACCCTCGTGGAACGATTTCTAGTGGCAGGTTACCAACTATTCGCTCAAGCCAAAAGCCTTTAGTAATTTGCATTATACGGGCTGTTCATACGTGTAGGTTGGCCAACATTTGTTCTCGGAAATTTTCTACGAAACGAAACGCTCTTCTCTTTCAGGGATTGGATCGAATCGTTCATCCATTCGCTGAATACGACGTAAAATGTAACTCTTTTTTCGGTACTAATCATAACCGGAAGAGTGATAATAGAAACAAAGAACGGTGAAAAATGGTTTCCGTGTAACATACACGGACATGCTACACGGTTTAATTACCTTCTGAGACTGCATTCGTCCGCCCATGATGGTGTTCGTGCCCACGGCATTGACGACGGCACCAGCTGTACCGGTCCCAACATTCGCGCTAATGCCGGTACCACTAACCGCGTTCAGCGCATTGGGCAGCATGATCGAAGCGCACATATTCTCGTGAGGACTTTCACTGCCCAGCGAAACAGGCCGTGGGCTCTCCGAGCAGGGTGACGCCTCGCGTGATACACTTTCCGAGTCGTCGTCCGAAAGAATTTGTCCTGTTCCAAGCGGTGTGGTGAAAAAGAATAAGCAAGATACACTCAATCAGTGGATGATGTATCCGATGTGATCAATCTACCTCCACCATATCGCCTACAATGGCTGGACGGAAAATCCAGCAAAAATCCCTCTACTCTCTCAGCGTTGAACAGCTTCCGCCGACTCACCTTTCACGTCGTCCAGATCGTTTTTCATCGGTTTAAACATTGACAGATCCGAGTCGCCGTCGATGCCGAGCCAATTTTCTGCATTGTGAATATTGATCAGGTCCTTCACTAGCTGCTCGTCGCTTTTGCCACCGATATCGCCACCGCGGCCCTTGGCCGGACCGAACACGTCGTGGTTGTACAGCGGATCGTTCACCACCGGATAGCCTAATGATGTTTCGGTTGCGTGGAACGTGAGAAAGTAGAGAGGGAGAAGGATGAAATTGATTCAAGCCGTACAAACAAACCGCCCGCCTTTTCAAAGGGGGAGGGAGGGGCTCTCGTGCGGAGGCATGTTGTATGGACCCCAGAAGTAACCATTTTTCCTACCGAGATACTGCAGATGCACCCTAATCTGATGCATACGTCCGGTCAGGGGTTTGCACAGCACGACGCTGCTGCTGCCGTTGAAACCGAGCTTCTGGAATGTGGTAGTACATTCCTTTCCCTTGGGTGAAACCTTGCACACGCCAATCTTGTAGCTGACTACCTCGATGGGCTCCTTGCATTCGATGATGCCACTGGAATGGTAGAAGAAAAAGAAATCAAGTGATGAGAAGAGACCGCGATGCAATGTTATATGGGATGGAAGGAAAGTCAAACTGAAACTAAATCAATTCCAACCATCCATCCACCCATCCAGCCATCGATCGAACCGGTCGTAAGTTTGGCACCAACAGAGAAGCCTCCGCGAATGTTGCATCGCTCAGTCAACGCAGCAGGCATGCAGAGCCAGAAGGAATGTCCTCCCTAAGGCCTTCATATCCGTTGCGTTTCTTTTGGTTGCTCTGATCAGCTGATGTCATAGCCTGGGAGGAAAGTCTTTTCGCTCGTTTTGTCTATCTCTCTCCTTCTCTCACTCTCTTTCACCTTCACGCAATTTCGTTTCAATCAATTCTTTCTTCCTTCAGTTGCACACGCAGTTGGGAGCCTACGGGGAGTCTAGCATGACACAATTTCCCACCATCCATACGGCGTCATGTGCTTCAAGCGAAGGCACCACCGCAAATGGCAGCGCTGTGGTGGCACCGACTTGACTGCGACTCGTCGCCAGCATCCATTAATGTGTGTCTCGATCGGCGGAGCGCAGTGTAGCGTGGCCTTTTCTCCAAGGACTTCCGGTAACGCGCGAGCAGTCGAGGTTCCATTTAACTCCCACTACCAGCGCGTCGGTAGACTCACATAATTGGAATCCTTATAAGCTGACAAACTTCCGATGGGATCACGGCGGGTGATTGTTCTGTACGTTTCGTATCTTCGCTCCTTCGGCATGGTCTGTTTCCTTGCGTTTGCTCCGGATGCGAACGTTAATGCACACCAATGGCGTTTCCCGCCCCACGTCGGCATACCAGAATTGGTTGTCTCATTAAGTTGCACACAATTTTTGGACGGAAGTGGGTACGACAGTAACGCAATTTTATTTCTATAGGTCCCGGTGGCGTGAGACCGCGTGCGTGTATTTCGGTGAATGGTAACATGTTGTACACAGGATTTGGGTTTCAATTAAAGGCAACAGTAATTTGATTTTTATCGAGTTAATTAAATTTTCCAACCGGGATTATACACATCATAGACGAGAAAAAGCAAGGCGTAATTCTAAATCATGCTTCAAACAAATTGATACCTACGAGCAAATTGGGAGTCTGTTAAAACAATTTCGCATTTTTATTTATAAAAAAGGTGTTTAAAACTGTTAACACCAATCACTTCGATACTTTCTACGATTTATAGTAGAATGAGCTGATAAGCTGACGAAAAAATTATTTGTGAGATTACCTCGTAGGAAATGCTTGAGGATTAGCATTCAATCTAAGTTCTAAAACACAACCGGCTAATCCGTTTTCAAATTTAATCACAGGCACGTTGAGTGCACCTTGTCTTCGCTATCAGTGCAAGAAACGATGTTTAGTCGATAAGCAGCAGGTCCGATTGATTAACGGGCGACTGGGTGGATGGACGGATAGAATTACATTGGAGCTCGCAATCAATTTGCATTCAGCGGTCAAGCGTAGTGCCTGTGCATCGTGCCGATGCTCATCTTATCCGTGCCTTATACTTACTCAGGAAATTCGCCTTCCACCCGGCAGATGTACTCCTTCTGCACCTGTCGGTTCCGGATCTGGTGCTCCATCTGGCGGGCCTTCTTAGGGCTGCGTCCAAACAGCAGCAAGCCGGACGTAAGCCGATCGAGCCGGTGGATGGTACGAAGATTTTTCAGATTATACTCCTTCGCCAGGATGAACACCACCGTGTTGTGACGGTAACGTCCGCAGGGATGAACCTTTTAGTGTTTTGTATGGAGTAGGTGATATGAGGACGAGGTCAGTTGAGTTTTAAAATGCGGTTTTGTTTTTCGTGATACGGGTGTTTGAGTTGACATTCACAACCGAAGCCGGATGTAAACAAAAACAAATGAAAGAAAAGTAGATACAGAAAAATAAGGACAAGGAAACAAACACAGGTCATATTAATATGGTTGTAGAGTTATTTTGAAAACGCTACTTTTACGAGATATTCAAAAATACTATTATATATATATATGTTGCATTTTAACAGCAAATGCAGCGGTTTTGCATAAATATATTATTTAGTAATACTGTAAGCGGGGGATTTAAAACATTTCAAAGCAGATGTATTACAATTGAAACACAACGAACTATCATTAGTAAATGTTATTACTAATCAAGCAATAAAATTATTCATATGTTTGATTTGGTTATTCGCTGTACAACACCACTTTAGTGTGATTTGTGATACATTCCTATCTATACACTAACAAACACTGCCTGAACATGGTTTTCTGCAATTTCGTGAGAAATACGCTGCGCATGTACGCTCCTCTAGACTGGGCAAAAAAAAAAAACAAAAACTACCCGTACGGGATAAATTGCACTTTTTGATTATGCCAAAGCGACGGCAAACGAGCGGCACGAACTTGGTAATCAGGTCAATACATCCCGTGACTTTAGCCACGATCGTACCGTTGCGAGGTCACAAGGATTTCGCTGCGTTGCATTTGTATAATGGGAAACACCTGACGTACGAGAGATGGGGAGCGAACATAGAAGGTGTCGACTCGTAATATTAGTATCGCACGAAATAGCTATGAACTGTGCGCGCCAACGTTTCCAATGCGCCAAGCACAACCACCCGCTTTCCCTATTTACGACGCTAATGGTGTGAAAATTCCTTCGAGTAATCATCAACCGTCTGGAGAGTTCATTTGCAACGACTGTGGCAGCTAACTAACTGCATGTGGAGGATATTATGGCTGTATTGTTATCGTCCTGTGAGGCTCGATGCGCTGCCCACATGTGTGGAAAGGAGTTTTGTTGATGCGGCCCCCGATTGCAGCATTTGTGTGTGGGTAACCTTTGCACGCTACGCTGAAGCTTTGGAACCTGCCATTGACTGAAGCTTTATTACTGACGGGTCCGTTCGGATGGAATGGCGTCGATGGGGTGTTTGTTTCGAATGCACCTGATACAAGCACACGGCGAGGTTGGATGGAGGATTTTGTTTTCTTTTTTATCTGGCGAATCCTTCGAGTCGTGTGGAATTGAGCTAAATTATGATGGAGTTGTGACATGCAACCATTCTCACTAGCTCCAGCATGGCGAAAACAAAGACAGGCAACTGACAAACAAACTGGGCTAACTGAAGAGCGCACGGAACAGACAGGTAGTTGGTTGGGCAAATATCTGCATCGTAATTGAACAGGTGAGTGAAAATTTAATGAGAAATCGGGTAGCTGTTCGAATGCGATTTAGAAAAACCAATCACTTCGAAATGGCAGATTGGGTGAATTTATATTCAAGATTATAACAAACTTACACTTCCGTGATTGTATGTCTGCGTCACATACCTATGATGTTTGACAGGGAAATTCGTCAGCCTACAGCAATGCTTCAAAATTACTACCTTTTTATATGCCTTTCATCTTTCACAAATGAGGTCTATTGACTAAGCAAAGTTTTGTGAAAATGTCAAACATCTTACAATAACGTCATACAATTTTAATAAAATGTAAAAATTAAATTGTCCATTCAAGTTTGACAAACTTTCTAAATAGTTCTCAGTTAGTGCCAATTACAGAGCGCTTCGCACTGTAAAGATTCATCCGCTAGTCGCACAACATTAAACTTATTACCAATTTACTTTCAGTACCTTCGTTTGGCTCTTGTCTTTGAAGTAGTGTTATGCTTCTGCCGTCACTAGCATCACAAGGCCAAAGTTTTCATAGCTAAGGAGAAGTTTTTCTGAACAAAGTTTTTTGGCTCAGCTAGTTTTTTTTTTTGCAGTGGAAAAGCAACACAAAATATACCACGGGAATATATTTTATCATGGTGAAGTCTCAGCGAATGGTGTCCTTTTTAATAAACTGTCTCTCAAGCGAGTACGATGATAAAACCCTGAGAAGGACAGTAAAAAAGCAACACAAAACGTCCTGAATGAAGATTCTAGCTTTAAGAACATTACGTTTCCAAATTGGAACCACTTGAACAAGCTTGTGTTTCGTAAAAAATCGTAAAGATCTTTGAATGTGCTTTAAGGGTTTCTGAAGAATGCATTAAACTTGCAGTTGCCAGATTAGTCTCTTTTGGTTGGAGTTGTCTTGGAAAAACAAACGAAAGCACACCAGGACTTCTGAAAATACCAAACAACTGATTAAGCTAGTAATTGTACCATACCATGATACCGATGGTAGGTATACTGTGTGAATCAGCTTTAAACTGACTTACCTTCTAACACGAATGAGTTTGATGATTCACGGGGCAAGATAACAGCGTACCTTGAATGCTTAACATGTAATAGTCACTTGGGGATGTAATCCTATTAGCACCCCTTTTTCTTCGGGCCCAAAGTCAAACCAACAAATCAGCCGAAATTCGCCCGAATTGTTGCGCCACCCGTTGGTCTCCATAAATTGACCGAAATTTATTGCCGTCCCAGCGTTACACCGCACAACGGTCGCCGTCATAGGCGGCAAAATCACACCGGTGTTGCCGCTGAGATGGATGCTGTGTGTGGAAAGCTCATTGGAAGGGCCGCTTTTCGATTTGAATTTGCCCATTATTCCCCAGATAAATTGCAGTCCCGGTGAAAAGGGGGGTGCTGCTGCCGTAGCATAGCATGGTTCGCATTAAGAAGCGAGAGGTGCAAAAACGAACAACGGTATATGTGCTGCTCATGGGGTTGAATTTATTTTGACTCAAAAGCATCGTAATGAATCCTAAACTTCTGCTTATCGGCACCGGGGACCAAGGGATAATCTTCTCCAAGTGGTAAAAAAAAACAAAACGAACTAAACGGATTTCAAGTTATTTTTATGATCCTGCTGGGTACTGGGTAAACGGACACCACTACCAGACACATTCCAGGCAAGGCAGAATGGGTAACCGAGCCAAATGGATAAAAGCTTTGCTATTATTGCTGCGTGCCGGTGATAAAGATCTCTAAGTTAATTAGTGGCCGAGAAAACTTAGCGTCAAAAAGAAAAGGGGCTGTGATAAACATGGAGGGATTACGCTTATCTATTTGATTAATAGCAAATCCTAGTACGCTGCTGACTTCCCTGGACAGCTCATTATCTAATTAATGTTCATAACTTCGTACAAGCGGGAAAACGTTACTTGTACAGTAATTTGAATTGATGTTTACTGAAGAGATTTAAACATGTTTCTATACTATTAGAACATTAAAAAATTTTGAATCTCGAAGGATCCTTGCGTTTCTTGTTGGCAGCTGAAACCTGGCAGGTGAAATCTTACGGTCAAATCGTCATGTCACCTCCGATAAACCAAACCCGTAACTGCAGGGTGATAATCTTGGTAACGATTCCAAATTTATATGCTCGTAAGATCAAAACTAACGACCCTTTTACGCATGTCTATAGATGATCACTCCGATGAGACGCTTACGGTGGACATCTGTAATGTGTCCAGCGGGTGAAAGGACAATGCGAAGTTTCTTATGTGCTAAGTTCGCATAAAACATTGCTACAAAACTCCTCCCCTGTCCTGTTGGGCATTCGGAACGTCGGGACGTCGAGATGGATAAGAACCAAAAAAAAAAAAAAAATCATTAAAGCAAAAGAAAGCCAAATCGGAAAGAAACGTCCTACTAGCGTGGGAAAACTTTGTTTCCACTCAGCTTGTCCCCTCAACCGCACCGTGCTGATACCCGGCCGGATACGATTCGATTGCTTGGGGCAAGATCCTTCTCTTGCGGTTCAGCTTACGTTTTCCCTGCGACACGGAAGATGGCAACCATCGTCACATAATGGCGTACGCGTGGTGTGTCAAGGCTTTCGTACCAAGCGCGCCGAGAGAGTTGTTCAATGTGAAAAAGATGTTTCCTTCACTCACCCCGCGACTGACTGAGGGCAACAGCCTTAGTCAGTCGTTGTGAAGCTCCTGAAAAGACTAACTTTCCACCATCCGGCGGCCTATACCGCCTTGGAGTCGGCTCGCAAGCACCCGGGTGCCATTCGGCAAATCTCGTCCTTGTGGCTGTAGATGGGGCCAGTTCGGATAGCTTCTAAATTTTCTGCGACCGAACGGCCGGCTGGGACTTGCAATGAAACCGGAAGAGTGGAATCGAAAACGAATAAAGATGAAAATTTATCTAAGACATGGGCTCCGATAAAGCTTCAAATGTTCGCCGAGGGAATACTTGGAGACCGGAACTTGCCGGCGGAACAACCGAGCTGTGGAGCACTGTGAAAACAATTTTCGCTTCACTAACTCAAGGCGCCGCTCAAATACGCGCCGAAGGGAGACGCGGGCCAGAGCACGGGAGGAAAGTCGTAAACTTGATAACGTCGATAATGTTGCGTTACGTATTAGAGCACTTTTGGTGCAGCGGCATGGCGGTTTCTTTTCGAGAAATCCTTGCATGCATGGAAAGGGATAGGCACATTTCGCTCGTTATTTCCTCGTCAATCGTTGTCTTTGGAATTGGTAAGATGGCAACTCACACTTTGACAAGGTTTATGTGATTCACAATTTTACGACAGGCTCTATTTTTTCTCCTTCTTTCTGCAAATGCATTGGTTTAGGGCATAATAACTAATTCCAAAAACCGGCACAGGCCATTTGTATCTAATATGTGCCTTTTTTTGTTGTAATCGTTGGCAGTTAGAAAATATCATTTCGATTATTTGTTTCGTAGTGAATGAAATATGTGTTAGTGCAATCAATGTTAGTTGTGTCCTTGACAGTACAACATTAGTCACAAGGTGCCTTGCGCTATCTTTCGATGGTCCGTCTCAGGTTGACATTTTATGCAGAGGAAACATAGCAGATACGACCAATTCCATTGGTGTTGTGTGTGTGCGTGTGTATTAAGCCTATTGTCGAAGAAATACCGCACTCCGTGCGAACTGGTAGAGCTTGCCCCTTGCCTGAGGTGTTCTGTAAAGTGAGAAAACCAACATCGTACTGTTGTTTAAGAGATTTTGCAACCTCTTACCACCGCGGACCAGAATGCTGTATCGTTTGCCGGAACGGTGGGTCTCTCTGGAAAACGGGGAGCACATCGTGAACAACTAACAATACGAGGATGGGAGGATGGCACAAAAAGGGAGCACAGCACGCGAGTGAAAGGGGGGGTGAAAGGGAGGGGACAGTATAAACTCGCTGATCTGCAGTGGGTGTCAGGCTACTTTACTCACCGGCAGCGAACACGGTTTGTCCAGCACTACGAGATCATTATCGACATAGATTATTTTTATTGAATGATCTAAAACGGGCGTCTCGTGTCTGTTGCGGCCGACACGAGTGCGAGTGTCAACAGAAGGAAACGATAAAAGTAAAAGAAAAGAAAACACAGAGGCGTCAACGTGACGGGTGGCGTGAGCATTTTCCGGTTTGTTTCCGAACAACCATGTTGGTTCGTTTCGTTTCGGTTTTTGTTTGTTTGTTTGGTTTTTTTTTTTTGAGCGCCCAGAAACCAGCAACCGGCGTTTGTGATCGCGCAAGGAGGTGCCAGCAGGTGTTGCACGGGTGAGGGCACGTTTCATTACAACATGACGATGAAGACGATGGCGACGGTGGCGAGGGGGCGATCATAACCCAGAGAGTCACAGAATCCATTCGGCGTCCAGGGTGTAGCCACCGTCAAACACGCACACATACACACCACCCAGGACAGAGCAATATTTCAGTGGTATTAATAATTTTTCATCATTATCGATTGTACCACTTTCGTGGCTGTTATTGTCATTAATATTTTATGCTACAGTGGGTGAGGGTTGTGGTGTCAAGTTTTACGCGCACACCATGACAGACAATACCGCAACGTGTTTATGATGTTTTGCGCATGATTTATGTTACAGAGGAATATTCGTCCGTTCGTTCGTTCTTAGTGCGTACCTTCGAAGGAATTTCTGACATGCTCTAAACAGCGTATGCTAAACGTAGAAAAACTCTGAACCTCAAAAACCGTTTAATGTATGTATGGGAGCGTGTTCGTTTGTTTGGCTAAGTTTTTTTTTAGGGCATAAATGTAATACAAATAGAGCGGCGTAGCGTTTGGCGTTTGTGCGTGTAACTTTTAAACGTTACAATATTGAGCGTCCAGTCCTAAAAAACTGGAATCAATGTTTTCAGAGTAACCGTGAAAGCGTTTTCCTTCAAGTGCAGTCTGTGTGTTTTTGTTTAGTGTATTTTCGTGTTTGTAGATGAGCGCGTGTTTCGATGGCACGAAGAGCAATAATGTCAAAGATACGCTATCTTCGAAATTCAAAGTTTTATGCAAATTGCGTCATTTGCGTCAACGAAATGATATTTTGACGAGATAGGAAAAAAAAACCAAACTTCAAGCAATTGAACACGAAAAGGCAGCTTGCTGTCGTCGCCTTTCAGATGATACTGTCCATTTGTATCGTCTGCCTTATACTGAGTATCGATCGGTTCCATGTGAGCTACAAGCGGCCATGCGCCTCCATTGGGCGTTTCGTCGGCTGCGATCTGCATTGAACAGCGTCGCTGCATTGCGTACAACTTTTATTAGTAGCATTATCTGGGTTATAAAATTAAAGAAAATCAAACACACACACACTAACACAAACATCGCACACAGAAGAATGGAGAACACCAGAATGAAACATACTGCGGTAAGGATAAATCAGATCATTCCTGGACAATCTGTCAAAGGCTGATATGTGCCACATAATTTTCTCAATCTATTGGATATTGGAGATTATCGATTGTCTAATGGTTGATCAGCCTTAAGCATGCCTATTAAATTGTTAATTGTATGTTGCCTCCACTTTTAAACATCGATTGCTTGATTGATGAAAAAAAATCTTTATCGCTAAGCGCATTCTTTATCGCTAAGATAAGAAATAAAGACAAGCAACAAGGAAGAATAACTCCGCTCCGTCAGGGAGTGTTACTTTTATCCCGAATACATGTTCAAAAACCAACGACACACCAAAGTCTCCACTTCATTAGGAATATCGGTGATAATTTTGTTTATGATTTTGGTTTATTATGACGGAATTTGCATGAAGCGTATCGCAAGTGTATCGATTCACAGGAAATGCTATTTTGTTTTCTGTGTATTTTCCATTGTCATTTATATCTTTATTGGCACATACACAGTCGGTATAAGCATACATGTTGACTTTGTCTGATGTATGATCCGCATATACTCCTCTTACCAACGCACCAGACAAACCCCGCCGGATATGATTTGCAATATTTTATTAGATTAAACACAAATAGATTTATTGTCGGAAAAGCGGAGCACTCATAAACTGGGAGATTATAATTTTATCTTCCATTCCCCGTTCCACTGATTTCCCGACTTGTGGCCCGACCTGTACATGTTGGTGTGGTGCTTTTACATCATAACATCGTATTTTTTCCGTGCGGCCATACCAAGAGATACCAGAATGGTAGAGCAGATCCACGGCTATGGTGTGCCGTATCTCACATGGTGTTTGTCTACGAAAAAGCTCATAAATATCACGCGTATAGACGTACTTGGTTGTAGAACGTCAACAACCAGTATCGCGACGCAATCATCTAAATTCTGGCAAAAAGAAAAAGGGGAAATTTTTTGTTTCATTATCATTTTGAGTTAGTATAAAAAACATGATCATAATTAATGATAATCAATTTGAAAAAAAATTGTTTACAATGAAGCTTTGAAAATGTTGAAAAAAAAAACAAAAGGTTTCAAACCAAATGTTTTTAAATATCCAAAATATATTTCGAGTTTTTCGATATATTCATCCTCCTTTTAAGTAACTGTTTATTTCAGATTCTGCTTTTTATGTCAGATTCAAAAAAAAAAATTCAAAAAAATAATCCTTTAAAATTGACAAAGCATTGTTGGACAACTTCAGGCCAATGTTTTGAGGAGAACGTGACCTTTCAAGCGATTACCGTCATGCTCATCGTCGTATTCCCAATGCAACGGCTACCGGGACAACCTACAAAATGATAAGTTTGAACCGCTGCCAAATTGAGCGCCCTCCTTGCACCGATTTCCGTTTTGCGCCCGCCCGTCCGTCACGTACGTATCCCGGATGACTCCCCAGTGAAATCAATCGAAAGCGGAAAAGACACTCCAATTTTCGGGCCCGAAGGTTCGATGTACAATAGGAATCGTTAGCAATGGCAGATAATCCTCAGCCGACATCGTAGCCAAACCGAGACTGAGTGGCAGCGACCAGTTGATATTTATTCCGTGGAGCAAATTGATCCAAATTTTCATCAACTTCTTCAACTGTCCTTGCCGGGTTTCGGATTGGCAATGGATTACGTTACTTTGGTATGCGAAGTCTCAGGGGAGGTGGGCGGTGTGAGCAGAATGAGAAAATCCAAGTCCGCTCGTATAAGTCAATTTAGCTTTTGATTCCACAATCACCAGCGTTGCCGAGTCACCAGTCTATTCCCAGCCGGGAGATTCAAGCTACGGTCGCATTTTGCATTTTTCCTCGAACAAAATTTAGAGCAATAAGCATTTTATTCCTGCACATCGGGCTATTTCACCAAGCGGCTAAAGGATCGGTATCATCTGAATCTGGCAGGTTACCGCCATCTCGTAGGGGTTTTTTTTATCTGTGTCCGAGAGGGCATTATTCATGCCCTGCTTTATAGGTGGTTGGCAACCGTTTTTTTTTTCTTGCCATCATGGTAACAGGAAAGAGGTTAACCAACGGATGCTACACTGATCCCCGAGCGGATGTTGCCAAACCAGAGGTTACTTGAGAATGAAGTAACCAATAGTAGGTTGTGTGTACTAAAATGTGAAGGTACGAAGTATAAGCGTTCTCTAAAAAATTCATTTACATTTTTAAAGGATCTCTTGAACCTTACCACTTCGGAAAAAGTGCCCAGGAACCTCTTTGGGTTTATAATACTTGAAATCATTTTTGAAATGGAACGAAGTTTTGACAAATTCTGCAAACAATTTTACTGTTCTTCATGGATCTCAGACCCATGATTTGACCAGTCCGCATCCCTTTTTGCTTCCGGTATGAATATGCTTGAAAAGTTTTATACCACCCGATTCATGCCCTTCACCTCTCTTTCATAATTATGTGTTAATCAGTTCACCCTAACGATCAACAATGGGGTGAGTGAAATGCTTGTTATTAGCTTGAAATTATGAGCATCATTTATAGTTTCAATTTTTTTTTCATTGCATTGTATTATTATTCTCAGAACAGTCAGTAAGGATAAAAACAATCGTTGGAATGCAGCTTTCATTATTTTGAATGCAATTTTGCACGATGTTTCAAACAAAGCGCAAACATTTGAACGACCAAGTGCACGTTTTATGCAAACGATGCACAACCCTGTAGTGACAAACGCTCACTTCTCCCGGAAACTGAGCAAAATTAAGTGGTCAAGCCCCATCTGTAAGCGTCTGTCAGCGTTCCTTGTCATCGCCATTTGCTTTGCGCTGCAAGCAGCAGGGAAGTGCATCCGATACGGATCCAGGACAATACGAGAAAGCGAAACTAGGACGGGGAGTCACAACATGAGAAAATAAAACAATGCCGGCTTACCATGATAAATGGTCTATTTTCATGTGACACTGTGTGAATCGACTATCCTGGTCTTTCGAATGCTTTGGCATGCTTCTCGATGTCCCCTATCTCAGTTTCTTACACTTTTATACCAGTTTCGTTTTAAATTTCTAGAAAGAGTCAATAGTGGTCAACTTTCTTTATTGTTGGTTGTTTTCGTTGTTTTCTTTTTGCTTTATTGTTGACCGCAAAGTTTATTTCATGTTTTATTTTTGTAAGCTTTTTCTCTTTTTAGAAACGGATGATATATGCATGAAAAAAAATTTCTTCTCACCAGTTGCTCAATTGTCAGCAGGCTCGTGTATTGAGAAGGGAGTGCGGAAAGGGAGAAACAGATTTTGAGCGTAATCACCCCTATTTTCCATGACAATACAACCTCACGATAGTCTATTTAAAGGGAGTATTGTCAAAGGAAGGAAACATGATGACATAAAAACTGTAAAAGGTGTAGGGCAGGTCGGTTTAGCTTCAACATTGTTGGGGTCCCTTTAATTGTTACAGCTAAAATGGACGTTTCGATCCTTCGTTAAAAATGTATGTCATATTTTTTAAATAGTAGGTCACGTGCAAAATCATTCACAGCACATTGAATGCTTAAATGAACTTTCGTAAAATAATAAACTAAACATCCCAGGAAAACCAACATTACGCAACGAGTTAGTAGCTTTAGTACGTGCGTACTCCAAGAGACAAAATCAGCGTAATAACCAAATCAAACATAAGCGTAGGCGCAATCGAGGTTAAGCGATGCGAACAACTGAAGCTACGAATGAAGTAAATCTATCGGTATGAATTAAACAAAATGGCGGTCATTTAAGCCACTTACTGGTATAGATGCTGGTTTGTTCACAACCACAATATCGTCGTCCATGTGCACTATTGTGATTGGTTGACTAGTTACTGGAACTTCATGTCTGGAAAATACAACACTCACATGTAGATGATTTTGGTAAGGGTTTTCGGAAGTATAATCGACGAGAAAAAAACAAAACGAAAATCTAAAGCCGAGTAAAATTATTTCACAAGGAGCATAAAAAACAAAACAAAACATATCGAACGGAATGAAATACCCAAATAGCGGCTGTCAACTGGTGTGGGAACGTATTCTTTACGAGTTTCTTTACTTCTTCCCGGAGAGTTTGCAAAGCGATAGGACAATGGTTGGGAGAAGTGAAGAGAGCATGATGTAAAATGAAAGAAGAAGGCATTCATGTTATTATTTTACTTTTTGTAGAAGCTGGTTTTGCATAACAGGGTGTCCACCTGTGTTAAAGCGTGTATAAAGTTGCGTGTGATGGTAAATGTAAAAAGCTGTGATATTCAAAATATCACTTTTTCGAATTACGAAATGCTTTGTTCCAAGAATATGATGAAATGAATAATATTTTACAGGTAAATGGCTATACTTTATCCACAATAACATACAATTATATCGTAATCTCTACCGCAATGCGCATAGCCATCAAAAGGAAGCTCCATAGTCACCAGGTCCACCCTACCTGTTCACCTTTCAGCGACTGTCACGTAAAAGGTATCATTTTCCAACTTTATACTTTCAGTAACAAAAGTTTAATGCTTATCGTTAGGACGTTAACACGATAAAAACTACAAACTTAGAACGATTCCGAATGGACGGCAAACTCTCAGAAACATAAAATGAAAACCTGAATGACACTAGTTATCAGCAATAGTTTTTGTGCGGCGATAGAAAGGTAACGGAAAAACAAATTGTTCTGCACCATTTTAAGTTTTACTTTTGTAACAGTGAACGGTTTACCAAAGAACGAACACATATTCATCGAATTTGCTATCTTAGTACTGAAGAACAGTGAATGGGTAACTACTTCCGGCAACAAAGTGAATTAGGCATTGCTTCAGAAACATACAAAAAAGACAGTGGATATTTTTTTACTTCAATCGAGAAAGTTACGATCGAAACGACACCTAGTGATCGTGTTGTCTAATTGAAATTAAGTTTTCGTTTATATTTATAGAAGTTTACGGGAGATTATGTTTACCTCCCAGTCATTTATGGATTTGCGTATGTTACTAGTTGTTGCTTGGCATATATCTTTCTACGTCTTTGCGTTTGCATCTCTTCAAAATCTATAGCTTTCTATCCCTCTAATTGCTTTGGGAGCAACGGTATTGTGAGATGAACTAAATAAAACAAGGTGTTACTGTAGAGTGAAACTGTTGTATTGGTATAAATTAACCATAAACCTAGGTCCTAAAATAGTTCGTTGCAAGTCCGAGGGTAAATTAGTCATCTAATAGAGTGTGATGGTCTCAATGTGTTTTTTTTTTGTATCATGCCATCGCATGCTTCTCATTTAGTTCTGGCTTCTTATACCGGTTAATTGCAGTGCACAAGAAATTAATAAATTTATGCATATAACTATTGCCATTTCAGAAATGCATTTCTTCTTTCATATTGCATTATGAAGCAAGGGGTTTGGGAAAGGGGATAATGTAGACAAGGGAAGGAAATATTGAAGCACGGTTGAATATGATCGTATGACTTGTATGTATGTTTAGAGCAATCCACGACCGTTTACAACCAACAAAAGTCAATGGCAGAGTTTTACATGTGTATGTTTTTGGTTTATATACATCATGTGGAAAGTTGGTGTTTTGATACGCTTTCGGGATCGTGGGAAATTTTCATAAAATTTTACCGAAGAATATAATACTTTGCATTTACTTTCATCGTGGTATCACAAGAAAGTTTGCATTGCAAAGGTAAGTTTTATTTTGTTTTGTATGTATGATATGTTTTTTTTTTCTTAAAATTGTTTTAAGGCAGGATTCAAAGAACGGACGAACTTGAAGGTGCGAAAGCACACGGTTGCTTCCACGGTCATTCATGGGAGTTTCTATTTTGGTTCCAAGTTTTTTGTTTGTCCAATTTATCTGTACAATAAAGTGTTTAATACTTTAAAGTGGTACGCTAGCATGTAACGCATATATAATGGGTGAATGGAAAAGCACTGCTGCATACATTGTACTGTCTCGTTTGTTCATATGAAATTCGTCGAAATTTTTTTGTACAAGCTATCTCGCTCAAAACGAACATTCTATTCTACGGGAAAAGGAATTGTAACTTAAAAGGGTTTTGTCAACTGCATTTTCAAAAACAAAATAGTTTGAAATGACAAAAAAAAATCAATAACTTGGACTTTGGATATCTACATGAAAGAAAGGTTTAGAAACATGGACCGTAAAGGCTGTAAGGAGTAAAAAGAGTATAATTACCTGTGCACGATGTTCGCTAGGAGATCGTTATGCTTTAACCTATAGTCTGTTGGCACTTTATCATAGTTCACGGTCAGGGTACCTGCTTTAATGCAACGTTCGTACTCCTCAGCCGGATGGGCGCGGAACTCACGGGCAAACACGTCCAAAATTTTCTCCCCAACCCAGCGACCTTTTGTGAAAGTCGTGAAGGTGAAGTAGTACGGATACACCTTCCGTAGGCCTGTCAAAAATATAAGGTGATGTCATGTTATTAAAAAAGTTATAAAGGTAATATAAAAAAAAACAGTGCATACAATTTTTGGACTGAAAAATAAAAGCTTGAAATTGTGATACTCACCATTCTCGATGTAGTACGATGTTTCGTGGTACCGTTCATCCGTGAAACCGGGTCGTTTAGCTTTTAACGCTTTGGTCTCCAGCTTAGCCTGTGGGCAAAAAGAATGGGAAAATAATCAATGTATTTTGATCTTTCAAAGAGTGTGCTTCATTGGACGCATAGGCACACGCAGGGTCGAGAAACATATTAGACCATTAGCGAAAGTAACGTAAAGAAAATACATTTTCGTTGCAAACCAAACCACCTCTTGAGAACACGCAACTAGTTTTTAAGAGAGCCCTGAACCGGAAGGGCTCGGATCTATCCATCACGGATCCGATGTGTCGTCAACCAAGGGTTGTTTAGAAAACGGCCAAACATGGGTAAGGAAGGATGACTGTAATTATGTGACTCGTTCTCCAGCATATGACAACAAGCCTAAAGGTTTCGACGGGATCTGTGTCTGACAGTGCATGTGGCTATTGGTCAACAACGATGCCGGATATTCCAATGAATTTGTGAGCTTTACCGACAGCGCCGGCATGGATGCTGTCGTACCTGTCACCGGCTTCAAACGGTAAGCGATTAGTTGTGATCAAACAGAGTCAACCCCTGTCGTAGCATGACTAGGATGAGGGTTCAGTTCCGGTAGATATTGTATTAAATATCACAACGGATTCTTCCGGAATTGCCTTTAGCATGTCTCATTTACGCAAACCACCTCCGAAACATCAGAGAGCACAATTCCTTCTTAAAAATAACAAACAGTTATACCAGCCTTTATGAAATTGTTCATCATAGTACTTGGTCTTCTTGGTTATTTTACAGAAAAGTGTTCCAGTAAATAATACCAAGTAGCAGCACTTGCTGGTTCTGCCCGGTGTGGCACAAACAGCCAGGAGACAGGACGTTTCAAAATACAAGGATAAAGCAAAGGACACTATGAAAAACAGAGGACAACACAACAACTTTGCTTATCATAGACTCAGACGACAATGCATGTCGGAAATCCGTAAGCGTGCCCTAACAAGCATATGCGGGAAAAGAAGTTTTTACGCTGCTTCCCTGTACTGCACAACCTCTCGGAAACTTTCACCGTTCTTATGTGGCTGTCTCGAAGATGCACTGCTTTGTGTACTCCAGAAGAAAGTGAAAATAGTTTGTTAGGCAAAAATTATATTCACTGCGAGCGAGTTTCTGGCCAACGAAAGTTTTTCCTCGTCCTGGATCGATGTAACACGTGGTTTCACGCTGCAAGGGAAGCATATGCAAAGGATAGTGGCCTAGTCGTAAGTAGCATGTTTGCAGCGGCATACCGATGGTGCACAGACCTCATGTGCGCCAATGCAAAACCAACTATTCTTGCGTTCATTATGTCTTGGATCGCACGCTGTGAATGTCGAGGATGCGCATCGAATGAGTTGTTTTCTACGACTTTTTGGGCAAATCTCTACTAGACCGTGAATGATGAGCCATGCAGTATAATAAACCAGCAGGATGCATGCCATGTGACAGGCTAAATTTATTTTGCTTCTGCTAGTCTTATTTCCATGATACGATGATTGCAAACATCGCCTGATTGTGAACAGGGTTACTGACAAACATGTACAAAGTCCTGGTCAACGGAAGGAATTCCAATTGACTCTTCAAGTATATCATTATTTAAAAAAAAAACACCGGAATGTGTATAACAGACGTGTAAGGCTCATTTTCTTTTTTTCAGTTTAGGGGATCGTCACCCACGTTTTGCATTATTCATTATTCATTAACAAAGCTTATGTCTAACTTATGCGTTCTAAAACTTTGTCGTTTGAAATGTGAGATGCAACAAATGGATATGGAACGGTTCGAAAATTTCAATAACATGTTGCAACAACTTGCAACAAACAATTCAAGGATTGGCGCCGAGAGCAATGAATAGAAAACGGACAAGTTTTGCCGTGGTAATCTCGACACTGCAGTGCAGTTCAAGTTTAATGAGTGGAAAATGTTAGTATAGGCAATATCGCTTGATCATTCTACGGTTTTTGTTATAGTACTTTCTTTCTAGTGTCATGGTTTGGAACGAATAAACAGAATGGTGTTAGGTTGAAAACTGAATTCTGATTTTATGCGCTCCACAACCGCTTTACTTGCTCTGTGTTTTATGGCAAAATATAATATCTGGAAAATACCACATAACTTTCTGTCTGATAAATATCAAATATCTTTCTGAACTTTTTTTATACAAAAAAAAAATCTACGGCCGTGTAATCATGAATCTCATTTCAGTTTAGTTCAATATAGATGACATTTTTCGTAGGTACATGGAATAACGTATTTTAATAAATAAACTTTAAAATGCCAAAAAACTGCTATATATTTAAAGTGGAGCTAGCTTATCTTCGCAACCCAGAAAACAATATCGATAACTAACCAAAGAATCACACCCTTTTTAAGCGGGAAAAGAGAAGTAATTTTCAACCTTTTTTAATTATTTGTTTATGATCAAACGGACCGCTCACGGGACGATGAGCCATGGAGTTTAATAAACCATGCGGCATTTTTTCCTTTTGCTCCACAATATCCCCGTTGCGGGACTATATTTTCCCAAGCCAGACACCATTCACTGTCGTCATAAACAATCATCTCTCCCCCTTGCCCATTAGGGATCGCCCATCGACAAACCGACTTGCTTGGAGCATGGAGCAGTCTTTATGTTCGGTTGTTGCGCCACGCGAAGCTGTTTTTGCTCTTTGGACACCTTTGGTATTTGTGTCGATGTCCAAGTTCCTAAACGAAACGCGAAGAAAAAAAAAAATTCATTCGCTGTTCCCTGATTCCAAGAGGGATTGTTCTTAACTAAAGAATGCAAGGCAGCCTTGGCCCCACGCAATGTACAGCAAGGCGCACTGTCATACTTTTTCATTACGCCAGTTTAATAACGCACACTGGTTTGTATAAATTAGCGTTTTCAATTTCTTCCACGGACTTTCCGCACTGGCTATATTTACTTAATCACGCGTATCCTGCTGGCGGCGGTGGAGTTCTGCTCAACAGTTGGCGTGTTGTGCGTGTAACGTTATTAAATTTACACCACTAAGCAAGGGAAAGAAGGCAGTTTTTGATTGCAGAAATATTAATACGCTAAGCAATGGACTAAACTATTCATCCCTTATGAGATAGCTCTTTACGGTTTTTTAAAGATATTGATTTTTTATACTTGTGATTTGTGAGTACCGCCAATTTATCATCGTCCAAGGCGCAATAACCGAACTATGCGAAACGATAATGAGATAGGATGATGACAAAATGAAGCTTTTTGGATTCAGCTACAATAGCCTCAAAGCTTTACGAGATACAACATTTCCTTCCAGCGAATAATTGTAGAGCTCCGTGTGATGTGTGTGGAGATGTGTATTTATGTAAATGCGGCTGGATGCTCACATGGAATATACAAGGCTTTATAATTTATATATTGATGCAAGTAGAAATAACCTCTCTGTTTTTTTAAATAAACATGACAAGCATAAATAAAATGTGCCAACTTAGCAACAGAAGAGAATTGAGAATATCTGTCATGTTCAATCCAGCGTACGCGCTCGGCTAATCCGGACCTCGACACTACATGGATAACGCCTTATTTACTGAACTGGGTAATGGAAAACTTGATTTTGGTGATTTCAGGCACAAGATTACGTAAACGTTACTCCTATTCTATTTCTTTTCCATTCTTTAAAAGAAAGAAGTAAGAAAAACATCTATCCTGGGAGGTGTTTCCAATCCGACTGCGAGACGAAACAGGGCGACTATTATCTTGATTGCTCTCGTTGAATACATCACCGTCGCGTGATGATGGTGTTTAATTAAAACGTGATCCAATTTCCGATACGTGACAAAACACGTCTGATCGTTAATCGATTTTCTGCACGCATGGTTGTTCGGTGATAAAGGTGGTTCGAGAGAGCTTTCCAGAATCATCTTCCTCACCAACCCACGATTCACGCTTGTGAGGTTAATTCTCATCGCAACAGAGACCATAGCTTTCCATCGGGGAACAGGTGCACCAGAACGAATGGCAACAAACAAGTCTTGTCTGTGTGGTTTTGTAATATTGGCGCGCGAATGGCGAGTAGAATACGGAGCTCGCCTTCAAACTCCTATCGTGGCGTGCCACGGTTTAACAAAACAAATTTCGTAAAAAAGGAAGTAGCAACAAGCATCCACCCAGATGCCCTCCAAGCGCACGCATACACTCACAACACGCTCACGCTGGCGGTGATAAATATAGAGTGACACAAAAAAAAAAAAACAGGCACACAACAAAACATACACACTCACAGCTAAACCACAGCATCCTACGATGGTACGTACCTTTTTCAAATCCTTGACCGGCTCGCTTTCGTCCGCTTTTCGCTTCTCGGTTGAGGCCAGTTTCGTTTTTTCCTTCTCCGTCATGATAATCTGCGTAATGGAAATCGATGGACGGCAGGAACCGGAAGTGGGTGGTGGTGGGAATGATGGTTTCGGGAGTGTATCAGATGGCCGAGTGAAGAAAGGGAGATGGAAAATTGAAGACAAAAAGAAAAGAAAGAAAATGCAAAATTAATCAAAACGAAACTTGGGACACAATTTTAAGTCGTTTTCAATTTTTTTCTCGATTTGGTGTTACTTGTAACCTACAACAAAGGACAAAGCTGTTTCTCGCGGTAAGAGGAGTGTATGATAAAGATGTTAGTAAAGGTACGCAGGCACATTCAACCTTGGGATTGTATAATAATTGTTGTATCGATGTTCATAATTGGTTCCCGAAGACACAATGCGAATTATACACATGTATAATATTTGCTGATATTAGGTATTTTCCATACCATTTTTTCAATACCGAAAACGAATACTTGAACAGTTGCACGCTTTGTTAAAAACAAGTGAAAAATAAACTTCATATAGCATCACAGTTTGGAAAGTAAGGCAGGTCAAACTGCCATACTGCAATTATTCATGCGTACTATACACACTATGTTCCGTAGCAGATGATAGCCCCAATTACAGTTATAAATAAATCAAAGATTAAAACCAAGCGACTAACAGAAAACGAGACCTAGTAGAATCTCAGAGGAGTGATAATTGAATACCGAGAGGAACACTTGCAAACGCCTTCCGGAAACATTTTGATAAGGACCTAGAAACTAGTGCCAACGAGCTATCGGAAAACCAGTTGAAAGTTTGTTTTTTTTTTCTCCAAATACCGGATTTCCTGCAGCATTGCAAAGACGGCATGTGCTTTCAAGAAGAAAAGAAAATCACTGTCGGAATTGTTCGAGCAAGCATTCACCTTTCCTCCCGATGAAGCATTCAATTATTCTGCCATTTTCCACATCTTTTGCAACTATTTCCCAAGCAAAGACGCTCCAAGTCATCGCAACTGCGAGGAGGACAACGAAGACGAGCGGATGATGCAGCTGCGAAAAGAAGGGAAACGTAAACCAAACAGCACCTCGGCTGCTGCTCTCAGCTTTGGCGCTGGAGTATACTGCCAAGAGGAGGTTGTTTTATAGCTATGCGCCGGAGCAAAAGGAGCAAGCTGTGTGTTGACCAAAAGTATTAGCCACTATACGGTTCAGTTTTCGTTCGGTCAAACCACCCGACCGAAAATGTGATTTACCGTTGCCGTTTAGCCGAGGTACAGGTAAGCGCAAGGGATGAAAAACTCGGCGTATATTTTTTAGCCACGAAGCCTTCCTTGAAGAAAGTGGCAGGCAGAATGGAGCATTCTTTAAATTGAAGCAGCTAGAAAACGCAAGTTTCGAAGAACAAACTGGATCATGCTCCTGGGAGGAAGGGGAAGAAAAGTTTGTACTTTGAAATCACATATGACCCACCCCTTGTTCCCCCGGTTCATCGCAAATTTAGAAAGGATTTTCCCTCACAAACTTCTACCAATGAAATGCAGTATACACACTGCAAAAGGTAGTGTACCGTTTATCCTGCTAGAAAAGTGTACTTATCTAGATGAACATGCCATCCTACGAGCAGAATCTTCCTCTCTCGGAACAAATATTTCAGACATAGCAACAGGTTGCTGCTAGAACTTAAAGGGATTCAGTGAGGAGAGTAAGGAGATTGTCATTAAAGGATATGACAAATCGTAGGTGAGCTTTGCAAATATGCAATTCAATATTGTGATCAAATGTTATTATTCTGTTTATGTACCAGAAACAGACTGCTAAAATTTATTGTTTTGTCTTCATTACCATCGATTTTTACATTAGACGAAAATGCTTGATTAAATTCCCACTTCCTTGATTACGTCCTATACGCTGCTGTGCATGATGACTCAATGCAAACAATCAGTGTGTTCGGGTACATGCTTTGATCAACCACTAACTCCAATTAAACGCGCTTCCGGAATCCCAGAACTTCGCTCGCAGCTAACGCCTCGCTATTGCACATTTCAGAGCCACCGTGCAATCGCAGGCCGAAATATGTGCTCGCTGATTTAAGTTATTTGATCTGTGCTATTTCTCGCGCTCCATAGCAGAACCATGCATGTTGGGGATCCTGCATATTGCTACTTCCAGATTGACCACATTATTGATGGCACCGACTGTAAACCCCACGGCTGTATCAATGACAAACTGGCCACCGTCTACTCCGGGATGCCACAGAATGCAATTAGCTTGTACGCTTGTACAATAATAATTTTCCCTCGTGAATCGAATCACGAAACGATGAGAGTACGTACACTAACAGAATCTTCAATCAGCGATAGTCCTGGACATATCATTCCTCTCCAAGGAAGTATCAAAATGCATTAGGCAAAATACGACATAAGTAAGACCACATTTTAGCGTATGAATAATTAATTTACTTTTACACCTAATACGGCCATGCGGTTTTCAGGACTGATATAAAAAATCGATTCGCAGACGAGAAATACGCTCGCACTGAAACACATTGTACAACGAAATAATTGAGGTAGACTGGATCGACCAGCACATTGCATTTCATCAGATCAAAAACCGATAGATATGCTTTCATCAAATTTAAACCCATTATACCATTTAATACCAAATTACGTCAAAAGCCGTAAGCTGGATCAGGCATGGATCATTAACGGCACACGCGAATCGGCTGGATAAAGTTATCGTCAGCCATAAATCCTGTTTTAAAATTTAATTACCATTGCTTAGATTTTGATACCGACGTCCCATCACAAGCACAGCTTTCCGCGCAATGTGTTTTCCTCTCCAGTTCAAGGCGACCTCGGGAATGAGATTATTTTTGACCGTTACGTTTCAAGGGCTAATGCGTACTTGAGTTTAAAAAAAAATCGAATGTTTTCTGATTCCTCACCGAATTTAATTCAACATACTTAGAAAATTTAATTCAGCAGTTCAAGTGTAATGGTATTTTCTTAGTAGTTTTTGTAAGCCTGCCGACTAGTTGGCGCCCATCAACTTCAAGACCATCAGACATCGTCAACCATCGTCGGCGATTTTGGATAACCAGAAGTATGTTTGCCGATTTGAACACATGTTCAAAGGTTGTTAGTTGTGGAGCAATTAAATTGGCTATCTTATTTTCAGAACTACCAGCGCTACGTTTGGATCCATTCCGTGTTTCGGTTTTCGTGGCAAACTATTCCCATTAGGGTTCGAGCCTTACAGGCCTGCGAGGGTATACGCAGATTTGGTTTGCAGTTCTAGGGCCATGTCCCAGTCTACTTTTCCAACCATTCGAAGGAGAACACTGCTACCGAACGAGTAAGTAAGTTTTGTTTTCGATTCCCATTGCCCGGTCCTCTCCCCTGAGGTGCTTCGTTTTATGCCAATGCAGTAGCAATCAAAAATCGGCCAGCGTGTTTGGCGTCGACCCTGGCGGAGGCTAATTCATGACGAGGCAAATTTTATTGCTTCGTTGTCGCCGCTCCAAGCGCCGCAGGGGCCACAGACCAGCACTTGAGCTGAATCCAGCGATGGAATGAGTTCGCAAGAAGCAAGCAGGGAGTTAAATGGTGAAAAGCGATAAAAATATTGATTTTTATTGTTTCAACAGCTCTAGAGCATTTGATTGACGTTCAAATTAGTACCAAAACTTTGAAACTCAATATTTTTCCGGCACAAATGGACCTCTGAGGGGTTTAACGGAAGAAGGACCGACGCAGCAAGCAAATGGGGTAGCCTCGTACTTCAAAACAAACAACATACCAACGGAGCAGGCAAGTTTGAATAATGACAGCTCTAGCAGTTGTTTGGCGTGCTGTTTGTACTTATTTTAGGTTTTTGGCATCCAGGGAGTGCATGCAAACGGTAATAATGGCAGCAGTTGGGGCTTTTATGAAACCCAAAAAAAAAACAAAAAGGTTTGACAATCAAATGAAGGGTAACAAATAGAAATCATTCAAATCGAACTACCTTAAAAATGTAAAATGAGATTAAAGTTAATTATACATGATGCGTACATTATGAAATTTAATTTTAAAAGCCAATGCTGTACTGCCTGATACGGAAACGATTGAACCAATGCGTCGAAAGTGGTCATGACCAAATTTTCCAAAGCGGTGAAATAAACTGTGTTTCCTACTTTAAGGTTACATAGGGTTGCTCCAGAAACATCTTATTGCTCTTTTGTCCCTAGTTTTTCTATACTTTCCGCATCCACTAGCGAAAACCAGAAGTAAAATCGGAAAGCAAATCCCCCTAGTAAATATTCATTACACATATTCCGGGCGGTGGGGCTTTGCACCATATAATTTACCTATTTAAATTTTTACCCGACCTTTTCCCGCTCAATGCCGAGCTATTTTACAAGTTATTATGCCAGTTCAAATCTGGGCCAAGTAGCTTTACGCTCACCAATCCCCTAAAGATTCCTCACACTTGCCGACTAAAGTGAGCGTAGCCAGAAGGTAAAGATGTCTCATCTCTTCTCTTTGCGCTGTGATATTCTCTTTGTCTCTCTTCCCGTGTCGCGCAGCGAGTGTTAGCAATATAGGAATAAAATCTTAGCCATTCGCATAAGCGGAGTCTTCCACTAACAGGACGCACAGCACCAGGAGATGGTGCCGCACCGGGTGGTGCAAGATTTATGGAGCTATATTTTATGAAATTATAATTATGTAGACAGAGAATAAACTTCTCACAACTCCTCTGACCGGTAGCAGTACGGTCCACCGAAGGAACTCCCGGGAGAAAAATCTTCCGGAGCTTTTAGGAAGAATGGTTCCATGGAAGAAAGAAGACAGTCGGCTGGTTGGTCGGTGCGGTGAACACCTTTTCGAGCCTACCGCTTCAGCTTCCTTGGGCAAGCATTTTATACGCGGCACTCGGTGCCGTTTCATGACACTAATTTTGGCGTTGAACTTTTCCCTATGAATTTTAAGTTGTAATTAAATTACACTCCACTCCACTATGTCAAGTTCAATTTACAATTTTTGCGATAAGATACGGATTCAACGGGTGACCGGCGCTAGCGTTGTCAATCTGGTATGCTTTTGGCATTGTGAAGGTGAAGGAAAAACGATGATATTTTTCCAAGCTAACAGTGCTTCTAGTAATTTGCCTATATCACTTTCAACCGACTCAGAGCACAGAAAGATCCTCATGAAGCTATATTCTTATGAATTTTGATAATTTGATATTTAAAGGGAGTATATGTTGCACAGAGAAAATAATTATTTATGAATTATGATGTGAAAAAAAAACAATTTCCCTTCTTCAAACAATATTGTCATGTAAAATATGATTCTAAAAAAAAAAGTCCTTCAAATCTTCTAAAATAAATTCTACAAATAATTCTGTCAGCAATAAGTTAAACAAAAGAAACATAAAGATAGTTTGAAATAGTTCATGGAGGAACTAAAAGAATTTGTTTTAAAATTTAAAGCTTCAAATATGCTTCGTACCGGGATTATGGCACAATGGAAAGTAGTGCATATTTCAAGCCGGAATGAGGAAAGCAGGAAAAAACAATAGAGATGTTTTTCTTGTACTTGTCGGGAAGGGAAATAAGCTAGAAAATATACTTGAGATTGTTTGGAAAAGTTTGTTTGACGAAACACCAATCACCACCAAATTTGTTGCTCATTTTCCTCGGGGCTCGGAACAATGCGGAAAACAGTGTGAAAGGAAAGAGGTTTCAGATACTTCTACCTTTTCCCACAAAAAACTAACAAAGGAAAAGAGCACATCGAAAACCAAGCAAAACTAAACCAGGTTCTTTGGATGTGTTGGGTTTTTTCACTAAACTATTGTTTAAGGGGAACTCAGAGGTATACGTAATCGCTACCATCAATCAAGTATTAACCGTGCTGCGAATTAGTGCTGCAAGTAAACTTCAATATTAGACAAAAAAATAAAACAACAGAAAAAAGGCTTCAATAGGAAAAATGCAATGGAAGGCTTATTTGCCTTCGTTCGGCCTTTTTGAAGGCACTAAAGGCTAAACAAGTATTGTTGGCGATCATCAGCTGAATGCCAGTAAAGTATGATATTTATTCGGAAAGGTAGAAAACGATATCCGTCTGGCACGAGAGTAGTTTCGCTGGGAACTTTTGCTTGCCTAGATTGTTTACGTCTCAGAAGGCTTAGAATCAGATGAGCGTCATTTTGCATACACACTATGTCCAGGGGGTTTCCTTCAGTTCGTCGCTGTTGGAAAAGCTAGCATGTTCACTCGTGCTCGTACACAAATAGCGAAAAGAAAGACAAATCATTCCACTCCACGGTAGTGCAAGAAGTGCAAACTGCTTATACAGTCAGTCGAATCTAAAGCAAATTCAATTTCATTGTAGCCTTTTTTTCATTCAACACGCCCCAAGCCAGCTGCACCAGCTCTGTGATTATGGTGTGTACACACTACCATTCTCGTTGGCCGAGAGAAGGCATTTGATGGGTGCGAGAAAACCAAACATGTCCTTCCTGGCTACTTTGTCGATGCTTGTTCAGCCAGACCCAACGCAAATATACGTATTGAGAGAGTATACACCAAAAGGATACCTGCAAATGCTTGGGCCAAGAAATATCTTGCAGATGGTAGTTTTTCTAGGCCATTAGCAAGCCTACATGTACATATCTTACAAGTTACGATGGCAACTGCCGCGAAGAAAAACCTGTGTACAGGATGGCATGTGTATGTTATCCCATTCCTAACATCATACATCCTAGTTTTTTCAGCCTAGTCGACGATGTGTTCTTCATATTGCAACTGCACGGAAATATGCCTGCTATTAATATCTTTAGCTCAACAACCATCTTGCAGATGTCCCCTAGAGCTTGCAAAACTCTAAAAGTTTTAAATTGCCTCGTTGTGTTTTGTAAAAGCTGCAGTATGAAGAAAAACACAAGGAAAGGGATAAAGCAAATTTCCATTTATATTATAAGCATGAAGCACCTCATTTTTAAGACTTCTTTACTACATCGCACAGCGACTATGTCTTCAAATGGTTTTTTTTAAAATGTTTTCTTCAATTTCGAAAAGATTCTTCTTTTGAACATGCTTGGTGTTATCATCTCAAATTGGTTGGTTAAGATGGTGCTCCAACCTGTGCTACACTCCTCTAATAAACATTCTTTGAGATTACCTGAATTTCCGGGTCAAGAAGAATCCATTCATTAGCATTTCATACCTCTATCTCCTGAACCTAACCAAGGATACCGAACAGAGATTGCTGAAAAAGAGTACTTGAAAGAACTTTTTTTTCTAGCATGAACCCTCTGTCGGCAGAGAAGTTTCGTTCTACCTCAACATTTTGGTATTCGTCTTGGTTTGTAAATATTGTTCCGAAAATCGTACAATTTGTTTTGGCCACCATTCCTTCTCAAATGGCTTGAGACTTTTTTTTTATTAGAAATGAAGAAATTGCCCTCTTCCTGAAGATCATAACCGAAGAGCTCCTTGGGACTACTAAATTAAGCAAATTACCTGATATTTGTTTGTCGCCACTTTCGCTACGGCCATTTTCATTGTAATTGTGTACTGAAGAGTTTGACACTATACTAAGTTATTTGCATAGTGATAATTTCAATGAACAGATGCTTCACTGGCCACACGAAGTCTACAGGTGGAGGCGCATGGTGGCTCAAAAATAATGTAATTCGGAAAGTAATAAATCTGTAATATTAAACACAGCTTTTACTTTAAAGCAGAAAAACAGCAAAGAAAAACACGGAGCGATTTAATTGAGTGGTAAATTTTTCGTCAAAAGCAGTTACAGTAAACGATCGTTTTTTTTAATGTAAGGCTTGAATGTAAAATGAATTTATTTCAGCATTGAATTCATTCAAGCATTCAGAACTGCAGCGATTTTCTACTATTTAGCAATAAATGCACCAGCAATTTTCATGGAGCATTGCCTGTCGTTCTGATGAACAAGTTTGGAAATGGTATGACTTTTCGACGAGACAATGATCGCCCATCAGCGGGCTTGAGGCATATACGCTCGAAATATTCACCACGGTTGCCGTCTGCGTTTTGGTGTGTTCAAGCATCTATCATAATCTTTGTAGGTGGAGCGCGTGCATTTGCAGGCTCGACACCCGAAAGGCCCCAAGAAATAAGACGCCTGTCGCTCAACTGCAACCGAAGGTAACCGTGCATGTTAAAATGTTACCGCTTACCTATGACTAGCTGTCCTCTCTTCCTAACCGATTGGGCATTCACATTGCAACAACGTACAATTTTCTCTGAGGAGCGGTAGGAAAGTGACCTGCTTTTTAAAGGCAGCTCCCGGCCACGAGGTGTACATGCACACCGGATCAAGTATTTGTGCATCAACGCTCACAGTAAAGGTTCCCGTGAGCTGCGAACACTCGTTGCCATTCCATTTCGATGCGCTAAGGAAAGTAACAGCTAGCTACTGCCGTGCCTTTCAAAACCCACTCCTCAAGACCAGGAAGAAGCAGAAGAAATAAAGTAAAAATGAAATATGCAAAGCCGTTTTCATTCAGCCTTAACACGTAAAATATTGGAAACCATCGGATGGTTGAGTGGCGTCTCCATCCGTTATGCCGTGGTGTTCCACCAACCAGGAAGCCATTTTGGCCGAGACGTAAAGGACGAGACAGCACATGGATTCCATCCTCACCCTTTGCTGAATGGAGCGTCGAGGGAGGATATATTTTTCACTTGGAGGCAGGTTCATATTTTACCACAAAGAGGAATAAAATATGGTGAAACAATTTGAACAGCTTTGGCGAACAATAAATATCAATGCATTCAGTCCGAAGAAAGATGGCTTTAGCTTAACAAAATGACAAAATACGATATGTAACGGAACGGATGTGTACAAAATGTATGAAAAATGGTAGCATCAACGCAACACATCAAATGTAAGACGCATACGAAGTTGATAGGTGTGAACTAATGCTTAAGCAAAACATACTAGTTTGCAGATTTTATAAAAAATTTATAAGCTCGTTTTCTCTCACATCCTAGGAACTGGAAAAAATCGATTTGTCTTAGGCAGATAATGTTATCATGTCTTATATTGGGCACATTTGTATGCAAGAAACAATCACAAATTTCTTCAAAAAGTACAATTGCATTTTTATGTTTATCCTTATAATAATAATACTTAGCTTATACTCTCGCAGTAAATGAAGCACTTGAGTTGTACTGTAATAGGTTTTCTTACCTGAAAATAGAAGAGGGTTGAAATAGTTAATTAATCATTAGTCCGACTTTTCAGCGGTAATGATTCAATCATTAACTTTAATAATACATGTCCGTTTGTTATTTGGTAACATGGTGGGCAACAGGCAACAGTGGATATAGGTCGTCTAGCAACAGTCCTGGTTTTTGTATTCTTCACGTCTCGTGTAGTTTGAATGTTAGTAATGGGAATTTCACCAGACAGGAATTTATGAACAAGGGCCACCGCATTTTTGAATTCACGAGTGTAATTAATTTTCAAACTACAACAAAACACCCCAGGATGCGGTAAATCGAAAATAAAACAAATGATCGTTAGAGCGAAATCATCAAGAAAAAAACGGGTGGTAAACTAGCATTGAGTTAAACATTCGGCAAAACGAAAAGAGTGTTCAGACAATACGAGAAACGAGACACAAAAGCTGACAGAACCATTAGTCGGGATGGGGAAGAAGAAAAAAAAAAAACGACCCTCATCCAACAGGAAACGGCTCACGCAATCGACCATTTCGGCAACCGCGAGGGCGAGCGTGTTAGCAGTCTGTTTATTTTTAGCCTCTTTCTAAACGAGGCCGATCGCGGTCTCGTCTATCGCACGTACCCTGGGATGCCCCGGTGTTTTCTCGACAACAACGAATGGATTTGGTTAAAGAAAAAGAATACATCCATGTAAAAAGAAACCAATGGAGAAGAGACAACACCATCAAACCTGGGTACAAGCATACGCGCACTTTGAATGGAGCAGCATGGTTGCTCATGGCATGACCGTAGCAGCGTAGGGTTTGTCTATTTAAAAAAAAAGTGTACGGAAAAACCTTAATGAAAACAACACACATTTTCAATCATCACAACTGACCACACCAGACCCAACATGCTTGCCGCCGGGGATCACAGTTTAAGCTAGGCGATCTTTGCTGAAGTCAACATTTAATCGAAGGCATTGGCATCATCTGCCTACGTTACAGCTTGTTTGTCGTAGGAGGAAAATAGGCAAAACAGAACCTTAACCATTGACGCCACCAAATAACTCTAAAGTAATCATCCGTCCGTACAATGCTGTTTGCTTTGATGATTTTTTGTTAAATTTCACGAACAAAAACTTAACAATCATTTTGGAAAACTCGCGCAAGATGAACTCCGCGTGGCTGATTGGGTTAAGATGGTTTTTGCTTCATTGCTTTGAACTCATGAGCTATTTTACAAGTAAAACATTGTACAAAAAAATGGTCACATACAAACACCTATTAGATGACCAAACTAACGACCATTATTTGATTGTGTTCCGTAAGTATAATGGGCGATGCTCCCATCGGCGATAAATTAAACCCTTGTCAGATTTCGTTGGAAAAAATATATCTTCCATTTTACCCAAGAAGCGTTTAAAAAACAAAACACTTGCTGTGAGCATAAATCAAAAATTTAGTCCGAAGAGCGAAAAAAATTAATTTACCCTACCATGCAGTTATCGCGGGCGTTGCTTTGCTTTATTGTTGCCCGTATATATGGAGGGTTCATGTTCCCGTTTCGATTCAGGAACGTTTGCAGACCAGTTTGAGTACGGGTAGACGTGCTAAGGTGTGATAGTGGAGATCCTTTTTTATGCCCTGGCGTATGTCTCGGTTTCAAATAACCCCCTAGGGGAGAGAATGTGAAATGGGTGAGCAAAGGATTGGAAAAGTATCAAAGTGATCCGCACCTTACCTTAGAGCAGAATATTTTGAGGTATCAGCTATCGGACGCCGGGCGAGCGTTACTGCACGAAATCGGATAAAAAGCTCGCTTTCCAACTCGTGCCCCAATCGAAGCTCCAACCAAAAGATGGTCCATCGTAGAGCAGATATCAAGATAAATGATATTAAATATTTCCTTTGATTTATGATCCACGGTCGCCAGACCAATGGTCGACCGGAGGTGGCTTGAAACGTTCAGCATGGGTGGCTCTGACAACCATTTGGGTGTGAAGTCGGCATAGTAAGGACATGGAAGGTAAACCATAGAATTTGCCAAGGGTTGCGCTACAGCGCTGATAGTCTAGTAGGCAGATAACCAAAATGGATACGTTATGGTTTCCTTTTACGGTCCGGCCGGTTCAGAGAATCTCGACTAACAATTTGTTTTTGGGTGTAAATTTAATTTTTGGATCGCACAAAAATATAAATCCTTGTTATAGGATTACCCTATCTTGCCATACGAAGCTTAAAGAAATGAACAGGCAGATAATGGGCAGTATTTTGTTTCGATTTACGCTGATCGATTGCGTTTTGATTATTTTTAATGAAATAAAAAATCCATAGCAAAAGCTGTACCTTACTAATTTGAATTTAAATTAATTTAAAGAAAGCAATCACAGGAAGTAATTTGTGATAAATTTTTTAATGAAATGAAATGAAAAACGGATTTCCATACTTCGATTTGTGATTTCCAAAACTGTGCTGCGTTATTAATTCCTTTTTTTCGTGTGAAATGTACGTATCGCTCCGGTTTTCACAAATGAAATTTCAATTCCCAATTGTGTCCTACGAGTCCTCTCTAAAACGCTTAAAATAACGGTTATTTGATTGCCAAAGTGCGCGATGACCACTTGACCGAACATCGTATCGTCTGAACGCAGTGGAAACATGTTGCGCGATTTATTGGGAATAACCATTAAATTTTAAAATCTCGTTCCATTCACCCAAACGTTCTATTACGGGAGGAGTCGGGGTTGTACCATTTGCCTCTTCTGCACTCGCTCACTCTAAACACTCAATCGACTGACGGCAGACAGCAGCCGAGTCGTTACATTTTATTGAATGGTTCCGGAATGATTTGGAACCTATCGTAGCAGGGATTGTCGGATGGAGGCGCTTCGGCTGCACATTAAGAAAGAGATTGAACCACAAAGCAACCGAACCGAAGCAAACGGAACACAGAAGTCGAAACTGCTCATAACCCCCCCCAGAGAGCACAGATGATAGTAATGAGGCAATCGGATAATGATGATGGTGGACGAAGATTGTATGGGTTTATCACAGTCACGAGGGAAAACCCCGTTCACTACTGTTGAAAATAAAGTTAGCTAAGCTGCACACAGCGAACGCTCTGCCACCAATGAGATGTTTACAGCATATTCCGGATTAGAGTACGAACTGCGCTCAATTGCTTACAAGTTCCGGAATCCATTATTCTGCTCTAATGAACATTTCAAACGCAGCCTTCTGAATTCTTTTTTTCTATCAGCTTCCTGCCTAATGTCGTAAAGCGTTCCACGACATTTCGTTCGAGGAAAATCTATAGCGCGCACGACAGGGAACTTGACTAATCCAGTTGGAAAAAGCTGACAATTGAGTGTGCCTTTAAAGGAAAATCGAGGCACAAAGAAGCTGAAGTGCAGAAGAAAGAATAAAAAAAAAGTAATGAAAAATATTACCACGCTGCAACAACGACAACATCATCGATTGCTCCATAAGAGCTGAAGAAGGAAGCAGTTTTAATGGGCATGAATTTATAGTCTTCATAAAACTCATTTTTATGATTTAATTGCAGACAAAATGAAAAATTTCAAACGGCACGCAATCGTCTCGACGCAAACGCCTTTTTGTACCCTTGGGAGTACACTTGATCAAACGTTGGTGAGGCGAAGAAATAGACGAGCAGTGGTCGGGTGGCAGATGCTGTCGAATAATTCGTAACATCTTCAAAGAAATTGAACAATAAAATGGGTTTATTTTTTTTCCAAAATTCATCAACATACTGCATGAAAGCGAAGACGCACTTTGGTCCGGTCAGGGGATCAATTTTGGGCTAAAGCCGGATTGACAGCTCCGACAAGATGTCCTGACATTATGAAACGGGAGAATTTCCCAAAGGCATATTTTTGATATAAAACTCTAGGATTATTTTTTAGATTTAAGCAAAGAGCCCAGGCCATGATGTTGGCCACGCACTTTTAAACGAAAATAAATAAATAAAAAATAAAACAAATATTGCATATGGGAATTCTGTACTCTGAAACCGAACGAAAAAACTATTTCAACAACTAATTTCTGAATTCACGACCAAAACATTATCAAATCTAATCTTTCTTTGTTGTTGCAGAAAAAATACAGCTCAAAAGAAAATATGGCTGACGAACAAGAAATGGTTGAAAATTGGTTTTATTTCTTAGCACTCTCACTGTGCAACGAATGTTTTCGTATGTTTGGTATCACCGTCTCCTGGGTGATCGTATGTCACTGATGATTGCACGCTACGGTCATAAAAGCAGACAGGAATTGTATTCTCAAAGCTATCGTTTTGAATTTTTATGTAGACTTCCGCGTCGTTCTAGCAAAACAGAACCAGACGTTGAATCCTTAGCTGTAGGCTCGTGCTTGAAGCGGAAGTTCTGTTGGCAGCCAATTGAAGCAACAACGACTTCCCGTCCCCCAAGTGAAATGATGATAATGTGACGATATTAAAACATTTCTCCGTTTAGCGGCGCAAATCCCCCGTGCCGAGAGCATCCGTACGAGCGTTGGCTCGATACAATCGGCACGGAGATGATCAGATGATTTTTTTTCCGTTTCACACTGATAATCAGACGGATGGATCTATTCGCTTCATACGGGAAACGTTTTAGAGCCATGCGTCTTTTTATGATGTTGTTTGCTAAGCAGAAGAAAATACTTCATCGTCCCAACACCGAACGCCATTTGCAAGCTCGCAGGATTTTATTTTTATGTATACCCAAAGCATTATCCACCCACCAGTGGGATATCATTCAACAGGAAAGATTTCGGATGAGTACTGTAACAGAAAAAAAAAAAAATAGAAGGAGTTGACAAAATCTGCGAAACGGGTAAACATCCACCAAGAAAGTACACAACAACCAGAACCGGAGTGTCGGAAATCGTAGAGGAATATTTACATCTTTACAATTCACATTTTCGAAAGAAAAGTTATTGAAGAGTACTTTACCGTGCGCTGGCGTATTTTTCCTTCCCGTTTCCCACCGCGGGCAAACTGGAATTGATTTTTGCTTTTTGATTGCAGAACCATGAATCCCTACGCTACGTTTCTTTGCCATTACCACAACTAACGACACGGATTGATGAGAATTGATGGGCGCTTGTTGGGCTTTCAATTTCCCGAACATTTTCAACCAAATCCCACCGAAGCCATCGTGTTCTAACAAGTGAGCTTTTTTTCTCTAATGTTATGCTGGGGCGTACAGATATTTTCCGTGTGCACAATAAACAAGCTCCGGATTTAACTGTTGGGTAACGTACCAAAAATGTTATTCCAAACGTGACGATGGGCAAAGGATTTACTGAATGTTACCAAAAGGAACATTAAAGTGTTTCGTGCCGAATATATTTACGTTTCATCGTTGATTTTTGTTCCTCTCTTCAAGTTTTTTTCAAACAAATCAAAATAACGATCGATGCACGATACCAATGAAGCATCATTCAAATGGTGAAACCCGAAATTCAACGGCAAATATTCCCAGTGCGGTGGAAGTTTAGGAGAAACGGAGCCGTCCCAAATACGGATGAAGCGCAGCTTTTGCTACGAGGAGATTGGTACAAAGAGTAAACGACAACAATTAGCTTGCCCTTCGCCAAACGTCTGCAAGAGCTGACGAAAATAAACTAACTTTAAATCGAATCTGCAACCCTTCGATTCTCCCCATCTACTGCGAAAATCGTGCAGTGTGTTGAGCAAAACATGCTGCTTGCTATCCTGAGAAGCAAAATAAACATTACATTTGAAAAAAAAGAGTCTTTGGGTCACTCATCAGAGAAGTCTCTGCGACCCAAAGGATGTCGTTAGTGTAGCGACGGAGAAGCACATATAAGGCAGAATTAAAAGGACGCAATCTTGTCGGTATTTTTAAAGTTGGCTGGTAACCCCACTTGAAGTGAATTTCACCACCAGCCGTTCCAGCGGGAGAACGGTTAAATGTCTTAAAAGCAATAAAACTTTCTCACTGGAGACCACCTTAGGATGGTAGAGTGGATGCCCAGGAAAACAAAATACTGGATCAACGCATAGGTAGCTAACAAACTGGACGATAGAAGATAGCAGGAGGCTTGAGGTAGGAATAAGTTCATTTTTGTGCATGTTACGACAGGTTGCGAACGAGGTGCTGCTTCGTGCAGCTTTTCTCCGGCCGGGCACTTGCGAGCCAGACGGTGATTCCGTTCTATTGCTCGCCGAAAGAGAAAGGAATTTAATGATGTAGCTGAAGTACGTGGCTTGCCGATAAGACAGCTGAGATTGTCTTTGCTTTTATTTTTTTTTTGCCTTTCACTTCCTTGGACGGGGAGCGGTGCGCGATGAGCGCAAAATTCCCCAAAGAATTGCTTGAGGCGCGGGCGACCGGGGAGGCAATCACAAGCCGTCGGTCCTGAACCGGTCCGCGTCTTCTGTATGCCCTTGGTCGGGAAAAAGGCAACATTTTGAGCCGAGTCACAGCAAATATTGCAAAAAGGGAGGCAATGAAAAAAAGCTTCGAACGAGTTCTTACGGGATCGGACTGAAAAAAAGAAATGAAAAAAAAATCACAATTCTCTTGTGCAAGACGATTATGGAAGCATCCCTCAACGGGTTCTGGGCGGCTTTAGTGCGGCGTTCGGCGAAAGCGCGAGAGTTTTTAACGGACGAGACACAACGCTCATTAGAACCGTCCATCTCCGGACGTCGAATGGAACAGTTAGTTCGCCAGCGTGGGTCGAAAAACGAGGAAAGACGCGTAACTACTGTGTGTAACGATGGTACAAAAGCAGGACATCGCTGCCCGTGGATGTCGCAAGTGGCATTCGGTATGTGGCCGACGATAGATTGGAAGTCAGAATCGAAAGAAATTGTAGCGAATCCCCTAGCGGTGATGCCTTACTTTTGTTTTGAAAAATAACCTTTTTCTACTATGTTTCAACATAAACCGGGATAAAAACATCCGCTTACATTCAATTATGCGTGAACAAAAAAAAAAAATATCATAATTAATAATTTCCATTAACTTCGTCGCATTCTTTGCAAGAAGCTTATTTTTTCTCTAAAGAAAAACGTAATGTCAAATGTATTCAGCGCAGCATCATACGAACAACAAACATTCTAAGCAATACTCTTCATGGAAAATGGCATTGCATGAAAAGGCAACAGTTGGGACAATATGAGATAAAGGGAAAAAGATGCACCAGCGATGTCCACGAGGGTAGAACATTGTACAATTGCAGGACAATCTTTATCGCTACAGATCGATCACCTTTTTCCAGCCAAATGCCCAAAAATGGTATCAGTCTTCTTTCAGCTGTTTCTTGCCATCTTGCATTTAATGAAACACTCCGTAACGTGAACCTGCAAGGAACGCATGCAGCTGGAATGTAATGAACGAAAATATATATCGGATTCTGCACACACTTTCTTAGAGTATATTGAACTGCAAGAACAAGGCAACGGATGTAGTCGGAAGAGTCACATGCTTGCTTGTTCAGCCATCAAAAAGTTGCGCCATCAGGTGAGCAAATTAATCCCAGCACGCCCTGCCTAGCAATGGTGCGGACTAGCAAACAAGTTTACGCATCCGATGCCCATACCGGGCCGAACATACGGTGGAATGGTTTGATGCGTTAAGTGCAGCAAAGAAGCCGTGACGCGATGCGTGCGGCCATCCAGGTGGCTTTGCAGCAACCCTGCAACGGGGACATAATGATTGCGCCTGTCTCATGTTTCTACAGGCGATCCATCGCCAGTTTTACGACCCGCCCGGTGGGGATTCGTGGGATTTGAAGGTTGTCCATCTGCTGCTCGGCGATCGACCGGAGGCGGATTGTTTCGGATGGGTTTCGAGAATTCGTTTTAGCACCGTTCGACACCGCAGAGCGGAGTAAAAGGTGCGCACAGTGGGGAAATTGATTCTTTTCGGGCAAACGGATGCTCGCCAAGATCGCCGAACACTTATCGTGCCGGCTGGTGCAGCATACGACCACGCATCGGTTATCGAAGCGACGGAACGGAGAATACAATAATTACCGACTGGCGCAATTATTATCAAGATATTCTGATCCTTCGATCGGCTCGTGCATTGAAAGACCGATACTGACAGGAAAATGGTTGCGACATGCTACAGACAACGGCGCAAATTCGAACGCCGACTAGTTTTAAGCCGCTGTCGTAAAGTTAGTCACGCGAACGTAGTTAATTCAATCTTTCACTTCAGATATAACATGACCGCTAGGCGCACCCGTCACCAAAGGAATTTTATTTCATTTTTGTAGGCAATAAAATTGTTCAATAAATTTAAATGATAGAGGGAACTCAATTATGCAAACATAAATGAATTAAAAGAATAAACTATGAAGATTGTTGGTGGATTTTGCAAATGTTAAGAACTGGTTGATTTTATAATGTTTGTAAACTTTTAATATGATTTGGGTTTTGGGCTACAATTATTTTCCATCGTTTATTCAAAAGCCTTTAAAGCTGACCGTTAATGATCACTGAAATAGTCATTGCAATGTTCTATTGCATTAATCACTTGTTATGTCTCGCAAAAATATTGTGTGAAATTTAAAGTTAAAAAGAGCAAAGCAGCGATCAGGGATCGAGGGTAAATTTCATAACTTCATTTAAAAATGCTCAACTCGTTAATGCCGCACATCAACTCGGTAAATACTCATTATGACTAGGTATGGGAGGTTCATGAACATTGAGGGGTTTTTTCCACAAACAAGTCAAAGATGTGAGGAGAGTGCAGGCAAAGCAACAACACATAAAAACTGGAGTAAATCGCCCTGCAATTGGGTAGAGCTGCAATCAGAACTGGTACGTCAATCAATGATGTGCAAACAGAACGTAGAGAGAAATAACACACATTTAATAACCAAATGTCAAATGTGAACCTGCCAATGGGCAACTCAAGACTACAAAAAGGATTATTTTGTAGGAACGTTTCAGGAAGGTCGATAGTTTTTACACACCATTTTTTCCGGTAGAACTAAATCTGCGTTCTGATATAATGTTGTCCCTTTGATAGGCTACATCCTTGTTGCGTGTTAACCCCAAAATAAGCCTTGATTTCATTGCTCAGTTGATTTTGAAACAAACATTGTTAATCAGCGTCGAAATCATTCGTTTCCGCGGTTATCTGGCTGAACCATTAATTTATAAATCAATCACGATGATTCCCCCCAAAAGCGCAAAACATAAATAGTAGAGCAAGACTGTAATAAAAGTCAGGATGCAAAAAAGAGTAGTTCTACTTGAGGGTAAGCCATTCCTGAAATATTACATGGAGCAATTAATGTTACATGCAAAACAAAATAAAAATTATGATACTTTGGAAGGTAGCAAGACATAACCTTAAGAATTTAAAAAAATACTTTTATATCAAAGTAGAGCCATAAATTTAAGCAAGCAAACTAGTTTTAAAAAAGTGACCGTTGTCACGAGATCTTTGACTGTGTACCTATGAAAATGCGTACCAAAAATGTTCACGTAAACGTATTGAGTTGGACGACAAGAATAAATCGTGATATCCCTACTGAAATCTCGCTCTATTTTTTTTCAAACTATTTCAACAAAATTTGCTGACTAGCCGGAACTTTAGTTGTAGCTATCCTGCTGAAAGGCCTGTGTTTCTGTAAAAATGTCTCTTTGGTCTAGTACCACTTACCTTCCAAAATGGTGGCTAGGGGACGAATGACTCAGGCTGTGGGCTTTCATGAAAAAGTTAAAGTGCAACCGGTAACGAAGTGCTGAACTGTTCCGCTCCGTGACAATCGGATTCACTTACACTCCCGCAAACGTGTTAGCCGATTCTACAATCCGTAGCAACTTGTGTTTTTTTTTCTGCGAACATCTGAAGCATCCAAGCACCGGAACGGACTAGCATAAATCATACTTTTATGAGACCATTCTCATACCTAGCACCCGAGAACCGGTTACGTTGCGTCGTCGCCATCGATAGGCTGGGACTGGGAAGTATTAGCAATCACCAAGAGAATGGACCAGAGAAAAGCGATAGGGGTACAAAAAAAAAAAACAAAAACTTATGACTAGAATTGGCAAGTAAAAAGGTCACCCTATCGAACCAATCGATGGCGTTTCGCTCGCCAAAGTAGCCAGGAGTAGTTTGTAGGAGTTAGTAGATCCCACAGGCATCGAACCGAAAAATGCTCATAAATTACCGGCCCATTCGATGGCATACTGATTCCACGAAAGAGGAACGGCAGTATTTTATGGTACGCAAAGGCGTGATTTTACACATATCTCACCACCTCGCGCGTCATCCATTCGGAAAAAGCGAGAGGCCACAAACATAAACGTCAACGAGACTTTGTCGTCGATCGTACACTTCATGCATCCTGGCAGCATTACGCATCCTGGCAGCCGGACGTAGCAAAGAAATACAAACACCCCTTATCGGGTGTAGGACTGACATACTCGCTCTCGGCTCCGTTCCACTCGACGTTTTCGACTCCGTGTCCAATAACGGAATCAACTCCTTCTCAAGGCGTCAACGTGGGTCGCCAACGCTGGAGCCGTGGACAAGTTTTGGCAACAACCGGTTTTCCGTACCATCGAAGCTGGTCACTTCTTCGGGACGCCGTTACCTATCTTTAATTGGGCTATGCCGCGTGCCTCCCCGAAGAGTGCTGTTATCGCGGGTTCCGCCCGATGCTCGATGCAGGAGCGCTGAGAGCTTTGACCGCGATAGGTTCGTTGACTTTGTTTGGGGCGGAGATGAGCCAGCCGGGAGCGTTAGAATAAGACTGACAACAACGCACCAATTCGTGCATAATTTAAAGAAAAGGTAAATGGCAAGATGGTCACGGGGAGTGCAGGGGGGATAAAAGCAATTTTGAAAACTAGTTCCAGTTCGAAAAGCAAACTTACGACCCGTTGACTTTCTCATCGCTGACCCCGCTCCTCCGGTCTATCCGGCACCCACAATAGTTCCCGTGGTTGACCCACAGCAGCGAAGTGAGGGCGTGGAAAATCCCGTTTCAATCTCGAGCTAAAGCAACCCCATGCCGGTTCCATTCCGCACGGCAGAGCGGGCAGACATTTGCATAGTTCTTAATCGGATGTTTTCCTTGCGAAACGGGACTTCACTTCTTTCAACACACATCCAAGTGTGCACCCCCAAATGTTCGCTACAGCCAAACGGTGCTGGTGTGCGTTTCTTTGGAGGAGCTTTTTCAATGGGCCACCTTTTTGGCTCAGCATTTGTCACGGCACAGCAGTAGGCATTTCGGACGGCTTGAAACCCGAGCTGAAGATGGGAAAAGTTTGCGATGATCCCTTACATTCTGTGCTCATTATTCAACATCTCGCACAACGAACTCCGCACTGGTTTCTGCCGATCGTAGGCAAGCCAGACGAGACCCGTACCATGCCCGAGAAAATCCTTTCCATGCGGTGGTTTGCCCGGGGGCGTTTACATCAAACGCACGAAAGTACAAACATGCCCGTGCGTGGGTGCGTCTTACACAAAAGATTAATGTGTTAGTGGTGGCGGAAGTGGTGGTGGTGATGGTGCGTGAACGATGGGCTTATTTACTCTGAACGATCAATCGTTGAATTTGCCGGTGCCGTTGAAGTTTTATGAATGCGGTTTGCTTCAGCGACCAGACCAGTGAATGTTTGCATCGGAGTTGTAATCGATAAAATTAAATCACAAGGGATTAAAACAGACATGCGTTCGATAGCACACCGTTTTGCACCCCTCTATGTCCTGAACACAATTAAAGGAATTTTAAATGAAATTTCCATTTTATCCTGTTCGGACACCAACTTAAGTTCTGGATGTACGATATATTACATTGCCATCAGGTCTGATCAGGTAAAGTAACTAGTAATGTCGCACCACGCTCCGAACTTAACTGAACTTAAAGGAATCAACTGAATTTATAATTCAAAGTGTTGTAACCTACTTGGAAAGATAATCGTGTATAGAATCATGCAAGTACTGTCATATCCGATTGTATTTTTCACGATTATATCATTTCAAAATTCCACGGATTCGCGCCGTAACGTAGCGAAATCGGCGCACTGGATACGGATATAGCAAGATGATGACGAGGAGCATCATGATGATGCTATAGGCCGCCTGCGAGATAATCGACAAGCACGAAGGCAAACAAAGCAATACGCCGGGTTGAGTCATATGTTGGAACAGCGCATCCGCCAAATCTGCCTCACCGCCTGCCTCGCCACCGCTGTCGAAAGGGTGGTTGGGTTGAGGCAATAAATACCGGCTCATCCCCAATCAGGCTCATTATAAATGAAAGGTTCAAGAGCTCTTGACATCGTTGGCTATATATTTACTTTCCCATATGCTACAAACGCTTACACATACAAACAAGCCAAAACGAAAGGCAAAAGCGAGCCACTCGGTTGGGTTCTACCAAGCGCCCGCTTCTCTGCATGTCGTCGACAAAGGCGCAAGATAGCGATCTTTATCGGTTTTAGGGGTCGATGCTTGGTCGCGGTAGCCATCCCATTTGTGAAACCGCGATTGCAGCCAAGAATTTTCCCCGCCGCCAATTTGGAACATGGTGGAGGCTGAGGATGTGCAATCTTGTGACCGAATGCATCGCAGTCTGCCAAGCGTGCCGCACGGTGTGCCTTGTTGGCAAGCCTGTTCGCCACCCGAGTGTGGACAATTGTCCTTGGACATTGGCCGCACGGGTCTGGAAGGGGTTTGAGAGCTCAAAATACGTGGACGCATGTTCACACACGGCAATCAGTCAGTTCAGTAAAAAAATCCAATGTTCCGGAGAGAGACATCGTTTGTAATCGAATAAACATATTCGCATTGTTGTTCAAAGTACATTTACGATTGAATTTCATTTGTTAAGTAACATCTGTAATAACTGGGAACATTACAAAAACGCCATCGTGACGAATTATTCTGGTCAATCGTGAATGAAATAGCATACAACAGAAACTGGGCAAAATCTTGCGATCCTGTGAACAATCATTCGTCTCGAACAATTATACATGCCAAGACACAGTCTACGGAAGACCGATGCAAGTGCATTACCTCAATTCTTTTACGTTTATTCTTGTAAAGCATGTCTTGTATGTTGTTGTCTTTAATGAGAAGTGAACTATAGCCTTTCGTCTTACAGGTGTTGCGTTTAGCGAATGTAGTTGTTCGCAGTAATTATGTTAATATTCAACCCTCCGATTGTTGTCACAATGCTCGTCCGTTGTTCTGCATGACAAAAAACAAAAAATGCATTTCTTCACTTTCTGCCGCATGGATACTTCTGGTTTATTGCTGTGAACTTAAGCTCCAGGGCAGGAATAACATTTATTTTCGTGCTATGACTGCTGCGCTGCTAGTAATTTTACATTTTCGCCCGCGGCGACTGGTAGCAATGGCAGGCGGACGATGCACACGCAGTCTCGTTCTTCTTCTCCCCGCGAGCGGTTCGAATCGATCCGGTAGCATAACTGCAACGAGCGCTCGACAATGATTGAAATGTTTACCGGCTCGTTATTCCCGGTGAGGGCAGGTTGTGAGGTGGATGCACGAGGCAAGAAGAGGTCAAAATAAAGACAAATAAATATTTGCTGCCATGAATGCCGGGAGCATACCGGGTTGGCTCCGGGGGAGAGTGCGACTAGGAATGTCTCGACTACACGATGGCGCACAGCGGGGTCGAAGCGTGCCGTCACCACATGGAACGGTTCATTCGGTTTCGAGCAAAAGGCGAGTGTCGTATGCCGCTACGATCCAAGAGGCTCAACTTTATCGAGTGTTTGTACAGCGTTTCGTGCCATTTGCTCCATCAAATCTTCCATACGGGTCGCCAAGCGAACCAGGAACACTACCATCCGCAAGATGCTCCATGCTAGTTCAAGGGCGACGGGAACGGATTGCCCAGGGCTGGAAAGGTTAAATTAAATAAGAAGAAAACAGAACCGGTAACTCAATGATTGATGAACCCACAGGTGGATTTTCGCTAATGTTGGATGCATCGGCTCATCGTGCACCATAGCGCAGATAAATTTCTTGACAATTTTTTGTTTGTTCACACGAACTTCCGGAACTTCAGATTATTATTCAGCTAGCTTGAGAGCAATAGATATTCGTTGTAGTTTTGAGATTTTCTGGATGAACTATTTAGTCACTTTTTGTGTAGTATTTGGCTGTAATATTTTCCCTATCAACAAATTTAAAAATTGTACCAAATTTTCAGAAGTCAATTTAACTATCATATTTCGTGCATTTAGGATGACATGCCATCTTTCATCAAAAAAATCTACTGATAAGGATGTTGGCCATTCCGTGCCACTGACCTCATTTTGCCGATTGGCTCACTTTATAGGCACTGATGCTAGTGGCGTAGTGCAGTTGATTGAACTTCTAATAATCGCAAGATGTTGCTTGGATTAATTGAAAAATTTCCTTGAAACAACAACACCGCGATCAGCAAATTGATTGCCAAAAATGATAGGAAAACGCAATGCTACTGCAGAAGAAAGACGAGACGGACGTCGACCCAAAGCGAATTTCCTTCCAATATTTCAATCCTTATTATTTCTCACTTCATTAGTTACCCTCTTCTCTTCTGCGGGAAACGTTCTATTGCCCTCACCGGAAGCAACAGAAATGAACCAGATTGTTTTCCGCCAACTGGTCAAGTCGTTGCAACTAATCTTGGTCTGGGCGATCTGCGCTTGTGAAGACGGAGAAGACCTTCCAGTGGACGCAAGAGAGCAAAAAGAGCTGGAAGAATTCGAGCGGAACGGTTTTGGTGTCCATTCGCAGGCAATCGGGGGAGACGAATGGAGAAGCGGAAGAAACTACGCTGCTACGTAATCATTCCGGAAAACCAGCCATACTCTACGCCGACACCGTGCGTCTTGCTCGCGAAGCAGACGGGAAGATAAACGAAATTATCAGCATAATTATGCAGCAATACCAGAGGCCCGCCCCAACAGATGTACTTCATCGAAGTCTAATTGTTGTAATTAATTTCTCACTTCGTCTTTACGATCTTCCACGTTTCCGTTGGCAGCGTCTGTGTCGGTAGAATCCGTCGGTAGAAATGAGACACACGATTTACAACGCACTATTTGCATTGGGCAAAATGGATTATGGAATGATTTCTAATAGGCATTCTGTCTTACAACACACAATAGGGAGATAAAATCTACTTTTTGCTGGGAAACATTCGAAGGCATTCACACCAAACTACACGTTTCTGATACGATTCAATACATTAGAAAGAACACATTAGAGTTTTGTTTTCATTGAATGTTGAATGGAATATAATTGTTTGTAAAAAAAAGCGTAGCCACCTAACGTAACCATCATAACAAAAAGTTATTGAAGGACTGAGGGAAAACTAACCGGTTGATGATTAATGACAGCATGAACATGATAACAACAGCAATATTGAGGTAGGTAATTTTTGTAAAGAAATAACAAGAATGAGTCCCGTCCATTATTCTGGTTATTTCATTACGCAATTGCATTGAGTGATATTTTTATTATTGATCATACTTAATGTTCCTTGCCAGCGATACTTATGTTAGAAAGTGTATAAATGCATAGGATTGTGATAGAAAACAAATCATCCGTCGTCATTGTTACTAACCAGCATCTTTACCCACTGTAGCAATGTTTACAAACTACGCAGATATGGTGTGACAGAACTAGCTTCAAGAAAGTTTTCATAATGTGCTGTGTACTCGCTTCGAATGCAAATGTACATTCAACAAAATTAATAAAACATGAAAGCCAATTCAAGCTACACCATGAAATATAGGATAATGCTAATGTTCCCTGTCATTTCTTAAAACTAAGCTTTTTTATAAATGACACGAATGGGGCAATGGCCAATGATGCGGGTTTGATATTCCATAAGCGACCTACCCAAGCTATACCTCAATCTAGGTACTTAACGTCAAAACTAGAGTACGACGCTACATCGTGGACAGCATGATACAGATGATAATTCTCTGCGGTCAGCAGATAGCGCTTCCGCCGCGAAACACAGTTATATCAACGTTATTTATCACACTCCCATTCGACATCAGAAAATATCCTCAGCCGTACTGATACAATAGAAGAGGACACAATGCAGACAGTCCAACGTGAGAACGCTCACGACCCGAGAATCCATAAGCGCTGCGCGCTGTGCTCTTGAATAAACAAAATCATTTACAATGGGATTACGCTTAATACTTCAACCGAATATCTATTGGTGCTGCTGCTGCCGACGCTTCATCACGAATTGCAATACCACGATTCTGTGTCGCAAGTGTCGCATCGTAGAGTAAGATGCCAAACTCATACGACCATAAACTGATCCTTCCAGACCGCGAATTGGCACCGTTGCATTGTGTATGGTAGGTCACATTTCCGATGGCATCGTATTTCCTTATTATTTCATTCGCGTGTGAAGGTGCTGGTTCCCTGCAGACTGATCCTTCGATTCCCATTATGAACACCAAACAATAAAGACGAATCCTGTAGCAGGACAGTTAAGGGTCCAGTTGTTGGCTCATGGAGTTGCATTTCCAGCACATTTATAACGTGAAAGACGCTATCGATCCTTCGAAACTCCAAGCGATGCCTGACAGTAATGGAGCAATATAGCAAATCAGATGTCCCTAACAACAAGGCATTTGTGGTGCAATGGCAAAGAAATTGTGTGGAAACAAAGAGATGTACTGCTATGAGCTGTGGGAGAATTATATTTTTCGACATGAATGAAATAAATTAGTGCTACAGACTTTGACGGACATCACCTTCAGTTAATTGACTTATGATTATAGTTAACCCAACAACCGTGCCCTGTGCTGAATTATTTTAAAGTTCCTTCGAACGGTAAAAATTATGCCGAAAATGAGTGAAACCTTTTCACTAACTAACATTACATTGGTAACCTAGCCAAACAGTACAAAGGAATCATTAGGGAATGCCTTCTTACAAATCATTCTAACCCCGAAAGAAAACGTCTACCCACGTCGCAGCTACGACTTCACAGGCACAAAATGTGCTCTGCTACATATCATCCCAACGAAAGGTCGAAACATTCCTCTAGCTTAATTTACTAAAGTCACGCTCTAAATTACAACACGGTTGACCAGCATGCCCCCGTTCCAGCGACAGATGCATCGACCACAGCCCCTACGGCAGATTCGTTGAAATAAATTGCCCTCACATCGAAGATCATGAGTCAATTGGCTTCTCAAATTAAACTGATTTTTTCTATACTCTCGAGTCACGTCGGTGTCGTTAAGCAAATTTCATGGGGGTAATGGGGGCCATTCGTTGGTGTAGCAGTTCTGTGCTATAGGTAGAACATGTGTTATTAAGAAAATCATGTATTTTCTGTTGCGCACAAGAAAAATAAACACACACACACACCGTAATAGAGCAGTCACACAAGAAATAGTATCAGCCCAACAAAATAAGTAAGCGAAATTTACGTAAGACTTTTGACAACATGATTTGAGGGAACTCTTTATTTCCACGGTCTAACCGACATTACCATAAACATGGTGTGAACATAATTTTTTTTTAAACCTTAAATTGCTAGAAGTTATTTTACCTGTTAGCTTATCGTTACCGTCAATACCACCACGTCCGTTTATCATCATCAATATAATGAATCGAATTAAGTTAAAAGCTAGTAGTACGTACACTGACCGTAGTCAGGGAGCTGGAAGCTCATTGGAAATAATAATAAAGCCTCCCTTCGCGCCAATGTACTTATGCTAAATGATCGGCTTAAATCAATAAATAACATGCGAAGGCCAACGATATTACGCTGCACACCCAACGCCGATAAATTATCGCATTCTATCGATTGCAAACTGTCTGCAGCGTTGGGTGAATAAACGATTCTGATTGCTAACAGGGCAGTGTCTTCATTGCGGTGCGTATTTCGTATTGAGAAAATAAGATTTTTTCATTAGCCATGGAACTTGATTGGAGCATGCGAGAGAATAAGATTGTTACTTTTTATACTATCAGCTCCAAGATTAAAAATCGAATCTTTGTTTCCTTATCACTTAAGACAGTAAAACAATCATACTTATAGACCGTTTAAAGTAACTGTACAGTTAAATTGAATTTTGTGTATAGCACATTAAAAAACTAGTCCATTTGTTGCTTTAAAATAATGTCCGCAGCTAAAACAATTCAAACGAAAACGGTGCTTACGTGGTGGATTGATTTAATCATAGACAAACAATGCACATAAGAACTTCAGTTGTGCATTAAAGACACATTTTGATGCAAAGCTATAGGAGGGTTTATGTTAAAACCTCAAATGAAACAGTTAATGCCTGCCAACATTGTCAGCAGTTTAGCTCTTGAGTAAATTAGAAGTATGATGTTAGCGTTAATTTCTGTCTTTCTTTCTTTCTCTTCTTCGAAAAATGAGCAATTCATGAAATTATTAAAAATGAAGTTTCATATAAGTATGGAAACAAGAACAATGCTTTTGTATAATATAAACCAGCCTGTTTTACAATACGGCTTGTTCCTACATACTACGTTGATGGACCCCCTTACCACCATTCGATAGATGCAAAAACCGCAATTCTAAAATGTGCTAAAGGCGCAGTAACGTTAACATCAGGTGAAACACTGCAAGCCTATCACCGACCGTAAATAGGAAAATAGGGAAAAGCAAATGCAGAAAGGTAGGAGAAAAGAACATCAACAAACAGGTCAAGAGAGATGCCTTCCAAAGTGGAACATTACCCTGGTGCTAAATCTAGGAGACCCTGTGTTGCACTCGGAGTAAGTGCAGTGTCATCAGTTATGCTAATGGACGTTCCTTCGTAACGTTTTACGACTTATATATTGCGAGTTATTTTTTTTCTGAACCCACATGTAAATAGCTGCTTTTTACTGATCGGTTTTTGTGTCTCGATCTTCGTGCCCATGTTGGCTTGTAGGTCATCTCTAGCGTCATTAAAGAAGATCATGGTTTTTGTTTAAAAATGGAATACAGGACAGTATACGGAACAATGGTTTCTCTAGGCACATAGAATAGGCAAACATATTGGTGATTTAATGTGACACAAGGTTGTGATAAAAATAAAACTACAGTAATCAAAAACTACTTTAATCCAGTAAAACAGCAATGTAATTCGATTGATGTCACGGCAACAAGGTGACATCTCAATGACTTGGAATGGTTAGCGATACTTCTAATAAACACAGTTATTATCCATTTTTGGAGTTAATATCGACTAGACTGAACTAAAATAAATCACATCATACACATGCCGGATGTTCCGAAGACTAACCGACATCATTTTGACCAAAACAAACATACATACACATGTCCCATGGTGTCGGCCACTTTGTGACTGGCGTTGTATGCTTTTCGGCAGAGCCGCAGCTTCCTGCCACGCCTAACCGTCGGCGAATCGAGTGGACGAGCGCGAACGCAGTAGCCTTCGTTGCTGCCGGTGGTTCCCATATACACCGGCCCATGGTCCACCGGTGTGACCAGAGCGCGACGTCGACGTAATGAAATTTTGTTTATTATCTAATAAATAACTTCTCACCAGCTGCTCCAACGGTGAGCAAGGAACCGAGGCCCAGGGGCCTTCTGAGTCGAGACAGTAGCGGGTAGGCAATGGAGACACAGACAGACAGATCGCTCGACACCCAGACGGATAGACGGTTAGCTGTGCCGCGGTCTCCCGAGTGACGGCATCCCCGATGACCGACTACAAACTGGACGACAAGCAATACTTATGACGCTTATGTTAGCGCCACCGCATTCCGACCGCCTAGAAGCTGCTGGACGCAGCTGGATGGAAGCGGAACCGTGGTGCAGAGTGTCCCACTTCCTGCCGTACGCGTTAAAGCGCACGTTTCCCTCGCACATACAGTATCACATCGCATGAACGCACATACGAGCAGGACGCCATCCGTTCATTCGGTCCGTTAAGTTTTTCACTCATCCGCCCTAAAAATTACGGACTCGATGACGGGGAGCGGTACAAACGTAACGAATGTCCCCAGCCAACCCCTAACACCCCGAAGAACGTCTTACGCTTGACCTTTCGGAAGTTCCTAAATTACAGAATCTCAGCAGAGCAGTATGGGATCTACTTTTTCCGGATATGAAAAAGTGTAACAAATCTAGCGGTCGTGGGTAGACAAACGGTGGATCGTAAAACAACGAAACATCTGATTTACTGACCCCCGATACGCGCACAAGCATTGGAAGCATACGCTTTTGCGGCATTGAAACAAACAAGGCGGTACGCATTGTCGTACATCGTGTCGATGAGATAAATCTTTTTCTTTTTTTTTTTTACGACGTGCCATTCTCATATTCCATTTCAATTCCCTTTTATGTAACGATTATCGATAAGTGGAACATGGTTGCCTGTGCGATAATCGTTTGATTGGTCAATGGTGAATGTACTTTTCTCAAAATCGATTTATAGAGTCGTGTACAACAATAACGTGTACAATGTGCATTCCCCTAAGGAAAACAGAATGTAATAAACGACAAAACAATGGAGAGACGAGGTTACAAGGTGGACGAATTAGATGAGGTGTTACGGACCAGAATTTCCATAGCCACTTCTATCTTGATTGCAAACTTCATCGAATGGATAAAATTGTCGTTTTATATTTAACCAATCGGGTACATTACTAATGTGAACACCGATCACAATGGATTTTACTGCGAGCAGAAGAACAGCGTATCGCGGATGACACGTCCATAGTTGTTGAATCGCTCAACGCCACGCTCGACGCAGGTCACGATCTCCGGCAGCAGGTTGTCGTCCAGATCGAAGATGCCCTGCAGGGCGCGCTCCAGAGCGGGCTGAGTGATTCGGGTGAAGTAGTCGTACCTTTCGTTGATCTGGGAACCAACGATAGCCGAGATCTGCTCGGTGTAGTCGATGGCGTTCCAGTCGATGAATCCGCGGACAACGATGTTCTGGAGCTCAGTCGATGCAACCTGAGCATTCTCGAGGGCGGCGTGGACATCGGCCGTGCGCGAGGTGATCTGAATGTTAGCACGGCTGGCGCAGCGCGACAAAGCCTGTCCAACCCAGTCGATCTCGATGGCCCAGTTGGCGACGGCCACATCGACGCAGCTAGCCGGGGCCGACGATTCACCGACGAACGCCTCGGTGTCCTCACGGATCTGCTCAACCTCCTCCAGGGCGCTGTTCATGCGGGAGATCAACTGTTGGTTCAATTCAACCAACTGGTCGCTCATCGAGAAACGGACGTTGTCGAACGTGCCCTCCATCAGCTGGTGGATGGCTTCGGCCTGGTACTGGATCTCCAGCAGGTACTCGACGAACTCATCCTGGCTCTGTGCAAGAGACTACACGCAACGAAACAACAACAAAAAACCAATTTTATCACCATATCCACCTACGATTCATCTCAATAGACACTCACTTGACCGGCCAGGGCCAGCAGCAGGCAAACGAACAGACTCTTCATTGTTAATGCTTTGCTCTCCAGGTGCAACTCCGGTGGCGACGGCTTTCAAACTAATCCAAGCCCACGTCGCGCGATTCGGTTTAAAGACTTTCCGAACTGACCGGATATTATTTGAGGCTGACTGATACAATCACCGAAATCCTTATCGGCAACAACAGCAATTGTGGGGCCGTGGTAAGCATTCCACGGTCTCGGCAATTTGCGCCCTTAATTTAATCTCTTCATCTACCGCCACCCGATTCCGCAGCCTACACCGGGTGCGAGCAAACGTGGTGCCAAATGAGTTGCTCTTCCACTTCCATGTCCTTCACATCACCGTTATCAGCGTCTTCTTTTCGGAACAACCTCATTCCCGCAGGTTGTTCCGAAAAACCTCATTCGTTTTGAGCGGACTGGACTTGCGATTAGGAAACGGTCAACTTCTTGAAGGGGGGATACCGCGGCAATGGCTCCTCTAATCACTCGGATATTATTGGCAGATAGCGTAGGATTCACATGCACACATTTACGCACGAGCGGGAACGATAAATAAAGCAATATAACGTGGTGTTAATATAAGATAATTGTGCTTTATCGGCAAAACAGCTAATGACGGGACAGTTTTTGTACTGAGCTATACCAACGGGGGTCGTGAAATACCATATGCTGGTCACCTTCTTTCAAGATAGTGAATGAGAGGGATATAGCTTTGGAAGTGCTCTGTTACCTTCATAACCAACAAGATTAGCATTGCGTCAATAAAGTGGTAGCCTTCCGGAAAGAAAAGCTTATGTAATTAATATAAAAAAAACATCCTCAATCTCAAAACAGCAAGCGCATACTTCCCCTTTTCCCCAGCGCCATGATAACGAAGCACGAAACTGAAAGAGACTCAAAGGAAACGGAACACCGAGAAAATTAAACTCACGATTTGATCAATGATCAGCAAAGGGTTAAGGTTATCCGAATGAGGAAAGCACCATCTTCAGCCTTTCAGAAATCACGAAATACCAGGTATCAAGGCAAGTGGAAGAGAAAATGATGGAAGAAACAAAATCTTGTTGCACCGGAATGTAAATGAAACTCAATGCCATCGACATCACGAAGTATATTTAACTTTAAATCGAGAGTTTCGAATAGTTATGTCCCATGCAACAAATTCAACATTGATCCAAAAACTAGCTGAGATTAACAAAAGCTATGTAAAACTATGCAGCGTTCACTGTGAAACAGTTAAGAGTGAAATCAACGTACTGGCGTTGATTTTTAAAAAGTAGCATGTTTAACTTTTGTAAAGCAATTCAGATGTGAACCACCGAACATCACAAATGAAGACAGCCATATTGTTATGCCTGTTTTCATTTTCGTTGGCTCGCCAGGCTCTTGCTCTCGATTATGGGCAACTATTCCTCAAATATTCTGTTTCATAAATAACAACACGAGGATACTTTTAAAAATCAATTTTATCAGAAAAAAATCAAATAAAACAGCAAAGCCAAAGCATTAATCCAACTTATTGCGAACAGAAGGACAGCGTATCGCGGATGACACGTCCATAGTTGTTGAATCGCTCAACGCCACGCTCGACGCAGGTCACGATCTCCGGCAGCAGGTTGTCGTCCAGATCCAAGACGCCCTGCAGGACGCGCTCCAGAGCGGGCTGAGTAATTCGGGTGAAGTAATCGAACCTTTCGTTGATCTGAGCACCGACGATATCTGCGAGCTCCTCAGTAAAGTCAATGGCGTTCCAGTCGATGAATCCGCGGACAACGATGTTCTGGAGCTCTGTGGAGGCAACCTGGGCTTCCTCAAGGGCGGCGTGGACATCGGCCGTGCGCGAGGTGATCTGAATGTTAGCACGGCTGGCGCAGCGCGACAAAGCCTGTCCAACCCATTCGATCTCGGTGACCCAGTTGGCGACGACCACATCAACGCAGCTAGCCGGGGCCGACGATTCACCGACGAACGCCTCGGTGTCCTCACGGATCTGCTCAACCTCCTCCAGGGCGCTGTTCATGCGGGAGATCAACTGTTGGTTCAATTCAACCAACTGGTCGCTCATCGAGAAACGGATATTGTCAAACGTGGTCTCCATCTGCTGGTGGACGGTTTCGGCCTGAGACTGGATCTCCAGCAGGTACTCAATGAACTCATCCTGGCTCTGGGCAAGAGACTACACGCAACGAAACAACCAAAAAAACCAATTGGATCACCATATCCACCTACGATTCTTCCCTATAGACACTCACTTGACCAGCCAGGGCCAGCAGCAGGCAAACGAACAGACTCTTCATTTCTTGCTTGTGTTAACGTCGGTTAATAAACTTGGCAGGTGTGGAAGCCTCGAGGACCATTCAAAACTATTCAATATTTTCGGTTGCGGTCACCAATTTATCGGTTCGTAGCACTGATTGATATCAGCATTTCTTTATCTCCATACTAAGATTTACTAGAGGCATTGAAAAGTATTCCTGCTTTACAACCCGCCATCACCACAACTTACGTAGAATTGTACAAACGGGAGGTCAGTCAAGATTACGGAGTAAAAAATCGAAAAAATGACCAACACATCAGCTTTCCTGAGCAAACAGGCTGGTGGTATGCGTACGCCTTCCCTTTTGTTGAATATCTTATTCATCCACCTTAATAACCCCTGTGTAACTCGGAACTGGCTACCGTGGATAAGCGAACGGCCTCGGTGGATAAGATTACCGGACCCTGCGTAATGCTCCAGGTGACTTTTATTTTTTCTTCCCCAAAACGGAACACTAGCAGGTGGCCAGGAAATGTAAAGCAGCTTATCTTATCACACGGCTGAAGTACGCCACAGGCAGATTAACGCCATCAATATCAGCTGATGGTGCAATATTTAATCATTCGTAGGTGTAATTCGTTCATTGGTAGCGATCTATAAACCCTTTTTCCGGCGATACAGGAAGAATAAGCTTGGATGCACAGGAAATCATGAATTCATGAAGTAAAAAACAACGATTACTTTCTACAAATGGAAAACGTGAGCATGACGTTGTTTTCAGGACGGGTGAAAGTTGCCGATGGTTCAACTTGCCAATCAAGTTCCCCATAGGGCCTGGTGTGCCACAGTCTGATAGAAACCTGTTTTACCTGCAGGAACGCGAAGGATGGGAACGTCACGAGGTTACATCATTGCTTACCCAACCTTGACATTGAGCAAACCTCTCCTGTCCGGTCAAGGGTTCCAGGGATGCGTGGTTTTCACTGTCAAGCACAATACGCCGCCAATCCAACGAACGTGTTAATCGTTTGCCTTTCTGTTGGAAGGCACGATCAGGCATCGGGGAGTTATCACAGTGAGCACACAGAGCGAACCGACGTGGATATATGAGAGATACACGGGTGGTTTTTGCATTCCGGTTGCTTGCGTGTGGTCATCATTGCCATTGGTTGGCGAATGTATTCACGCTTTGCTGCATATAATTTGAATTTATTAAATCCCAGCGACCATTTCGATGCCATCCCCGACTGAGCACACGATCAATTTAACTTAATACCTCGGAGAAAATGATGGCAAAACAGACAAGAGCATTACAGATTGCACGTTCGGTAGCTAAAACATAAAAGATGATACACCTAAGTGCCATCATTAAAAAATAAATAGAACTCGGATAAAAGCTTCCATTTTATTTTATTTTATGAACCACTAGCAAGGCAGAAGGAATAACATTTATTTTTTCTTGGAAACAGCTTCGTTTTCTGCAGAGTGATGTTCTGCTCAAACCATTGTATAACAACATTTATTGCTGGATTCTAAAGTTTTTTTCTTAGAGGACTTCTATTAACCTGTCAAATCGACCAATCCTGAACCTTCAAAACATTATACAATACGTCCATCAGCAAGAAGGAAGCGTAATGACCGTGGATAATTTTTAAAGGCGGTTCCCTTCAGCTTTATTTCGCTGCGTTGAACAAATTTTATCTGGCTAGCCACAGTTATGGGCGTAATAATTGCATTAGCATAATTAGGCATTAGTGTTTGATCTCGCACTCTTTCGGTTACCAATCGGTTACTCGTTAAGACGATCGGAAAGATTCACTTTTTGGCTGACCTGTTGCCGGGTGGTTCTCCCAAGCCCCTTAAATTCTTTATTCATAGGACAGAAGGCAACGCGATCGATGATAGTTATGTGCCACCCCACCCACAGGCCAGGTCATGCTAGCGAGAGAACTGGGCGCGAATGGATTGATGCGTGTTATGAATGGATTGTGAATAAACGAACTGTAATTAATATAGATATTATTTTTCACGTCTTCCCTTTTCCTCCGAGCTGCACCATCATCGCAAGCCGTCCCGCGGTCGGGCGCTGATTGCAACGAAGTGCTGCGGGACAGTTTTATGGTTAGCAACTGACAGGAATAACGATTATGATCGTCGTTCTGCCATAATCGAATGGGTTGAATGGTTCGCCGGTGAAAAAACAAGGTAGGGTAGTTTGTTGTCAGGATTCGGTCGATTGATGGAGCTATTAGAACGTCGTACATCATGAAATGCCGCAACCGCAAGAAGTCGGAGGAGGAGGACACAGTCCCATCTTGGGGGGCGGCATGATGTAATGACAGCGTAAACAGATAAAACAGAAGCTTCATCACGTAGCACTTTAATTCATTGTAAAACAAACGAAACACTGTGGCCAATCGTTTCTACAGTGGTATCTGCTTAAAGAAGTACAGAACGCGATAAACATAAAAATAAAGATTGAAAAACAAAATTCTACGCACAAATGTTTAAACAAAAAGCTTTTGTTTCCTTTTCACAACCAACATCATATGGCTGATGGAAAAATATTCCTCATCGCTTCGGTTGAAAGTTAACCAAACACCTTATTTCTCCTAAATCTACCCTTGAAAAATTCAAACTAATCCTCCGGTGTTCGCAAGGGTCAACGATGACGGCCGTTGATGAAAGAGGATGATTGCCTTTAGGCGATTACGGAAAATATGTACATGCTCCTGACCTGACGCCCAAGGGTGCTTTCGCGGTTACAACGAAGTTGTAAAGCAGTGCGGTCGTTTAACATCACAGATCCGAGGAATGTGGACATCCGCGTCATGGCAGAATGCGAAATAACTCACGATGCTTTGACGATGTTGCTGCTAGCAAGGGCAGACGCGGAAATTTGAGTGGCGGTGAAATATTTCACATAACATCGTCGACAGCGAAATCATCAGAAAAGGACCGATATTTCGAGCGCTGGTAGTCTCATCACTACTAAGGTTGGGGTTCTACATCGAAACCAATGCCTACGTGGCAGCTTGGTGGCAAGAAATTTCAACCCTAATCCCGTAACGTATCCTGCCAACTCTCCAGAACAAACCAAAGTATTTCTCGCAAATTCCCGAATAACTGCTATGGTCTACAGATAGGCCTGTTCTTCCCGAAGTTGGGTCTTCTAACTAACCAGGTTGATGCAGTCGCTTCTTCCGGAATGGGTAAGAGGAGCACGAATAGCATGGTTAGATTGGGTTAATCTTACGTTCTTGCCAGATTTAGATATGGTATAAGCATTGCTGTGATAACGATGTTGTCAGCCTTGGCAAGGCGTTTAGAATAGACGTTACACAAATGTGATTTGTGGCTTTCGTCACAATATTGCAACAAATGCAAGGGATGCAAATGTGCAAATGTATTCAAACAACATAATTTTTTTTAACAAATATGGATTAGAGCAAACCTTAAACTTAGTTTTCTAAGATCCTTAGTTCCCAAACATATTTATGTTTTTAAGGAAAACATCCTACAGGTGTTTCTGGAAAACGCAACCAACATTTTAATGCTATGAAAGTAACGACACTCTCAAAAAAAAATTTCTGTTCCATTCTATGTACAACGATATTTTTGTGAGATGCACGTTGTCCCTGCGAAAGCTATATTTCGTTCCGGTAAACCCATATTCAATAGGATGTCGATTGTTTAATAAATCAGTCCAAATAAAAGCCACAACTGTTGGAGTAAAAAGAAAGCTACTACATATTGTTGGTCGAGGATCAACTGTGCACGACAATGCTCGGAGAAATGGTAGACACGGTTCTCAACGTTCATGTCAACCCACAGTTGTTGCAAGTCTCATCCGGTGGAGGGAGTTGTAAAAATTTACGATCCAATTAAACGTGGCATTTCAAATGTTTTAATTTCGTTGCCGTATTTATCATTTGCTATTTGCCCAGCAGTTCCAGCATCGGTGGCAAACATAACTCTTCAGGGCAACAATAAAAGGCACACAGAGGTTTGTTCTGCCAATTTCCTTTTCCTTCACTTCTACACTTTATCGCCCGAACAAGTCTACTGTCGAGCGAAGTGCAATGGAAAAGAGGCTGTGAAAAACGTATAGCTAATGAAAACATATTTTTATTCCACTCTTGGTACAACCTTCTTTTCCTTCGCAGCTTCGTATTTTATGATTTCAACATGGTCACTTATTTCATCCTGTTTCACACATACTTCTATCCTTTCTATACTTTCATGATCATGATCAGCATGCTTTGTCTGTGCAAGAATAAATTAACGGGCAATGGATGGGAATGGTATATGTTTAATTTACAAGTCTTTATAAACAAATAAACATTTAGATATGCAAGATTTACAAGTCTCCAAATAGTACACGAAAGTACAAAACATGAGAATTTTCGATTTGATGAAAATGAAGACAATGAACCAAAAACCACAACAGCAAGTTGCACTGATGAGCTCCATTGACATTCCCGTCATTTGATGGGCTTACAGCCCGTTTTCCCGAGCGAACGATTTTTCATAACGACCCGAGAATTGCACTCAAATTGTTCGAGGTTTGGCGGTTGATAGTGAGCGAAACACATCAAAACCAAAATAAAACCAAACGTGGGAAAAAAGTCAATTCAATCTAGCGGAAGAATGAAAACGCCCTTTGACAATGAGACGTTGCCGTCAAATAAACGTGTTGTGTTCAATACCTTTCGAGGTGCAATCATTTTATTGGCCTATCCCAAACGCATTTTCTACAGTACGACAGTGAACCATGATTACAAACGGTGTAAATCAGATCAATCAACTCTTGTTTTGCACATCATAAACACTTTTGAGGCTGCAGTTGGTTAATTGTTAATCAATTCCTGTATAATAAATTTAGAATTTAGGATAAACGCAAAGTTTACAGAAAAAGACATATTTCATCATAATCTTCACAGCCCTAAAATGAAGCCAACCATGCGTAAGTGTCAAAAGTCTTCTGCAATACCGGAAATTCACACAAGTTTTGAACCACACAAAAAAAAACACATTCTTTCTTCATATGCAGCTTATATTCTGCATGTTTTAGTCAACCATATGAAGGTAAGAAGAAAACCAACAACTTGAAAAATCAGCTTTTTTATGTCGTTTGTACTTTACGTAAAAGTTTACGAAACATAAATTTGAATTGTTTGAATTTTATAGTGCTAATGAACACCCACCGAAATGTAATGGAGAAAGTTGGAGCATACTCATCAAGTGGCGATCAATTACCTGTAAATAAAAGAAAAGAGGGAAACATGTTATTTTTGTTGCTGTTGATTTGAAATTTTGAAGAGTTTTTAAACACAAGCGTGATAATCATTCATTGGATTGGATTTCCATTGAATTCAATTGAAGTGCCAAAATCGAAAAAGGAACCTGAGCGATTGGGAATTCCTAAAAATACGTCATGCCTATATAGCTCACCCCAAAGCAACGTCGGTCAGACGGAGGAAGATGAAAACATTTAAAACGGTAGGATAAAAACTCAAGCCACGCAATAGGAGATAGTCGATGTTGTTGTGGAAAATATTAGCTGTATTTTTTCTTCATGTTTCACAATTGATGTTGAAAGGGTCCCAACTACATGTTGCTTTCAGTATTGCAAAATTCTAACCAAACATTTCCCTGCCATGCCGTAATTTGAACTTTGTTGTGCAATAAAAAAAAAGAAAATTCTGGCAATACTTTAAACCTTTCCTATAAGCTGTGCTTGATTCCACCATAGGCTGTGGATTCTAACGCTTCGACTCTTATGCTCCATGAACGCACACAATATGCAGCTGCGTTACGTTTCGGTTCAGTTGAAAGCGGCACGGATCCATTGTTTCTATTTTACCATCCACTCATGCGTTTCTCAAACGTTCCAGGTACCCATTTCAATCGGAAAACCAACACCCCCACCTCCACCAAAAGCCATTAAAAAGTCCTTGCGCATGTTTGCACAGTATAGCAGTATAGAGTGTGTAGCGGGTCTCCTGGTGCGACTGTAGGCACCACAGCAAAGACTGTCTAACCAACGAGGCAGTGTTTTGTTTGTTTATTTGGATAGTTGTTTGTTTGTATAATTTATCAATTTATGCGCACCGGAGGCAAAAACCGCCTGTTTCAGGCGCATCGCCAGTGCCAGACATACTCGTGGAAATGAAAGTGCAATGAACACAAGCAGCAACGTTCAGCAACGGCTTATCGCGTAGGCAGACAACCTGCGGATAACGCTGGTAAACCCATCGGGGATTTGGTGGGCTCCCATAACCTCACCGACGCGTCCTGACATTGACCCAATCCCCAAGGTTTACCTCGGAGCCGTCCTTCAAAGTAGGCATGGCAAATCGGACGACCGGGATGTGGTTAAAATGAATATTTAATGGTTCTTCGAATGGTCCGGATAAGTGTTAGCCGATTGGGCAAACCGGCAAGCGTAACAGCATTCCTCCGGTTCACAACCAACAGCTCGCCCCACTACCGCGAACAATCATAATCCACTTGAACATATTCGCTTCCCCATTCACATCGTCCCGTCGTTCCATGTACAACAGCACGACTTCTGCCTTTCGTCGATATTGTTGTTCTCTCACACGGGTCTTTCCATTTTATGCCGAAAGTGGAAAATCAAATTGTGTGTCCACGACACCATTTCCCCCCGAGAGAAAAGCCGAGCCTTCCAGGTGTGATATGATGCATGAAAAAAATGGATGGAGTGAAGCAGCTCGCAAAATCTGACAATTCGTATTTCTTTCCAACAGCTTTAAATGCTCGTAGTTGAACTCAATATTCCGATCAATAAGCCATAAACCTTTGCTGCCTTTTAAAAATATTTTATGCAAATCAAGAAATGCGTTTAAAGATAAAATATTGGCCAATCATTAGCAGAAATAAAACATTACTAAATGGATACTATACAGTGGTAGTTCGGCAAATTTTTTATATTAATCCTATCAGACAAAAATAAAATTTGTGAAAAAGTAAAGCTTTTGACGTATACGCAAACATTAATACCATCGATTACCGCTTCATCGGAGGCGTAAACCATAGTTTTGTTTAATTGTTGCTACGCTCACAGCCCACAAAATTAGATCAAACCATCCTCCACGTAAAGCGAAAGTAAAATTTATATATCTTACCGTGCCGTCATGAATATGGACTCCCAGTAGAGTATTCGGCGATGGCACAATAAGCTTCCGATTCCATTCCGGGCATCTCGTCCTCAGCAGTATGTGCTTTGAACAGAAGCGGTACGTTGACGATGGCAGGAAGGAAACGCCAAATTCCTGTTGATATGGAACAGCGTGTGCATTCAACAACAAATGGAAACAACTGCCAAAGGACCCAAAATAAAGTTCGCGGAAGTTTAATTTCCCGTCGGTGCTGCGTACTACCAGGCGCCTCCATCAGCCGCTGCTTTTTGCGACTGCGAAGATAGGAAGATCTCTCCTTCCGGGAGAGATCAATGTCGTGAACCCCAATGTTCGCACACACTATCGACCGAGGCACCCTGGCTGGGACTATCGACGTGTGCTAATTAGCGGACGAGGATGAGTACCTCCCATCAGTGCCCTGGCGATGATGGGATGAATTTTGCAAACCACAGATTACCGCAATAGCCGAAACCTAGTCAACAGGCGTCGTTTCAATGTTGTTTGAACACTATCACGCGAGTAGGGTGTGATGCTGTGCCGGCATTTTCCATTAGACCAATAGCTATAGCGGAACAATAATTAGTGCCACGAACAAGCGAAATGATGTGCCAATGCGAGGCGGATCTACTTGCAACAACACGTACCAATATCACCACGTACCAATGCAATATGTTTATTTAATGTTGAGCCGAGTTAAGGGGTACACAAACTGTCGTTTATGCAGAATCTTTTTCTAATCTCGTTGCTAGGGGGCACAAAAAAAAGGGTAGTTATTTATACACGACGCTTCAGGACTAATGGCTAGCGAATTTGAGACATCATATTTCCAGAAGGGTGTATCATTAATATGATTATCAATAAGAAAACAAACCAGCCATCCAGAGCTATACAGACAACCACGCTTAGCAGCGCAAACAAACCATTCACAATTGTTCAAAGGGAAAATAAAATTCGTTCCGGGTTGTGAAAAACTGAGACGAAATATTTCTCGGCGGTTGAAATAGCTGAACGATTTGATCGAACCGTTCGGTTTCGGTTCGCAATCAGGCGATAATTAAAAGTAAATCATGCGATTATTCAACCACTGAGGCAAGACTACCACCCCGAAATTCAGTTCAGCGATCTGCCTCACCAACGACGCTCTGCCAACCGAGCTGTGCGGGATTATTAATCAATTTTCGCCTAACGACCAACGATCGGGTTCGGTTTTGGTGTGAACAGCTTCACGACCGAATCACCTCCCGCGCTTGAAATATTCTGATCTTGCCAAGCTGCTCGGAGAAGTATAAACGAACGTAGCCAAATGTTTCATGATTCACGGAATTTCCTCACGCCTACCTCCACAGTAGGCGGTTAAAACGGTACGGTTCATGAAACGAAGCGTCAAACATTGGTGGTGTTTCGGCGTTTTTTTTTCTTGTTGCCTTGGTAGCGATAAATGCGAATAAACAATCTACGGGGGGAATGATTTAAAATCGCTCCACCGCTCCTAGGGCGAATATGCTAGGCGATGGAAAAGAGGTTTGAAATGTGAGGAAAGTTGGGAAACCTCGAATTTATCAATGTGCTGTGCGTTTCGATTTTATGAATGACAGGCAAGGTTTGGCTCGAATCAGCACTGTTAGATAGAAATGGTATCACAGAAATGAACAGAGAATATCCAAAACATTTAACTAATTTAAAAAAACCCATTTACAGCATAAGAGACAAAGCAGGTTGTGCAATTTAAATTCGTTTTACTTCGTAGTTCTATTGCAAAACCTCCACATTAAATCATTTGCAAACAGATTTTTCATAAGCTTGTTCATGTTTAAAAACACCTTGCAAAGAAAACCAAAGAAGTAAGGATGTTATGATTTCCATCTATTAGCAAACGAGTGATCGCTGTCAAAGCATTGCTATATTAATGCTATGAGCTATAATTTATTTTAACTCGCTGCTCCCATAGCAGCATACTCAATTTAGCTTGCACCTCCCAGGCCTAAAGCCGTCTGCAGAATCAGTGGCCGGGATGGGGTGGACATTTTTTTTTTCGCACTAAAGCGAGAAATCCCAAGAATAAACCACACTCGGTGCTCGGGCACACTGGTGTCCGCTCCCAAGGGGGAGGAAACCGCAGCTGACCGAGATGAACTACTCTATTATTTAAACAGAGACCTGCGTCCCTCGCTGGGACAGCTAAAAGGAACGATCTTCTCGTGCTGGTCATACTGCACGAGTGACACCGGATTAGAAGCTGCATCCGGGGCTCAGAGATCGGAGAGCATCGACCCGGCAATAGGGGGAACACTCTATCCATCAATTAATGGTTAACCTTATTGAGCGTCGGTTGAGCTTGTGTACACTCTTCAGGACCGTGAGGGACCGCAGCGAACCGGTGTGAGGTGATGACAGAAACCGTGCCGTGAGAACGATGACGGTAGTTGTGGCTCTAAATTTCCGTTATCTTTCTCTTTCTGTCACTAGGCTAAATGCATGCGCGAATGGTATTGGTAGCCCATTAATCGGTTTACTGGTCGTTTAATGAAAATTCGTAGCTTTTGAAAAAAACCGTCGTACGAAGGGAAGGCAAACACAATTGGTCATTTTATATTCATAGTTGCGGAGACGGACTCGTATCTTTCACACCCCGAAAAAGCCGGAACATGTTCAAGAAAAAATATAATTTAAATAGAATTGCATCAGTATCTTGTACGACTATCGCTACTTATTCATTATTCTTCCGCGCACGACTCTAGGCAATATGCTAAGTGTATACAATGTGGGGAAACATAAGTCCGTGCGGTTTTTATTGACGTACCTCGTTCCGCCAGTGTTACGACCGGTTTCGTTTTACACCCAAACGAGAGTGCGGCTTTGAAGGCAGATCTTGTTGCATTTATAATTATTGTTTCCCATCCGGCATCTTCATTTCGTGGCCAATGGAAGTTACGCGAGGTCTGCGCTTTCCGTTGCATTACAACCCAGCGTCAGTCTGCCCCGTGTCGTGTGACTTGTTTGTCTTCATCCGCACATAAAACCTCCATCGTGTTTGAAGGTAAATTCTAAGCCGAACTATTATTAGAAAACGTTCAATGGCTATGCTCCCTTAGAATGCTTACACGTAACACGATTCCGAAATTGTGCTTTCATCTTTAGTAAATAAATTCGAATAAACAATTTGGAAATTTGCAACACCAGTAGCAGGATTACTTTTGCTGAAATTTGAATGGATGGAATGGAAGCTACACGGGCAATTAAAACATAATACAAATTATCACATTCGCTTTCGCATGAGCGATTCTGAATCAGAATGCGGTATCTACAGCATGATTCTAATTTCAGCGTATTCCGTATCACTGCACATTGAGCCGCGCTGACAAATTTTAATTTGTTACACATAATTTAACAAAAATTCACCCAACCAAAACTTCGACTAAATGATCACACCCAGCCCCATCAGATGTCGTTCATGGTTTTGTCACTGATTCAAATGAGCCCAATTTGCTGGTCGAAATTGCTCAATTAATGCGGGATTTTGCGCTACACGGTTTCCGAAGGAAAATTGCTCCGTTAACTCAATGATTGCCATCGTTCGTTTGTTCGCCGCGTCTCCGTGTACGCCTGGTCGTCGCGAACAACATGGACCGGCATTAGATGCTTCAAGTAGCGTTCACGACAGCACCGATAGATCAAGATGTGAAAACGATTTTCTCTGTTCTGGCTATGTCTTACCTAATTTCCATTTGTGACATGCATCTCGTTCCGTTCACTTTGGCCGTGGGGGTTCGTGGTTGGGTTCGTGTAATCAAAAGCCTGACACCAACAGAACAAGACTCCACGCACATTTGCTATTAACATTCTATCGCGGCAGTCGGCCGACACAGGTTTTGAATTCAATGTTTAGGGCGTCACCTCAGAAATTTATCCCATTAACTGTTGAATAGATTTATTGAACGTCTTAAAAGTATTGCAGAAAATGTTAGCAGCGTAACTGCGTAGGATAGGTTGATGGTGAGGAAGAAAGTGGACAGAATGACTACGGTACCCGTTACATGGTTCATGTACAGAGTGTTTCCGGAACATGAACAAACGAAGAGTGCAAGCCGCTACCTCTATTGACTCAAATCCGTGCCCTCTCACTCGTACCTCGATGGTTGAATTGCAATTCACAGCACATTTCACTTCGAACTATCAATCATTTGCAAATGTCATCACGCTGATTCAAAATATTTTTTTCCACAGCAATTCGTTGTTCCTCCTCTGCACCTTTCCCACTTAATCCCTCTCTTGCGCGCGTTGTTTAATGTGTTTGCGATTGTCTCCAATTCACTCGACCACTTCGCCATTAAATTTTCATTTCAGTCATTCCAACACTGTTGGAACTCCATGGTGAAATAATACTGCTTTTCTACACTCACCGTCCCAACTGACCAGCAGCGCATCACGGTGTCATTTTTCGAAACAATCAGCTTTGCCACGTAGATATCATCGAAACAACATTTTTCACAGCACATTTTCTGCCATTTCTCTGCTTCCTTATGTCTGTATCCGGAGCTGTGAGCGAGCATTTTTTTTTTTTTCTTAACGCCCAATGCTTCGTTGAATCCCACTGCCAGCGAATCCTATGGGTGACAATTTGCATGTGATAAATGATTTACATTCTTGCTATCGTGCGCTGAGTGAATCAACGTTCCCAGGGCGCGTTGTTCTCAGTGCAGATTTAACAAAACAAAACAAAACATATTTACGTAAGATTACTTACTAAATTTGCTTTCAAACACAGCAGCAGCAGACCAATAAAACATACACAACTCAAGCACTTGAATAGTAGGCGTAGACGTAACAAACGGTTCACTGCAGCAATAACGGAGCACAGTTTCGAGTGTACAATTAATTAAATCATCCACCGAACCGAACCGTGACTGAGCTGCATTTGCCTAGAGCATATCGAACCGCGGTTCTTTCATCCCTGCGTGAAGCTGGTTCGTTTACCCACTGGGAATGTGTGTAGGTTTGACTTGATGTAAAATACATTATCGTAGACACACCAGCACCAGACCACAACCGACAATCAATCAGGGAGCGAAAGTAAATGTGTGGAAATTAATCAAAAAAAAAAACTTTGCAAATTAAACACCACCCACGGTGCGCAACATCTCCGCACTGGGCGAGCACGTTTATGATAGGGCGGGGCTCAGGCGTTCAACGAATTCACCGGTTCAAAATACTGGTGGGCAATCAATTTGTTTGTAACAAAGCTCTGTCAAATTTGTGCGAGAGTAGACAGTTAATATTTACTCAAAAAAAAAAGCAAAGAAAAAAAGAATGCTCAGCTAAGTAAAACGCTGAAGCGTCATCAATAATTAGGCTTATGGTTTTCAAACTGGTAAATTTAAACGAATTTCCATTGAACCGAATGTTATTTACACATTAGGCAAAACTAAACCAACACGTTTTGGACAAAGAAAACAGTCAATTATAGTATTACAGTATTATACGATGAATAATGATAAAAAACATACATACTTAACGTTCAATGAATCCGCGGCATCCTCCCGTGTCCGGCAAAACTTTAAAGACCGTCGTCTGAACATGGTGGGCCATTAAATCAATCCATCAAACACCACTCGACTCAGAGGCGCTACAGAGCACTCACTTCCAGCATTTGCATTTCCACTTATCCTCCAGGCGCGGGATCAGGGATAAAATAAAACAGCTTCCGAAAGTCTCTGGCAGAGCAGATAAAATACTCACTCCTAGAAACCTACATAAATTGTGTCAAAGCTTAAGGAAGCAGAAAATACGCTGCCTCGAAAGCAAAGAGCGACCATACGGGCGTTGAAAATGAAATACATAAACAGAGATGTGGATTTGCTGTACGGTTTGAGCAAATCTTTCAAATTCAAGAAGCATCTCAATGTAATGACTGCGTGCAAGGATGTGTTTCAATCATACCGAATTCAAGAGACCAGATGACAGCTTCACCCATTTGTTACCGCAGCGCTATGAGAGGAAAAGAACAAATCCGCCATGTGACATTTCGGTAGGGCAGGCTCAGTTGATTCCAGTGGCGGACTTGTGTGGCATTGTAAATCTTGGAACCCTAGCGTGTTCCATTTTCTCGTGAAAAGCTTTTTTTTTGTAGTCCACGAAACGGAAGACGAGTAGGAAATCAATTTTTCTCTGTTTCTATTCGGTAGTTACTATTCATTTCACTGACTGTTCAGGAGATGTTCGAGATCAACCAGCGTGTTGGGAACACGAAGGGAAAGTAATGGTACAAGCACAAAATGCACTGAACCGAAGGTTGTGCACGAAAATCAATCTGATTGGAATATAAAATCAGAAATGATGGGGTCGATTTTTTCCCAGGAGCAATCCACAATAGCATGGACGCCTGAACAAAGGTAAGGAATTTTGAAAGATAGGTAAGCATGGGTAAAGGTCCGGCCCGTTTTTCAGATCAGATTCAGTTATTTATATACTGATTTTCTTTCCGTCAAATCTACTGCAGCTTAAGGAACACAGTCAATAATCAAAAGGAAAACGGCCATGGATATCAAAAGTACATTTGTTTTAATGTTGTTGTTTAGTTAGTTGTTTTATAATAATTAATATTTTAGCAGCATGTAATTTAACAGTGCCAAGTAAGACAATGTAACGAAGATTATAAACAAATCACATGCTGTCTAAATATAACTATTTTGAATTTAGCCTCCTGGAAAAGAGATCGTTTTATGCTGCACAATCAGTTTGTTTCGCCAACGAAAGAAATCAAGTTTCAACGCCATGCTCGCATAGCGAACAACTTGCTTTTGATATCCGTTTTTGCCAAGCGCCTTTATAATGCCATGGCCCGGCGGGAAAATTCTTATCCCCTAAACGTTGAGGTGTTTGTCGAGGCACTAAACCACATATAGGACAATCCTTACCAGTGAAAACATCCTAAATTGTCAAATTGTCGTGATGGCCAGGACTATTGGGTCAGTTTGACTGGAGTCTAGGGAGCGAATGGTTTCCATTTTGAATCAGGATGTTCCACACCGACAGCCATATAACGTATGACCTGTATGAGCGGCTGAGGTCTACAAGAACTGACGGACCAAATTGACAAAACTCGATGGCACAGAGCTGCGTAGGGTAAAAACACCGCGAACGGTTGACGAAAAACGAGCAATCGAGCGTCGAAAAGCAACGGGTGCAAATGCTGGTGCATGAAAGACATAACATTTTTAGTGTCCTCTAAGGATTTATGAGCGATAGGCTTTGGTCGTACGATACTTTCTCGCATGTGTGTGATATGAGTTTCCTGCTGCAAGCGTTTCTGATAAATAAGGTCAAAAACTAGGGCTCACCGCAAGCACAACTTGAAGCGTGGAATCTGCCGCCCTTGAGGGACACCGGCCAATGTTGCGTTGGTCACCTCGCAGGAGATCGACTGTCAGGAACGATGAGACGATTTCCACGGAGCCTGCCAAGGCCCACCAAACAAAGGTGTCACTGTACAAAGTACATCATTTGGGACACTGCTTTTATTGTGATGTCCCGATGTGCCCACTCTTAATGTACAATTTTGACGAACGAAGCACTCGGTAGCACTAATGTATGCGTCGCAAAAACTGACTGCCTGAACCGACACCACCACCGGCGTTGGAAATGACGGCAACAAGAAATTGTGTACTTTCTGCACCGAAATGTATACATTTTGAAACTATTTATGAATGTACATCGCATGAAGTTTGTCATACACGTGTGGAAAGTCATGAAAATTCAAACAATCCGTATTCTCCAGGGAAATGTCCTTCAGGTGTTTGCGTTAATCGTTTTTGGTTTTTATGACTCTCGTAGGGTATGAACAACTTTACCGTCTCCTTTTCCGAACGGAAGGTGAACGATTTGAAAATTAATGATAAATTTTATAAAATTTAATTAAACTCAAAGGCCCTAAGGAAAGGAAATCGAAAATACACACGAACGGTTGAACATTGCGTTTGATTGATTACACTGTTCAAAATTTGTCACCGAACACAAAACGACTAAAAATTTTGCATTGAGTATCGGAGAAAGTGCTGAACTTATGTTATATTTAACTGAGGCGTGTTTCTTAGAAAGATCCAATTCGTTAAAAAATTTGTTAATCCTTACCGAAAATCAACGGTAGAAAACATACAAACGGCACTGCAGGCAGCCGCTCCGAAGAAAGCCCTTTTCGAGTAAACTTAGTTAAATTTGAATTTTAAATCCAGCAAACGTTGTAAGACCCGCCTACTTGATGTCCCACAAGCTGTGGCAGTGTTGTAGCATCGCAAAGACGCAAGAGCAAGTGAGGACGCAAAGACAAGAGTAGGTACCCTTCCCGGCAGCATCATCCCTAGCTGAAAGACGTACAAGACAGGTAGCTAAAGTAATTGTCAATTTGCTGCATTACTGAATTGCTTACTTGCTTGTTTACTTGGTTGCCAATTTCGGTGCTACGCCCTACTTGTTAGCTTCATCCACACCTCAAAGTCACGGGATTAGGCTGGCATTTTGATTATGTTTGCTTGTCTTCCGTTAGCTGCTTTTCCTGTATTGGATTTTCTTTTATTTTCCAGGCAATTTGACCACACGGCAGACTGAACCTGTTTTCGACAATCCAGTTCGACGCCAATTCGATCTCTTCGCTAACTGGAATGTTGTGTAATCGGATGTATTCTTGTCATTCTGAAGGTTCATTTGAAAGTCACAGGACAATTTAATCGTGGACGATGAGGAAATAAAAAATACGTGAGTACATAAGCATGCTGATGGGAGGGCCATACCGGTAATTCCGTTAACGAACGAAAGATTGAGTAATGGGCCAATTTTACAGATGATACGCGATCGAAAACACCGGTTTCCCGAAGGCGCAAGATGCTCCTTTTTTGTTTCGTATACACGAGAGCCCCTTTAAAGGAAGCTGTATCGCACATGAAGTTCGTCAAACGGTCTTAGTTTCGTTGTTTAGTTTCCAATATGTTTGCAGCATATTTCAAACAGCGAATATCGAAAGCTCAAAATCATTCAGCTTAGCCCAAATTATACCTACAGACATTTTTGTGAGCTATTAGTAGCCTTGTGTAATGAATTCACATTCAAAAGCTTGTGATTGTGGTATCGCGTGTCGAATGAAATCATTTTAGCCCAAGACAACGAAATGGCAACCACTAATGAGTATTCTTCGACATGCCACGAAATGTCGTTGCTTATAATTGGTGAACATTTACAGCATTTGAAAACGGCACTGTTCAATTTGTAAACACGCTACAAATGCAACCCCAACCTCGTTTGTATAACATTTTGCTGTATTGACGGCAAAATCAAAGGGTTGAATAGACAGCTATAAACTCAACGTAACAAATTGTAATCGAGAAGTCTTGCAAAAGGTAAAAGTGAAGAAACAATGGCAATGGATGGACAAAGTTTGATGACTTAGAACATACTGTGCTTTACCACAGTTAACCAAGTTATTTCTTCCCGATTTCTAGAAACAGACAACTTAAACCAGGAAAGCATGAACACTCCGTCTCGATTTAACCTGAAAGGTTTGCATTGGCATCTCGGGTCGGGAGTCGCAGATGCGTGGTTTCGTACGCAAAATTCGATTACGGAGGCTGGATCAATTAATATTTCCTCGATTGGATAGTTCCATTAGAAGGTCCCAATGTCGACTGGCGTCTCATGAAAACTACAACCCTAGTGCAGCAAATTTCACCACAGAACACGATTAACTAGTCACCAATGGGTTGGTGCCGTCGGCAGGTCGGTCAAAACCAAATAAATGTCACTAGCCGGCTCCGTCTTCTCGAGCGCTCGAGGTTGGTGATACCGCGGTACTTGACGCGAGCGAAAACCGCACAAGGCATTATGGCGAATTCCTCGAATAAATCGTGCTTATGACGAGGCCAACGGTTCGAATATGACTCGTACTCACAACCCGCAGGGCTGCTAGAGGGCAGCCACATCTTGTCCCCATTACCGTCAAATCGGCAGCTGGAAAATTACACTCTTCCCTCGCCCTGTCCTCGCAAGCCATCACCACCATGGCGACACTGAAGGACAGCCACAAGGCTCCGGTTGGCACGGTGGCAAAGTTTGCTAGCTGCGAATATTTATTACCGGCAACCATTAGTGGCTGTTAAATGGACACTCATGTCCGTTCGTCCGTTCGTTAGTTCGCTCACTCCTTCGCTCGGTCACTTGCATCGTTATGGCCAGCGGACGACACAGTCATTTGAAACGGATTAACACCCGAGAGTGGAAATGATCGCCGGTTCTGTTTCTGGCGACAGTTCCTAGAAAGTGAAGTTTGGTAGAGTTTCGTGGGAGTAGCATGGATCTCATCAAAGGTCCTTTCTCATGCCTCACAAGCTTAAGGGGTTAAAAAACCTGCGGAGCTGAGAACACTGTAACCAACGATCGCGGAAGGCATACACGAAGGCACGGAGTGAAGTGAGTTTATACAATACAAAGCCCATGAAATAGCGTTCGTTTTACTGACAGTGACGTTTAAATTCAATCATAAACGTTATATTACACCCTCATCACCCTCACGGAAAATCTCATGCAAGTCATGCAGTTATTTGCTCGGGTAACTACCAGCACTAAATATGAGTAGAAGGTCATATCAGCGCCAACACTGGTGTACTTTCGCCGACGTTTATGTACCGGCGAGCTCAGGAAACAGTAGTACATTATTCCTACTTCGAAAGAAGGACAGTTTTGTTGTTATCGGTGAGCTTAAGTTCAGTTAACGCTTTTTGGGAATTACCAACAATCACGACGTTAGTTTCCCACAGTTATTGGGAAAAGGAGAAGAGCTATCTTTCACTTTGACGAAAGTGTACAGGCAGTTATGACAATGAATTGTTGTTTTACAACTCGCGCGGGGTGTGTTGTGTTCTCTTTGTTCTGTGCGTGACACAGTTTCGGTAGTAAAATTTTAAAGCATCTTTATCTCCAATGAACAGTCGCTTAAATGATCATGAAAACCATGGCTTCACAAATAAAATATCATGTAGCGCTAGAGTGTCTCATGATTTAATGGCGCAATCTTCGGCAAGCTTAACAGTTGTGCGCTTCAGACAGACGAAGTTTATCAAAACCACACAACGTACTTTTCGAAAGATGTTGTTGTTGAGCTTAGAGGATAAACTTAAACTTTTTCGAAGATACTTCATAGTTTGCACCATGAAAAAGAACACCTGTCGGTCAAGAGAGTGGTAAATGTTTGTCTTTCCTAGTAGCAAAATAAGAATTCTAGAAAGAAACACGCAAATGACGCAAGTACAATCATTTTTTGCTCAAGTTATTTGCCGCTCTAAAAACACGAAACTCAAAACCGCACTTGCACCAGGGTGCTAAGTGCAGCGGACTTTTATACACAAATAAATAAATACATATTTGCACGACCGCACAAGCAATCCGCTGCAGAAGTGATACTAGCAAGGTGCATTATACAGTGCTATGAGCAAACAGCACAATAAATGGCTGCGGAGTTGCCAACGTGATAAAAGGTGAATATGTCACGTTTTCGAGGGGAAATTAAAAAAAAACCTTATACACACGACGGTGTACTTAGAATGTTCTCAAGAGCCCTTTGTTCGCTCAAAAGTGTGAACCGAAGGGAAGCCTCGATAAGGTAATACAACTTCGACGAATCACAATTAACAGTGAAGTGTTGCTTGTCTTAGACTGATGTTTACGGAGATACTGCAAATGTATGTTTGCGGTGCGGTGACAATGTGGAGGCATGCCTTTTAGTGATCACAATAACAAATGTGTAGCTCATGTCGGAAAATGAGTCAAAAAACTATCCTAGCCCTTCCTCAAATACCGTTGTTTGGAGCCTGCTGGAGCCCGTATATGTATTTTCCAAGGCACAAAAACACCTTGATAGGAAAAATCAATGACCAATCACACATACTTGCTCAACTTCGAGCGTCCTCCGGCAGACTGAAGGTGTCCTATAATTTATTATCGCTCGTAAAAAGTGGCACCGATGTGTTTCATTGCATTTCATAGGCTCGCAAAGCACGCATGTGCTAGTGGAAAAGGTGTATGTCGAAGACCCTGCTTCAAATTCCACCGAACAGTATGGTCCTGCAAACTTCGTTCTGTGCCAAACGCGTGCTTAAACTTACACAGTTGACTCAAAAAGTATACAGCTGGCATTTGGAAAGATACTTCATACGGACGGAAAACGTCTGAGAGGGGTCTGGTGTGGACCCTTAAGCCTGTTGATACGCGTACCGAACCAATGAAATCTTTGTGAACAGCAAGGAACACACACCAGATACGTTTTGGCCTTTGTAAAATATCATAAAATCCGAAAGGCTGATTCCTTTGCTTTTTTTGTTTGATTATCATGAGCGAAAGAAATCACGAAGAAAACATACCGAACAAGATGTTCGGTATCACGCCGAGCGGGCGTGCAGAGGGAGCAGCAGGCCGGATGGATACTAAATTTCCGTTTCCGATGGGTGCACCCTTCGCACACGGGTTTCCGGTTCGCTGGCAATCCGGCAATGGGACACATTTTTCTCGCTGGGCGACCATAAATTTTTCCATCGAGTAAATAATGGCTCCCTCCAACGAGAAATGACACACGCAATAAGAAGAGAAAAATCCTTTTGAAATTTTATTCCTTCACTTCATTTGGAGAGGATTTTTTTCTTCATATCATAGCGAGTCCTAGTGTATGGGAGCTTAATACTTTAAAAAAAAGTAATAATAAATCGAACTTTTGTCATGGGTCAATGAATACCAGTTGAGTTCCGTTAACATTCTCAAAGGATAGGATCATTGCTTATGAGTAGACTGTCAGGATCCAACTTTTCGTCTTCATGATAAAAATTGTGAACTCAATTATACGGATAAGTTAACTTGAAGAATACAATTTGTAGCATGGCTAATGAGATAATGTATGTTCTGATCCTCCCGCATTTAAGAAAATAAAATGCCATAGGATACAGAACTGAAACAGTTTTTTTGTAGATATCTTGTCTAAAATACATTAGGAAATAACATTTGCCCAGTGATTTAATTGCAGCTTCCAATTCGTGCCATGCTGCCCCAGCCGACGCGTGCTAATGATTCTAGGCCGCTATGATGGACAGCGGGCTACTAGTCGAGATGACCTTTCCGCGGCATTTACCACAACCACTGTTTTATTCCTGGCCGCTAAGTAAAGAACGGTCAGCAGACAGATTGTGACTGGCAATCAATTAGAGACCAACCTTTACATTTTAAGGTGCCTCCAGCCAAGACGATCTGTTCGGTTGTTGCCTCGTTTCCCGGCGGATGGCAACGTTTCTTTTTTACATCCGCACATCTCTTCATTAGCTTAATTAATTTTTCCTTTCCTGCCCTTAGTTTCCAGGGTAAATCAGTTTCCCATCGGGCTCGTGGCCTTCACCAAGATTCAGCACGATGTGCATCTAGCGGCGAGCGCGTTCCTCGCGATGGCTGTAAAAAATATAAAACATAAGTGAAAACAGATCGCCATCGGTCGGACGTAAATAGAAAAAAAAAAACAAAATAAAACGGGCAATCATATGCCGTATGGAGTAGCAGGGACCGAAAGCATAATAATACCTTTAATTACGGTAAATGATCCCTTTTTTACGGTTTCGTGATTTTGCCCACATCGCTTCCGGTTCGTAGCCGAGAGGATCATCGGTAGACGGCGGGATCACTTTAATTGTCCTGCCGTGTTCGGCCCGACATATGTGTCCCCGAAACGATGCTTAATAGAGCTGACAGGTTGGCCAGATAAAAAACACCAACGTTTCAGCTCCGTCCCCGTCCTCCTGTGATGCCGTCGCCCCTGGATTGCCCGCTTAATAAACGATAATCCCGGAATACCGGAGGCTGGAATATCCAAGAAGGTCAACAGTACCAACAAAATGCTGACGGAAGGTTCTTTCCTTTTTTTTTTTTTTTTGTCTTCGGTCGGTCTCGACACACAGCAATTGTAGTCGCGCGAGTCACGGATACTCGGTATACATTTTACACAACTATTAAGTCGTGTTTTGCAGATTTTGCAGTTCATCTGGCCGTGGTTTACAACATCTTTCAAATATCCCCCTTCATCGGTTGACCTTCGCACGGGGTAGCGGGATGTTCCTGTCTGGTTGACTGTTCGTGGCGGTTCACGGACATGAACCTGCGGTAAAGCACCAGTGACAAAAGCCGTTCGCCTGGGATCAATTTATTTAAAAGCCGCATAATTGACCCCGAAACATTGTGTCTGTGGTTGCAACCATCAACCTGCTTCCTCCTGTGGATCGCGTTTCGATCACTTATGGTTGAGGTTTCGCTTCACTACAAGCAAACATGGGGATTGAAATCGACCAACGAAGTTTTCAATGAGCCTCATCCACTGAAAGGTTATTTCGAAAAAAATATTATATGAAATGGGGAAGAATTATTGAAACTATTGTTAATTGAATTATTAAATCAACTGCACATCACAATGTTCGATGTCATTCATGACACAGAATTTAAGAAATTGCATGAACGTCAATGTTACCTTCATTTAAAAAAAGATAAAACAAATGACAGTACTAAAGATGCAATTTTTCTCGGGATACGTCTGAAAAGGGACACGATGGCATATTGTTCACTATATGGCCGAATGTTTGGATCGCAAATTCACCGTTCAACCATTAATCATTTTATCCGAAAAGTAGCAAACCTTAGACAGTTGTCTGAAAAGGCAAACACTATTTGTACACGGTCAACTTTCTTATCAATATAAAGCACATAAATATAAAAACCACTTCGTCAAATTGAAAATCAACTTTCAGCTCATGGTTAAACGTATGTTAATAAATCACGCAATCGATTCCCATGACAAAGATGTCGATCACAGAGCGTTTCACATTCGTCGCGCGCCGAGCCCTTCATCATCGATCGTTCTCACCCAGAAGTCTTTCCATCCACGCAAACCAGTTTCGCGCATCGGGAGAGCGAGGTGTGTGTTTTTTTTTTAACTCCATAGTAGAAATCCATAAACTGCGCCATTTCGAGCTCGCACGTGCACCACCGGCAATCACGTAACAGCAACAAATGGCAACACCAATGCTCTTTACTGCCTTTACCTCTTGACGCTCTTTCGAACGCGCCAGAGCTTGTTCGTAAGATGATTCGCGCGGAGGAGCAATCTACGCGTTGCGTTACGCTTTCGGTGTGACGAGCGTCGTCACCCAGCGTCGTTGGCATTGGAACGTCCGATTGCATCGCATCGTTGCACTTGAGCACTTCATCTCAACGCATCGCAGCGCCTGCTTGTACCCATGGCAAACAACTCTGGGAAAACGGGGAGAGTGCACCGTTTTGCATGGCAGTGGCAACAATGGCAGTGTGTCAGAAGGTTCCTTTCGGGGCGGGTGAAATTCGAAACGTATCTACCCTTACCAAGCGAAACCTTCTCGCACTCTACGCTGGAGATTAGAAACACGGTTGCAATCCACGAAGAGAGATGCAACATCCTCTTTTTTACTTGCAATGAACCTCTAATGGGCGCATCCACAATACGTTCTATCCTGAGGGCCATTATTTACGACATTTCATAACAGCCTCACAATCAGAGCCCCTCGAAAACAAAACGTCTTTCATCGTGGATCACCAAAAAACAATCAACCAGTAAGCCCTCAGCCCAAGAGTAAGGGGCGGGCACGCTTGCCGTCTCGTCAGACACAATCAAACAATCGCAACCGGCTAAACAACGGTTGCGATTCCCAGCGTACCGAAATCCAAAATATGAACTCCCACAACGCGACCAACGAAAGGAAGTGTGCGATTCGTCTGGGATCATAATTGTACCTTGCGTGAAACACGCATGCGCCATCATCGTCAGCCGTGCGCAACGCACGACTCAGTTCGATGCAAGATGATCGTGACTCGCGGGCGAAGGTGGAGTAAGGCAGGTTTTCTTAAAAAAGAAATAAAAAAAAGAAACCTCAGCATCCACGGACCATACGCTGGGGCAACACTACGACCGCGATCAGCCACTCCAATGTTTTTGGACCACATCAAGGCCGCTGCCCAAAATTATCTGCAAGCCACCAACGGGGCACGAGCAACCATGACGGGTTAATTGTGGCCTGTCAACGTAAAACTCAGCTCCCGGGATACGATATTTGAGTACGGAAAGCAGTTGTTCTGCTGGACAATGCCGGTGCGTAGAGCACGAAATGGAAGGAAACGTCCGGGATGCGAACGATGCTGCCGTCATCCGCCGTTTGAAGGGCGCACTACCACTCATTTCTGACCGTTCCATGTGGATCAGCGTGTGTGCAAACAATCGAGCCGCCAGCGTCGTAAAATACATGTCTGTTCTTGTGAAGCAATGGATAAACGAAAGGTGCGTTGTGAATTCGGACGGTGGGTTTAATTATGCGTTCCGGAAGACTAACGAACAGTCAAATTGTTTCTTCAACATCGGTTACTTGCATCATACTTTGGACACTCACTAATGGATCTTGGGTAATCGCTAGATAATAAACTTTAGTATTAAATAACCTAACCTTTGATCTTGAATTGTTTGTTGCGGGCGTTAGAAGCATAACAAAATGTTGAAATTGCATTATGTGGCACCCGATCACACGTTTTCATTGAACAAACTATCGCCACAACACATACCCGATCAGTAAACTCGATTTCACAAGAGTAGGTACGTACCTGCAAAGAAAAACAAAGAAACAAAATTAATTAAAATCCTACGTAGCTGTTAGGTTAGAAACATATTTAGTCCGAAAACAACTGTCTCCGTTCGTAAAATGTCAAAAGCTTAAATTCTTCTGCACAACATATGTAGGCAACTTTTAAAATGTAACATGCTGAGAAAACGTTTTATAGCAACAAATATCAATACCTACAACATCTCCACATGCAATTACGTGACAGCCCACATCACGGGGTTTCAATCGCTACATCTCAACGAGACGCCACCGGTGACCACCGTTGCTATAACTAATACGTCTACGTAGCAGTCCGATAACTCAGCGATAAATTCATTTTCTGAATAATTAACTTTTGAATATTCATTACAGCCGCTAGTTCCGCGTTTTGCGCGTACCACCCACTACATGCCAGACCATAGCGGGCTGCTGATTAATTGCTGGGCGGGTGTTGAGAAAGATAGTAGATCACGGGCAACTGGAGCGTAAAGGGAAAATACCATAGTAGTGCGTACGTCACGATGTTCGTTTGGTTTCTTTTCACCAAGCAGAAGGGTGAGGTATTTTCAACGAAAAGCACCTATATTCTAATCGGCAGTACAATGGCAGTTAAGGCTGTTCAAAACCGAGCCAATCCGTGCAGACATAATTGCCCATCACCAGACAGGAAATACATAGAGCAATTAACTTCCAATTAAAAAGCTGACGCCAAATAAACCATCCCTTGTAGGAACTCATCGATGCGATTAAAGCGGAAGAAGCAATTGGAAATGGCAGTGGAAAAACTCACAATGGAATAGCTTATCTGAACACTTTATCCGCTTTTTCAAACATCATATCATATCTGGGACGTTTATGGGAACGTTTAGAAATAAACCTACCAACTAGTATCAGTACCCTTTGCTCCAATGTCGTAAATCAATTCTGACCATCGGTATCTGTTTCATTTGCAACATAAAAAAAATCAGTTACATACGTTACGACTTGGGCGAAGAGTGATCACTATATCCGGCCCAACAATCCATTACGTCAGCAGTATTTAGCCACCCAAAACGTTTTCCATCAAACTGGATTGAATTTCAATAAGTGGCAATCTACGGAAGTACCACTCCACTACACAGATACAAACACACACACCAAAATGTGAACCAGTGAGCCAGCAAGCCGTAGCCTATATCCATCCTGCAAGAAGAGAGTAAACCGACGGAAGTGACCGTGAACTCGTAAAATAAAAATAAAACGATCAAACATCCATATCTGATAGAGTGTAATCAAACTGTTTTGGAGTTTCGAATAAAAAGCAACAACGACAGGGGCAGCTACGTGAAGAGCTTCTCGACGGAAGGTTCCAAGATTCTCATGCCGCTTCAAACTGGTGGACTTGAAGCTGCATGCCGTCCTGCGCTCCAAAACTCAACAGAGCACTCTCTTGGGTTTGGTTTGTACATTAAAGAGAAGCCAGTACAACACACGACGACGTGCGAAATGTCCTCCAAACGCGGCATGTCCTTTCCCTTCCATTTCGTCAGAGGTCGACACATCGAAAAGTGCTTTTTGCCCAAAGGGAAAAGAAACACATGCCAAAAATGTACACATGGCACGCACGGGAAACCTAAAAAGGGTCGTCCCTGAACAAGACACGATATCTTTATGCTGGTGCCATGAGGTAAGGGGATATGTGTTGGAGTAGAGGCAGCTATCGATTTCTTTTATTAGCACCAAGTCACGTTCAGCGGTCAAAAGGGAGCCCTTAGAGGATGCACCCTCCAAGCGGAAGCAACACGGTCCTCCGTATACCGACAACCAATGGCCCAGAAGGTCCACGGCGGTGGTGTGAGTGTCCATCGGTAGAGTGGACTTTCCTTTCGATGCCACCCATAAAAATGGGTACAGCCGTTTGCCGAAACACAAATACAGCCGTGTTGAGCGAAGCATGACCTCGACGTTAAACTCCCGACGACGCCGACGTCGGCAAGAGTCGGGACAGGCGTCGGGAAAAAGGACATTAGCAAAAATCGATTTCAGGTTAAGATAACGACAAGTTTGTCCTGGCAAATGCTTCGGGCACATCGGAAGGCTAAGCGAAATCATCATTTTCCTCCCTTTACGTATTCCTCGTGCCTTACACAACAGCCCCAACCTAGCACGGGTGGGCGTGGTGTAATGTTCCAACTACTCCAGGACTACGACGACCGAAAGAAGCTGAATTTAACACGAGGATTAGTGAGCAGATTTGGAGGAAAGTTTATTCAATTAGTCCATCGATGTTTGCAGCTACAGGGTAATAACACTTGTCCCAAACGGCGCAAGAACATCCTCCAGTATTGCGCCTAATGCGAACTGGCGGTGCAGTGACTTTCAGGACTTTTGTTTCTGTTTTTATGTGTGTGTGTGTGTGTGTGTGTGTGTGTGTGTGTGTGTGTGTGTGTGTGTGTGTGTGTGTGTGTGTGTGTGTGTGTGTGTGTGTGTGTGTGTGTGTGTGTGTGTGTGTGTGTGTGTGTGTGTGTGTGTGTGTGTGTGTGTGTGTGTGTGTGTGTGTGTGTGTGTGTGTGTGTGTGTGTGTGTGTGTGTGTGTGTGTGTGTGTGTGTGTGTGTGTGTGTGTGTGTGTGTGTGTGTGTGTGTGTGTGTGTGTGTGTGTGTGTGTGTGTGTGTGTGTGTGTGTGTGTGTGTGTGTGTGTGTGTGTGTGTGTGTGTGTGTGTGTGTGTGTGTGTGTGTGTGTGTGTGTGTGTGTGTGTGTGTGTGTGTGTGTGTGTGTGTGTGTGTGTGTGTGTGTGTGTGTGTGTGTGTGTGTGTGTGTGTGTGTGTGTGTGTGTGTGTGTGTGTGTGTGTGTGTGTGTGTGTGTGTGTGTGTGTGTGTGTGTGTGTGTGTGTGTGTGTGTGTGTGTGTGTGTGTGTGTGTGTGTGTGTGTGTGTGTGTGTGTGTGTGTGTGTGTGTGTGTGTGTGTGTGTGTGTGTGTGTGTGTGTGTGTGTGTGTGTGTGTGTGTGTGTGTGTGTGTGTGTGTGTGTGTGTGTGTGTGTGTGTGTGTGTGTGTGTGTGTGTGTGTGTGTGTGTGTGTGTGTGTGTGTGTGTGTGTGTGTGTGTGTGTGTGTGTGTGTGTGTGTGTGTGTGTGTGTGTGTGTGTGTGTGTGTGTGTGTGTGTGTGTGTGTGTGTGTGTGTGTGTGTGTGTGTGTGTGTGTGTGTGTGTGTGTGTGTGTGTGTGTGTGTGTGTGTGTGTGTGTGTGTGTGTGTGTGTGTGTGTGTGTGTGTGTGTGTGTGTGTGTGTGTGTGTGTGTGTGTGTGTGTGTGTGTGTGTGTGTGTGTGTGTGTGTGTGTGTGTGTGTGTGTGTGTGTGTGTGTGTGTGTGTGTGTGTGTGTGTGTGTGTGTGTGTGTGTGTGTGTGTGTGTGTGTGTGTGTGTGTGTGTGTGTGTGTGTGTGTGTGTGTGTGTGTGTGTGTGTGTGTGTGTGTGTGTGTGTGTGTGTGTGTGTGTGTGTGTGTGTGTGTGTGTGTGTGTGTGTGTGTGTGTGTGTGTGTGTGTGTGTGTGTGTGTGTGTGTGTGTGTGTGTGTGTGTGTGTGTGTGTGTGTGTGTGTGTGTGTGTGTGGTTTGGGTGGTTGTTGTTGCCTCCGTTGTCGATGGTGAGCAACAAGTGTTTTCGAAGTACATCCGGATTAATTCTGGAAATATATGTCCGCTCGTCGAATAATCTTACTAATAATGTAGCATAATGGGTTCTTAGTGTCGGATGGAGTGTTGGGTGTACGAATGGGCTGTGTAGACTCATTTATTTTACTGCAGTCACTTAAACAAGGATTATGCGACACAGTGCTCTAGTAGCGTTCAGTTCGGAATTGTCGTTGGGCCTGCTTTTTAGGAATTTTTGGCATTTTGATGGCGAATGATAGATATTCCGCGTCCACGGTACCCGATATTATTCAAAATGTATGCTATTATCATGAACGGATTATCTTAAATATCATACTTTTTATTCAATCATAGCCACGGCACAGGCACAGCACTAAACCGTGCAGCGATATTCGATTTTTTTTAAATATTACTTTTCAGCATAGACATAGTTCCAATATCTTCCAAACCACTGTTATCAACCATCCATAAAGATGCGTTAATGGTTTTTCGTTCGCTCAAATGCAATCAGCATTCCCGCTTACAGATGGATGTTCGGCTAGGCCATTAAGAAAGCAAAAGTTGTTTGCCTTTGCCCGCCAAAACTCCTTTTCCTTGACTCGTGTTGTCGCAACCGTTAGATCAACTTGCGATTCGAGTTCTGCCACGACGATTGCGCAATGATCTTGCACCGGTTTCGTCGATCGGTTTGCCGCCTAACCGACGCACCACTGCTCTCCGCGAAACCGGCGTCCACGCCACCGAGTGAAACCCGCTGCGCGGTGCAGCGACGGAATCGATCTGTCACATCTGGTGCAGGACAAACGCGTCGCAGGTTTTCCCCCAAACGGTTGTTGGCCCGCGAGCGCCTGTCTGCCTGTTGCCGCACCGACGGTGGCAAATGGCTTTATTTTTGTCTTCCTCTCGCATCCGCGTAGTCTGCCGTCGTCTTCGCAGCAGATCGTACCAGTTGGTGGGTACTGGGGAGGAAAATGACGCCAGTAGCAAGTCCACGCCAGTCCCGCACTCGCCCGGATCGCCCAGTGCCAAACCGCGAAAGGCCAAGCCCGGTGTACCAGCCACCTCTGCCACCCGGTACAAATACAGTTAGCCATAGCCATTACCGCGATACTGAAACCCATGTGGCTGGTGCTGCTGATATTGCTTCTAGCGTGGACACTTGCCCTTCAGCATGCCACACGCGAGGCGGGGAGACTATTTTACATCTACGAGTGGGAAGGCAAAAAAAAAAAACAACAAGAGACGCCGGCTACTCGCCGACATTAGAGAGCTGCTTGCTCGGATCCCGCGTTTCGAACGGTTGGGACCCGATCCCGACAATGATCTCCGGTGTACGGTTGCCTGTCGAGTGTCTTGCACCATTACAGACTCGTGCACGTTACGGGCACGGGGAGCTAAACAAAAATAGATTCCCGACCGGTTCAGATGGCATCGACAACCAAAAAAGAAACCGCACGAACACCATGCTATGGTCTAGTCCAAACGTGTCTGGCTATCGACGGGTTGTGGGCTGAAGCAGGTGGTGGGGTAGGACACAAGGGAACGAGACACAAAAGTGCACGCGGTTTGGATTAGAAATTTTGAAAGCAAAGCAGCAGTAACAGCCGCAGCAGTAAAAAAAAAACCCCGAAGAAAATAAGAATAGCAAAGCAAAACCTTTTGCCCTAAAGACAAGCGGTCAGGGCAATCTGCCAAGGCAGTGGATTGTCTCGTGTGGATGATGTTGGCTCGCGGTCGTGGACCAGCTGGCACTCGAATGGACCGGGAGCGTCTGGCGATTGAACGAATTCTGCCAGTTCACCCCACAGTTGCGTTCATATAAATAGCCGAGGAGCATGGATGAAACAATTACAATCTTCATAACATTCATTCATCTTCATCGTCTTGTTTGCATCACGAATATCGGGAGGCTGTTTTTCTTGAACAATGGCTCGGAACCAAAGATATCAGTGATGTATAATGTAGCTCTAAATTTATATATTATCGCTTCATTATACTTAACATAATACATAAAAGAACAACCTGGCATTTGTTGGTAAAACTAATCATAATATTTTTACCAATCACCTCTGTAACTGGTACAACTATTGCATGTACAGCTACTAAATTGGGCTAGCTAAAATATTGGCATGAACCACAAATATATGTTTTTCAATAATTCAATAATTAAAAAAAAAGGAAAAATGTTTAGACGCAGCTGCAAGCTTATGCACGGAATAGAGGAGAGAAGGCTAAAGATCAATAAAACCTTTGCAACCAAACGTGACTATCTTTCGAAACACGGTCAACAACATTTCGTACGCAATCCGCTGTGCCACTTCTCGTACCGCCTCTAAGCATCACCAGACGCCATTTGAAACTCTGTTAGTCAAAGTTTAACGACGCATTCCTGCACCTCCGGCGACGGCCCGTATCGGACATCCATCGGTCAGTGACGAGTCTCTTCATGGCACGCCGCAAGAACGCCGCCAAGCAGCCGAACGCAGCCCACCGCGCAAGTGTAAATTGGCAACGGCGTTCAACCCGTCCCAAAGCCCTACGGACTTTGATAGTTTCCCTTCCGATTCGGAGTACTCGGCCCGGAGAACGATTCCAATGTTAGCGTAAGCGGTGAAGGTGATTGGAGGGGACCCGGACGGATAATTGGCTCCGTCAGAGATGGAGGCTTTCGATGGATGGTTGTCGGATGGTTTTTCGTGGTTCAAAAAGATAGAGAGTGAGAAGGAACGAGACAAAAATCCTAAAACAACGCATTTATCAGGCGACTCTTCGAGGCCGTGACCCACACTGGAAGAGATACCCCGACGATCAGCGAGCGCAAGTTGAGATAACAAAGCGAGAAGAAGAAGAAAATTACAGACATTAACCCACAGGAAACGCATGACATTTTGACCCACGAAAAGTAGGTACGAACGAAACGATAGCTAACATACAGCGGACAACTATCAAATTCCTATGTGGCGTTCGTATGGCCTGGGAGAATCTAGCGTTAGTTGCAGTGAAACATCATCGATAGCCGCTTTAGACGAGTGTTCTTTAAACTTTGACCGTGTTGCATACAAAAGTAGGGTGAAGACGTTCGGTTTCCGCGGCGAATGTTTTTATGAAAAATCGGTTTTGGAAGCTTCCCAACTATTGGAACAAAGCGCGACAGAAGCGAGAGCACTATGTTTATAGCATGATTTATCAGAAGTAATCGACGCATTCTGGACGACCGACGTCGTGCGGGTCAATGGGTGTCGACTGAATTTTGGAAAATATCCAACAATACTGCAATAAAGCCAATCTTGCATGAATTAATAACATGTATATTCGGGAAGAAATATTTGTGATGTCTGACCATTTAACTGGAAAAATAGCTGCCATTTTTTTATGAAACTTAATTAGGAACAAATGTATTATATGTACTTATTGAAAGGTTGATTATGATGGCTGAAAATTATTCCTTAGATAAGTTTTCTTGACTAGCATCAACATACACTGTTTATAACCAACATTACAAACAGCATACGAGGACGTTTGATTCTAGTCAATCAAATGTTGAAAGCGAAATGCACAGCTTTACGTACTTAAAGAAATTGGAAAAAAGTTTAATTCTATGTTAATGCAAATGTAAATTATTATGTTTGTCTAAATAGTTCAACTATGCGATTTTCGCCATCTATGAGAGCCTTTATGGTAAATTTTATTCCTAAAACTTAACAACTTTAAGTCGATAGCAAATAATTCTAGTTGCATTTAACCCTGAAGGTGGCAGCTATCAAAAGCAGCAAACGCTTTAAACGAAACCTTCGGAAAAGGTGGATTATGTTCCGGCAATCAACACCGCCCCCATGCCTCACCCTCCAAAAACCCCCACCCAATCAACAAAAGTAACATTGCTGTTCGATGCTGACGCCTTCCAAATCCGAACGAAATCGTCGCTGGCGGGTGCTGGAATATTATCCCATTTGCGAAACAAAGCCAATGATGAGGTCGTTTGTTTGCTGCTGCCCTTGTTCTTGCCGATCAAGTTTTCACTCAAAGATTAATAAGTTATTTGCAGAAAATCGATTTTCGCCGGCAGTCCAACTGGAGCGGATGAAAATGACAACCCTTCGACGTGCCGTAAGGACGACCCTAGCGCGGGAATGGTTTCTCGTTTCGATCGTGAACGGGATCTGGCTGGCCCAAAAGCCCTGATAACCATTCGCAACGACACATCCTTGAGTGTGCTCGTTGGGTTGAAAATCGGATACGCCTCCTCACTCTCCACCAAAATATGACTTTCCTCATGGGGCCCAAGCGGTCGGATGATTGGAAGGGTATTTTATTAACGTTCGACAGCGTAGACACTTGGATCTTGAAGAGATGGGTTGTTAGTGACGTTCTTATTATGCTTTTACTTTGAACTGGCAACTTCATGATTCACAGTCTGTCGAACAGAACGACGTACGAATGGCGTGTCTCTTAACCTTCAAAATTCCCATTGCAGCAACCTGTAAATCGATTCACTGCGGCGTCGGTTGCTGGCTGCGCCTTGTGGTTTGTGTAAATCCAGTTCCAGCTCAATTGATTCTCTCAGTTTACAGCAGAAGGCACGTTCGGATCGCAAAATGCACCAACGGACGTTTTGTGCGGAATGCATACGCCGTCATAGAAAAGGCGAGCAGTGTGCAAATCAATGCGCAAATCTAACTCGTACCAAACAAAACCGCAGCAGCTCTTGAAATGTGGTTGCAAAAAGTTTTGCTCTGTTCTTCGGAAAGTATTTTCAAGTATTAAAGTATCAAGCTGTATCAACAGCAAACACAAATGTTCGCAAAGCTTGTCTCTATACGCATCATTGCTGTGAAATCATACATATCTATCGATTTCAAGAATGTCTATGATATTGCCAGCTAAATAAAGTAGTAGGAGCTAGACTGCAAGCAATCTTAAAATCCTGATCGTTCTACGATAACAAAACAAAAACTCCCAAGAAATGCATTGCATCTAGGAAACACATTTACCAGTCAATAACACAAATCAACCTTACAAAGCTTTGGCTCATTTATAAAATCAATATGAATATATTGATCCAATACGCTTAACGTGCCAAAAAAAAGTTATTACTACAGCAATAAAACTTTGGGTTTGAGTCTTTGGGATTTCACGGGTTTTGGGTTTGGGTCTCACGCTATACGCACACAACATAGCTAAAAGTGATCGAAATTCGCGTTTTCCCACGTCAGAACGATGTGGTTTCAACATTCTCCGCAGCGTCACGGTTTAAACGTTACGAAACACATAACGTGGTTGAACTGGCGGGACACTAGCGTTCCATAAACGTGAAAGATGCCCATGTCCTGTCACCCAACGAAGCGCACGCGAACGCGTCATTTTGGAAGCAGAAAGTCAACATACACAACCCCCCACCCAACAAACGGGTGAATGGTGAACGGTGTGCTAGGGATTAGTGCGAATAGTTGTTTATTTGTTTCTCTTTTCATTTTTATGAGTTCCCCCTTTTCTTCTCTTTATCCTGTCGCTTTACTTCCCACCAGCGACGAGCCTTGTCCGTGCCACAGTGTCCAAACTGCTGGAGTTACTGCACACTTGACATTCCGCGGAGCAAACGCTTCATCCAAACGGGTGACGGGAGCAGAGGTGTATTACTCAGGTGCGAGTAGGGTGCCAACGCCGATGGCATGCCCGGATTGGCACGCCGAAGGTGCTAGTACTGCACTAACCACCCGGGGGACAAAAAGGGACCCATTGGAACAGGGTAGCCAACACCAGCAACATCGATCGATTATTCTCGTCCGCTCCGCGACGTGGAGGTGGTCCCCTACTGTTTGATACTGTTTTCGCAACACTGCGGTACCGGCATGTAATGAATATGAAACAGTCCATCCATATTTGCCAAGATGCCGATCCCTTAGCTACAGTACAGTGCGTTCCTGTTCCACCGACCGGTAGCGTTGGTTTTCGTTCACATGCGAATCAGCCCATGGCGAAGAACCGAACCGTGAGCAAAACGGTACAATTTATTCGCACAGCGACAGACCACCGGCAGCCATTGATCAAACGGAGAGCAGTTTCAACTGCGTCCCGGTCTTGTTGGTATTATTTGCAGCGCGCATCACGCTACTGCACGACGTGAAAATGATTCGCATCCGATGATCATCCACGACGGCATACCAGAGAGATTATTAGACGGTGCTAAAGAAAAGCACGCTCATTCTTTGCCCTTCTTCCATCATGCATGGACCGCTCTCGCTCCTAACGCCGTGGGCTACTTTAACAACTCGTTAAGCAGCGTCAGAAACTCGATACATTTTATTTTCTTTTTCCATTGCCGATTTAGCGATTCGTTTCAAGTAACTCGTCGAAGACTGGTAACTAGTTCATCAAAAGTTTACCTCTGTCACCGCCGCAAGCAAAGGATTGCTTGGAGGGCCCGCGTACTGCCATTTCCTTGTAGGGCTGTAGTTACTTACGACCGGGTGAGTAGGAACAGCAGAAAAGAAACTTTTGTCCATCGCCCATCGTTGGTGGTTGCGGCGTAGAACGGCCCTCACGACACATCCCGACGGGCGGTCCGGTCCGTCCGCCAACTTTGAAGCATAAGCATTATTATCGTTATTACTGTGGGGCAGCGTTTGCCGGCCGATTCCGACCGTTCGAATATTCCGCACGGCGAACACATCATCGCATCATCCTCGAGCATCGTTAGGTGCTGCGTCACGTACGTGACTTTATGGTGGCGCATAAAGTTAGCAATCATCGCGTGGGCTGCGTTGTGGGGCTGCCTGCCCAGGACGAAGGATACACTAGCTGCCGTCTCTGTCTGTGCGTCTGCGGAACAAGTGCATACACCACACTGCAGTCCGATGCACCCATGGGGATTAAACTTTCCGATCCAGCGAGGGGACGGTTAGATGTGGGTGTTTGTCATTCCGTGGCTGTGCGTGTATGTATGCCTAATGGACGTGTCCGTTGTCCGGTGGCCAGCGGTGTGATAGAGCGCTTTGCGCTCCAAAGGTCTTTAACGAGACATGATGTGGAAGTTTTGAAATGCGGTGAAAAAACAAAATTTCCGCACGTGACTGTTTAAATTCGGAATTTTCGTGTAGCATTTAATTGCGGCAAACTGTTCCACAATACATTTTTTTTCAATGACGGTATGATATAGAGTGAATTCCTCCATTCCCTGCTTAGATCCTGTGGCATATTTTTGTGGAAATTGATTGTAGAATACTGACAGACGTGGAACATTAAATGAAACAAAATGTTTTATCGTTTTCAACACGGACTCAAACAAAACTCTACACCCTCGAACCTTCAACAAAAAACATTCTCTTTCGATGACGTCAAAACTTAACTTAGTTTACAATACCTCAAACTTAAAACCGATTATAGCTTTCCAAGAATCAACGCCCTATTCGTAATCGATTAGATAATCGTATTTTATCTCGAATCGCACCCTTCTTTATCCTGGACGATCTCCGTACCCTTGGCTTGGGTTGAAAAAGCAGATCATTATTCCATTCAATAACAAATTAGACGATTACAAAAAGGCAAAGTTACCACTCATTTCCTGTAAGCGGGAGTTAAAATCAATCTATACTTCGCGCATCAAAATGGCAAGGAAGGATGCGGAGAAGGCACAAACAAACCAAACAAATGACGGTGGTAAAAACGCGACCAAGTCTGCCGAAGGTTCAATTAGTGCGACCCACTGCCATTGCTGCTCGTTGGAAAGATGCCTAATTAGTTTTGACTGATTGTGCGGCTGCTGGTTGAAACTGGAAATTTGGCCCGTTTCGCCAGCCGCGCCAAGAACCCCAACCCAGCGGTGGCACGGATGTGGAAAAGACATCATCGATTTTTATCTCGTTTCTCGCTGGAGCTTCCGGACGTTCCGCGGCACTGCAAACAGGATTGATGATAGACGGAGTGACGTGCTCCGGAGAAGTATCTTGGACATTTTGGGGAGGGCAAACACCCCGGGACAGGAAGTGTTGGTGAAAGGGCGCTGCAGACAGGAACGCGTGGCGCCAAAGTAAACTTTCATCCATCAGCCAGGAGGCGGATCGGTTCTGTTTTGCTTTGTGTGTGTATTTGAGAGTTTCTACCGTTTTTTTTTTTCTCGCCACATCTCTGATCTATTTTTCGAAGTGATTTATCATGTGGGCAACATTGGAGAGGACAGTCCAAGGAGGGCCAAAGCAGGGCAATGAAGCCAAGTCAACAGAATCGCAGCAAGTTTACCAAAGTGCTCTAAATTCGTTCCTTCTGCAGATAATCCCATTGTGCCTGTGCTTGTTTGAAGTCATAAAAAGCTGGATACAAAGTATCATAAATTTAATTTGTCCCTGTCCCACACCATCCATCTTCGGATTCGTGGAATTGATTAGAAGAAATAATTTTGCCACCCGATTCGTGAGACCGGAATTACTTCACTGTTTGCGCACATGAGACATTGGTGCTTGCTTATCCAAAAATTATCTTCAAAGATTCGGCAAAAAATATTGAAAATGAATGGTGAAATGAGAGGGAAAGTTGGTCGACGGAAACAACGAGTAATGGCGCAGAAATTACGTATATGCCAGGCCATCTTCAATCATTCGACCCTATTGCGTCACGCTGTGATCTTAATGTCAGGGTGATGCTGCGGTCAAGCATGCAATTATCATCATTATCTGGTGGAGTCGAACGCAAAAGACATTTATTCAAGTAATCACTCACAACACATCGGACATCATGGACACGTTTATGCAAAGTAATGACCCCACGAAACGGCAAGGAATACGTAAGTTAGGACGGTTACTGCCACAGAAATATGCGGGTTCGGTTATGACCCGAGTGCGATGGATCCTACGAAGAAATCCATAAAAGGAAATTCCATATTTCCACAACAGGCAAGACGAATTCTTTGCCAATAAATCTTACATGAATCGTAAAAGGTTTACTTGCAGCCAGATGATGGGACAATGAAACACGCTATTGCTTCTACAGTTTTTTTTTTAATCACCGCAATGGATAAATAATGATCCTGTAGCTTTTGAACTATAAAAATAAAAAAAACGAAGAAGCTTAGTGCGGCCAAGAAAAACTAGTATTTTTACAAAATTCTCTAATGAGCATCATCTTTATTTACTTTGCTAGCCAGTAATGAGCATGGCGAAACAATGATTTAAAGTAGAGCAAATAGCCAGCCCTTGCGAAATGTGACAACCTACGGAAGTAAACGGCCGGAGAAGTCAATTAAAACTTAACTAAAGCAATTAATCCTCCCGTCATATCGTCGGGGAAGCTAAAGGGTCGCTAAACGGCTTTACAGCAGCTTTTCCGCTACATGCCACCCACTCAGTCCCGGCTGACCAACGTTTTCTCTCTCGGTTGCCAGCTTGACCTACCCACGAAGTCGGAAGTAGAAAAAATATACCGCCAGCGAATGTCACGCTCACACTATAAATAGAACGCAGTTGAGAGGAAGAAACGCTCTGGGTGTCGTAGAAAGGTAAACGTAAAATGAGTTGGTAAAAAAGCTTCTGATTCTCGGCCCCGTGACGAAGCTTTCACTTTCCCGTGTGCCTTGGGCCAGTCGCGGACAGGACGGACGGGTCGGGTTTCCGCCCTGCGTTGACGGAATTATTATTTTATTTTATCGCCTCAGTTTCACCCGTATGACGTATCACTGTGATCGTAGTTTTATCCCCAAAGGACCACGACCTTGTCACTCGCACCGGCACTGCGAGGGCTGAGTGTCACGAGATCGTCTGGGAGCTAAACACTGTTGTTTTTTTTTCCTGCGGAAAGCGAGTCGCCTCTTCGGGGATTCGTTGAATTGGTGGTAAAGCAACCGCGTGATTCCTGGCCTCTCGGGGTCTACCTAATCTCGCCTGCTCTATGGCCCACCGTCAACGACCGGATGCAGTAGCCGATGAGTGAACCCAGAATGAGGCTTAAGCGGTTGGCATGGCGTCCGACACTCTAGGGCTCCGGTTTCCGACGTGCACTTGCGACACTTGCCGGCGGCAAGTGGGAATTATTAGCATTTTGTCACAAAACCACGGCCAGAGTTGGATAGTTGACTGGACGATGATGTTGGGCGCCAAGCAAAGCCGCTCGCCTGGAGCAGGTTTTGGGAGTGGGGAGCAGGCGTGATGCGCCCTAAATGATCTTGAAGCAAACGCGACAAATAGTGGCTATTTTTAAGGCAAAAACACACACATACACTTCAATCTATTCGCATGCTTCTCCCCGCTCTGACCGTGATTAATTGTATAATTTATCTTTGAAATAATAAAGTTAACGCCAGAGGTAAGTGGCCGTCCCTTTCGGAAGGCCGGTCGCTCGATGGAACCGCCGCGGTGGCGCGGTTAAACCGAGCTAGGAAATAAGGAACAGAAGAGACTAGCTTGAGAGGAACGCTTTTCGAAGGGTCCACTCCCTCCCACTCGAAACCCCCTAGAGGACGCCAGGCGTGGCCACAAATGGGCCGTAAACGCTGAAGCTACTGTCTGATCTGCGACAGCAAGGGTCTCCCAAATGTCGGATGCCGGGTAGTCTCGGCGGTAATGGGGCCCGAACTAGGGCACTAACTGTTTGCTAACTGTTTGAAATTTATGGGGCATTGCGAGAAGGTACGGGCTGGTGAGGAAACCAGGCGTTCCTTTGCAAGCCGTGAATAGATGCGCACATAATTTAATTATTCCGTCTCTTCCTGGCAGCTAGAGGCCGCAGGGAGGGTAGGTTTCATTTTAGGCTGATGGGCTCAACAAAAATGTTGTACATTAGCGTGAAACGAACTATGGCTAAGCGACCTTGTTTGATCTTCTGTTTCACATTAGATAATAAAAAAAAACTAATGAACCAATGATATAAGAAACATGTCAACAAATTGAAACAAGAGACATGCTCATCCATTAACAAGATGAAAGAGTCTCAAACGTGATTTCGAATTAGAAATTTGTTCATCAATTTGGAAGTTTTAATTTTTATTTTGAAAACTTTAAGGTATCTACCAATGCGATAAAAATACTTCTCGATGGTCAAAGAAACACATCTCTGACACCCCCCATGCGACACATCAACGATCCAAACGTGGATAGCTATTACATTTTTCCTCGAAACAAAAAAAAAACCAAACACTCAAACACCTTCTCCGTACAATGTAGCAAACATTGGAAAGCATCCATTAACGTTACACGTTCAGCTACGTGAATGCCTTTTGCGCGCGTTGGTGCAATAAATTTCTCACAACGATTGCAAGCGAGGTGACGGCAGATACACGATGGCACAGTGTCTCGAAGGATTACTACATACCATAGTTTCTGTCCCAAATTCTAGGCACGAACTGCGTCTTCAAGAACACGCAGTTCCCATTGGCTCCCGTTCTGTATGCCAGCATCCTCAGTAAACGTCTAAAGCCGGGCCCGATTCGTGCACTAAACCATTCTTAAAACCACTCAAATCAAACAACTTCGGCGTTGATCCCGGTCCCACCATAATGCAGATGAGGTGACCGCATGCATTTTGTTACCGACCCAATTTGAAGGCGACATTCTACCAACATCGTGCCATTTCAGATTGTTCCTTAAACGCAACTTAAGATTAAACGCAAGATTTCGGCGTCGTAAAAGCGGACTTTTATTGTGCGGTGTGAAACGCACCACGCACCGGCAGTATCCGGCGAGCCGTGCATGTCAGCCCCGAGTTGGGGCCTGGATCACGCACAAGCCGTAAGGACCACCTTTTAAACTCGCTTGGAGAAGCCCCAGGCTCTTCGTACCTTCCTGGTCGTGGCAGGACGCATGGTGTTTTATTTGATTTTTTACCATCTCGAACGTGCTCCATTTCTTCATTGTTTTATTCTTCACCGTTTTTCTACAGTGCTTAACATGGTCGATAGCAAGAGCCTTTCACTTCCGCTGAGGTTGTGTGGAATGTGCTCTCGTGCCGGGGTTGGCTTGTGAGTTGACGAGGAACACACCGGGCCCGGGCATTCGGCCGAAATGATTCGATGTGACGCCTGGTGTCGCCGGCTATTATAATTATACTCGCGGTAGCCTACGAGCTACGTGCCGTTTCGCGTCGGGACTCGCTCCGCTCGGGTCAGACACACACAATAGGGATATCACGGCCCGGCCATCGAAGTAACGCCGCCGGGCGAGAGTCGGAGCGTGCTGCGGCAATGCTATTTTTGGCCTAGCGCCTATATATACCGACGCGACGCCATGGGCCGAAAACCATCGGAGCCGCATCATCCGACCAACGGTTGAGCGGAACGGGATCGAGTTCTTCGCACGCAAAGACGATTTCGATGGGGTCTGGGAAGACGAAGCGGGTTGGGCAACGCAACGGAACCCAAGTAGTTTAATTAGGATTGCTTCTTGTAATGCGAGCGCGTGCTCTCAACGGAGTCAGAAAAATCATCCATCGGAAACGGTACGGCGAATGATTCGACGCTATGACAGGCAAGGTAGATTTCGTAATTTGATATGGCCATGTCAAAGCATACGAAAGTTTTCAACAATCTGTGTATCTTGTTTTTATAGAATAAGGGAACGTGAAGATACACTGTGCTTACGATACTCTCAGATCATAATAAGACAAACAATAATACCAAATCGTGATTGATGATTACACCGTCAAGAAGATAAAAAAAGAGCTATAAGCATGCTGTTAATGACGGTCACCCAAGGACGAGAACAAACACTCAAAATCTACCAGCAACGTTCATGTTTCATTCTTAATTAAATAAGTGTCAGATGTTCACGAAATTAAACAGACGTGGCTAAAGTTGTTAAAATAAAAATCCGCCCAATTGAACCTGTGGCTGTAAATCACGTCCTCCGGATGGTATAACCCCACGCTTTACAAGTCGTTACTTTAAACAGCAGTGAAATCAAGGTATACAATCATGATTACGTAACGAAGGACCGCTGACCTCTTCAGCCGCTTGCAAAATGCTATAAATTTTACAGGTGGGCCAAGTTTAAGGGTGGCCGAAAATCTTAAAAGTGAACCATTGGGCTGCACTTTATCACCGAAACGTGAGGCCAAACTTCTCATAATTGATCAGTAAAGTGTTCATAAGGTTATCATTTGGAGATGCTTTATCGTCGGTTGTGTGCTACAATCTGGATTTGATTAAGACTGACGGATGCTTTCCAGCAACGAGATCCCAATTCAACAATTCAATTGAATTTTGAACAATCTCATTCTGGAGTGTAAATTCCATAAGCAAAAGAAATTAAATAAAATGTGTATTCTTCTACACTGCCGTCAGCAACGGTTAGTTCTTTTGCATATCTTTCTCATCAGTTTTGTTATTTCACAGCCAATAGGAGTTAGATGCAAGTTGAATTTGATTCCGTAAGCAGTTCACCCTTTCACTTCCTTCTCACTCTCCTGCGCTGGCAAGTGTGCCATCTGAGCAGTGACGAACAGATTGGCAAACAGTGTTTCGTTTCCAATCAAAACTTCTACATCCGGTGACGTTTCCTATCGTAGGCAACGATCGAACAACTGCACGATGGCTTCCTGCAGATTTCGAAAAGATTACATGCAAACATGCGTCACACACATGTCTCCCGTGCTTCCCGTCCCCGTGCGCATAACGCTCCCTCCCCACCTACGCTTCGACAAACACACGCACACACTGCCAAACACGCTTACCTTTCTCATCGGCATGATGAGTGTGTTCGACGGCACGTTGGCCGGAGCCGTCTTCTGCCGCACCGGAACGACACCGACGCTGTTCAGATTGATGGCGGTAAGCTGCGATTGGGTTTGGCTCGCCGTCAGCTGTGGCTGCTGAGGCTGCTGGGCGGTCGCCATCGGCTGCTGGCCCAGATTCAGATGCGGATGCGCCACGAAGCTCCGCAGCGTCAGCGGTGTGAACATGGCCGCGGCGGCCGCCGGATGCAGTGGCTGATGCTGGTGCTGATGCTGGTGCTGATGCTGATGCTGATGCTGGTGCGGATGCGGATGCGTGTGCTGATGCTGATGCTGGTGTTGATGCTGGTGCATTGCGGCCGCGGCGGCAACGGCGGCCGTATTGTGCAGGGCCGCTGCCGGGTGCAGCTGATGCTGGTAAGTGGCCTGTTGCGTGGCCGCAGCCTGCTGCACCTGTGAACTCTGCACCGACTGCACCGTTTGGGGCTGCACGGCGGCGGCCGCTATCTGTGGCTGGTGGAAACCGGCCGTGGCCGGATTGAACGGCAGGGCCAGCATCTTCTGCAGGCCCATCCCCGGAACGCCCCACGGGATGTACCACGAGCCCGGATGGTGCTGCATGATCAGCGGCGACGAATGAAACGGAACCGAACCGAACGGAGGAGGACGTCAACAACCGGTGTCGACGACGCAAACGCAAAAACTAAAAAATAAATAATCAACGCACAAGCTCCGCTGCAGCAGTGTGTTGGCTGCACTGTAGACTCTTTGCAAACGAACTTCGCACACTGAACAATCAAGGACTGCTTTGTTTTCCACCAATGAAACGATGGGACGGCGCGCTACTCTAAAGCAACGCCTACTGCTTCTGCGTAGGGCTTCTCCACTGCACTTTTATCGCTTGGTTGTTAAAACAAACTACGCGCACTTATACACACCACATGGGCACACATCGGGTGCACTTACAGGCGCACTTGAAGAAAAACAAACACACACACAAACTTCAGAAATCGAAGACTGCTACGACGTCGACTGTTGCACGAACGAGAAGATTTTTCCGTTAGAAACCGACAAGACGACTTTTGGAATAAATTTAAAAAAAAAATAGCCTCCAACACCCAAGTACCCGGTGCCACAATCCGGAGTTTCCCGTACAAAGACAATTTTCTCCAATCCCCGCTGCGTTGTCTTTCGTCACTCCCTGTGCCCGTCTGGCTGCAGGCGGAAAATCCTGAATAAATGAATTTCAACAACCAGCACGGTGCCGGCTAACAAGGACTGTGGACCGATTTCTTCCGCAAACGCTGCACAGAATCGCTACGTAAGCGACATGAATCATTCGCTTGGAACGTATGGAGTATTAGTTTTCGGTCACAAGACGGCTCGGCTCAGCACAAACTTTACGAACAAATAATGCCTCACCAGCAGCTCCAGTATGGACCCGCTGCTACTGATTGGGTGGGACCAAAAACAGACCGATAACTTTGGCGAAACCCGCTAGAACACGCGAGGAGATACCGAAGATAAGCTGTTCAGACATACACGTGCTTGCTGCAAGGGGAAAGTTTCGTCAGGAGAGTACCGTTTCCTACCGGTGACCTACTGCGAGGTGCTGGCAACTATGAGCTACGAGGCAGAGACATGCGGAGATAAAAACGTACAATTAAAGCCGCGTGAAGAAACAAAGCACTCATCTGTGTGATACCAGTAGGGTCTTTTAATTTAACCAATGTCCTGGAGACGATGATCGAATCGTATCCTCTTTGAAATTCGTGTAGCTCTATTTTTCGCTAAGCGTGTATAACGTTATTGCATTCCCGGCGTGGTCCGTAGAGTTGGCAAAAGGAGTAAGTGCTAATTATCACCAGCACTCCCGCTGGGTGGTGGGGTGAATCTGAACGATGTGCACGACGAGAGCTTTTGCCTGCTAGGGCTGGATAGTACGTTGGCAGAACTCAATTAGTATTCTGCCGGCGTGGAACGGCTTGCCCTGTGACAAAGCACGGCTAACAAGTAACGATTTTCCTTTCTTTTCGTGTGACGGCTTGCTTCTCACCAGCTCGCTCTCTTGCACGTTAGGAGGAGGAGGAGGATTCAATTTAAGATTAAATTAAAAATACATGTACTAGCCACGGATGACGCAAAGGACGGTGCAAGCCGGTTGTTTTGGAAAGCGAACGTATCGTCGACCCTGATCATCATCGGCGATGTCATAGCGATGTTTCGCGAGGCGTTTTTTGGTGCTTTCTGTCGCCCTAATTTGTCCTTTTCTCGGGTAGTCTCGGATGTCTTTTTTGTAGGTGTATCAGACCACTCCAAGCTCTGAAAGTTGAAGGAAGAGAAAAATGCTATAAAACTTTGGAGCCCGAGTCCAAGAAGATTTTACTCGCGCATCAGCAACACACCAGGCAAGTTTTGCAATGCTGGTTGATGGGTGCGCTGCCCATGAAGAGCTGGGGGTATGAAACTAATTAACGAACATAAATGTGAGGAATCTTCATTGCACGGTGGAGAGGACGGCTAGCGTTTTTTTTTGGTTTTTTTTTTCATTGTGTATACTTTTTACCGATGAACCGAAATTTGATTCGGCGTCGTTTTTGGCATTTGAAAGTTTCCCAAAAGTTGTTACATCATTTTTGCACTCTCTTCTTGTAGTGTTGTTCTACCGAGAAGATGCAGTTGCAAATTATCTCGACGGCATGCGGCTATCGACCTGCTTTCAGACACGCGAGTTTTGCAATCTTCCAGCACGCCACTTTTGGAGAACCCTTTGGCAACGGTGCCGCCACTTGATTTTTTTTTTTGCTGGCTCTGCTGTTTTTACGACCCTGCCAACATTTCGAACTCCTTCTATGGAAACACTGGATGAGCAAAAACGATGGCGTCCTTACGTACCCACTCCCGGAGGCTCGTAATGAGGCCAATGCGATCGCAAAAAAGAGTTTACGATAATGACGACGGCTCTTGGGAAGTAGGGGAGCTTCAAAAGGAGTAGGAACCAGATGACGATGATGCGGTTGATGATGGTTGTGATGATGACAGCAGCATATGCAAACATAAACCAGTAGAGCAAATAAGCATCGTTACATGGCCGTTAAGGATAAGCCCTCGGCTCTTGAAGCCTATTGGGGTGGTACACATTTTCTGCTGCATCAACAGCCGGCCTAAGCAGCAATAACTGGCTTTGCCCGACGACTGAAACATAATGCCGAAAATTGATGTGCACATGATAGACGTGGTAGATTCTAATTGAAAAATTGTGTTCTGTGGCTACCAAGGAGGTGTGAAAAAAGCTTAAACGGATAGTTTAAGGCATGCAAATTTCTATTAAACGACCCACTAATGGCTGTGAAGCTGTAATGAGTCATTAGAAAGATGAAATCACGAAAACAGGAACAGGTTTTGAGCTCAACATCACCTATTATGGTAATGCTACGTCATCAATTTTGTGTAAAATCATCCGTGCCCATTTTCAAATAATTTTCCCTACCCCTGCTAAACCAAACGAACTAAAAACAAAACAAAAGACGCACAAACCATTTCGTTTGGGCAGTTTTGCGAGCCATAGTAATTCCTAAAATGGCCCTTGAGTAATTACTCAACGCTGCTGGTTTGTTGGTCGTAGAGAAAGGGGGAAATAAAAGTCGAGAATCGTTCGGCAGAACAGACCCATAATTCGACTCCATGTTTTACTGCTGGTACTGCCCTGTACCCGCTGGTTGATATACTGGCAAGGTGATAAAGGTCGACTTTCCATCATTACGACCGGTCATTATCCGTCAACGAAGTCATCCTTTATCACAGGCCAACCGTTCACTGTCTACGACCTGCCAAGGGGAATGTTTCATTTTGTCCGCCCATTATTTTAGCTGCAAAAATAATCTAAATATGATCTAATTCCATTTATAGCGCGCCCACTAGGGCGAAATAAGAAGCACGGAGGAATGTGTAGTGATAAAACGTCCTGCGAGTAGCGAGGTAATTAATCTTGCATCATAAATAGTGATTCGGTGACCCTAATTCCTGGCATGACGAGTCGAGCTGATTCATTTGTAAATTTATTACATTCATTCGATCATTCCTTCGCTTATTATAGACAAAAACCTTTACGAAAGGTGACTATTTTTCCCCCTCACCCTGGACATCGGCTCCGCCAGGACGAGCATGTTAAACCTTCCTCCGATAGAAACCATTCTGAAACCTTGCTCCCGGTTAAAAACAGCGGAAAAGGTAATATGAAGCATGGCCGTGCAACAGGAGCTTCTTCCGCCGTCATAAATCAAAGAAATTAAAACTGACGCGAAGCTGATCGATGAATTTCCATTAATTTTTGCCCGCTATCCACTGGCATCCGATGACCGGCGAGTGTTCCGGCGGCATCTGATAGGACGGCATTCTCGTTTGATTGCTTTTTCTGCTGACAAATCGCCCCGAGTCGGATCACATTGCACCTAACGAGGTGGTCGAATGGAGGGAAGCTGAAGTAGAACTTTCATTATCGAAAGAACGATGAAAGTAAAAGTTTTCCGACTCCTATGGGACAGCTGGTCTGGATTAGCAGCATTAATTATCTATTAATAATACCATTAATTGGATTGAATAGTTTAAAAAGCAATGATTGATTTATTTTCTATACATCTGTGCTTCACTAGAATTATTTTAAAAAAATCGCAGTATATGCACAGAACCAAGTCAACAGAGGTTCTTTAAAAAAAAACTAACGATTCGATAATAGTTTCTATTTATTCGTTCGTTTAAAAGACTTGGGCGTCCTTTACCTAATTTTCAATCTTCACACTTAACACACACGACATCATCCATCGATGAATGAACACATTGAACTCACGGTTTAGCTTGATGTTGAGCTTTCAGTATTTTAAGATCAAACAAAGCAGCAACGAGCAAGGGGAAACGGACTGTGTCACATGCCGATTTCCAGCACACTGAATAAATATGAGACGCGTAGGCCATAGGCCTGCATCTGCACCTAGGGCCACCGTTCCTCGAAGGTGGTTGAAACGTTGGTGTTAATGAAAAAGATTTATACCGCACCAGACGGTAGACCAAATAGAATAATTTAGCCATTGCACAACTAAATATTCCGAGCGCGAAGGCAAACCGTCAATAGTGTGTGTGATTTTTACATGCGTTCAAGTTGACTTGGGGCACCTATATAACGCCGCGCCGCAGAAAAAGGCAAACATCGCGCAAACAACATTCCGACGGGTAAACATTGCCGCGCGCTCGGACAAATCAAGCAATCGTACACTCGAAGACGGCCGCATTACGCCGCCGTTGCTCATGACCTTGTACCACCATAGCCTCAATTCCGGCGGGACGACGTTCTACGGGTGAACCTGCCGGCAATGGCAATGCTCCACAAGTAAGTCAATCGCAGTCGATGGCGAATTCTAGTCCAATCGAACGCCCGTCGGCCGCTTGTATTGTTTGGGTAGCGCCTGTAGCTTTGTTGGCTCAAGTAATCGGTCGCACAAACGGTATGCTGATGCTTGCAAGCGGATTGATTTTTTTCCCCGGCAAGATTGGAAGATTTATACTTTGTATCTGTGTGAGCGTTCGAGAGTTTCGCAGGGTGACTTTTTCCGGAACCAGGTGTTGCGAAAAACAACCGATAAATCCGATTTCCTACTCCTACACCGATCCAGTGGAATCGAATGGCCTGAGAGCGAAACTGCACGAAAGCTTCCACATACTACACGCACCCAAACACACCTGGGGACTGGGTACCCGGTTCCGGCAGCAAGTGGCCCACCGTGACACCGATCCGATTCGCTTTCCGGCGAACCGTAATCAAAACTTCGACCCATCACCATACCGTCATGGCCGGGAAATCCAGCGTCAGCGTGAGTTTTGCACGGCAAGTGGTTCCACTCCCAAATGGGCATCGAACCGGGCCAGCTGGACGTGATGTGTTTGGCTGGCGACGACCTTTCGCCACCGTCTCACTCCGATGACAGGGACCGGATGATTTATGGACAATTTTCAACAACCGAAAAAAGTTTCCCCACCCCCGAGTGGACTCACCACGCTCAGGGAAATGCGAGTAATCCCAGCCCCACTGGTGGCGAGGATAGCCGATTCGGATTGGGAAATGGCCCAACAGGACCACTCGGCTCGGTCCGGGATGGAACAGGACATCGGAACGAATCTAATTTCATGCGTCAACGAACCGGGTGTGTTTGTGTTTTCCTCGTGAAAAACTGTTATTCAACTATGTGCCACCAGCCAGGGACGGCATCGATCAGCGGTGGTGCTTGCAGTGTCAATGAGCACACCGGCGTCCTGGCCCGTAAACTGTTCGTTTCGGTAGCATCGATCGCAGGGCATTGATTACTAGCTATTAAAGAACCATTAGCTGGGCGTAAACGTGCAGCATCATCGCCCCCGGCTGGTGGCGAAATTGATTTTTGCATTACCGTTCAGCGCTGTGCAGCAGGAAGGAGCGCTTCAAGGATTATCGTAAATCCACCACCAACCAAACGGACATCTCAGCCGGCGCCCTTGACGCGCGGAGCCAGAAGTAGCACGAAGGCTCGACCTTCCGCTCGTATGGTCGTTCGTGAACCGGCACTATCAGAGAACCGGAGGGGGTTCTATGGTTTCTTATTTTTCACTTAACTCTCGATAACTTCTCCCGGGTTACCGTCTGCGGGTGTCTTATTTCAATGAGCACCACAACAAGAAGACAGTCTGTAACGAGCACAGGGCGCCATCCGAGGTCGCATATCTTCCAAAAATCCGTCGCATCCGACGATAACGCATACATCGCACCGAGTAAACGTCAGTACATTAAGGTGGTACTACCGAGGTCGAGGGCAAAGGTCGGTAATTGCGATTCAGCGTAATCATCAATGTTCATTAGGTGCATCCTTAGATGAAAACGGCCGTGCTGTTCTCTCGTACCAGTTCCGAACTCCACCAGCTACCGATAAACATTTTCTTCACCACTTTCTTTTTCGGATGCTGTGTTCCTTGAAGCTATCGAACGCTCTGGAATAAAAAAAAAGAATTATCCCCAAACTGGTAAGCGGTGCAGAGATGGTAAAAAAACAGAGAGTACTCTGACGGGTTGAACCTGTACCGGCATTAATAGTGCTCGGAACTTTGGTGTCTTGGGTTGTAGCCAGAGGTGGTTTGATTTTTTGGATAGACTGGGTATTATGTAGGACAACAATCCTTTCCAGCGGAGACCGATAGCGAAAACCACTGAATGGCAGTACTCTGGGGTTTGCGAGAGAGTGTTAAGAGTATGCTTCGAGTTCGGGTGGTTAATTTTGTTTTTTTTTTTCACGTCGACAGGCTGACATTCCAAGCCGCAAAATGAGGAAACGACCTCCTCCGTGGTGTACTCAGCCAGGCAGCCGGCAGGCAAGGTGTTGATAAACGGCCCTTCCATGCCCCGAAAGCAAACAACTATCCGCAACGATTACCACTAGAACGGGAAAAAAGTTTTCTCTCCAGCCAATCCGCCGCTGCCTGAACGGATGATGATCCGAAGAATCGCTAAGCGTTGCTGGCGCTCGTCAGATGCTGTTACTGGGCCGTGGGAGATGCTGTAGCTTTCTAGCGCACGGTACCACCATCCGACCTGCTCGGACAAGTGGATGTTCATTTTTCAAGCACACGTCAAGTGAGGCGGGCGCGGTCCGTCCCCGGACCGTTGATTTCACTCCTCTATGAAGCATGCTATCCGAATGGTTCGAGGAAGGTAAAACAGAAAACCTCTTGGAGTAACGCATCGCGCGGTACGATGATCGCTCTCAAGAAGGTTCCAGAAACCAGCAGAGTTCGCAGTGGAAGGTGATAATAAATTGCAAAGAACTTGCGCGAGCACACAGTGCCTCCCCCCTGGAAAGATTGCGCCCGCTCGAGCCACCCGACCTCAGGGCCGTGCAGGGAGGCGTGAGCTGATTGATTATTTATTTGGATATTGCCAACATTTAAGCTAATTTGGCTGTGTACATAAAGATGATCACTCTCTGTCCCTGCAATCGCTCCATGGTTTCTCTCCTTCGCCCTCACTGTTGCTCAAGCACTTTTACAAGAAGCCCTCTGCGCAAGCTGTGATTGAAGCGTGCCATGACTGGCGTCAGTATATTATCTTCAAGCTTCACGGCGAGGACTTCCCCCGGAGCGGTTCATTCTGGACGTCTTCCGCTGGAAGATCAGCATCGGGTGATTGATTTGATTAATTGCCAGCAGAGACTCACACGGGACGTTCCGGTTGACACGGGAGAGATTGAGTTCATTTCCAGAAAACACTTTTTACATGGTTGTTCATGTCGAGGTGGCAGTCACTGAGAAGATTAGCTTTTACGCAGCACCGTAGCAAGATTGACAGCCAATCATTTCGATTTGTTTGATTGAAAAATAGTTCACGAGACGAAACCAGCAAAAGATTTGCATACTTCACCCGAGTGAAGGTTTCAAGTTGACAAGGCAATATTTTAGAAGTTGTGTTTTTAGCAAAGTAGCTTAGTCAACTCTTTCAAACTATTTTTACGGCAATCAAACGAAACTAGCCCAACTTCTTGCCTGTCGACAATTTGTTATCTCAACGAAATATAGACGCCCCAGAAGAAAAAAAACTAAGCAAGTCATTGAAGGGTGCCACCCTTTCTGTACAATATAATCCCGTCTACGTACATCATCCCCACGGCAACACCAGCCTCGCCACGAGCCGCAGGCTAATTGAGTTGAGAGAGTTTCTGTTGAGATCTAGAAGTTCCGCCCGTAGCACACGATAGAGTTGCTGCGACCTGTTACTCTACCGGCCGGGACGGTGCACGCGGAATACAGCTAGATGCACGTGTTTACTCAAAGTCACGATGAAACGACGAAATAATAATATTTGCACCGTACTGCGCCGACCCGGGTGCGGGTTGTCGTTATCCTGTTCGTGATGTTCCACTTCGATAAGGGTAGGATGTCGGAAGTGAATTGTGCACTTCAGGCGTCATGCAGAAATTGAAACCACTTGACTAAGTAAAGCATAAACTCCCGGCGGAAAGCAGTTGTGCCACCTCCAGAGTACAATCGACAAATTGGCCCAGTTTAAGCATTTTCTTTTTTTCCATGTTTTTAAGTGAGGAAACATCTCAGCAAATGAAAAAAAACTCTAAAAGGAACGCAAAAAAAAAAACAAACAATGAAAACATGCAAATGGCAGCAAAACAACAAAAACTTCACCGACAGATACTTTTCAAATCCAAAACTGCCACCTCTGGGCCGCGCGCGGTTGTCGCGACCGCTTGTCGCAGAGATAAACGAGAAAACTTTGCCAAACCACCAATAAAACACTATAAATTATAAATCTTGAGGCCATGATGCAAGATCCCCGACTTGTCCTTCCGTTGCTGCTCGTCGGGGCCGTAGCAGACTCCAGGGCAATATGGTTCGCATAAAGTGCGTAAGCTCCACCTCGTTCTACGCATTTCCGCCACTCCTTCCTGGTGCCTACGCCACAATTCAACAATTGCCTCTGGCAAGGAAATCTATAACCCTCATCCGGGGTTTCGCCTTTCCCCACTGAACTCTCCAAAGCAAACGTTAAAGGAGGCCTTTGCCCAGTGGTTGCCATTACAAAACCCATCTTTTGACACGAGCACCACCATCCTCCACTCACAGTCTCCTCCTCAACCCTAGGGAAGTGAGAAGAAATAGGAAAAAAAAACCCTCAAACAAACGCAGAAGAAAAATGACTCCGAACCTCAGCGCTTTGCGTACGCCTTACGAATTGAACGTTGCAGGCGCCCAGGGGAAATGCGCAACAATAAGACAGAGGGTGGGTGGGAAAATGAAAATGAAGAAAAATCAGAATAACTCTCCAGGACAGCAGTAAAACTTCCACTTAGATTATTTGTCCCATTTGTACCGTTTTGCGCCGAACAGTCGTGGATGATGTTGCTGGTGATGATGATGATGATGATAATGAAGATGATGGTGATGATTCTTTATTAATTCCTGCCGAATGCTACCAGTCGAATTGGTCGAACCAGTGAGTTTGTTTTGGTTTGTATTTTTTTTTTCATTCCTTCTTTCTTTTCACATTCCTCGTCTTTTTTACTCTCCACACAATTTTCTTGAACACAAAAAAGGTTGCGATGTCAATCCCTACAGCCAACTTCCTTCCCAAGTCGAGGATAAGATATGGATAAGAAATGAGAGAAAGGAAAACTCCGCGACATCACACGAGAAAGTTGTACCGTGCTTATCTTGTGACAATTTCCCATCCCGAACTGACACAATTGGCACAACCGACCGGATGTTCTTTTGAGGATGGTGTTTTTGTGGGAGGAAGGGAATGTAGACGTGGAGTGCTCGATTGTGCCTACAAATGCCAGATGGCCGAACGCGAATAATGGGCAAAGGGAACAGTGGACGGTGGGGCAGTAAAAACAACCGAACTTGGCGGGAAAAACCCCCCAACAACGCTCCACACCCCAGTCAACTCACGGCGGACAGTGGTGGGATCCTTGATTTATGACTCCAAGTTTTCCATTGCGTCAGATTGCGTACGCACGCACGGTCGGTGGTTGTGAGGGTGTGCGTGTGTGTGTATTTTTGGATCAATTGGCTGATGCGGGTAGCGGTCTTATGGAAATTTAAATGAGATATTTATTTATTGGCCCCCGTACGCTCAACCTCCCGAACCCGCAGAGAGGACGGGGCAGACAGTGACAACAATTGGTAGGAACGGACGGACACAATTTATGATGATCGTTCTCGGTAATGGCGGCGATGAGTGATTGGGCCGCACCGACTGACCAAAGCACACCACCGCAAACCGCAAACGTCGTGGAACCAGTACGCGGCGGTGTTTCAAACGTCCCGGACACGCATCTCCCATATAGCCAACCGCCATTGCCACACACACACGCACACACATGCACAAAGAGACACATAGGGCGTTCAAAGAAGAAAGTGGGCAGCCGTCCGCGTCGCCGCACGTTCTTGGCTTTCGAATCCTTTTTCCACGACTCGGAAGGCGTTTAACGGCTTAGCGCAAAACCGAGCGCCATCGTTGCTCGGCGGCGGGGCGCGGAACTATACGGCTCGCACGAGCGTGCCTCCGTGCTTCGTGTTCCGGTGGCGGAAATAATTAAAAGATTAAAGTTTACCGCCGAAGGAAAAGCACGCCTTGACGCCGTATTCCGTTACGGCCGTCGAGGGAGCTATTTCTCTCAATTTTCCGTGCCATTTCCGTGAACTCACACCCCCAACCGCCTGGTTAGTTCCGCCAGCCGCCACCGTCACCGATCTCGGTTCGACCGGTGATTGCGAACGGATTGCTTTGCGGACACGTTTAAGCCCGCGATCGGCGATACGTGGCGGGGTCGCGTGTGATGAAGGCGATGAGCAGGCGCGCGGAACAGCGAGGAGGTTGCGCTGGTGCGGTATAGCTGCTAATTGATTGATGCTGCAGATTGTATTTATGGCCCACACCCACGTTTTTTGGAGGAGCTCGAAGGGGGCGTCGAACAATGCAATGTATTTGTTTAAACGGGTTTTAATTGCGCAGGAAATCATTATAAGACCAGCATGTTTTCCCTCTGTTTGGAAAAGGGCAAAACTCTCTTGGTTATTTGTATTTAAGTAACGAAAGTCAAATACAATTGTTAATCAGTTAAATAATCAAAAATCGATCACATTACAAACACAATAATTCCAATTTTCCAGAGAATCATTAGCTATATGGAAACTATGCAAGCGCCTGCAATTCAGAACGTCAGACAAGCTGAGTCTCAAGCTGAGTTTGTCACACCACATTATTGGTAGCCAGATTATTTAAAAAAAGGGATTTCACTTCAGCGATGTTGCCAATTTGTCTCCACAAAAGAAATTTAAATATATGCTATAACCACTCGCACCCTAAAGGCCATACCATTACATTCAGCTCTAGCCAAAAATGCTTCGCGTTCATCCGTTCCGAAATTCAATTACAACCGAGAACGAAATTGAGCGGCATTACCCTCCCGAGAATGCGGAACACAAGAGGGATGAGCGTAACTCGTGATTGGGAAAACGAGCAAATTCAATGAATATTTCAATGAACTTTTTCCGCGAAGTCTGACTGCATGACTCACGTGGGCGACGAACTTTGCGGAAAGGTCCTTGGGCCGATGGCAACAACATTACCCTGACGCATTTGCTGGCCACTCTTCGGCACGTCGGGAGCGCACCGCGCACTCGGTGCAATGATTGGAAAATTAAATCAAATCAATCAAAAACTTCGGCCCATTTAACAACTCAGGAAAGACGGGGGGGGGGGGGGGGGGGGGGGACCCATGAGCGTTACACAGGCATTCGTTTCAATTTCTCTCACACTCGGGGAGAGCGCCACCCCGAAGGACGGTGTATTGCAATCGGATGGAAAATTGAGGACACGCGAGCCGCAGCTTGAGGCTATCCGTAGCAACAGAAATGTGCCTTTTTTCCACTCCGGGTAGGTTGATGATCATGATGCAGCATAAAACTTTTCGCATAGTAGGAATTCTCAAAAAAAGTTTAAAACACCGATAACCTTGCTTTCTGCAGTGTTACCAGCGAGGTTTGAATTTTAAAGAATCATCAACACATTAAATTTTCCCCGCCTTAAATTTGCACACACGATAGCCATCGGTTCATAAGCACATTCAATGATATGACAGGAGAGTCAGAGCAACATAAAATATGTTTGTACATTCTTCTTACATTCCCCTTTTTCAGAGTAACGGAAACAAGCCTTGTTTTCATACGAAACACTGAACAACGCTGTTAGAGAGTTTATGGTGTGTTTCGCATGTGAGATTGGGAGGAAGATCCAAAAAAACACGTGATGCCTTTGAAGTGAGACTAGAAAAGCTTAAAGCAAAAAAAAAGGCAGCATCTATATGGAAAATACAATAAAAAATAAACCCTACTGACACAAATCTGGGCATAAAATTTCGGCGAAAGGGAACGATTGTCCCTTCGCAGAAACAGTAACGGCGGTTCATGCACAAACGTACAAAAAAAAATGACAAGGAGACAACCCGAGTTCGATTCTACTGATGAGCTGGCGGCGCCTGTCGACGGGTCGACGGCGCATGTTAACAAATTCGCAAACTGACATTTCCGGAAAAATGGTCCCTCCGTGCGGTGACTCCAAATGGCGATGACGGCGCGTCAACGGGACACTGCTACGCCCCACCGCATCCACCGGACGATCGATGGCGTTTTGGGATAGCAGCTCGCCCTACGTCCCATGGCGAAGGATGTGATTGGCTGCCATCTGTCCCCGTGTTCCCGATTGCCATCGGTGAGCCCAAGAACACCATTAACATCGGCTGCCTCATTTCCCTACGAGCGAGTTTTTGCGAGACCCAGATTCAGCCTTTCACTGGGCTTTCCGCCGTGCTTTTCCCACCGGTGCCTGCTTCTCCGACACACTGATACTGAAACATAAAGGGGACGAAACAACATAGTACCATGCCGGGCCCTCCCCACCCTCCATAACCTATGGTGAGTAGGAAAAACTCTTATGTTGGACCATAATTTTTCCTATCAATCAATCCCGCTGGCGTCAAAGGGTTGCCGTTATTCGACGGGAAGAGAAGAGTTACGACCGTGCTTTGGGTTTGACTGCAGGCAAGCAACCGTCGGAAAATGAAGCAACAGCAACAACAGCAAAAATCTTTTATGGTGTCCCACTATCGACATTATTTGGCACGTTTAGCAATCTGGTTTCGCAAAGCAAAAAATAAAATAAAAATAAATGCGCGCTCCAAATGTTGTAAGCCTATGTGGTTTGGGAGGATAATTTTCACCATCGCAGCGGCAAGTTTTTATTCAAATGCCCACACAAATGCAAATGAATTTTATCCGATCTGATCTGTACTGAAAACAGGCAACGTTTGATTTTTGAGGAATTGGGAATTGGATCTATTTAGGGTTTTAATCACAACCAAAAGGTATGTTTGATTATAACTACGCCAAAAAATACCAATTACTGAATGTTATAGAAAAAAACAACGAAGGGGAGAGTTAAAACATATAAATATCTTATTGGATAAGTTTATTCCTTTATTTATGCAAGTGCAACAACAACAAGCCCATTGAAAAACATGTGCTAATAGAATATGTTTGAACGGAACAAACTAACGCACTTTACAAAAAATCACTTAACTTTGATAAAAAGATCAAAAAATGTCCAGTATACTTGATCTGAACACCAAGTTACCTTGCTTTGTTGTGCCGATGTGTGACTATGGCATACTCAAACTTTCCGTCCTAAGCACACACACACGCCGAGTTTGCCAAATCTACCAATCTAGCAGCACCAAGCAAGACGGCTTTGACAAAACAGCGGCAAGCGATAATGGCCTGGGTCGGCGTCGGGGGATAGTCACCGGCAGACGCCAGGCTGCTGCATTGACATGAGCTGAAAAACCAACCGGCGTTGAGATAAGACGTAAGTGTCACTACAGATACTCATTTACTGACGTGGCGCGATAGACATTCGAGCACACGTTAGCCAAACACACACGCCCATGCTTTTTCTAACACCCGGCACAGTTAGCCAACGTCACATTCTTCGAGCATCAGTTCCCTTGTCTTGCCACGTAGCAAGCACCAGCGAGGGCCTAGAGGCTGCACATCCGTGCTTAAGGGCTGTCGACAACATCATCGTCCAACCTTGTCAGCGCCGTCGGCAATCGAACTTCCGCATCCATGTGTATGTGCGTGTACGTGTTTGCTTTCTTCTTTCCGGCAATTCGCCCGAAATGTTGTGCCGAGCTGGCGGTTATCGACGTAGATAATCGACCTCCACCAAACCCCTTCGGCGCAAACTCCGTCAACACCTGGTCAACGAGAGTCCAACATCATCAGCACATCACGACCGATATTTGTTGGCCTATGCTCAACCCAACGACGCCAAGGAAAACTTATCGAATTTTCTCGTTAAAAATTTTATAACAAATCTTTGTCTTGAATGTTCCACAAAGTATTACTTAAATCTTTTTTTAAACCTTTTTCCCAGATCTCTAAAATGGCCAATACAAAAACGAAGTTTATAAAACACCAGGCGTCTCCATTAATTAGGGTTTAAGTTAAACCAAATGAAACCTCCTTGTATTTAAACTATCTAAAAATATTACTATCCTCATTCGTTCATGAGATTAGAGAAATTTCAGCAGATAATAGCATATAGCTAAGCTTTTCATTTATTTTGTTTTAATGTAAGTGAAACAGCTGGCCACTTTTTGTCAACCTTTGCTCACAGTGGACAGTACGATGAAACCCGATCGCTTGCAGCGCCGGTGGGAATTTCCGAGCAAATGTACCATCCATCTTGGTGCTTGGTCGCTTGCAATAACAAACCAACTTATCGGCAGGCGGAACAACGAGCGCCGAACGGCGGAAGTCGATGACGGGTGAAGCAAAATAATATTATTCCCACTCCGGCTGTCGGTTGCAGTTGCAATTATTGCATCACTCAAGGAACCAAAAACCCACTGCAAGGAATAGCTAACACAAAACGCAAAGCACAAACCGACCAATACGAGAGTGGCTGCCCCATTTTCATTTCCTTCCTGCGCTGCGCGGACGATGGGAGAGAAAAACCCGTATGTTTAAACGATGTAAAAATAAATTGTTAAAATTTATTCTCCGTCCACATCGATTTATCTTGATCCGCGCTGGGTGCATTTTCCTTCCCCTGGGCAGTACTTATTAGTCGTAGTTGCTCATAATTTTTCCTGCTAGCTGCGCCGGCTGGTGGTATGGGCGCTGTGCCATTTTCCGAGTGGTTTTTTATTTTCTTTTCATTGCTTTCGGACGAACACTAACGAAACATCGCCGGCAATGGAATGGTTCATTCATGCATCGCTAAAAGCTAAACGTTCATCACGCGGTGCCATAAGACTCCTTGCAAAAAAAATGGGACCTTAAGACCGGTCCGTCAAACCGCGGCACCAAGCGCTACGGCAAATATCTATATTTATTTGTACTAACGCTCAAACTCGCCGCCAATCGTCGTCCTCGGCGGCACATGACTGTTGGTTGGCAAAAATTAAAAATAAAGCAAGAAAACATGTCGACAATGTTTCCAACCCTGTCTCAAATATGTGTGTTTGTGTGCAAGGAGTTTGATCTTTATTGCTTTCGGTTTGACTTGACTCGTCGACAGCGTCGGAAGCCGCAGGGTGGTACTTCTCCCACATTTGGCAAAGCACATACATAGCCGTCCTAATTTTCCCACCCTCCTCTTTTATCTTCACCGTCCTCCGCCAGTAGCACACCTCGCCTATCAGCAAAAAATCACCGGTACACACCCGAGGGCTGTTTGAGCAAAGGCTACCTAGTGGAAAAACGTATGTAATCGGTCTGTACATTTTCCATGCGGTCCCTTTGCCCTTCTCTCTCCCTCTATCATTCGAACTTTATCTGTTCTCCATTTCTCGCGCTCTCGCCCCATCTCTCTAATACTCTACTATACCTTTTTCTTAAAGGGTGCAACCAAAAATGACAACCTAGGACACAGTTTTTGAGCATGTGCGACATGCGACGAATGTTTTGACAGCTTCTCTGTCGGATAGAGGAGAAAAAAAAAGAATCATCGGTGCACGTCTCCACTGATCCGCAAAATCGGTTCGTGTCAGACTCGAAATGGGCTATGACAGTTTCAATCTTCCCCACATCAATTGGGGACACCCTTTGAAACACAGCTCAGGAGAATAAAACAACAACACGAAGGGTCATTGCAAAGGAAACTGTACGGTTCACTTGTTCTCGATTAAAGGATAACTTTGGAGCACATTGAACAAAGGAGTGATTACAAACTTGAACCCCGTAAACATTGCGAAGGTCACCGCACGGGATTATTGCAGGGTGGATTTGAAGGGGTTGATAGATAGGGCGTTCGGAAAATTGTCAATTACAATGCGCGGCAGAAAAGGACTTCAAATATACAACTGCTATTGGCAGGAACATCAGCTAAATTATATCGCAAAGTGCCAAATAAATCAGTAATTGACATCCCATTGTTGAGAATGTAGTGAACCTTTGTTTATACAGTTGTAAAACTCTGACGAATTCGATTGAAACGTAATACTTTTTTACAGCCCGTTAATCAGGAGAATGAAAACTGAGGAGAAAAAAAATTAAAGTTTAAAATGCAGTTTACAAATGTTTCCAAAGGGATTTAACTTTCCTTTCTTTAAGACTTCCTAGCCTTTGCAGAACATACTACGTCATTAACATCAAATAAAACCATAGGCTAATAGAAGCACCTAGTTTTTTAATTCTTTCTACCATTGATTGCTATCCCATTTGCAGGTTGCTATTACCATGCTCGAAGTCGCCACAACAACTCCACGCCAGCTATAATTTGTTCTCAAATTACCCGGCCTACATCGAACGCTACCGTTCAGGCCAAGCGTGTTTCCGTGCATCGTTTATGGTACGGAACGCGTGGTACAGTATGGCATACCCAACAGCTATCATTTGCATTAGATCAATCGCCATTTTGCGTCACGGAATATTCCAGGCATCACGATTACAACTGCTTAGAGTTCCGCTTACGAAGATCTCGAATAATAGTTGCGTGTTTTGGATGGTTGAGTTTTCTGGGTCAAATCTAGTTTTTAATTTCATCTACCAGCACGGAAAACACCATAGTTTCTGGTTCAGCTGCAGCGCAAACCAATAGACGTAGCAATTGTGATTGAATTTGCGAGAGCTAGCGAAGGGTGTTGCTCTGTGCTTGATGTAAACGATGACACTACACTATCGTTATAAACACTGGTCAAAAAGTCAGCCCTTTTTCATAAGCAAAAGAAGAAAAGTAGACCAAAGGCGAAGAAAGTAATTGAGGAGATTAGGGCCTGCGGATCGACTGAGTACTGTTTGAAGCATGCAATCCATTCAAGGACTTTGGAGTACGATCTTCATCGAAGTGCAGCTCAATTTCTTACCATTTTTTGCATGTTATTCTATGCAAACATATTCGCAAGATTGGTTGGACACAAATGAGAAGTCCATAGTTAAGTAAAAATAAACCTCGTACTATCGGCATCTAGCTCATTCTATCACACCCATCGCCGCAGCAACACCTTCCGAAGCCCGCATCGAGTCGATAAGGCGTGAAATTAAACCCTGTTGACTCAATTTGCACATCCAAAAATGGTTCAACCCGCATGACTTCATTTCTCGCCAGTCTACTGCATCCTGTTGCATCGTGAAGTTGATGAGGGTGCAATATTGCAATAGCTGCCGAGCACGAGCCACTGGCTTCCCTAGAGCATCTTAATCTTGTGCGAGAGAAACTTTCATGAACCAACAACCATCAGTGGGCTGTCAATGGCCAATGTCGTTCGTTCTACGCTGCAATGGCGACGGATCGTATCGATGGCGGAGTAAAACTTTCTTTGCGAGAAACCCGGCGATGGTCTTCGTTGTAAAGACATTCAGACTGCTCAGGGAGCTGTGGAGAGTTTCGGTAGCACCGTCGGTAGTACTCTCGTAACGACAGACAAAAATGTGTCGAAAGCAAACCGTAAACAATCCAGTGAAATCTGGATCTTACTATGAGCGTTGTAGATGAAGTTTTACTCTATTTCATGCAGCTGTCATGGTAGCAAAGTTTGAACTAGCGTCTGCTCTCTAGAGTGAGTTTCACACGCTATGAATGATTATCCGGAACCATGCATTTAATTTGCTTTGATTATTTCGAATGTTTGGTTAAAACAAATTTTAATATTTCATATTCCATATTTTCATGACCAGGTTCGTGCATTCCACACAGGACACATTTCCATACTTAGCAGAATAATGAAAGCTTGCAATACGGTTTTACGTAGGGTAAATAAAATTGTTTACAGATAAATGTAAATAAATCCATACTTCTGCCCACCCCCAACCGCCATCGCGGTGCGTTTAAGCACATGCCTTAAAACTGCGACCCAAAATGTTACTATGATGCTGTTTCTGCCCGGAAGACGATTCACCCACGAAAAGTGAAGCAAAAGCGGGCGCGATCCTGCCCGACCACACAACAACAAAGCCACAAATTGGGCGTCGGCAGAATCACCTTCGGAAAGCCATCTATATGCTAATCCCGCTATTGGCATATTTGGTAAATTATTCATACAAATAAAGGCACACTCGCTGGACCGACGGTTCCTCGCTCGCTGCACACACCGGCCCAACGGTGTGCGGCTGGATTTGGACCACTTGTAGCAAGAACGCGTGCGCGGTTGACGACACCCGAAGGGATCTTCGAAAAATTCCCCGCCGCTCGCATTTTCTTGCAATTTGCCACCCTCAGCATCACCTTCCGGGCGAACATCGCCCGATATGATTCGCACACACTCGACAGTCGGTCGTCCGGATCCATATTGCCTTCGAATCGGAACCATACCTTCCACGGTCGATGGTGCGGGTGGACGTTTTTGCAAAATCACCCACTTTGCACGTTGCCCCGAAAGAACCAAATAAATTTAAATGAAAATAGCTATCCGGAGGATTGGCATCGACGGTGCCCTTCCCGACGATTGGCCTTACATTCCTTGGTTTTTGTTATGGTAGACAAAATCCCCGTTCCTACACCTATTTCCTTGGAAACATAGGGTAGATCGATAGGAACGCTGCACGGGCTCAATCACATCTTCCGCCGCTTCCTCGTTCAACTCAGTTCCCTTCATTTTATCCGCCTAGGCTATGGTTAATAGTTTATGAATATTTTAATGGAAATCCGTTGAAAACTTAAACAATTGCAATTGCGCCTAGTGCAAAGAAAAATCGTTGGCAACATCCGTACGGAAAATCCCTCGGGCCATAACCTGCCCGCACCAAAACCATGCTTTAACACCTACAATGGCTACATTTTTGGTTTTTCCTGTTTTTTTTTTGTGTTCAACGTTTTTTTTTTCCCTGATGGTCAATTTCTGGGCACTGCTGGCCACAAAATTTATCCGCAAAAGTATCGAGCAACACATTGAGTGCGATGAAAAACAAAAAAAAAACACCAGAATCGATTTTCTCATCCTCGCTGGGAGAATACCAAACCAATAGGGGTTTAGGGGGGCCATTAGCGGTGTTCGATTCTCTCACAGGCGATCGAGCAATGGCTGTAGGGGGGTTTTTTTTATATCTCATACACTTTCTTCCTCGCTCTCTCCCTGTCTCTATCCCTCTCTTTTCCTTTTTTAAGTACTTTGGGAGATTTTGGGTCGAGATTTTTCTACCGATGGTGATCAGACATCGCCCTTAGTGGCGCTCCCGTTTCGCTATCGACAAGGCACGGAACAATGGCACACTAAATTATCGCTTTATGGCAAACGTTTGTCGGTTTGCCTATCAACGGAAACGGCAACAATTTGAAAAAAATTCTTTTTTTATTCTGAGTGGCGTGATATTCAACTGAGGGGCCATCGTTTCCATGGATATGCACGCTTACACAAAATTCCCCATAATTTGAAATGCATTTTGGCAACGATTATGAAAAATAATGTTATTCATTTCAAAATTTTGAATAACATGGTAGTCAACATTTATTTAACGACTGCTTCATTTTCGTGCACCTTAGACAGGACGTGGATAATAATCTCGATAATGAGACAATATCCAAAAAATTTATGAATTTATCGCAATAACGTAATTCTTCATTTGTCCTCAATAAAGAACCCATTCTGTAGACGAGCACCCTCGCTATCAAAACTTTCACCATTAAAGGACGCCTTACGTTCATTAATCAACACCAGGCATAGCTACAACCTGTTCTTGCGTCCTTCGAACGATGCCAAAACGATTCGAATAGCCAAATTCAGTTGAACAGCAAAGCTGCTATTTAACATTCAGCTTTTATTTTTAGTTTCGGCTAACATTTTATGTTTATGCAGAAGAAAAAAAAGTCTATTCTTGCCCTCCATCGTATTGCTAGCGTCGAGTGGATCCCATTGTTTGGTCACTTTGAGCACAGAGCTACAAATATTTTAAGGCAAATTTAGGCCGAAGGTCTCCTGCTAGCTGTCGACAGGTTGACAGCTTTCAATGACAATGACGCTGTCATGTTGTTTTCCGCGGTCCTGGGTAACCTGTTTTTTCACAACCGTGTCGACCTGGACCTGGTCCTTTTTTCCTCGGTTTATTTATTATTATTTTTTCTGCATTTTTTGCCCCGTCATTTCAACCTAGAGCTATGGATTTGAGGAAAATGATACCGGCACCACCTGTCCTGCTTTTCCCCTACTAATGATTGTGCATGTTGTTTTCTTAATGTTTTTTTTTTTTTTCATTCCGCCACTCCCGAGTAGCACAGCCAATATAGCAGGAATGTTGGCGGGCAACGTACTTCCGAGGATGCTTTTGTTGGCAAAGTCGCGAAGCGAGTGAATAATATTTTCCGGCTACTCGTCTGATTGATGGCGCTACTTGATCGCCACGAATGGATGCACAGATAAATACTGCGGGCGAGGGGTTCCTGTTTTCCACCTCCCAAAGACGATGGTTTTTCCCGTTGCCATGGGTCTATCGAATAAACATGACAAAAATGTTCATATTCCATCGAAAGCTTTCGTTTAAATACCCAGTTTTATCTCGCTTTCCCGCAGGAAAAAGGACAAATGGTTCACGGTAGCTGCAGAATAAACCTTTCACAATACCTATATTTTGCTCTGAGAAAAAAAGGATTATTGAGCCGTTTCGGGGATATGACACAATTTGAGGCCAGCAGGAAATTCACAAGTAGCTCCATTAGGTGCCAGCCGAAGGAGAACAGCAGAGAAAATAAAAATTTATCACAATCCGCTTACCCCACGACGGAACTGCTTTTTAACACTGAACCTTCTTCTAAGTTATAATGATGAGGAGCGACGAGTCCAAGTCTACACATTCTTAAGTATACAATATCAGCATTAAAGATGCATATCTTTCATGATTGAATTGAATACAATGAAGCCAAATGTGAATCTATAAAGTTGGAAAATTTCTAACGAAACGCAAGATACCTTTACCAGGTTATTATGAATAGTCATTTGAATGTTCTTTTTCCATACGTTAACAATACCATCGATATAACTGGGAAAATGGGAAAGGAAACAATACAGAAACACTGCATATGTTTCAATAAAAAGTGTTAGACGATAAGGTTGCAATATGTTCGTACAAGCAGGTTCTTTAGAAAGAAAAGGATGGAAGTAAGGTTTCGAAGTCACAGGTAGCACTGGAACTCAAACGATATACTATAAAATGAACACAAAACGCACCGGTAACGACATTCGTGCAAATGTATTTCCGATGGTGCGCTCCCGATGGCCATTGGCGGTTGTGCGATTGCCGCAGCGAGCAACGCTTCATTGCGTACATGAATACGACTCTGGGGTGGTTTCGATTTTTTCCTCAGTTTTTATGAGCCCGTGTTTATACCTGCACCAAAGTTCTTCTGTTTATCATAAAACCGGATGCCCGCAATATCACCCCATCGGTGTAAAGTGTGCGCATTTCCATGTTATTCCCCCCGAAACTTTTTCATTTACCGCAATGTTTACTTTATTCTTTTCTGTTTATTTCCGATTTTAACAAAGCTTACTTTCAGAGCCCAACGAAGTACCAACTCGTCTCGTCTCGGCCACTTGAGCGCTTGTTTTATTTTGTACTTAGGCAATAGTTGCACTGTCAAAACTTCACACCAATAGTAAGGATTCGATCCTAAGACAATATTAAAAGATTGAATGCATAAAAAGTCCAGCGGTTGCTTTAAAGCTCAAATAACGCCTCAGGAGGTATGGAGCAAAACAAATAAAAAACGATATGCTCCTAGCACAAGACACTTAGACGAAATATGTTGGCAGAAAAAGTACAAACGTACGAAAGGACTACGGTATCCTGAGCGGCGTACTCGAGCGAAACCACAAGGCTTGGAGCGCGACAGGGGAGCAGTGTTAGAACGTGCTGTCGAGCTACCGAATTTACGCTATAAGTATTCCGGTCAAGCTGGCGAAACACGTGCGGAATTTAAATCGTCCCAACATCCATTATTCCACTTTCGTCGGGAACGTTACATTTTCTCGGGGTGGTCAAGTGGGAAATGGGTGATCCAAGCAGCTGCCCAGCTTTGCGCTGGTGAAACGGAGGCAAGCCCCCGTGTGGTTGCCTTTGGCTGATAATTTTAATCAACCAGAAAAACATCCAGATGCACTGTAAGATATTGCATTCAATTCATAAACGTTTCTGTCCAGGCCGCATCATATTCAAGCGTTGCCAATGATTAAAAAGGTGTATTGTCTAAGATGGGTGGATGAAGTAATCATTTCTAACACCTATTAAAATTGTAGCCAACTGAATTGCTCCTTTAAACAAAACGAAAAACATCGATGACGGTTTTTGACCTGAGGAACAAATAAACCAACTTTTATACTGCAAAAAAGGTCACATAACTATGAAATTGTACATCATAATAGCGAAAATCGCAAATCTAACAATTCCATTTCATTTGCATATTCCAAAACTTAACAGTCAACCAAGTTTTTTATTAAGCCTCATGTTGGAGTCTTTAGGTTTGGTAAAAACAGCTTTACAACAACCAAACACGCAAATAAAAAAACTACTTGTACCGATCCTTTCTTAAAAAATGTCTAACTCAGGAACTACCCCACCCAACCAGCTGACCAACTGACGACCGTTAGGCAATGGTCGGCTTTCAGGAGAATTCCAGCGGTTAAAGGACAAATATTTGTTCGATTCTTTCCGCATCGTGTCAGTCTTTTCTAGAGTTTCCGAAGTGACGAGCGAACGTCTGCTAACCACCGTGGCGAGCCCGGATTTGTTTAGGCCGGCGCTACTAAATGAAGGTCTGCAGAAATGGAGACAAATATAACGCGAATCTCAAACCCGAATCTGTCGGTCGATGCCCGAACGGGTGGGACACGAGAGCGCTGGACGGGCAGATGTAATTGAAATTAAATTATCCTAATCTGAGAGGACCGTCCACCAGCATGCCATGGCTACTTTTCGGTTCGTGACCTGCAGCAGCCAGGGAACTTAGCCAAGGGAAAAACAGAATCTCTACATCACATGGCCGAGGTAGAGCGAGCGGACCGACCAGCATTCAGAACCAGGGCAGCTTCGACCGTCTGTCGTCACTGAACGAAGAAAAGGGCGATCACATCCTTTCGACCCACGTCTATCTAGCTTGCTTTGATTTCGGGTCCGGTTTTTCGTGAGCTCCACGTAGAAAGAGGAAGCAACAAGGCAGAAGAAAAACGCAATGGCAGTTCTTTTCGCCTGTTTCCCGTTCCCCTTGTGACTACGGCGGTGTAAGAGCTTTTGCAGATGCTCGCAGAGCGTTTTGAAAGCATTTTTTTTTCACTCCACGTTCATTTTACACAAACGCCACGGGCGCAAACGATCGAATGAATCCGAAAAAGGGAGACCCGGGACAGCGCAAACAAACTGTCGAGCACAAACACACACAAACACGAGCGACCGTTGTATAAAAAGCGCTCCCGTGAAAGCTACTATCAATCAGAATGTCATGTTTTGCTATCAATCAGACAGCCGGTATGTTGTTGGAGCTGCTGACAGTGAGCATTTTTTTTTTCCGCTTGTCTGCCGAACGGAAACCCGATTTGCTCAAGGGCTAAAAACTGGGCAAGAGTTTGAACGTCCTTGGATTTCAGGACGTAAGAGTAAAGAGTAACAAAAAGTGGAGAGATAGGGAACAAAAAGCCGAGCAACTCTTTCGGAGACTTGGCGCATCGGGACGCTGCAAGATTCACGGCGAAAGCAACTTGAAAGTCAATGAAATAAATAAATTGATTTCCTATTACGGCCACGGATGTTAGCTTTTCCTACGAAAGCCAATTCGTCCGAAGACCGAAACACTTTCTTTTCCCTAAGACCCCAAAAAAGGAAGGAAAAACTACCCTTTACTGGTCTCGACCATTACTTCGGGGCCAACGTGCCCCGATCCTGATTCCGTTTGGGATTCTGGTGGCGGAGGTCATTGAAAAAGTGGCGAAATTAATCATTCGAAAAGCAAGAATAGGTTTGCGCTTTTTTTTCTTTGCCCTCCACCTACAAATGGTAAATAAAAGTCTCAATTGATGGGAATAGGATAGACGTTAAGGTGGGTATTAACCCTTTCCTAAGACTTTAAAAGAAAAAGAAATTCCTTCAAACTTTGCTAACAAATGCATTCTTTTTGAACAATCAAAAATACTGGTATAATGTATCTTGGGATTTATACTTAAGGAACAAATGAATGCTAAAGAAAGCATTAAATCCCTGCTGAATCTTACTTCAAGCTCAGCTGCAAATGGCGGAGAAAATGAAATAGAATCACTTTCATCAGAAAATAAGGGAAAATTCATCCAACTCGTAAGCGCTTAAAATCATACCAAATAAAATCCGTTCGAAAATCACTCCGAATAATAGCAGTGAAGCACCTATGCTAAACACTCTAAACTTTGACACCGATGGCATTCATTCGCTTGATTCCTTTTTTTTTTGTACCATAAATTGTTTTATATTTCTTTCTCCTTCTCCTTCTCTAGCTCTCATGCCGGTTCTCTACAGCAACATCGAACGACTGGATCCGGTTTGCACCCCTCAATGAGGCTATAAACACGATGCACTATAAAATCCAATATTCATTCATGGCTCGGAAACTGTTCCGCTGTACATTGCCAGAGTGATCCTTTCTCTCTTGCCCCTTCGCCTTGGAGCACATGTGCGTGGGATTTGTATCGACCATGAACAACAACCGAAAAAAAAACCACCATAAGGATTCACGTCATCGCGGTTGCCTGCCGAATGAAAATTTATCCTCATCCAAGATCTAAGGAATAGCACAACTTTCCACGGTGCCAATATGGCCCCCTAAACCACCCTCTGTCACCCAGTTTCCTATCACCCCGCGACGCGATGGGAAACTATAAAAAATCTTCACAAACTCAGCGTCCCCATTCGGAACTGATAAAAGTTTTCCACCGGCTGGGGGTGGAAGATGTGCGCAACAACAACAAAAAGACGAAATAAAAACACCTGCAGCCACCGGATGTATAGAGGGGTGTGGATAAAACGGTCGAAACTTGCTCCTGCCAAAGTAAAAGCTTTTGCTTTAGCGGAGAAAAATCCAACATTTGGCCTTCGCGAGAAAACGGAACACGGAGCGCGTTGTCCTATCCGTGTTGTCACATGTACCGGCACCTTTGCCGTAAAGCACACGAATCTAGCAGCAGGAGGAATGTTTAAGACTATTTCTTTGATCGTAACAGGCTCTCGAAACGCATGGCAGCGCGGTCGGGTAGTAAATCCGCCTTCCGACCGCACTAGCATTCCACTGAGGTGAACGTGAAAATGGGTACATCGCGGATTCACAATTTGTGGTTTTTCTTCCTTTTGTCAACAATGTCAGCCAACGGACAAAGCACACGATTGGTGAGTTTCGCGGGTTACATTTGTTTCACTTTGGAGCCCGAAGCTTTCGTTTGGCCCGAAAAAAAAGAAGAAACATCTCCACATCTCGCCCCGACGCGCATTGGGCTTACGCTACCGAAAGCGAGAAACCGCGTGTTACCGTTAGGTTATCTGCCAGACAAAACATCCCACATCCGTTTCTTCTCAGGTCACATTTGTTTCACCTTCGGGGGATTTTCTTTTTCCCCATCGGAAAAAGAAAGCAAACCAAAACAAGGAGCGCACATTGTTTTACACATTTTTGCCCTGGATGTTGTGACAAGCGCCAGGAAAAAAAAACATAAAGTAAATACCCCAAAATGGTATGCGTTCAACCGAAACGAGCCGGTTCATCGGCGAAAGGACTGTCTGGCGCACAGGGCAACCGCTAAGGACTTCCGCGAGTAGCACCTTTTTATCTGCACCGCCCAATCGGCGAGGAATGAGAAAACATAAAATTTGTGCAAATGATTTCACACCGCCTTCTCGCCGCCGGATGAAGAAGCAAAAGGCAGCTCCTGCACGTCGTATGCTCGACGAGGTGGAAAAAAGCGAACTGAAGCTTCGAATCCAAATCACCATCAATATGCCAATCTACTTGGAATTCATTTAGGCGCCACTTGTGAACTACCCATTTCGTTTGTCTCGGATGGATTGGGTGCGGGACGTGTCGTCGCTATGGTGACGACTTTCCTGAGTGGAACTTTGTGTAATGTCTGAGTGTGTGTGTGTGTGTGTGTTTTTTTTTTTTTTTGTATTCCTAATCAAAACAGTGCGCGTGACGAACGTTTTATTCTAATCGCCGAGGCGTAATGTGACATAACTTTAAAGCAGATTGTTCTTAGGCAATTTTCATAAATAGCTTAAAGTAAAACTGAAAGCACAAGCCAACAAAACGTTGCGCGATATTTATTCACCACCGATGCCAAAGCCGAATCAAACGACAGCCAGGTGGACTAACAGCAGTAAATTTGTAAGCGACATACTTTTGCCTTCCCGTTAGACGAATCGGTTCAAGGTGTAAGGCAAATGGACAACAAGTTAGATGACGTAAATATGCAGTTTGCCCACCACCACCACCACGACCACCACCACAAGGACCACCCAAAGCAGCATCGGCTGTCTGGGAGAACGTGACCAACATCGATATCGCAGATTATGGTGTCTGTTTAGTTTTTCAATGCAAAAGATCCATTTCAATGTCGATTGTTCACGATCGCCCCATGGTGTGTTCGAATAGAATGTAGTGATGAAATCGATTTCAAAACCATTTGAAGGCATTACGATTCTTTGCGTTTTGATTAAACAGTACGAAATATTAGCATGAAAATACCCATAAACTCATTTCAATACTTGCAACAACAACAAAAAACTCACGTTAAATTTGAGAGGAAAATAACTCTCCCACTTGTCCATGCACGATCAAACCGTTGTGGTAAAACTTTTCTTATCTATCCAATTTGAGTTCACCCAGTTTCATTATCAGATGGACTACACGGAGCATACACGTCTCTTCCAATCACGCTCCTGCGTTAAGCATTCCAGCGTTACTCGCGCATTTTCCACCGCGAAGAAAGTATGCTCCATAAATATAGAAAGGCAAAGAAAAAGCTACTAACAAAAAAAATAAATCAAAATCTCAGCAAGCCTTCCGTCTGGCAGTTTCATCGCAATCTTGAGTGGCCCAAGAACTCCATTAATTACTCCCAAATGTTTTGTTTCGCTTTCGGGTGTCCGTTCGACCTACATTAGGAGTGCGTTGGATCGCCATTAAAGATTTTCTCCCGTTCGGAAGGCACGCGTGCGGTCCGTCTCTCCATCGTCTTCGCCGTCGACGGGATCGTTCTTTGCCGTACGCAAAAGTAGCCCCCGACTAACCACGCAGAAGGGTCAGAAATTAATCTGCAAAGCATGAATACAAAGTACCATCCCCGGCCACTACCGCCGGGACAGCAGTGCACGAACGGAAAGATTTATGAGTGCACAAGAGCAAAACAGAAAAAAAAAACAAGAAAACCTAAAACGGAAAAATAAATAAATAAACGATTCAGTCCCATTTTGTCCTGCGTCGAGGTGCAAAAACAAATCGTACGGAGGCCACCGTTTTAGTAACGCATTACGCACCCAATGTGCGGGAGACGTTGAGTCGACTCTTAATGGGAAGTGTGATTGTTTCGGAAACGGCGGGAACCTCCTGAAGGGAACTAAATCGGAAACGATCTAACGAAATAAATAAAATGGCGATCATTCGTTAAGGTTGGCGCAAGGGTAACAAAGGGAGCCTAATGTGACGGAAATCTACCGTTAGATAGTTACCAAAAAACACAAAGGCTTTTCGACGGTAGGCGAATAGGCGAAATCGAAATAGGTGAGAAAATGGGGCATTTTTTATCTCCCTTCCGATCGGAAGATTACATTATAAAGAAAGATGCCTAGAACAGAGGTCCTGCGAGTAGGGGCTTGATCGACCACTTGCATTTTCCCTCCTTCACCCGACTAAAGGATACGCTCGCGTTACAACATCAGTCAGGAAAAAGGTGATACTATGTTATCGGGTGACACTTGGCGTAAGACGTGGGACGATACCGATTAGGGAAACTAAAACCTTCCAAGAATGGATGGCCCCAAGAAGCATCCCTAAAATATGTAGCCTTTATTATTCTTGGGAAAGTTCCTGTGACATTGTTTCGTGTGGATGTAGCGTGAGACACCTCGGCCTTTTATTGCTCTTCTTTTTTCCAGTGCCAACTCCATTAATCATGTTTATCAAATTACCAAGCTTATTCCTATTGAATCGAACCTATGGAACACATAAAGGAACGAGAGGAGTCGTGAACTGGAAAACTTCGATAACAATATCAATATTGCATTTTCGATAGCTTGAAATAGTTCAGGTGTGCATGTGCTTTTTCTTTATGGTTCTCGTGAAAATAAAAAAAAAACCTCTAAGCCTTTTGGAAACCGATCAATAGTAGTTCAATTCCCAAAAATGAGTTAAAAAAAATGAAGTAGCGTGTATCTTGGAAATTCATTGACCATGTCGCTTTCATGTATTGTAAAAAAAAAAGGTTATCATAGGCATATCAGAACAAAAGCCAGTAAAGCTGTTCGTTTCCTTGGTCAGAATTACTTGCACTTCTAACAAACCACGTGGTGTTATAATTCGTTGTTTCCTTTCCTCTTTCGCAGATGAAACATAACCACAAACGAATAGCAAAAGGTGGGAACGAAATGGAAAGTTCTCCCACGGAAAGGTCCGAAACGCCTAGAAAGGCTAGGCACCGATCCAGACGAAGCCAAGCGCTCCTATTTCACCGTTGGCTCTGTGCCATACACCCCTCGGCTCGGGAGGTTATCAGATACGGAAGGACAACCATTTTTCTTCCTCGTGGCTCAACCGTTCCTATCTGCCGCACCTTGTGTTCACGTACGGAAGCCACAATCTCCTATTTGTTGCGAGATTCTGATTCCCGCAACCAAGGAAAACATGGGGGGGAAACTTTTCCTGCAACAACCGATGGCAAAGCACACTGTAAATGGCCTCAGGCAGATTCCCACCAATCTAGGATAGGAAAAAACAGCGAAGACTGGCGGGGTGTGACGGGGGCTGGGGGTAGATATGTGTCATGCATTTTTATTTCCCAACTCGCTGCGGGGTAGAGCGGGTGAAAATGGTGAAGTATGCAGAGCAAGGAAAACCCAAAAATTCAAAACCATTCGCATGGACTGGTTAGTCGTTTGGTGAGGCTTTTGTTTATTGGCTACCATTCTGTTTGCCCCTTTTTGTTCTTCTGGCCACTCACCCATGCAATCTTTTCACTGCCTTTTAGCTGGGTCGAGAGAAATGGCTCTAGGTATGATTTCCATGGTCTGGCAAGGCTTTAGCTGGCTGGCGGTGTTGTGCTGCTAGTTTCCTAGCGAATCGCGCACCGGCAGTAGCCTCTTTCCCAACACCGAAGGGAACGTATTTAAACAACCATGAGTAACAAGCACAATTATAATGCGACGTCGAGCGCGGCGACTATTCTATTTTGGTATTGTTCATCACATGATTTATGTACTGCAATTTCCATTAAGATGACGCTGCCAGATGGCCAGCAATCGACCGGTGGTCACGAGTGTAAAGCGAAGATGGAAAATACAGCTCTCTCCAGTTTGTTGCTATGAAACACCGACTCACTCCCGCCATTTTTCCTAGTTTTCTCTTGAAGAAGCTCCGTTACAGGGCAAACTAGTCTGCACAATGACGACGGGGGTGTCCATAAAAGCATTCATTTCCCTTTCAATTTACAACCACCGCCGGTCGGCGATCTAACCTTGTTTCAGGATCACTTGAAGAACAGTGAAACAAGCGTTGCACCATGGCGAACGTTTTCCCGACGATGGAACCAATGAATGAAACAACAACGTCGAAAATGATGAGAATATGTAGGGCTTTGCTTTTTTTTTTTTGCACATTTTTGCACTCGAAAACAAATCCGGCCATCTCGTAAATGGACAGTCTAAAAAAAAAAAACCCCCCACCCAGTTCAAATCCAATATCCTGGCTGCTCGGCGCTATTTTCAAACAACCTGAAGCTTGGCTTCATAGCACAGGTTTGCCGGACGGTACACTCCATGTCCCGTACGTTGGCTGCACAACAAACTGGAATTTAATTATGCATTGACCCCCTGTCCTATGTCATTGTGAAAGACGTTGCGACAGAGAATTTACACCCGTTGTACCCCGCCTCCAAATTCCGCATAAATTTGTGCACACAACTTCACAGCTGAGCATATCAAATCAACCATGGATAGTTGACTTTTTGAGACATGGATCCGGCAAAAAATAAAATTGAAAGATATTGTGCTTGCCTTGTAATAAATTGTAAATATGTCAGAGCTCGTATAGTGCGTCCAGGGAGATAAAACTAGGCTTGATTATTATCCTTTGGATATGTTAATTTAGAACGTAATAATTCAATGCAAGAGAACAAGTTGCTTGGCATATTATGCATAATGAGATGAGCAATACATTGTCCTGTTACGACAAACGAAAAATCTTGCATAGATTACGCGCGCAAAACATCTGATGGAAACGTCATACGATTCTGTTTCTCTCTTCTTCTTCAAAAATCTTTTTTTTTTAATAAACATTACGAAAGCAACATCGTCTTGATGTCTGTAGGAATTGGAGTGATAAAATAACATCATTTATGCATAGATTTTCCCCGCTCACAGGAGGATTTCTCATCATCACAAAAACTGTTGCACTAGCATTCAGGACAATGGCAGAGCTATGCCTTTTATAAGACCTTCTGTTTTTTTTTCTTCATCAAATTCAAGCCCATTTTCTTGCACGACGCATCAACTAGTTGTTGACTGATATGCTTTTCGCAGCGTCATCCCGCTCCGGGTTAGTAAGAAATGTAGGTTAATGCGTTCCAGCCTTCCCACTGTTGCTCACTATGCCAATGTCTGTACATGCTAGCTTGATTCAAGTTTTTTGCTAGCCTTTGCTGAGCAGAGGCAAGTGCCCTTCGGCTGCCAAAGAAAAACAAAGCCTGAGAGAAGAGGAAAAAAAAATCTATCAAACGGAAAGGCGACAAAACACGCTGGGCATTCCGTTCACCACTCCACAGACAGCAATCGTTTTAACTTAATCGCTCTCTGGAATCAGTTCCAATTGGTGCCTAACGGAAGGACGAACGAACCCAGATAAGAAGCTACGATGTGGGTTGTGTTCCCACCATCGCTTTGCATAAAAAAGTGATACCATCGGCTGGAAATTGGTCTCGTTTTCCCATGCTACAGTCATTCGAACCCTGTGAATAGAATGTAGATGCAAAAAGGAAAGGCCGGGCACGAGTAGAACATATCCTGTACCAGTTGAGGCATTTGCAGAACATAACTTAAATTCTTCGTACATGCTTCAACTGTTGTGAAGGACCTGAAATAGTTCCTCTCAGTCGCTCGAAGTCATTCAAAATTACAAAAAATAGAAAATAGACTGCCAAATATACGACTACACCCACGGTTTAACGTGCTACCAGAACCACTTACGAAATAGCCAGCTCAAAATGGTGCACCCTTTGAACACTCTAAAAATGTCTCCCCCAGTTCCGAACTATCGAGACCAAACGTGTCAGAAGTGCTTTGCTCAGAGCATCACGATGGCTTCATATCTTCGCCCTCATGTGAGGGTCCTGAATGGCTTCACATCGTCACATTTCCGACAGAGCTTGGTGTACACCAAACCAGCCAGAGGAGCAACAAGGCACCAAACATCAGCCCGAACCATTTGGCGTTTGCATAAACCATTAGAGCGTTATTTAAAATTGCAAATTAAGAATGTGCCCATGTATGCTCTCACGAAGGCTCTATCGACCGACTGTCATTCAGGCAGAGTTTCTGGGAAACGGGTGGGAGTATCGTACCTTTTCTAAAGTGATTCTATGGGGAGATGGACGCAACACGCCTGATAACCTGTGGCATGCAGAGAGATAACCACCCGCATGCTTCTTCTTTTATCGGTAGCAAAATCAAGTGTCCCAATTTCTAGACATGCAGCTTAAAAGACGGACATCCGCAGGCAGTAGCAGATCTAATCAGAATCAATTTTTAACAATTTCTACGACATCAACACCTGTATCAACCTTCTGTCCCAAACTTTTTCTCAATCGTACCAAGAGTCCTTGTTCACATTTGCTGTCGTAAGAGTGAGGTAAATGAATGCATTACAAACAGTACTATATTTTCAATTAATGGAAAAACATAATTGAAGAGTATCGAAGATTAAGGATTGTAAATTATTCAGGGCCTTGTGTGGTTAAATGATCCACAATGGAAAGCACACGAAAGAAAGAAAAGATTACTCTCGATCATGACTATATAGTATAAGTGCTGATACTGAGAACAATAATTTATGTTTAAGCCTCATGTCGCGGAACGCAAACATGGAAGGAAAAACGCAATCCCAGGCTTATTTTAACGCTCTCGGTTAATAATTAAGATTGAAAAGCGGCGTTAAAGGCCTTCAAGGAAAATTCACAACGCCAGGAGCTTTTAAAACCTAACTTTGGGGCAGCGCATGATAATGAAAAAAAAAAACTCTCTGATAAGAGTCTAAAAACTTTAGCGATCAAATCGCTTCTTCGGTAATTAACGACGTCGACAGTCCGGTGGGGGGGGTAATCGGGAAACCTAACCTTGGCAACTTGTAAGGTGTCCTTTGCTAACGCAACCAGCAACAGCCGCAAGGCGTCCGTTTTCTTCATTAGACGCACCCCGCCAGTCGGTGTTTATGCGAACTTATGAAAGATTAATAATTAAAATTGAATTATAGGTAATGCAAATTTCGCTTTCATCGCTACTTCCGTCCTGCCAACCCGAAATGCGGGCGGACAGAAAAGAAGGGCCAAGTGTGGCGCACCTAAATGGTATCCATCGGGACGAGTGCGACCCGAAGCCACTTCCAGCCAACGGGCGATGATGAAGATGATGATACCGTTGTTGATGGTGTCGATGAAACACACACCCACACACACACACAAAGTCGTGGTAGGTGGATTCGATAGAATACAAAATTAAATTCACCGTAACAGGAAGGAAAAAGTTCCGAACAAGAAGCTACACTGCTTTGTGTAGACCTGGGATTCGACGGGGCAACACGCAATCATTATAAGGACATGAAAAAGGTGAGGAAGTTCTTCGACTTCAGAGAAATGGGATTCCAATTTTTCCTCGCTATCACCACCTAGCCCCTTGAGGAAAGTTTTTTCCATCTTTAACAAAAATGGGCACCTAGCGGGGACTCCCTCGGCTCGCAATAAGCCCTGCCGGAGCAGAGAAACATTAATTAATTTTCAACAGCGCGAAAATACGAGGTTCCCAAATTATGACCAACAGGATCCACAAGGACTATATCGGCAATGCTTCACGCGGCGGTTAACCTCACTTCTCAATGGAAAAACACAACAACCTTCTGCGTCGGCGTTTTTCACTGGTATAAGGGTCAGAGTAGCGCAGAACCCGGAACCCAAGTATCGCTGCACCATCCCACGGTACGGTGGTTTTATGCGATTGAAATCAAATGGTCTAAGTTTAATTAACTCCGATTCCGAGCCCACCGCGGCGCTCGAACGCCGAACTTGAGACTGGGGCCACAGTTCTCCCACGTCGCGGGGCGAGTGTGTTTTATGTGCCAAAATGTGCTTTTTCCTTTTGTGCAACTCACCCGTTGCTCGATGATAAATAGCCACTTTCGGCCGGCATAACAACCCCTAGTCAAACACGTTCCGGCATCGATGCGTACGATACGATTGAAAGATCAATAATTAATTATGGTGCACGAAAAGCGCACCGAAAAACACCCGTTTTCTCGTTGAAGCTAAGTTTGTCAAACGCGTGCTGTGTGGCGAGCGCCGGCCGGGCAACCCGGATCCAGTCGAGTACATCTACTATTTATCGATGGCAATTGCGGATCGTTTAATTCTTCAGCCGGGCTCTGACGGATACTCCACGATTGGTGTAGCAGGTGTTGAGGTCCGTCGTACGACTGTGTTGAGATTTTTTTAATCGCAAGATGCAAAAAAGTTTAACATATGCAAGGGCAAAGAAAAGCTTTTTAACGACGCCACGCGCAACATCAAGTCCGACACATGAAATGCATACGATAAAAAAAAAAATGCGACTGGAAAAATACTTCGCTTGACTGAAAACAACAATTACTTTAGGTTGTGTACTTTATGTTTACAAAACAAATCCTCCATGCCAAAGACACGTTGGACAGTGCACAGTACATGAGATCAAAGTTACTCTCAAACATTTGCCTTATTCAGGTGCAATTTAGAATGATTATTTATGCATGAATCATCGTAGCGCTACCGACTGTCCGAACATCAGTAAACAGCGCTGCATGCTACGAAAGAAAACAACGAACACCAACCAACCGACCAGCTTCGATGGAGATTATTTGTAATGGGGTAAAGTTAATTTATTTTAAATTATGTAGATGCCGAGCATTTCGAGCGTGGTATTGGATGATGCATGGAATGGATGAGATAAATATTGAATCTTCAAACGTTGGTTTTGTATGTTTTGTCGGAAATCAATGATTCTTGATTTTCGAGACCTCCTTGAACTAAGAAAAAAAATCCTAAGAAGCAAATAGTTTGTCCTATCCGGAAACGATTCGTGAATGCATTTAAAATAAACTTTACACCATTTGTTTTTTATCTTGTGATAATCGTTAATTTAATTACTTTAATTTTTCATCAAGTTAATCGCTGAAAAAAACATTAGCAGTAGTCTATTGCGGCGAAGAACATCTTCTGGTCCTATTGACATCTACATTGCGAAGGCTCCGTATCGATCTCACAAAGCTTTGCAAATGAAAGCCGCACATTCGCGAAAGGATGCTCCAGTTTTCTCTTCCCAAAAGGCGTAAACTTTACGGGCTGGTAATGAGATACAACACTGACCGCGCGCGCCAGAGACAGAAGACACAGAGCCAACAGTGCTGGTGTTATGATTATATGCTGCCAGCGGGATGCAAGCTGTCCAGCTTCCTCCGTTGGCCACTTGCACTAATGGTGGTAATTGACTGCGGAGCCATTCCACCGCAAAACGATAGCGACACACTGCTCGTCCTCTTTGGCAGTCGGCCAGCGGGAGCTGCTACAAGTTGTTCGCAGCAGTGCAGCCCATCTGCTGTTACGCGCAGAAATAAAATGATTTGTTCCAGCGCCTCCAAAGGGCCGACAAAAGAGAGAAACATTGATGAAGCAAAGAGAGAAGGGAACGAAACTGGGGAAAAGGAAACGTATGTTTGGCGAAATCGAGAAAACAGAAAACATGACGTCCTTTAGGATTCATAATTTACAACGGAAACCTGTGCTACCCTGTGGCCTCCTGGTCCCGTAATATAGAATGTCTTGGTCGGTTTTTATTCCTCGCGTAATGAGTACTTTTCACCTGCTTCACCGTACCTGTTTGTTTTTAATTAATGCCCAACGAAAACCACCACTTCAGGGTCAGCAGCAGCCAGAACGACGTCGAGCTAACACAAAAGTGAAGTACGTTGGTCAAAGCGCCATACTGTTGGCTTTTGGACCTGTTATGCCCCATGCAGACTACACCGCGGTAAGAGAGCCGACCCCAGTTATCATCACTTCAAACTTGTTTCTGCTTGTTTCTTGAGGAGATGTTATTCAATAGTTAACCCATTTTCCATCCAAACCGTACAGAGTTTACGCGCAGCTTTACCTTTGCTTTTCCACTCGGAAACGGAGTTTTCTTTTGGTGGAAGTCAAGCACCGTAGCTTTACCACCGCATGAATTAGTGAAATTGTAATGGTTTAGTTTCGTGGATAGCTTCTCCAAAACATGTGATGTTTTTAAAATTAAGTTCGAGTGTTTTTTTTTCATACTTCCTCAATTTTTAAATAAATACACTTTCTGATAAGCAGTAAGACGATGCTTTGATTTTTTGTTATCTTTAAACTAGAAAGTCAGGAAAGTTCCAACCAAAATATATACGGCCAATTGTACTTATTTGGAAAGTATCTACTAACAAAACAAAGTATCGCTTTCTATCGCAGGAAGAATGTGTAATAACAATCGTGTCAGCGATAAATCTTAGTAACTGAAAATTGAATGCTCAAACATTTATCAACAGCTTACTGTGGAAAATCTTCGTTCGGGAGAATTGAATGCTCAAGCATTTCTCAACAAGAAAGCAGTAAACAATCTGTTTCAACATAATTCCCAACAGCTTACCATGGAAAAAATATGATCTTCTAAGTTATACACAACTTCAGAAGAAAAACGCTTACAAATAAAATTCCTACCCTACTTAGCGCTTCGAGCTAATTGATTGCCTCAACAGCCAATTTCGCGCCAGTTTGGCAGGAAGAGGTGAGCAACAACATGCTTCAAACCATCAACCAAGCGAAACCAGAGACGAGAGACCCGCCTTAAGACAAGAAATCCCCAGCGACCGAAGGGATTTGTTGATATTTTTATAATTCGTGACCTTGTCCTCGCCCTCTCGCCCTCCATCCATCTCTTTCGCTCTGTTTATCTGCTCATCTTTATTTCTCTGCGTTCTGCTTTGGTTCGGATGATGAAACACATTTTCGTTCGAATCATTCTTCCGAAACGACGTGCAAGAGGCGACTAGACTGCCCGTGCTAGCCCCTCTCAAGCGTGGAACGGGTTAATTGCAGTGGTTTCGTCAACAAATATAAAACCCCGCCAAAATTCAAACGCCACCACAAAAGTGGGTAAACTAAATCGTGATGTCTGCGCCTTGGGACGACTTGACGAAAGACGACTTGACTTATCCGATCCCGGGCGCGGACGAATGGTTTCACGTACGTTTCTTTTTTAGGGTAACAATTCTGGCGAATAATCCTTGCTTTTCAACGCCGTTGATGAACAGAAAGGAGACGAAAGCATTAAAAACGCATCCTTCTGCTCTCGAACGAAAACAATAGGAAAACAGTGAAAAAAAAAACATTATCAGCGAAATGGCTTAAGCTTCGCTAATCATACAAGGATCTGCTAAGAACAGCTCATGCCTCAGGAGTAGCATTGCATCAAACGAACCGATGGCCATCACTAAAAACCTGAAAATTAACACGATTTTTTCCATCGCAGAATCGTGAGAAAAATGACACAATTTGGCCACGGCGAATGCGTACACCTATTGGACAACTCTCAGGTCCGCACATTGCTGACATAAGATATCCAAAAATAGTCATTTATCTAACCGCGCGCAAATCCGTCCAACAGAAGGATACGAGATTAGACACGAGAGCACGAGAACCTGGACCTATGCCTCCATTTCGTGGGATGTCTATGTTAGTGTACTGTTGATTGTTTTTTATGCCGCGAATAGAGGAATCGAGGAGAAGCTTCTGAGGAGACAACAGAGCTCATCCGTGTCACTTCCGTCGTCTGGGACCGGGCACCAGGAGGGTGTTTGGCCGAACCTGATCCGATCTGCAGGATTTATGTGCACAACGCAAATGATGTACCGAATACAAAGACACAAACCCCCACACACATGATTTTATGTGTGTTTTGCTCTGGCCGTTCTAAGACTCCGAGTGCGAAACGCAGACGGGTATCGAGTGTGCGACAAGCAGCACGACGATGTCGAAGGGGCGTCCGCGGAGATGGTGAATTCTTCAAGATAAACGATGCAATAAAGAAGGATGGTCAGGAATTAAGCTGATGTTAGAGTCGTTCACTTGTTCTTCTTCCATACAGATTTTGCTTGTTTCTGTTGTTCCCTGCCTTTGCTCATCCCAGCTTTCCATGCGAGGTGCCCCGACGTTCCCTTGTTTTTGCTACACAGTCACTAAAGAACACGTTTGCGTGTCTTTTCGGGTTTGCTTCAACCGCCGGTGCCGAAGTCAACAAGCCGGGTAGACGAACCGGGAGGAGCGGTTTTATTGTGCATGCGAGCTTGGCGGTTGGCGGTGGTTGATGTTTTCTGGCGAATTCTAACGCGCTTAGAACCGGCGACCAAACCGTCCAAATCACTGTGGTTCCAACCAACCGTCCCATTGGTCGAAGAATACCGAATATCATAAAACCCGTACCATCGAAACCCATAACAGTGCGGCCGAGACACGAAACGGGTCGTTTAGAAGGGGCTCAGGCCACTGCGGGGCAGAGGTGAACGAACAACACATCATATTTTTGAGAAGCAAAAAATTTGTCTATGCCTTCGGGGTGTCATCCTGGCCAAGGAAGCCGCGCACCGCCAACTTCGCCAGCAGCAGGACGTCACTTTGCTTCATTTCCCTCACTTCCATCACATCTAATAAAAACTGTCATGAAGTGCGTTTCAAAAGGAAGTTCAGGTGTGCAGGACTAGAGCTAGAGTACCTGTGAAATGCGACAGAATTACTTCCCCTGTTTACAGTCCACTAAGCAATATGAACTTAATTTCAAAGAAATTAAAGTTGATTAAAATAATGAAACATTCAGTTAGATTCCACCCAATTCGAATGACACAAAACTAAAGTATAGTAACAAAGTTTGTAGTTTTATAGTCATCATAGATGAAGCATGAAACATCAGAATGACTTTAACCAAATTACGTACAGCGTGTGCAACTGGCCTGGAAGAACCAATTCTTGACCCACGTTTGACAGGTTTGAAGTTTAATTGCTGAAACCCAACTTTGGCGTAAAGCAAGTAAACCATATTGCTATTTTTAGAAAAGTGAATTGCGAAACAGTCCATATCTTGTTAGTTTTGTAAGAACCTGCAAATCAAACATCAATGATACATTCAGCGAATAAACCATCTTTACATACATCATCAATTGCTGACTCCTATTTGAGATGAATATAATATATATTTGAGATATATAATGAAATCATCTCTTATGAACTAACAAACACTTTCCCCTTCGCCGTGATGGAGGAGTACGTTAAATAGAAAATGAAATGTTAAAAAAAAAACATCCCCTACATTATCGAGGGTGTAATGCCACCGGCTAAAATACGTCAACAAGCGGCCGATTTAACTGCCTCGGCAGCTGACAAAACTGAAACAGCGGGATACCGAAACATCAAACTGACATGCCTTTTGTAAAATCGTTTATCTTTTTTTTTTTCGTATGTTGCTCCAATCGCAACACTCGGAACACTCTAATCCGCGGGACCGTGTGCGCAGGGCATGGCGCTACTTGTGGCTCGAAGGTAAAACAAGGCGAAAAAATCGACACCAAAAAGAAAGGCAAACAGCTAACCTTAATGGTCAAGCTGATGGACGCGGTTCGGGTGATATTTGTACAGCGGGATCTCTCCAGTCAGATGGCGGATTTTAGACAAATGAAAATCATTACGATCTATGCGCAAGAGTGGGAGGAAAGTGAACGGATTTTCTCCGTCTACACGATCATAGTTCCAAGACGGTTGTATTACACGTTCGGCACAAAGAAAGCCACCCCGTAGGTTGCATAATTTCTGACCCAAGCAACCTAGAAATCGCACCGTTTCTCATTTTAAACGCGCGAACTTTCGCCATTCCGCACATCGGTTTCCGTCCCGGGTCAATGGGCGCCGTCGGATCAGTGGACAAAAAATAAACACCAACTAAAAACCAACAGCCTCAGGTAACGCAAAATACGGGCATCCATTCCGGGCACCTGAAACGCTCACCTCTGCGGTGGACGGATGGTGGCGCAACGCACCACCGTCAGTTCATCATAGCGATTAATCAGCAGCGGATTAGACGCCGCTTTTCGTCGTTCCGCTCCGGAACTCGTGCGGATTAGGATCAGCCAAAATGAGGGACGATTTTTATCCACAGCAAACGTCGGAGACGTTCACGTGCAGACGACACCACCTATTCAAAAAAAAAGGTAGCATTGCATTGCGGACACCACCACACCACTGCAGAAGTAGAAAAAGTTCGCCCCAATGAAGATGTCTTGTAGACGTTAATCTAAGCCATCAGTTATTTGCGAAAGGCGAAGAGAGTTTGGCAAATACCGGTAATACTTTAACTCAACAAGAGTTCAATATTCCATTGATGGTTGGAAGCGAAACGGACAAAGTTGGAGCCAGACCAGCAAAAAAAGAAAAAGCCTCGGAAGGCTCGAATCAATATTCTTTAAGACACATACAGAAGACCTAACCAATGCCATAGTTAAAAAGGGCCTAGCCAGTAGGGTACCTTCCTCAAAGAACTAGAAGAAGTAATGGCGACTATTTTCTTCGCAGTAGATTCGACGAATTGCGACCTGAACCGAATTTATTGCACTACACCTGCACCTACACTGAACAGTAGTCAATAGCAAATCAATTTTTTTAAGTCATCCTTTATTTATTGAAGTCAAGTAATCCCTTACAGCTTGCAATCGACGAACAGTTTTAAAAACTCACAATCAAACACCGGACATGTAAGGTGATAAAAATACAGTGGCATACAATCTAAACGACTTCTTCACACTCGATAGCCAGATTTATCCCACTTCCAAAGTAAACTTTGCGGGACAGGAAATCTAAAATAACCACCGCACTGCAGTTTTGCACGCTTCGCAGCAGTACAAGCACGAGCCGAATCTCAACAGCCATCGAGGGGCGATAGACAGTGGGTTAGAGAGAAAGATCAAAGTTCAACAACTGCTGTGCCCTGTGCCAATGCGATGCAGGGCACGATTCCAAAACACTGTTGCACACTCCATCGATTATCCCCGGCCCACGGCACACGCGCGCGCCACCGAAGAGCCTCCCGAGCCGCTTTCAATCCTCCCTGCGAAGGTGTTACGAAAAAGTCTCGCTTCTCAACCGGTTGGAAAATCGATTCGAGAATGTTTGAAACGATTTCCCGCCCCACTTCGAAGAAGCGTTGACAGGATGTGCTCAAGGATCCGATTTTGCATGCATTGTGCGCCAAAGTTCGTTTTTTTTTATGCTCCTAGTTTTCATCTGCCATCCTACCCTCAATCGATACCCTTTGCAATACGACTACGAAGCGGTGCGCCCGGTTTTTGCCACTTCGTACTTCGGTTACAAATCAAAGGAAATGGACCCGCCCAAAGCTAGTGGCACTGGATTGCAAAAAGTTGCACCTTCGCTGGCACGACAGTCACTGGCAAGTGGATTCTTTTCCAGGAAACCGACGAAGAATTCGGCTTCATTTTGCAGTTCGAATAGCTTCCTTAGCTTGGACCTTCTGGGATGTGACTGCAATAAATCCCCAGGAAAAATAAACTCCCACCGGAATTCGTTGGAAGGAATTTTCTATCACGCAAACATACATCAGCTACACAGAGCTTGGCTAGAAATGAGCGCTTCATCTTCATTCACGGGTTGAGTGAGGCGTGTACGTGTTTACATTCCAATCTGCCAACATCAAAAGAAGTTGAATACGTAGAATTGGCAGCATGACGACGCTCATCTCGCCGATTCCTACCGATTTACAAACTTCAACTGCACAAGGGAACCCTCCAGTTTATAAACAGTCCCATACTTCCGCCTACATCAAAACCGTTGAAATGGAACACATGTCTCATAAGTTCGCTACATTCCGGTACAATCGATCACCATTGCACTTTTTGCGCCATGCATAATGCAGCTCGCAGCGGCATGCCGGCTCGTTCGTGAGATAGTGGTAATTGTATCATCGTCTCGATCAGTAATTGCGCTCGCACCATCACCTCCAGCAGGGTTGCTCGTCTGTTCGTGTGGCGACAACAGCTGGCACGGTTACGCGAAACGCAACACTTCACAATTGGCAAAACGCGACCCGCCAAGGAAGCCATGAATAATGTAGGTATCCCACGAGCAACGGTGGCGACAATGGCGCTGGAAGTATGTTGAAAAATGTGTACGGTGAGCGCAACAACTCAGACCAAACCGCACCAGTCCACTCCATGCTACCTGTTCTCTCGCGCACGGTCGCACCAGCGGCAGCATATTTATGCTCATAAATTTAATGAGGCGTAAATCTTCCTACGGTAGCACCCAAATATGGCGGGCACATTTTAAGGCCCCACCCAGTTCTGCAGTGGAGTGTCTTGTCCGAAGCGGCGGTGGGAATGGAAAGGGGAACCATTTAATCGAAACGCGTATTCATCATTCGCACGTAATGAAGAATGCGGTCGAAACATGAAGGGAACGATTTTTTATCCTACAATTTTTTTTTTTTTCATACAGACACGATCGAACGAACCATCCGATCCGTGTAACACGGGCCGCGTTCGGCTTTCCATCCAATGTATTCCCCCCTGCTTGCCGATCGCTAGCGGTGTTTAATTTTGATAAATTGTTGCATTCAACTGCATGCAGCATTTGAAGAAACAAAATCTCCCCGCGCTCAGTTGCAATGGGCCCAGCGGGATACACGAAAACGGCCGGCTGGTTCCTAATTGAGGCTGATCTTAAATCAATTTTGAGTTAAGTCTGAATGCCTAAGCGTCCACCTTGAAATATGATAAAAGGAATGGTGTGAGCTGGCGGTGCGCAAAGGAAGGAGATAACAATAAAAATCGCCCCCTGTGAAACCAAAAGCTTTCTGCTGAGCTCAGCGACACGAAATCGTCGAGCCTACTATAGGTTTCTTCGGTTGGTCAACTTCTGGTAGCCTTGTACGACTTCCACATCGAGCCCTTTACCAACCAACGAACCAACTGCGGCTCACAACTTAGTAGAGATCGCTGGTGAACAAATCGAAATCCCTCGCTGCTCCCTTTCTTTTCCGAGCACCAAACTTCCCACTCTCGGGACCATAATCCGCCCGGACGCAGGGTTATGAAACTTCCAGTTTCCCAACAGTGTGCCGAGGGCGCGAGATCGATTGGCCTTCTTCCCTTTCCAATTGCTAAACAACAACAACAAAAACCATTCCAACCAAATTTTATTCGAACCCTTTCGTGAAGGGCCTAAGATTGCCCTATCTATCGCGGTCCATACCGGTTGTGGCGAACCGGAGAGATAGTTCCTACCTATGGCTTCGTCTCCAAGTTCGTGTCCCTAGCATCGAATTCCTCCATTGTGTGTGTTTTTTTAATAACTTCTCTCGATCGTTCCCTTCGGGCCATCATTAGCATCACAGACGGAATCATGCAGCTCCGGTTTTCTAACGCTTTCGCGGGCAGTCGAAAATGGTTGTTTACGGCACGGGCCCTTCGTCGAAAGCAGCCCGACCAGCTGATCACCTTCTTTTCTCCCAGGAATGCTGCTACCTTTTACTGTGTGCTCCGCTTTCGACGATGCACCGCGTGGTGCCGCTGGCGCCCCTGGCCTGCTCCCGGCAAGGTTGCCTCAGCGGCAAACGACTCTCCGGCGACGGATTGGGCTTTCGCTTTCGATCATTTCCGACCGAGATGCTCTTTCACTCGGGCGCGGGTTGGAGTTTTTTTTTTCAGCCACGAAAACTTCCAGAGCGGAACGTTATGCAGGGCCGCGCGAGAAACTGCGTGAAGCAAAGGCAGACAAGAAAAAAACAAAGCCTGTGCGTTGTTACATCGAATACGAGAAGAAGCGTCTCTTCGTTTGATGTTAGCAGATGAAGCGATGAGACTCTCCGCTGCAACAATAGCAATATTTCGTTATCTAGGGCTAATTCTAGGTTCGAGCTACCATAGCGGAATTACGTGAGATGAAAATAATTCTCACAAACAGACGGTTACCGTTTGGCTCAACCGACGGATCGTAGGTTCCTCAATCTTAGCGAGCGCAATACTGTTAATGGAACCGCCGAGAAACCATTACGATGCCATTGTTTATTTAAATCATTCTGGCAAACGGCACGATCATCAACGAAAAATTAATCACGCGACGTTCCAGTGGTACCATGTGTTGCTGTCGGGATTTACGCAAAAAACCTGATCGCCAGTTGGAAGTAAATAACCACAACTTATAATCATCTTCCATCATAGGGTCGCTCCTTCTCCAGCATACGCTCACGATGGGCCTCGGGGTCAGCCCACAGGTTGTATGACATCATCGTGAACCGAAAGAAGGCATCAAAAGGAAACACCTAAAGTGCCAGTGATGTGACTAACAAGACGGTCAGCTACGTGTCTGCCTCAACTTCGCGAATCTACTCCGACTCGTCCGGAATTCACAGATATCTTTTTGAGGCGCTAAATTAATCGATCTTCCTATACGAACTTTGCGAGAAGCTGCCGCATCCAAAAAACCTAACATGTTTCCCTTTGCCGTTAAATCCTCGTTACTGTCGAACACATTCGATAACATTTGCCGTCGCCTAGGGTCGGATCGGTTTCACCTCGAGGGTGTTTTTTTTTTTTTTTTTTTTCATTGGGATGTTCAGCTAACATTTCCTGTTTTGCTCGAACACTCCGCCCGATCATTAATAACCACTTCGACAGGACAAAACGATTAGTTTTACGCCAGGTATAAACACTGTGAACTCTTCGTTTGGTGGCGTAAAGAAATTACAATGAAATGCACGAGATCAGTTTGGTAGAGGAAACGAAAGATAATCGAAAACATACAAGAGGTTTCCTTTTTTTTTCTTCACAACTGTGTAAAAAATTGTTTTATCGACTCGACTCGATTCGTTTAGTGTCGTTGGTCTACCGCAGTCAAATAACATTTAGAGAAGAAAAAAACAAGTCCACCTGTACTTGTTATGTTTGTGCTCATTAATTAAAACAACTTCTTTTGAGGCGTTTGGGCTTCACGGCCATGCACATCACCATCGTAATCTTAATAAGTTGTGAGAGTCAAAACACAAACGATCCAGCGGTAAGGAATATGCTATGCAATTTCTCATCGCAATCGGCTCAAAAATACCCGTCACTCAACTTCTGGTACTATTCGACCCCATCTCTGTTTCAGACAATTTTCCATCCCTCTCACTCCCACATTGCAGAGCATATGCAAGAAAACCCGATCTACTGGTATAGCAAGGGGCTGGTGGTGGTGCATTTAACGTTGCGTAATAACCTTTGAGTCTCGGTGTAAATTAAAACAGCGCTGGAGATTAAAGAACGACGGTCAAAAAAAGTGTTGGAAAAGACAAATATGCTATGAAATCAAATAAAAAGATATTAAAAAAACACAAGTCACAAAAACGGAGCATAATCATGACGAAGCGCGCAGCCGACGGGCACAAACACACAAAATCAATCAATGTGCTCCCGACGCTAAGGCCGCTGAGGAAGGTGTAATATTTCTGCCCACGAAAAAAAAAAATCTTACACTTGGTGGTGATGTTTGTTCAAATGTTTAACAGCGGATTCCACGAACTGCAACCGGTTGAACGTTCGCCGTAAGGCAGCAAAGCAATGGTAACAAAACCAAACCACTGCGTTCCATAGGAGCATTTCTCAAACACGTGGTGAAAAACGGAAACGGCTGAATATTTGGTGCTATTTAAGGCAACTCTCGGTCGGTCTAGATGTCGATCGAAAAAGCAACGAATGCACCTAAGCTATGATCGCCTAGCAGATGTGGGGGCTTTCTGTGGGCGAAACCGTTCCAATTGCATCTCAAACGACTTGGGCAATTCTCCACCCCTGCATCTTGCCACCCACCCGCCGGCTGTGGACGTTTATTAGCTTAAGTATCGCTGGTCAGACTAGCGCGTAGGAGGGACCGTGTTTACAGATCATACCGACGTGGTTACCCTGCGCAATAAAGGGTATTTTTTGCGAGTTTTAAAACTTTCGAACGCCAATCCGACATCCTCAAACCTACTCCGTTACGCTTTGCTGCCATCGACAGTGCGCTGCGTAACATGTTGAACAGATTCCTCGGCGGGTTGGTTGGCCGGATTTTACCGACGGATCCGATCGTCTGCTCGCGCATCATCTCGTACGCCATCTTACACGCCATTGATCAAACACATCACATAGCTTTCGCTAATTGCACGCATTTGGGTCCAGCCGTTTGGCCATTTATATTGTGGCTCGCCATTCCATTTGCTTGTAGAGCACCGATTTCACCCCTTTAAATTGCGATAATTTGCATTTTGATTTGAGTTGTAACAAGGTTTTTTTTTTCTCAACGTCAGTTCAACGATATCATTTTTGTGTGGAAAAGATAAATATGATAAAATAATCAATTTATCGAATTCAACGGCGAAGATAATTAAAATGCAAGACCGAATGAATAAGAACAAAGAAAGTACCCCAATTTAATTATCGTACTTTAAGAGCCTTTACCTCTTCAATGCCACCGGGCGACAACAGATTTTCAAAGGAATGCCCACGAATTGCCGTGGGCTAACAACAACACTTCAAGGGCACCTACTTTCCACCGTACGAATCGCGCACGCAGCACTACCGGAAGCCATCGAACAATCGTTAATGCACGTGATTTAAAGTCCTTACAAAAACATCTTTACGGGCATATCCTAGCAGCGGAAAGCAGCAGTACACAGCCGTCCTTTAATCTCGCTTCCCTGCGGCCCGGTACAACCTGACTCTACCGTCGGTCGGCAAGGTTGGCAAGCACTTTTCCCGCCACCGACGGCCGGGCGTCGATTTAATTCCGGCACGTTGCACCATTACCCGTCAACAAGCCGATGGAAAAAGCCCAACACGATTACACAAAGTGCCCGATAAGCCCTTGGAAAGGTATTCCCGTCCCGGCTTTCGGCGCCCTCTTCGCCCTTCCGATAGGTTTGAATGGGTTTATTTTCCCCTCCCTAGATGTTCCCTGGTGATTGTGTGCGTGTGACGCGCGCTGCGGCAACGTGTTTCCCTGTGGGATTTTCCTTTCGATGGCGGCACGCCTTGAACAACGGAAAAATCCTACCATTTCCTTCGCCGTCTCGATGGCGGTACACGCGATCTATTATATAATTTTTTCCGCCATTCTGCCGATGTTTCCTCGGCGTTCTGAGCACCACCGTCAGCAGCAGCAGCGTGCAGCGAAGTGAGAGTGTGTTTTCTTTTCAATTTTGCATCCATCAGCGGCACGCATACAACCGGGCTACGGCAAACACATTTTCCGCGATCAGCTACGGCCCGTTTGAAGTGGAGGGAAGAAGAAAAAAACACTAACCAGCACCGGCTGCGAAGCGTCGAGACCTCCTCGAAGTTCTCCAACGCGAACCATCAATTCAAAGGAATTGAACGACGGTTCGCTCCTTCGCCTGAGAGCAAAACAAGAAAGAAAAAAAACGAGAATGGTCCAACAACGTCGACGACGACGACGACAACGTCATTTTTCCTTTAGCATCACGCGATCAGCTGAACGGCGTTCAGCGAGACGGGGGCAGAAAATTCCACCAGCAGTTAAATGTCAATCTCGAAAACTATGCTCCCCGGGTCCCCTGGTGGTCGAGTTTTCCCCGGGAGTTTGCCTTTTCCTCCCTTCTTTCCCCCTCCATTACACCGAGTCGCCAGCTTCGTCCAACGGCATGATTGAAATCGAACATTGCTCGTCTACCAGCACCGCATCCCCGGATTGACGAATGGGACGAACGCCGACAAAACGAAGAAAATAGATGAACAGCAGCGGGCCGACGAGCAAAAGGCGAGCGCGCCGGGAAAACGGGATGAAAGCGGTGACTCTCGAGGGCGTTTCGAGCGAAGAAAATGCCGGAGACTTTACATAAACAGTCAACGGTCGGTGCTGCTCATGCCGATCACTTTTCCTCCCCTCCCCCTTTCGATCCGACCGAACCGAATTGCCGTTGAAAAACGATGGAAATCGTCCAACATCACCCACCGCCGCCGTCCCGCACTGCAAATTTCCCGTGCAAGCGACCCGCGGAAAACGCACGTGGTGCGTTTGCTTGTGTACCGGCTCGTTTCGGTGTGTTTGTTAGTTTTGCTAACGTAACCGTTTTCCGTTTACGGGCTGCTTTTCCTCTATTTTGCTGATTTGTTGTTACCGATCGACTATTTTCCGTCGTGGAGCGGCGTTTTCACACCAGTGTCACTGTGTTTGCCCCGGGAAGCAAACATGCAAAACAACGAGACAAACCGGAAACGGAATTGTTTGCCGGAGATCTTTAAATAAAACTGTGAACCCGATCGGCGCGAACTGTTTCGCGCTGGGGCACGTGATGTCAAAAGAAAACGCAAAACCTTATCGCAGGCAAGGCAGCACAGCATGGAACATGAAACCGTCTGGATTCGCACGTCCTGCTGACGACAAGTTGTTAATGAACCGCATCGGCACAAGCCGGAGAACCGAAGGAAACTCGTGAAACGAAGGACACGATCGTGGAACAGATTCTTGAATGGAAAAACTCCTGCTGGATCCTGGTGCACGACAACGCACACGCAACAATGATGGTCCTAACCGAGAAACTTTTGCTAGCCTTCCGCAATGAAGATTCCTCTACTTTCTATTCGCGGGGTACAACAACGATAAATTAAACTATGAAACAATAATGGGCACTTGATTACTTTTTTAGCTGCAGCGCTGCCTTCGTTGTCGATGTCCTGTGCGGGAAACTCTCGTTCGTCAGAAATGCACGGTCGAAAGGTTCAAGCAAGGCGAAGTCTACCGTTAGACTTGGTCCGTTGGCAGGACCTTGCCGGCCGTTGCACGATTACTACCGTTTCGAAATGGTTACTTTCTTTCACTTTGTCTTCACTTATTTTATTTACATGTATTATTATGCATTGAACATGGTACAACTCACTCTCGCACACAAAACAATCAACCCAAACACTTCGCACCAATTGCGATGCGATGTCGCACACGCACGACAAGCTGTCGTTTATTGGCGGGGGAAGCTAAATTGTAGACTTGCTTCTTTCTTATCACTTTTACAGAACTGTGAAAAAAAAACCAAATAAAACATAAAATGTTTAACAACAATCGTAGCACGCAAAGTATGAGTAGGAACCGAGGTTCGATTCCATAATACAATCTCTCTTTACCAGTTCATCCCATCGACTGGTACATTCCCAGTGATGAGAAAAAAAAAGAACGACTTGAAAGCAAAATTGGCATCACGCACCCTCGTTCACATTTCCCATTTTTCCAATTACACTTTCCACTAGTCCCGTGCTCAGACTTTTTCACTTTTCCTACCGATGGGAGATTTTAGAGACGAGGCATGCTCTCAACGGATTTTAGGCACACGTTTTGGACCTTCCAAGGTATGGTAGCTTTACGCTTTACTTCGCGCGTTTTTTGTGTTTATTTCCATTACGCAAGGAAAACACAAAACACTCCACAACGCGCCAAAGTTGTGTAACTCAATTTTGTTTGATGCTTGCTTCGGGTATGATTTTTCATTTCATGTTTTTGTTTTCTCGCGAAAACCAAACAGGTCTACAAAATATAAAATACACTCAGCTTTTTGCTATGACGCTTTCCTTCCCAATTCGCCCAGATTGGCGGGGAATTATTTGACAATCATTTTCGGTCAGCGATCTGATTACGTTGAACGTGAACAATTTGGCACAGCTTTTCATGGGGAGTTTTAAATTTATCAACCAAGAACTGTCCACATGCAGTGATTATTGCGGTTTTATTTTACATTATCATTACAGAAAATGCAGAACAGTGGAATCGATTGCACCATCTCTTTTCCTCAAGTCACACACCAACGTTGAAATCATGCAACGGAATCACAAATTTGGTTGTAACCCGGTGACGCTAGGAAGGGTGCAGGTTCTTTTCTCCAGCTCGCGGAAAATTTCACACCACAAAGTTTAGGTTAAAATTTCTAACATCACACCATGTGCTAACGCTGAAGCAACGTACACTCTGCAGGGCGCATGTACGACACAAATGCAGCGCGGTGTTTGGCGACGAGGACGTTCACCAGACGGGACGACGACGGAGACACACAAACCAGACGGCCGGTAACAACCAGTGCCAGCAACGTACCGCGATGGACTGAAGATTTTCCCCGATGGGCGCCAGCGTAATATCAACCCAAACAAAGTGCCCACCGAACCCGACGCCCCACACGAAACCGGATACCTGGTGGAGCATCGTGGTGCGCGATTTATCGGGTTGGCGCTTCGGGCGAACCGCACGCGGTTGCTCTCGGGTCGCGTTCGTTCTAACAAGACGACGCTTCGGGCCCTGTTCGCGGCAGCCACTCGCGGACACTCAGAGAAAGGGGCGAGAGAAAGAGCGATAGAGAGGGAGCATGTCTCGCAGTGATTGCATGATCGCACGGAGGCCCGATCGTGCGAGAGCTGTTGGATAAAATGACGGACGGAGTCTGTACAGCATTGATGAGGGAACGTGCCGGGCATCTCTCGCGCCAACGCACCAGTGACCAGGCGAAAGAGCCAGAACGGGAGAGTAAACCCGAACGCTTTCGGTGGAGCATGTAAAAGCTACGCTGTGGGTGTGTGGCATGTTGGCACGCTTGTTCCGCGTGCACACCGTCAACTCCTGCTCAGGCCCCGGAAGCGGCTTCGAACAGCAAATCGAATACGGTACAAACCAAAGTGCGCCCAAAAGTTGAAGGCTCGGCTGGTTCCACGCACGAGCAATAGAGCGAGAGCGCTCGGCATCAAGTTGGAGCTTTTTGTTTACAGTCCTACAACGCGCGTTAACCTGCCCCCGCCGACGACGACTAGTGCGGCCCCGGAATCCGACGCCCCGGCCCAAGGTTGCTGCACGATGCAGTTCACTCTGCGGTCGCCCACTCAAGGCCCTGCCGGCGCGCTAAACGGTGTGGGCAATTTTTCTAAATTACCCCCACGAAAAATGGGACGAAACAGATTTTCTACGACCCGCTCACATTGGTGAACACCCATCGTTTGGAGGATTGAACGGGCGCGAAAGGGGGGAGGTAGTAATTTTACAACCCTATTTACAAGCACGACAGAGGTGACTCCGGAGTCAGGTTTAAATGACGCCAACGATTTATAACCGAACAATGGGGCGCGATGGGAACGTGGAATCGTTGTCAAACATCACACCATGTGCGAAGAGGAACGAGTGGAGCAGTGTCACGGATTTTAAAACAATAAATACCTTATTCGCAAGTTTAGACCAAAATGGTCCTATCCTGAAACGATTTTCAAACTCTCTGGTGCGGCAGTGCGAGGACTCGATTTTGCTTCCCCTGCACTCGACTTCGGACTCACAGCGCAGGCTATCATTCACACCTACCTCGCACTCAATGCCATGGTTATGTTTCATATCCAACATTACAGCCTCCACTTATTTCTAAAAACACAAACAAATAATCAATTTTGACAATAGCGCTACCGAGCTGGGGCCGGACAGGAACGGTTTATTTACCTGAACTAATCGGAATGATGCAATCAGATAGTCCATCGTACTGCGGTAAACAAATAAACGCTATAAATCGACCACATTCAAGTCCAGCCGGACCGTTCGGCTCCGGAGATCGTTAGGATGGCGATGAGATTTACCAAAAGCCAAATACCCTTTACGCCGGTCCTAACGCACACCACAGCACACCAACCATCCGGCTGCCGTACGGTGCATGGAGTAGCGCTAGACAAATAAACAACACTCGCAACCGGACACTACCGGCTCAACCAACGTGCGGGCAGCACCAGCTACGCCCATGGGGAAGGCCATCGGATCGTACACAGATTAAGCTTCGCGAACGACTCGCGACTCGGCCACGATTCGGCCCTTTTCCCCAGTTTCGGTGAGTGCCCTTCGGACAATTCGCGCCCTCCCGAGTCTCGAAGGCATACTGGTTCGCGGTCTCGCTCTCAGCAGCCATTGCATATGAGCACGATTGTGTCGGGAAATTTTCCTCGCCGGAGTCTATTTTTATCTACCATTATGATTTTTTTCCCATTTTCCATCCGGCTGCGGCCGCAATCACCGTTCCGTCGCTGCGTGGGTGTAGGATGTTTTGTTGTCATAGTACAATTCATAGTTCAAATCACGGATGTCAGAGGCCCCTTGCCGGTTCGAAATACACAATCGATCCCTTCTCCTTGCCTGTCTCTTTTCCTCCCACCGTTTTCCATTACGCTTATCACTGACTTGAGCCGTTTTGCTTCACTCCCCCCCTTCGGAACCATGTAATAGGCTGCGTCTGACTGTTATCTGACCATTTTCCACAGCTTTTCCCTTCTCGTGTGTTTGGGTGTCGGCACACGGTTGCCAATCGTAACCGCGACAACGCTCACTGCCGACGCCACATGACTCAACCTTGCAGTGTCCTTCGCGCAAGCCGCACCATCGTCGCGGGAAACCCACACACGAATCCTTTCCGTGTGGCAGCAGCAAAGGAACATAGGAATGAAACGAGGGCAGCGGTTCGAAGTGATAGTTTTCCTTCCTTTCATTTGTTAGTCACTTGGAGTTTGTTTTTTTGTTACTTCGAGAACGGGAAAAACGGAAAATTTAGCCATTGCCTTGGCGAAACTGCCGCTTTCTGGCCGCACAACCGTGTGACCGTAGCCGGAGGTTATGGTAATTCCGGCGGCATACGCTATTTGCCCAGCCCTATTGTCCGCGGCAAGCCGGGCCCGAGGTTCGGTTTAGCTGCGGGCCAGTGACACCGGAAGGAAACGGTCTGCACAGCCAGCCACGAAGGCACGAAAAGCTCGCCTGCGCTCCAGCAGTCTAAGGAAGAAAAAAAAACAAACCTCGGGACCATTAGAAACACAGCGAAGCAGATATGGCAGCAGCAGAAAAACAAACCCGAATCCAGAAGACGGCCGGCCGGGAAGGAACACGCTTTCTCGCACACGAAAGAAATACGCGCGGGCCCGGAAAATCGATTCCACGGTGCACTTTTCCAGGCATGTGCTTACTTCGCTGGTGGGAAACAAATAGACACGCAGGCAAACCATTGGACAAGGCGGCAAAGAGGGTGAGCAGCGCTAGGGACGACGGAAGCAATAAGGACTGCGCTGGCGGAGTTCACGGAAGTGCGGCACAGAACTGTCGTGCTAAAGGATTTCGGAAGGACACGAAACTGTCCAAACTGCCGCAATAAATGAGCATGCAATCGCACGAACATCAACCCGGTGCTGGTGTTTGCATGTGCGATAATGAAGTAGCAAGGGAAAAAAGGGTGAAGGGTCCAGAATAATGTCGACGTTCAAATAAACGAGATTGTACTAAGGGAAAGCTGTCGGCAACCGTAACCCATTTGAAACACTTTTCCACCCAGCCACGAAATGCGTTCTGCTTTGAAAATTCTCTAAAAAGTTATTATATTTTAACTTCATTCTTCAAAACCTCACGCAACGCAACCTCTTACCTCTTACCCGATCCGCTAAAATGGCCTGATGAAGAAGTTTTCTAGTACGATCGATTTTTACGGATTGCTAGCAACGGGTACTTCATCTTTCGCGTCGGCCAAAACTTTGGATCAAAGCGAAAACAATCAGCTACGATGTCGCAAATCCTCGAACAGGCTGCAGATGTAAAACCATGAGGTGTCTTTGTGTGTGCGTGTTTGCAGAGGGAAAAACCACAAAAAAACACCCCAGGAAAGAATCTTTAATGCAAAGCCGATGTAATCAGATTACAGGATCACAAAGAGCAGGAACAGGGAACGCTCACCGTGTGGCGTAACGCTCGGAGAAGACGCACGCTCCCGAAGGACTCATAAAAATGCAACCGACGTCGCACGCAGAAATGGCGCCTCTATCAAGCGACACCAACACCTACCGGGCGGCCGGTTTTAGAAATTTGCTTCGTTACGCAAGTAACCATCGAAGGCCCGATCGAACCAACCCGAGGAACGAAAGACTCAAAGAGAACCAAAAGAACATGGGTGAGGAAGTACACACAAAGGACAAGGGAAACTATCATCCGCACACAGTCAGAAACGGCCTTAGCGAGCAGATTCCGAACGGGGGAAAAAAATGCTCGTAAATCCTTTCTGACCTACTTATTGCTATTATACCCTTCATCGGGGCCTTTCTGCGCACGACCTTCGAAGAGGGCCATTCTGTCCTGAACCAGTTTTCTTCACTAAAACGCCGTCAACATGTGTTTTGTAATGTGTTTACAATGGAGCTCGTAAGGGCTTAGCCATGTACTTGGTGATTCCACAACGCCCTTTTCATTTGAATGTCTTGGGCTTGGTGATTGGTTCGTCGCCTCTCATACTCTCATGCAGAAAATGCTTTGACAGTTTGCCAATAAGAAAACAATTGAAATAACTGGCAATGAGTTCTTAAAAACAAAATGAAAAAAAAACAATGGCACACAGCAGTTTCCACCAAGCAAAAATGCACAAAAAAAAAAGATTCAATGGAACCAAAAACTAACAACTACGACGTGCCTTCACTTTATGACCCATCAGCAAACACCGATGGGGGCGCCAGGTTGATGTCACACCTATCAAAAGCGTGCGCCCGGTCCGGGCCCGTAATCAACAAGCTCTATTTTTAGCGGTTGTCATACCGTTCAGAAACAACAACTCGACCGACTCGTTGCTCGAATTTATCGCGCGAACCGTAACACCGCTGACAGTCAATGAAGGACGTGCAACTTTTCGAACAAACTATCGTAAAATGCCCATCAAATTATATTGCATGCGACGAGCAGTGAAGCGCGGGGCGCGACACGATTCTCAATGCAAATCGTTTTCATTTAACTCTTCGGTGCGCTCTGCCACTCGCAATCCGGGGACCGGGAGGAGTTTCCAAAGGAGCAAAAAGTAGTCATGAGCGGTTCTACCGGGTAAGACGAAGGGTTTCTGTTGGTTTCCAACGCTCCATGGTTTAACTGCATACTTATGTCGGTGGAATGGAAATTGCATTTTAAACAGACGGACTGATTTTACTGACGGGTCTTAAAAATCAAAAGAACAATAAAAAATGGGATAGGAAAAAGATACTTTCTAGGAATGGAGCGCACAACACTCAGGGCTTGCAAATCATCTAATGCCCTTTAAAATTGTATCTTATCACCAAAAAAAATAATTTAAAATCAATCGTCCCAAGTTCCGTAATCTATCAAAAGTAGTAATAAAGCAAATTAATCAATTGAAAGGGTTGTTTTTGAAAGGCAATAATCAATCAATTCTACCATCCTCCACGATGTCCAACTAGGTCCATTTTAATGGAACCTATTACCCACGGTGATAGTGAGAATCGTCGTCCTTAAACACCGCCACCACTCCTCGATCACCCCAAAGGCGCGCCTTGATCCAGGTTCTAAGAAAGGAGTCTGTCCTGTTAAGGAGGAACAACAGGAGAGAAACAACTATTACAAGTTATCGAACGTAACCAAGCGTCCTTCAATTGAAGCACCCTTAAACAATCAATCATTTCGTTTACGTCGTCACAAACTCAGAACGCATGTCATTTGCTGTTCCCTTTATCGTAATTTTTTGCAATAACAAAAGGGATGCCTCTAAAGATGCTTCAACTCACACTCGTGCCCTCTTCAGCCAGTGGCAATTTAAAGGACATTATTTCCGCACCGGAGGTACCCTTGGGACACGAGACAAAACCGAGAGCAACAGCTTCCGTTCAAACCGAGCCAAGACAACCCGAAGCACGCGGCCAAAAGCCATTCGATACTCCGTACTCGAACCGTGCTACGTTCCTTGCGAGGTTCAAAAGTCAATCAGCCAGCGTTTCCGTATCGACTTCTTGCGTCCTGAAAAGCCACCGGAAGACGACAGTGAGAGGGGAGGGGGTGATAAGGAGGAAAAGTGTTGCATGGACCAAGGCATAGCCTGAAATGGAGGCGCCCAGCGAGTCAGACAGTGCTGCAGCCTGCGCCAAAGCAAACAATTTTTACGATCCCCAAACGAACTGGGCAAAACGTGAACGTGTCGGTAATGTGCTGGCAGGAAAGTAATACCAAGCCTGCCCAAAGACCTTCCCCGCTCCGGAACGATCGTCTGGTAGGGCATCGTATAGCGTCGCATTGAATGTGGCCATCAGGTCCGCAAACTGCAACCGTAAGGTTTGCTGGCGAGTGGATAACTGGCTCCAGTGACGTCGGCTGAGCTAGAGGCCCCAGGAACCGAACCATTCAATTTCATCCTACCAAGAGGTGTTCTCGCATGTCGGAAGCTACCAATTCACCCGACCAAAACGACGGGACGTAACGGCGGACAGGCCGAAGGAAGTACTAGGGTAGCTGACCCTGATGGGGAAGTCCTGGCAAGTCGAAGAACACGCCAGCAGAAGGATAACAGAGGGCATCAAAATGGAAGGATGAGCATCGAATGTTGCACGGATAAAACTACCTCCCACCCAGCATGTTTATACTCTTACGCCCGCTGCCCCTTGCTCTCGCGCACCGAGCCGCCCCTCCGCAAGCCATCGGCAGAGGTCAGGAGATTTTCTCGCCATATTCCAATACCCCTTGCGAAATTACCACCCTCCACTTGTCATGTGGGGTTGGAAGTTACTTTACTCCGCTCACGTTTCAAGCATTACACACATACACTCGCACGTACGCACACACACATACACTATTCAAGAAGAATAGTTCTTTGGCCGGTGTGCTGGTTTCGAACTTTTGCAAGGCGCACAACAGGACACCCGGAGGTAATCATAAGTGCACACGGACAAGTAAAAGCTCTTTTTCATCTCGTGTTTCTCACATCAACATTTTTGCACCGCTTTTCCTCCCTTTTTTTCTGCTGCTTCTTCCGCTTCCTACCTATCCACTGACTGTACCAATGCAGGCGTGGCAATGTAACGTGTTTCTCTCACTCACTTAGCGTCGGACAAAACTCAAGACGACAGTTGCAGTTATCGTTTCCCGAGCCGAGAACGGGTCGCTTAAGTAGAGTGCCCCTTCGGATTAGAGAACATGCCCGGTACCTTCGCACACGCTGACCATGAACCGTACGAGCAAAGCGGGATACTCGTGATAACGTATCGTGGTCTCTGGGTCGTTTTTCTCTTTTCTTTGCCTACGTATCGCCCCGTTCTTCGTAGAATAACATTCCCTGACAACATTCGCACATCTTCATCGGTGCGCGTGGCGATGGGGGGGAAAAAATAAACATAAACCCGAGTCCCGAACAAACTCTACGACTCTCCCTCCTCACCGGCAATCGACTATACAGCTAAAATCGACGGTACAGCTTCCGACGCGCGAGGACGTTTTGCCGGTCTGCCAGTGAAAGTTCTTCAGCCGGAGCAGTGTGTTCCGCCCCGAGCACAGATCGGATCTGCACGTACGACACGGAAGTACGGCTTAAAACGCTATAATTCAGTCATCTGCATTAAGTCGATGCACGAGTGCAATGTGTCGTTCGTCACATCACGAGGTTTCTCTAATTGAAGGCTTTACCGGCAGCCGGCGGACAACAGGGCGGGAAATAGTTTTATGCGAACGACAAAGCGACCGTAAGAAAGAATCGTGTCAAACTGACGAACGCCTGCTAAGCTTTCGGAACGACAGTTGAGAAAATAGCGCCTTTCTTCCTAGTGCAAAACTTTCAATGGAATACCTGTGAACGAAAGCATCCAGGGGATTATGGCATTAATCCGCTGCTTTGTTTGACAGACGCAGCGTTTGTCCATGAGATGCAGGAGAGTGATTCAATTATTCTCTACTGCTTTACGAAAGTTCCGATCAAACATGTAACGCGATCCTGCCAACAGGACGAGAGCAAGTTGCAATGTTTAGAAGCGTGTCAGCATTACTCAACTCCGCGAGCATTTGTCCCTAGTAGGTTTGCTTGCTTACATCCTGGGTGTACTAAAAAGTTGGTAAGGTCGTTGTTAACTGGCGCCACAATATTGCGTAGAAAGGGTTATTTTTCTATGATGCCAAATTTATTTAATTCTTTCTCAAAATCAACTATAGAATTAGTACAAAATATACAATTGTACCGTTTTACAAGCACGATCCCCAAGCAACATTTCAAAGCCGCTTCTCTGAACCGAAATCATCTCCACACCTCGGAGTTACAAGTTGTTCGAAGAGCTTGTACATTTTTTTTTACAATAGAGAAAGTGTGAAAAGATGTTATGTAAAGAACATTATTATTTCAATTACTTCACAAGTTTAACTAACGCATTGAGTCTACTGTACATTCGGATAAAGCTAAAGGAATCTATGTCAATGCAATTAGTGCAGCAAACAAATACAAGTCCGGTAGGGGAATACAACGACTGCAGCAACCTTTGCTACACCATTTCATTGCTTTACAGTCAGCGAACCCACGAGAGCACAGTGGAGCACGGGATCGAGTAAAAACCCATGTTCGTAAACCATTGGCACTGCAGTTATGAGTTTATTAAATGTAGCCCTGGCTTTCACGCGGCTCAACATCCTCCCCAGCTCCGCCCCGCCCCTTCGTTCCCATCCCCCTGCACTTCATCAGTTCAGCGAACGGGTTTCGTTGCATCTAGCTGTAGCTGTTTACTCGTGTATGCTCATGCGATTTGCGGATGAAAAGGCAAATGGTTTCATTTACGGTTTTGCGGTCGACCGCCTTTGAGCAAATCTTTCTTTCATCAGTAAATTTTTCGGTCCCGGGAAAAATCGGAAGCATAAAAAAATATCCTTACCTATAGTTCCGCTGCGTTGCGGTTTCCCGCGCGTTCCTGCCGCCGCCTGAAACTGGCCAAGCAGCAAACTGGAAATGGTTGAGAAAATGCGAAGGCAAAAGAAAAACGCAACGAAAACATGAAAAATATTATTTCCTACTCTCGACCACGGCAGGAGATGGAACGAAATCGAGACCGTTGTGTAGTATCACACGACATGAGCTCCACCTCGCTGCAGGCCAACATCGGTGAGCCGAAAAATGCTTTGCCCTAGTAATACATCTCTTCGACTCGACTCGTGGCCTGGTGTGTGCTGGTGCTTTGGTTTTTGGTTCTTGTGCTTGCAGGGATGAGGACAAAATAAACCGAACTCTTTGGGACACTGTCGGTGGTTGACTCATATTTACCGCCCGTTTTCAAGCCAATAACGACCAACGGTGCAGTGCACCGGAAAGATCGACGGCAAACCGCAAAGGCTGCAGCGCTGGTGGTGGGCAATATCACCATCCCCCCGCCCCCACCCCCCGCGTCACAGATAAAAAGAACCCCATCACACCCGAGCGGTATGTTATGAAATTTAAATTTTTAATGAAATTTCACAAAGGCATTTTTATCATCGCCGTCGAAGGGATCTCTTCACTCGAGACATTACAAATTGCTGCATCCTTTGTCCGGTTTCGCTTGCCATTGAATGACCCCGAAACAGTAAACACAGTAATTGGTGTCGATTTGGCAAGCTTGCTAGAATGAAAAGACGTAACCTTGAAAATAAATTGTAAATTTGGGCATAAATTGTATTAAAGTAAGCAAGAAGTAAAACATTGCTCATACCTACAATACTCTTTAAATGAAGGTTCCAAGATTATCAGTGGCTTATATACCCTGACGGATCTCGCAAGCTTCGTGTTAAAATATTGTTTTAACAATTGTTATTCAATTACCAATGAGAGCTCTGCCTATTTTAAATTGCTCTCAAAACCCCCCAGCTTTACACACAATATTTTGCAGCTATCATATACTTTTAGACACTGGAAACCGAACTCGATGGAGTTCATGTGTACCATCTGTCTGATAGAACTACATGGCAGTTGCCGCAACTTGCTGCTGCGAATAAGTGGAAAACTTTCCCACCAGCAGCGCAATTGCCAAGACCGGAAGGGCAATCCCGAGTTGCGCCAGTGCTGGCAACGATTCCACTTCGCCCCCTCTGTGAGGACCACTCTTCGAGTGGGTCCCACTCGAATGATTTCACCACCACCGCACACCGTCGACGTCGGACTGCAAGGAGTCCTCTGGGCTCTGCACTTATTCACATGAACGATTTTAATTAAGCCGTTAGGGGGCGGAAAGCGAGGAAAACGAGTAGACATTTTTATGGCCCAAAAGTCCTCCTAGAGAAACTACGGCACGATCTAATTCTTTCCTCACTCGGTCCACCTCTCCCTGGTGGAACGCAAACTGTGGACCGTGTTGAAATGTACCTGCCAGCCGGGCCTCTAGGACGAGCTTTCCCGACAATCGGCTGGAGTTATTATGAAGCCTTCCCTTTTTTTTTCTTACATCATATACCTCTTACGCTCCTGCATACGTGTGTGCATAATGCTGCGGACTGTATGCAAACATGAATATTGCCCCTCTTTTACCAGCATCAACGACATTTTTTTGTTTGTTCGTGCATTATACCATTCGCCCACTGCAGTCCTATGTTTTATCCTTAGCCTCATTGCCTTAGTGGTTAAGCCGATGTCATCCTAGCGCCGGTCGAAGGCACACAAAAAAACTCAAATCTCGCCAAACGCTAGCGTTCATAAACACCAAGTCCACCAGAATTCGGAGCGGAACCCATACGGACACATGGGACGAGGAAAATACCGTCGCCAGATAACATAGACGAAAGAGATGAAACGACCGGGAGAGGACCAGAGAACAAGCGTGACAGGGACGGAGAGGCTGTGAGACAACGGTGGCTTAATTACAGGAATGTTTATTAAAATATTTAATATTCGAGGGACTTAAGAACGGCACGATGACGGCGAAGTGAAAGCTCGACCGAAAAACGAGAAAGCAAAAGGAGAGAAACTTTGCCGGAGGAATTTCTACTCAACGACAAACGGCGGCCACGATGGACGACCGAACCGGAAACCCGGCGGTCCATCCGATGCGTTCCTCAGGCTCGGGCGGGTAGAGGCGCCCCAAAACATTTGAGGGGGTTTGTCTGCTCCCTACAGCGTGGGGCGTGGAAAAAAGCTCAACCAAAAAAACAACGGAGCTTAGGTAAAGGTTGGTCAAAGCTGCCGCAATATTGGTGGCTTTCAGCTGGCGTTCATCCATCCTTCTGGCAGAGCAGTTTCAGACTCAGGACCAGACGAGACGGCCGTGCCTCATAAAAGTTCTTTTCGGTGCTTATTGTTCAAACGAACCTCCTCAAAACTAGACTCATGTATTTTGCTTGACAGTATTAAAGCAACTTTCGAGGGAATCCTAAGATGTTGTCCGTTGGCCTGTGGATCGGTCGATGTCCTTTAGCTAGTAGTCCATCCTGGGATTGAATCATATATTTTAGGAAAACACATTTTGATTCAAAAACGTCCTTCGTAACTGAGTAAGTGTGAAACCTGTACTACGATGCACATGCTCCCCATTATAACAAAATTTCCACAAGGTCCATAAAAACACCCTTCAAAAGATTCCAGCTAAACGAGTACAACTCTGCAATATCAAATAGAAGCAATAAAATCACTCTTGCAATAAGTATGGCAGGGGCAACTGTTTGCCATGAAAAAGTCGGGTCGTTATTTACCGAAAGCTTAGAAGTCGTAGACCATGGCTAGTTCAAGCCAATGCTGGGTTTTAGTGCGCTCCTTTTATTTTATTTATTTATTTTTTTGCACATCCAGACACAACCGAACGAAGAAAAACCACCCGATTGCCACAATAAATGTACGTAATGGCATTCTTCGATTCGCAGCCCAAGAAAAAAGGGTGAAAGTGAACTGCTAAGAAAAAAGCAGAAGCAACGTACCGGATGCGTCTGTGAGCAAGGATTCCGATTGAAACGTAAGACGTTTTCGTTCAGATGGAACAATTTTACCCCACACCAACGGAAAATTCGATTCTTGTCTGCGGTTAACACTGTCAGACTGATTGAGCTGTAGTTTTCACTAACCTTACGAAATGGGATTCCTTCATTTCGATTCGCTTCGACGTCCTTGAACAGCTTTGCTTAAGGCACAGAAATCGTAATGATCCGTCGTGGCAATTCACCTACCTATGAATAGAAGAGAATAATTATAAACATTCATCAAAACATTGTCTTGTTTAATCGAAATTAGAAAATTGATCAAATTTTAAAATGAAGACTAGTAAGCACTTATATCTACCGAATACAAAAAACTCCAAAAATATGTTGACCAAACCTTAACCAATGTCGTAATAATGCAAATGTTGTAACTCAACAAAAATTTATTCCATTTATAACGCAAGATTTGATTTCAAATTTAGGTTTGAGTGGGAATAACTCCTCTGTTAACCGACCTTTTCCTCAATGTACGATCTAAACGCTCTTCACCACGCAACCGACAACGGCCGCATATGTGGGTTATGTTGCAAAGATCAGCTGAATAAGCTCACACCGCGTACGGAATTCATTAGTACCGGAGCTTCTGCCAGGAACACCCAGACGAGACGAAAACCGTTCACACTCCGCTCCGGTTGCGTTTCCACCGCCGAATGAGAAACGTATATTTCTTTCCTCAGCACGTTCCAAAACCCCGTTGGGAATAATTGCGTTTAACCATAGTGATATGCTTATTAGTCAAGGCAAAATGGCACGGGTGCACCACCGGGCCTCTGCTGTACGTTCTGCGGCCGAAAGCAAGAAGCAAGGGGCACCACCAGGGTGAATGGCGCTAATTGGTGAAAATAGAAGAGATTTTTCGCACTCGTTTCACAGCTGCTTGGGGCCAGAAAGGTGAAAATGTGCAACCCTCGTCGCCCTCTGACACGTTTCGAGAATATAACTGGCTCAGCAAGAAGGTGTTCTTTGCATCATTAGAGCGTGCAAGAACAAGCAGCTTTGCTAATTTATGGAGAGATTCATGTACTGATTGCAAAACACTCTAAGGATAGTGCAATTGGGACGTTTATCTCACACCAAATACCACAATTGGACAATTAAGGTTCATTTTCGTAAAACAATTTAAGAATCTTTTAAATATATTTACTGTCTCAAAAATGTTTGATTCTTGCTTATACTTAAATACCATCAAGTCGTTTATTGACGCCTTGTAAAGCATTTTTTCAAGAAGGCATGTAGATGTCTCGATCACTTAAGCCTGAGATACCATTTTTATCTGAAAGCAAAACACCTCCTAAGCAACTAATCCACAAAACGGCTTCCTGGCAACCACAAGGAAAATTAACTGATCAGTGCAAAGATAACCAATTCCACAGCGCCATTGGAACTCCATCGAAAAAACCCACATCTGCCATCCAATCAAGCCGCCTGCAACACATCCCGGTAGCAACGATAGATAAACAGGCATTACAATCTAATTTGACTGGCCAAGTCGTACCAGTTTTGGACGCATTTTCGGCGTTTCGACGTACCTGGGTTTCCGGCGATAGGCACCGCCACACAAATCTTCGCTTCGGCCGCCCGTCGACAGTTGCCATCAACGGAAACGAACGAACTCGTCGGGAGTACGCGCCGCCAATACCGCACAGCACGACGATAACATCTTTATTGGAGATTCGTCCTCCTGCACCTGTATTTGCGTGCTGGTAGTTGTGTGTAATCAGGAGCAAATGGTTTCCGCGACCTCGGTCAGGGCCAGTACAAAACAAACAACGGCCATCGCCTTCCGAATCACGCACTGTCATTGCCCGTTTCCGCCCCTGTCGGCCTGTGAGCCTTGCGCAAAAGCCACATTCTGCCGACCCCCTAACCTGTCCCGTTCCCTCTCACCCCGTGTTCGATGCAACATTTTCATTAATGTTCATGCCCTACCCGCACACCACCTGACAGTAAAGGGTTCGGTTGGGATGTCGGCTGTCAGCATTACTGGATCGAATTGGCCTCCTGGTCGGGTTGTGCGCTGGCACTGTGTCCCCGGTCTTTGTTTTGACGGTGGTTCACTCTGTGCTCTAGCACAGCTCAAGCTCTAGGCCCACAGTCAATGTTTATCATATTTCCATAATTTAGCTCGGAAAACTCTATCCAAACTGTAACGACCCATCTATCCAGTGGGCCTGCCTTCCATTTCCTCGCAAAGGAAATTTTTCTCCCAACGTGAGCGGGTCGTTACTGACTGAAGGTAGATATTTCGTAATTACGTGGCCAGTACTCCACCGCTCCTTTCGATAGGTTGGAACCACAACAGACAGTTCACTGCCACCTGCTAGAGTGCTTTTTCAGGATATCGATAACATTTTCTTGTTAACTGATTCTTGTTTAAGTTGAAATCAGACGGACAATATTTCTCAAAAAGGAATAAAACAGAGTAAAGTTGACATTGCAAATTGCTTCCTGTTGTTGGGTCGAATTGGGACCAGATGATTTTTAGTATTTTGACTATATGAACCATAATAAAGAGAGATAAAAATGATGAAATAGTACTTTAATGATATTCAGAAAATTTCACACGATGTTTTCACCGTGAACTGAAAAATACAATTCTGAAAAAAATATGAAAATTAAAAAAAAAGGAAATTTCATACCACAATTTTTCTGGATAACCAAATATTTATAAGTACAAGCTCCCAAAGGATCAAGTATCGCATCGAAGCGCCGCTGAAGCTTTATCAACGATGACTCTTTCTTTTCCCGCCTTTCACCAGCGTTGTTAGCGACTATTATCGTGACGAGCAATAATTTCCCTCTGCTCCCCATATTCCCGGTAGGCATCATTTTCATACGAACGCATTTGTGTATCAACTCACGTGCCAGTCAAAATTAGCTTCAAACTCTTTCTTCTGCGACCACCAAGCACCAAGACAAGAACAACGAATGAATGTATAGAAATGTTCCCATTCTTTATGTGCTTCCGGATCTGGGGAAAATTTCCATCGGTAACGATTTCCTGCCTTCGTACGAATAATGTCCCTTCAGTTGTCTCCCCGTTCCCACAATACAACCGTCTAGAAGTGGCACAAAATTGACTTCCCTTTTATTCCAGCCGCGAAGGTCGCACAATTTGACGGACTACACTTTTAGGGTCGCGGGACCTCAGCGCAGCGGTTAATGTGCGGCGTAAGTGGGTGAAAGAAGTGAATGGCCCCGAGGACCCAGCCGCCCGTTTACCTATCCATTTATTTTCACTCGTCTTAACGAACTGAAACTAAGCCAGAAGCGTCAAGTGGCGTCGTCTGACAGACCGCGGATTCCACGATATTCGCGTGAAATTTTTTGCCCGCTTCTCTGATTATGATTAATGCGTCCTTATACAGCGGAGAAGAACACACTTTTCACCCTAATGGTTGACAAATTATAACTGCAATGTGTGAACTTGGAATTCGCTGGCACACAAAGTAAGGTTTTGAGTTGTTTTTTTTTTACGTATTCACCCCGGTGCTAGCGTTAGTACATCGTCAAGCAGACGTTCACGAAGCGGATACAGTGTCTGCTAAATACATTCCCTCAACATGCACGGATTTGCAGACATGGCAGAGGTCTTCCTCTCTTCACCTTCACATTCAATTTAAGTTGTCAGAGATACCTTTGAATAGATTTTATCATTTCATGTGCCACGTGAAGGCTATCAACAGTGAAGAATTATTTTATTACACAACCCCATTAAAAAAGTCACAACAAGAAAGTGAAGTGGTTGACACATAAACAACAATATTTTTCAAAACGATTAAATAATTTTTAAATCATCTTTGCTTTCTAACTCAACTAAGTTTTGCAAATCCACTTAGCCTCCAAACCCTTTCATTTATGCGTAAAAAAGATTCATCAATGCATGAAACTAGTATGATGAAAAGATTAAAGAAACATAAAATTCCTTCACGCCATGCATTCATAAATATGTTGCCTAACTAAATAAAGCAATATATGCATGGGAAAAATGGAAATCGCGCAAATGGCGACAGTCAATCAAATCCCAATCGTGTCAATATAGACCATTTATTTCTATGAAGTCAATCGCACGCTATTCAACGATGCAACTATGCACGGTTTAGCGCAGGTTCCGAAATACCAGCAGGACGGGAGAAAATAAAAAAAAACTCCCAACAAATCTCACTTCACGCTGCAATTTGATTAAATCAGCGGCGCCCGGGACCGCTACTCTCACGGATCGGACGGAGGATGCGAAAACGTTGAAATCGGAACCTCTGCGAAACAGACCATCCAACAAACTAACACTAAATAAGGGCGCATTCGCCGGGGAGGTGCGTTGCACAGCCGCGGCGTATCACGGCCAATCAGGGTTTCTGTGCCGGGGCGCCGTGTGGAAAGCAACAGCGACAGCAGCCAGTGACACAGTTTGGTCGGTAGTTGGATCACGCCAAAGTTAAGGTCCTGGGACGCTCCGATGCAAGACGATGCAGCACCGATGCAGCGCCAATGCCAATGCCCATGTGTTGGCTTATAAACGCGTGTACAAACTGAAGCGTTAAGCAAATGTTAGCTCGCTCTAACAAGATTAAGCGCATATGCAGCGGCGGCCGTATGCGCTGCGATGTAGAGGCAAAGTTACGCATAGCATCGGCATACGGGCGACGTCGGTGCCACGTCAGGACAGTTTTCAGTGCAAGTTTTGACATGCACTGGAGGAACTCTGCCAGATAAAGTTCCGAACCAGCAGACCTTCCCCGTCCGACCCGCAAACTTCTGCCAGAAAAGCTCCGGGCTCTGCTCTAAAGCCTGCGAATGATCAGGGGACGAACCCTCATACGGCCGACCTTGCGCGGAGTCAGAAGTCGGCTACGGCTACGGAGACTGTTTAACCTAGAATTGTTTGTTGGCTAGGGCACGTCCATGTAGTGGATGGATGTGTATGTATCAATTTTTTGCGGCATTCATGCATTTCGCATGCTTTATTTCACCCGACCCAGCGCATTGACAAATGCACGCACCTACACACTTCCTACGCACCTTCGGACTTCTGAACGAAGTGAACATAGAAGCAAAAAAAAAGAATCATCCCCAAGCCGTTCACAATCGATGACATGTGGGGAGTGTTCCATGAACTCAACACGACTGTACCGAGCGAAGGGAACGATGGCAATAAAACGCACCCACAACGCCAGTGGTCATCTCCTTCTGCCGCCTGCCCCGTGGTCAGTTCGTCGCCCGTTCGACGTTCGATATGTGGTCGTTTTTATGCTTCCCTGCACAGCTGAGCCCAATCCCTCATCGGACTCCCCGGGGCAATTTTCTTTTCCAACCACAACACTTACCACCGTCCTTCCTTCCGCACTTAGGCGATCGCCCACAATTAAAACAACGGATCACAATGAAACGGCACAGCGAGCACCGAGCAGGGCGAGTTAATTATAATGCTGTTTGTTCGACAGATGCCTTCGAACTCGAGCCAGCGGGAGAAACACACCCCTCAGCAGTGGCCAATTTTTCACTCTGCGCACGATTGATAACGGGAGTACATTATGCGGTCAATTGGCGTGATACCACCGTTGCTTTCGCTAGTGAAAGTGATCCGCCATTAACGCATTTAAAGAGCAATAGAAACGATGCGTAGACCACTGCGAGATGACACGGTTTTGCATGCTTGCAATTTCCCACGAGTCACTTATCGCCATTCGGATATTTATTTTTCTGGGTCTGAAGGTATGCATTTCGTGATATGCTACTATGGTGATGTTAGGTATAATGCTTTTGCAAGAAAATACTCGTTGCAGTTAATTTTTTTTTTTTCATTACATCACGTTACGAAGCAAGCAGACATTGTTTATGCAAAAGGGACGCTTAAACTCAAAAACGACTGGACCAATCTTGATGATGTCTTCGGATGATTTGTTCGAAGGTTTAGGAAAACAGAAAATTGAAAAATTCCAAAGGAAAAGCTGGAAAATTAGAAAATTCTAAATTTCGAGTTTTCCAAAACGTAGGAGGCTATGAGAACAATCGTGCTCATCTTTCGCAGCCAACTGTGAGCAATTGCTTTAAAGTGTGCAGCCGGTGAATCATTGAAAACTTTTCAGCGAAAAATTTCTAGGTGCAAATTCTAAACTCCTTGGATTTACCTGGATGTCACCGCATCATTTGCGACATAAAAATTAAAGTTTTATTATTATGCTCCGAAACCTTCATGCCCCAAAATTATGTAATGGAACAATACTGTTTTCACGCAGCTTTCGAACAATGTGATAGAGACTTAAAAGGAGGCAGCATGTTTAACTCCGAGAATTCCTTTAAGTTCCAACGATATGCCAATTCAATTTAAGCGTATTCAATTTTCAACAGTCGCTGGAAGTGTGTAGCATAAATCTTAAATGCCATGTTTTTCACATGACCATGCTATAGGTGGCGTGTTTACGCTTTGGTAAACCGGCTTCTCTGTACATTTGAAAACATTATATAACCAGCATCAATGTTTCCCAGTATAATAAATTCAAATTTATTTTCATTAAAATTTGAAACCTCCAAGAAAAACCTTACTGCATACAATCATAGATATTGGACGGGTCGAAGTTCGTCGGACCAGCTAGTTTTATCTTAAAGCTCTCACGTAGTACGGCTTTGAAATAGTGTTTAAATAATTTTGGAATTTGAACAGAATAAGTTCGCTCAGGTACGTGCAGAAGAGTTGCAAAAATAGTCATATTTTCGTGCAAAGCCGCATAAAAATGCTGTTAAAAAAAAAACAAGTGTAACCAATGGTGGAAAATTCAACAATAAAAAATTCTTACATGCTAATTTGAGTTGAATAAATTAAGTTATTTCACCATGAAGCCGCATGAAAATGCAAGTGCTCGAACTAGAAACCTTTGCCAACACAGAATTCCAATATTACTCGCAAGCCATTCGTCATCAATCATGCACTCGTTAAAGCCCTGGGCATAATTGCGCCCCCGCATGAAGCATAAGTGAGCAACGATTCATAGCACTTCTAGGACCAGCGCCGAATCAAACAGAATACCTAATGTGGAAAGCCCACCAGATCCGGCGGAACACCGGTGTTCTGGGATGCTGCTGTCAACGGAAGGCACACCATTTTAACCATTGTCGCCGAGCCACATGCAGTCCCTTTCCCTGTCCCTCTCCGTGTGGCTCGGATATCAGGCTCCCAATCAAAGATAAACACAATGTACCGAACCGTGCACGAATGTGATTTTAATTGTTGTCCCACACGCCTCGAAGCCACGCTGCCGCCAACGCTGGCTCCCACGCGATGCACTTTCGTTCGTGTGATTGGATCTTTCCACCTCGACTCCCTCGGTTGCGTCAAAGCGGGGCGTCTATGTGGGCCGACTACGAGAGGAGCCGCCCTTTAGAATGCAAAATTTAACTCTTGTTAATTTCTCCTCACCATTCGTCCGTCCGTACCCAGGAGGAAAGCCCGCATCAACGATAACGGCCAGCCGTGAAACACATCCATTGCCGATAATGTCAAACCGGCACACTCGCCCTTTCGACGCCCCTTCGAGCCACATCATTTCCACCCTCCACCTTGCCTGGCACAACGACACAGCTGATGAGGGCGGTTAGGTGATAATTATGTAATTACGCATCGGTAAACAAACGTTTGACTTTTTGTCCCGGGTGCAGCAACGCTCCGATGGCGCGAATTACTGTCCACAGCATCAGGACCGGGTATATTGTTTCCAAAATCCAAAGACGTGTGCCGCGGGCGATGCTGATGATCACGCTGCTGGTTAACCTGATCGCCCCGGATAGCAGCGTGTGGATGTGCTTGACGTCGCTTTCTTGATCATCGCATTCGGACGGCTGCAGAAAACCAGGGGCCGGAGCTGCACGCAGGTGATTGATTTATCTAATGCAAGTGCAAGTGCAGTCAGAACGTCATCCATTGCACCCGCAACGCCTAATTGCACCGCAAACGAGCGCCTCGTTGGCAGCCACAATAATGCACCAGCGATGCATTTCACTGCACAAAACCAAGATTAATTGGCCCGTTGCAGAATGTGGCGATGAATCTCGAACGTCGAAGGAGTTGGAGCTTTTTTGTTTGCCTGTAGGCTACTAACCACCGGTCAGTACAGTACATTAACATCAACTTCTGCAGGTGATGATTACTGCTGTATCTTTCGCTTTCCCGGGCATGAATAGGATGTACCATGCATTGCTTACCGTGCAGCGAAACCTTCTCCAAAATTAGCCATACCGCCATTGACCGAGCATCGGACGGCTTCGGTATCTGCGCCCAACGCATCCCTTTGGCGGGGCCGCGCTTAGAAATAATTCGACGTGCTTCTTCGGCGGGATGCAGTGGACAAGCATTAGGACACCGCACCCCAATAATAGATAGTAATCTTCACGAAACATTTAACCCGATTATATCGGACTTAATCGATCGGATGAGAAAGCACAAATTGCTTCTTAACTGTCGGTTGAGCGTTTATGTTCACGACGCTCGGCTATCTTCCGGGGAGCACATTACTCACCGTGCTTCGTGCATTCGCCCACGTCCATTAGGCCGTTGTGACAAGATTGGCGAAATGGGCTCAACAAATAGCATTATTAAATCATTTGACACTGTCATTAGCAGCAGAAGCAGCAGCAAGTCGACGGGGCGCATGCTACAGATGGTCTGCTCAGTCGATGAGTGATAGGAGCGGGAAAATGAATAGCCCTCAGCAAATTAATGTTTAAGTCTGCCTATTATGTAAGTACATAATCTTATCGATAGAATGACTAAGTATGTTCCCTTTAATCAGAGAAACAAACAACCCCATTTAACGAAGCAGCAAGATCCACCATGATCCTCAAATATTCTGGTTTTTGTTTTTCTTGAAAGCATCTTCCAAAAGGAATACTAAGCGATAAAAAGTTATGAAAATGTGATCGACAATATCAGCTATGAAAAGGAAAAATTAAAAATAAGATTACCACCATTGATTTTCATTTTCAAATAAAACCAGTTTTTAAAAGATTAAAAAACATAACGCACGCGATGCAAGTAAGGCGCAAGCAGCAACGAAACCCGGTAGGAAACATCATTTTCGTGCCGTTCTGGCACTCGTCGAACCATCGCATCGTGGCATCGTTCTGCTGCACCCTAGCAAAACGCTCCATTATCGCTGACGAGAAAACTCAATTCCATCTACCAACATGCAAATCCATCATTCAACTGCCAGACAGCGGCAAGTGTTCCCATGCTGTCCGCTGCCAAAAGGGTATCCACTCGTCCGCACCCGTGCACGGTAGTCGTCATGCTAGAGGGTGTGTGCCTTAAATCATCATGCAGTCCGACAACGTCGAGTCAACGGAGCCAGCAAAACGCATTGGCCGGTCAAACAAGCCATCGCCGCTGCAGGGGTGCATGCAAAAGAGCAATTTTCCACTACACTACTTCCCTGGCAGACAGTGCACAGTGGACACTTTAGAACAAATATCGGGATGAAATTATTTTACATCGCTAATTCATTCAGAACTATTTATTGCTTCATATTTTTATGAAAAATAAGTAAAAAAGACAGTTTCCGGGCGATTTCACCAGGGGGCGCTGGTTGAAGTTTATTTTATAAGTTCTTTCTTTAAGGACGGAATCTTTAAGATTGTTTTGATTTTGTATTCATATTTTATTATTGTAAATATTTTCATCAGACATATGGTCTATATTCAAGGAATCTAGCGCTAGCATAACATCACAAATAGATGAGGTACTTTGTGAAGCAAAGCTTAAGGAATTTGATTGAGGACTTAATTCATGATTATCATCTGGTGATTGGACATAAGCGGCGAAAAATGTTCTAACCTCCACTGGGTAACAAGACTCAGGCTTCTCTTTCATTTTTTTTTTAAAGAGATACAGATGAAATATAAGGGTCAGAAGAGTAGAGGGCTTTCATAAAAATATCCCTTGTATTTATTTGTCTTGATACTTTACGTGCGTGCTCTCGCCTATCTTTTTTATAAATTTTATGTCGTCCCTCAACAGCTTCTTCTCCGAGGGAACCTATTGGAGCTGGAGCCCTAATTATTATATCTCCTATATGTGCAAGTACCCTATGTACTGTAGACGGAATCACACGAATACGGGTTTGTTCAGGTAAAGAACGGATAACATTAAAGCGCTCCTTGCGGCAGGCGTTCGAAACTTGAAACGGCTTAGTTGTGAAAAGAGCTGGTTTTCAAGCTGCTGGAGAGGTCCTTTCCTGCACGACAGCTGCCTGACAACTGAAGGTCCTTCCTAGGTGACAACTAACAGATGACGGATGCTTGCTAAACTGAGGTGTTTCACTGGTGTGCTCTAGGTGTCTCCTGCTTTGCGACTGACTTAAGTGATTTTGTCACCTCTTTTTATATCCGCAGGTGATGCGGGTGGCGACGTCAGTACCTTGTTTGTTATTTTCCCTAGAGAGTCCAAAAGGACATAAAACGAAAAGACACTCACCTCGCCACCACCCGCCTCACCCGCGGGTATAAAAAGGGGTAACAAATTCAACCCCGGACAGTCGCAAAGCAGGATTCACCAAGAAAGCAACACCCAGCAACCGAGATCAACTAGGATCTGTTCACCCAGCCACTTGAAGGAAGGACTTCTACAACAAAACCAGCTCTTTTCAGAGCTAAGCCATTTCAATTTCCAACACCTGCCGGTAGGAGCGCAGGAAGAAGATTCGGCGTCAGCTGTCCGGAGCGCTGCGAACTTCCCGGCCTGACAAAAGTGCACCTTAAATCCACTAAAAACCAACTGGCTCGAAGAACTCTACCAACATTTCCAAACCAATGGAGACGCCAAGTATCTCTCTGGCTGCTTGGAGTCGAAGAACAAAAACTTCAATAACTTTTGCATTAGCGCATATTAGCGGCTAAACTTTTCACAGCATGTTAGAACACTAAGCAAACTATAATATGGTGTCGATTTCGTCACGCAATTTTGCGAAAATTAAATTTGGCAAAGGGTTAAAGTTGATTTTTTCAGCGCATTTTTGTATAATGTTTCACATGTTTTTGAATAACTTTTGCAATTCTTCTTCGTTCGAGACATTTTTAACATTGTTAGAAAGATAGAAAAAAAAACATTCCAAAACAGATATTTTTTTCAAAATTGTATGAAAAACACCAGAGATATAACTGTTCAAAGTTGATGCCAAAAATCAAAGTTTCACTCGATTTTTTTTTCCAATTGTTGACTTTGGCGCTCTATATCTCAGAAGTGTTTAACTTGAGGGGCGTAATATTTTGGGATTTTCTTAGTTTGATCCTTGAGATTGAAGAAAAAAATGTGGTTTTGTTCCACAGCAAAGATGATTTTTGTAATTTTATCCCGGTCCGTGACCATTGTGCAGTGGTACAATACGTCACTGGCCATCAGAAAGAATTTTGGATGCGTTTTTTTTTTCTTTAATAATATGAACAAACAAAGCCCCTTAAATCAAGTTTCAAGTCTTGCAACACATGATGCCTTATTTCTCTGCTAATTTTAGAAAAAATGTCGATCAAGACTTTTCAAAAAAGTCGAACAAGTTTAGATTTGCTTAACATTACAGCTAAGAAACAACAAAATTTAATCAATTTGAACATGCCTTCTGTTACAATAGTTCAAATGTTTCAATATTGTTTGCTGTTGTCTCTGATTTTACCACTGTTCTTTCGTGCAGTATTTCCCTAGGGAACACAGCCGGTTTTACACCAAAAAAAAAAAACACACATACGCAAACAACCATCGCACTAACAACACCACTCACACTGCTCTGTCACTGCGTTGCATAGGGTTTTGCATCGTGCGCATTTGATGACTTTCAGTAAGTTTGCTTATTTCCGACCGATTCCACAGAGCACGCACGTCTAAGAATGGGAGCCTGCTTCCATGCTAGCTTGCGATTCTACATGCTTCTATTGATTTAATTTTGCGTATGCACGTGCTCCAGTTTCTATGTAAACTTGAGTGGTTAAAATGAACGGTTTCACGTGGAACAATAGTTGGTATATGCATGGTAGACCGGTTTCAATATGTTTAAGATCAAAAGGAATAAGAAAAGTCACACCACCCGCATTCAAACTGTTAGAAAAATATAGATATTATATAGTACGAAGCATCACGCACTATTGGATATGCTGTAAATGTGAAGCTTTTCCCTAGAAGATGGTTACGTTAGGCTTATGAAATTAATGTATATTTCAATAAACACAACGATGAATCAAATTCGCAAGCTCTACGCTGGCAGACGCCTTAAGCATAACGATGCTACCACCGTCATTCGCAAGACAAAATTGAACGATCAACCCCACGCTCGTCGGCAAAGTTTGCAGCAGCACGCGCCGTTATCGGCGCTCGTCCATCTTGACCTCGCCCTGCTTAAATCCTTCTATCAGCAGTCAAGTCAGGAGCCTGCAACCAATGTCGAATTTCATGGCTCACTGGACCACTGCCGAGATGGTGTGCAGATTGAGGCCGAACAAATTTGCACCATTTTCGGCATCTTTCCCCGGTAAGCAACGGCTATCAAACGTGAGCAGCAGTGAGTCCACCACCCAGTCAGTCAGTCAGTCAGTCGGTGAGTCAGTCAGTCCGTTCGAATGAGAGCAGGGGACGGCGGTATCACTAGAGTTTCCCCACCGTACTGATGCCGAACAACAGTCGGAGGAAATTGATATCCAGTTTCATTTTCACCCACGGCTAAACTACCCGCCCCGACGCACAAACACCCAGGCAGCTCTTGCCAGGTCATGCCAAGACGCTCCCAGCCTGGCAGGGCCAAAGGGGGTGCAACACAATATCCTTCCGCTGCGCTTAAGTCTGGTTTAAAACACGCAAACAACGCTCCCGCGGGAAGGGAAGCTGGAAAGTGGCCGGCGGCGGGGCATCGCGCCAAGCAAAACCTGGCACGCTGGGGTTAGCAGAAATAAAATAATGTTTTCAAAATGTTTTCGTTCCATTCCCGGGGCGCACCCGAACACATTACTCAAGTCGGAAAACCGCATCCGACGCCGCCGATGGCCGGAGTCAAGTACCAAGTACCGAAAGCGCTAAAGCCTTGCGGCTAAAGGCATCGAACCGGCGGTGGGACTTTGCAATAAAACCGAAAAGAATTCAATTTCCCCAGAGTTTTGCATGGTGATCCCCGATGGCAGGCTGGACCCACCAGGAAAAGGGGGGGGGGGGGGGTAGTTGGGGGGAGGGGGCGACTCGATTTCAGCGAGAATCCGCTTCGGGAATGGCCCTGACGGACGCTAGACGTGCTGGTGCCACCGGCAGCATATGACCCCGTGTGGTTTGCACCGAGATGCTATCGAACCAGGGGCCGGGGGTCAGCGGGCACACCCGACAGGAAAGGGTACGGGAGGCGAGAGGAGAGCAAAAAAAAAATTCCGCTTACAGGGAAAACCATTTCCGACGGTTAGCAGACTATGATTTTCCGACCGGATTTGCACAGTTTTAGCGGAACGAATTTCGGCGAAGGAAATAGAAAATTGGCTTACCGTCTTGGGTGGGTTTTTCCCATGCCGTACGGTGAACTTTGAAATCCGCCCGATCTGCTCGCGTTGTGCATTTTCGTATTATTTCATTCCATCCAGTTCTGCACACACACCTCTCCCTACCCTCTACGGTTTCTAATCGAGGACAAGAAAATCCAGCCCCACTCGACGACGGAGATGTTCGAATCAGAAAGAATCAAATCCGTGCCGTTCTCGTTCCGTTTTATGATCCTTTCCTGTGACGAAGGGCATCTTTGCAGTTTAACAATGTGTATGTGTGTGTTTGTGGGAGCGTATGTATCTCTGAAACTTTTGAATTCTTTCCTCGTGCTGACGAGCAGTTTCGCCCGATAGCGGCAGAATTTGTTATGCATAGAAAACTTTGCAGTTCCGATAGTGGAAATGCGATCTGGTTAATGATCGTTCTAACCACAAAGGCGACTGATGTCGCGGAAAGCTGAAAGCGATGTAATCGAACCAAACGTCCCTGCTCGTTTCACTCGCTTGGTGGAAGGACAGTTTGAGTAAACATATTTTAATAGCAATATTTTCCATCGCTTTATCTACATCCATTCCCTCTCTCCGGGCTTGATATCTTTGAAGAAGAACTAAACGTAACGTTCCATCCATCAAAATATGTTTACGTGAAGCGAAGCTATTTGATAAATTTGAAACAAACAATAGGAACCTAGAGAAAATGTTCTAAACCAAAATTTATTAGTGAACATTGTTCATAGATCCGACATTCGTTAAAACATTTTCAAAGAACATTACATCATACATCACGCATGAGTGTCGGATTAAACAAACAATACATTTATTTAATCATTGTACCAAGTCAGTTATCATGTAGCAGGTATGCGATAATTTTTTAAACAAATGTTCAACTTTAATACCACACGTTCTGAACTACTGTTCCAGCGAAAAAAGTACACGATCTGGCTTTGGTACGGGTCAATCTTATTCCACCGAGTTAAAAAGTGGTTCTCATCCAAGTCAGTAGCAGTGTATCAAACGATTAATTAACGCGTACATTAAATCACGTGTCGCAAAAAGTCACTCCGGTAACCAGCTGCCACGAGCTCCGGGGCATGCCATCGTCAAGAAGTAAATTTCACTTCGCTTGATTGAGGCCCAAACCCCAACCGAGTGCGATTGCCAGCGCGGGCGAACCTGACGCGCTGTCAGAAGAGCACACCCAAGTGCACACGCAAACGATACGGATTAATTACATCGACATTATTTGCCAGTTTTCTGCTCCCGAGCACGCTGATGGATACAAACGCCCTAGCTTGCCCCAAGTCCTCCTTCTCCACGTTGTACCTTTTTCTTCGCATTTTCCGGCGTCTAGTCTCCACCCGTCTGTCCTAACGAAGTCAATTTATGTGCATATGAAATTCATTCCAAGGTGCATTGAACTCAACGGCGAGAATTTTATCAGCACAAGCACCTTTCGAACTTGGGACACCCGCCGAACAGAGTCGGCCGTCAAGCGGTCAACCGAGGGGTCTAAGATCAACCAGCCCGGGACATCCCATTCCATCCCATTAACGCAACGATGCTCTAGTGACGCTATTTATATGCTACGCCACACGTGTTCACCATACGCGGCTGCAGATCGACTGTTTTAGACCAACGGGCGATCGGTGACCGCTGCCTGTGACGTTGCCGGCGCGGCGTGAAATCAGATCTCTGACACGCCAGTTTTGTCGCATTCCGAGCGCCATGGAACCAACGAATTCCTGCCACGTGGAGATCGGCGTCGGCTCCCAGGGGTCATAAACTAGCCTAGTGGTTAAGCTAAAGAGGTGCCCTCCTTACCCGAAGTCACAAGAACAACAAATAACTGCTAGGGCTGTTAGCCAGAACTATCGCTTTGCGTTACCATCCGAATGCACGAGATTATGCTAGAAATAGAAACTCTTCCTGAAGGGGAAAAAAAAAACAAAACGCTTCAAAAATCGACCAGAACAGAAAGCGAAACGAAGTAATCCGTATAGATCGGTTGAAGATCGGTGACGGCAATTTAACGATTGTTGTCTAAAAATATGTTTGAATGCTTGCCGGAATTTACTCTCGATCGTCCCATTGTGAAAGCAACAATTAATCATGATGATACTTTGTTCCTCTTTCACAGAAAAAAAAACTGGTTGATTGTCAATAGAAACTAACACAAAGTTTATCGCAGTCAGCAGATCATATAAGATTTCAAAACATTGCCTTTGTATATCAAAAGTAAAATGTCCATACCATCCATATAGTGAAAAAATAAAAATAACAAAAACATCATGGAAATCATCAGAAGGACCCGCACTGACAAAATCCTTTAAAAAACCCATCTGAATATGCGATTGAATAAGTTAGACTCTTATCACGTATGGTTATGCCCGTCCCGGATACTTTCTCCGAAAAGATCCTGCGCAGTCTAATTGATACTCATCGCATCCGATTTGTAGCGAAAATTCTTTCACATTTGAAGCACAATCAGCTTAATGGCCGAAAGATTATACCTTTTCCCTTTCGAACCTTGCTACATAATTATCTTCACGCTGTAACCTTTGCCCTTTCCAGGAGTAATTCTCGGCCTAGCAAAGAATCACCTCCGAATCACGAGGAGAGGTAAGACAACCCTTTTTACAAAAGTTCATCAGTAGCATTGCGTTCCCCGCCCCACCGCTCAATGATACTGCTCCTGCGATTTTCTCAACTCATATCTCCGGGGATATACCTTCCTCCGGTACACATTTCCTACAGAACCGGATCGATCCGGCCTTTCATCCTGTGGAGCCGTCGAGCATCAAAAAGCTCCCAGACAGCGGCGGTGGGTCAATCCTCAACGAGCTCGTGTTACTTCATTATCACTACATTCTTGCGCGCCGCGGAAGAATCTCTAGGGGAACGGACAGGGACGGAGGGAACCCTCACAAAAGCAGGTCATGGCGGCCTTTCGATACCCGGACACCGCGCGGTTGTAGACGGGTTAAGAAGATCCTTCGCCTTTTGTAAGATGGCTCGGATGGATATAAAACCAATTTCAATTAACCTTGCCTCATTATGCCCTGCGCTCGGCAGCGACGATGGTTTGGGATCGGGTTCGTGGCGTGCGCAAGAGTGCGGAAGTGAGCCTTTCATAAACGTGCCAACAGGGCAGTAATAGGGGTTAGTGGCTAGGAGCAGGACCCTAACGTTCTAACTAATCCGGAGGACCGGTAACTGCTAACACTGGATAGTATAGAACTGCAAATATGCCTTCCGTAAACACTCCTGCTCGCACTTGCGCCGTACGACATTGTTGCATTGTCGCCATCATTTATACCGAGCACCCGGCGGTAGTTAAAACAGACAAACAGGGAACACGCTACAGGGGCCGGCCAACAGTAAGAAATACATTCCACTAAAATTAGACTGACAATTAGATTGGCTTCCAAATCCACCGCTGCTGCTCCTGCTCCTGCGAACGGTTGCTTCAGCTTGCTCTGGTTTGGCGCATTAAAAGTTGGGCACTCAAGAGCCGTCCCCGGGGCGGCAATTATCTTTTTGTCGAGCAGCTAGTACCATCCACCAGCGAAGGACAACACGTTTAACGAGCGGTAGCGCTGCCAGCGCGGTACCTTTTTGTTTTTCCTTGCTCCACTCCACTGACTCTGTCGAGAGGAGCAGAAGGGCATTGCTCCTAAGCGGGGTAGTGTGCTCTCCGCGAGCGTGCCGAACCGAAGCCAAAAGTCCATCACTCAAGACGACCCGGCTGCACTGTTTACTTTGGCCAATGACGCGTCCCAAAAGTCTGCGCCAGTCTTCTGCACGATGCAACTAAATTTAGATTGAACATTAGTTCGGTGTCCATAGTTTTGCGCGTGCATCGATGCCCAGCCCCAACGACTTCTTCGGTCCCCGGGCAGGACCGGCCCCGGCGAACAACGGTGGCACAGTGTCGCCGAAGATTAATATGATCCATCGGTCGGTCAAGCAACGGCTGCACCGCATGCTGTCTGGGTCCGTACAATTTGACTACGCGGCCGTACTTCCTTATCGTCGCGTCTAAACAGTACACGCAACAGGACATGACGACGCGATGTGGATCCTCTGCACCACAGAAGCTGACGCGAAGAGTCGCAATGAAGCAGAGCAACGAGACAGCACTTGAACAGGTGGAGTATAACCCGTTCGGATGGAAGATTTATCTACGCTTCAACTGCACATTAGCGTCCCTGCCGACGAGTGGCCACGGTTGATTATTATTGGATTATCTGTGGCGTTTGTTACATTTCCCAAAATAATACAACACCTCGGACCGGTTGGGTTAAAATCCACACTAAGCGCAGACCTGTCGAGCACGCTACATTGTCACACCTGGCTTAAATAATTCAGAGTAGTATTATAAGAGAATTGAACAACATAAAGCCCCATTGTCAAACACCATCGAAAAACAAGTTGCTGCTTAATGCTTATAATTCAATGATAAATAGAGTTACAGTACTTTAACAACAACATAACCTAGAAGAAAATTGGTTTATAAAAGGGCTTATAAGGCAATTTGCTCAACTATGCTACAGCTGTGCCCGGGCAGGTCTCAACTTAAACATCGTTAAATTCATCCAATAGTTTCCACCCGTCATCCGGCGATCGTAAGGCTGAGACTTTGCGCAATTCATAGCTGAGTAGTAATGACCCATTGCCAACGCTACCGGTTAATTGAAACACGTTTCCCGCGCTATTTCTTCGGAAGACATCGCGAGCGTTCGACATTGAACACAACCTAGTGGGTTGACCCGGAACAGCTTTACGTGATTTATACCAGTTGCCGAAGCCACCGTCGGTTCAGATAATAAGAGGAAAATCCGTGCACCGCCTGTTCGAGCCACTTGCGCCACAGGCGCGACGAAGACGGTGCACCCCCAAATGAGCACGTCTCATTGCTCCAAATTGTCACACTGGATGGAAAGGTTCGCAGCTGCTTCCCGCCAGAAGCACGACAACACGCAGTAAATGCCGCACACACTTTGGGCGAATCCTTACGGGCACGCGGCGGGCAGCACTTGCTTTGGCATAATGAGGCAGGTAGGCTGGCAGCGTCTTGCGGTAAGCACTGGCGTGTAGTTAGTTACACTAAGTACCGCAAAGAGATGTTTGCTCACCGGTCGGTCATGGAGGTTGGAGTGGCGAGAAAAACTATTCACCCGCTCGCGGTGAAAACCTTTTGCACCTAAATTCTATTCCGTGAAGGAAACCAGCGCGGTAAGCGTCTTACAATTTCTTAGGGAAATGTAATCTAATTAAAATTAATTGAAAAGTAATTAAAATTTTACTTCGACAATGGTGTATGTGAGTGGTTGGTTACGTAAAACCAGGCGTATGTAAGCTCCTTCCATCGGGCGCACGGTTTTCGTTGCGGATATGCGGATATTGATTTTTCTATACAAATCTTAAAGAAAACCGTCACTAGACTGTGGAGCGAACAAACACTAGCCAACTGCAATAAATTCATTTTACATAACCGAAAACTCTTTGATTCGAGGGAGCAAAAAGTTATTCCACACTTCGTGACAACCCCATTGATTTGGAACTGTGTTTCACGTGAAAGAGGAGAAATTTCGAACAGTTTTGGAACTGCTATAAACTACTCCGCGATTTATGAACTACTACTATGCAATGGATACTCAGGAAGGAAAGGAATTTAATGCAAAAAGGACTTCGAAACGGACTATACAGCGCAGCTGGCAGCACCGGGGACACACGGTGAACTTCGGTCCACAAAAAAAGACCTCCGTCGGTTTCACTTCATCAGCAACGGTCGATGATTTTATGAGTAGCTTAGTTGCCGTCTTTCTTTAGATCAGCCATTTTCACACAGCGCCATGGCCCCCTAAAACCTTCCTAAGCGGTTCCTGGTGTTTAGGTTTTTTTTTCTTTGCTTTTGTACTTTGATCCTTCCACAAAAAAGCAGAAATAAGCGACCAACAAACCCATCGGCAGGCGAAACGATGGCCATTTGTTTAAACAAAACCATTGCATCACCAGAAACCCGGCTCGCCCAGCCGGTCAAAGCGCTGGCATTTCGAACGACAAAAAGGATATCCCTAGCGTACCCTTTTAGCCGGTGTAATCCGCGGTCGGACGCTTGTTAGTCGGACGTTTCGCAAAGGCCAGCAGCATGCAAGGGCCGACGTCAGCATGTGGCAATAGGTTCCCTCAAATGGCTTCCCTGGCTGCCGGGGCGGTGTGTCAACGGAATGCCGGAGCGCCAACGTCAGCTACTTGACTTTCGGTCTAACGACCAATACACGGTTCCCCTCTCGATACGAGGTTTCGGGGAGAAACGGCGAAATGTTAACACTCGCTGTTCTACCAGCAGTGAGTGCTGTTGCGGAAGGGCTGCAGGTTCGACCGAAGCCGCTAACGTGACCTTCAGTTACTTAAACGTGAGGCTGAAGCTTACGGCAAACCACCACTTCGGGAGATTGGTAGCGGTCGATGTTTTTCGCCCAGCATACATGTGTTAGCTGGTAAGTCTCAAAAGGAAGCACATTGTTGTGAATGTCTACGGTTAAATACAAACTACATGATGTTTAAGGCTTACGTTAAGAGTTTGGAATGATTGGGGACCTTGCAAATTAATTTGATTTTAATAGGAACAAGCGAAATGAGTAAGACATAGTTTCCTTATCGCATAAGTACGTTGGAGACGAAGAATCTACATAATTATAGAGCAAATAATGTTGTCTTATATTACATGCTAAACGACTATCATTTCCAGTGATAATGCATATCCAAATAGAATTGAATTTCACATTATAATGCATCGCACATTACACAAAGCCCATTTTCCCAGTGGGCGTCCATGGCTCACATGCATGTATGCAGTTAAATCGTGAATGGACACATTTTGGCACATCATATAGACTTTCGGCAACTCCCATCAAAGGACCACAAAGCTTCATTTAATGGTAACGATTGCTCGCACCGCGAGTCGGGCAAAAGCAGCAGCGGCCCTTGACATTCAAGTCCCCGGCAAAACGATCGTCCAACCACGAGCTTCGTCTCTCGCCAGGGAGATCATTTTCGTCTCATCGGCACTTTTCCCTCCAAAACGGCAGCCCACGACAGGCAGCAGTAGCGGCCCGAGAATCCAATACACACACAGGCCGCCTGTACCGAACTGGCCACGGCATGAAGAGTATGTGCACCTTGGTTTGATGCATCCCTATTTACATAATTTCATTGCTCCGGTCTGGTGGACGTCCTAGATGCGATGCATTTTCCCGTCCCTGGAGACCATTACAGAATACTAATCGGACGACGCCCGTTACAGCGGGTTTCGTGAGGAAAATTCAAACGGTTTTGTGATACGCGAAATAAAACCTTAAATGATGTTTGATGAGGCAGGATTTGAAGTTGAATGGGCAGCGATTGCTAGGGGGACAATAATGACCTGAATTAAAAATACACACAAATAATGACCTGTTGCCTTCTCGTTCAAAAGTACTAGAGCAGTGCTACAAATTCAGGGTAATTAGATTACATAACAAATTTCGAAAGGAAGGTTCGTAACAAAACATGTTCAAGTGTCCTTTTGTGAAAGTGATGGTCCGAAAAGTAGCTGTATAAACTGTAACTAACATACTACCAAAACGAAACTCTGTGTTTATGGAGTCTTCTTCATAAAAAAAAATTCAATCTCAGCCGTTCCAGAACTTTGTCGCTATGTAGATAAGTTCATTCGACATTTATTTCTGATGAACCGAAAGGAAAATTGCACCCTGCGGATTGGCTCACGACGAAACACACCCATTTAACTAAAACCATTCCCAAGTCATTGCGATTCTAATTTCCTATCCACCCTGCCGCGAACCGTTGGCACCATGAAGCCGATCGTCTCAACCATGCCATGCGTCCAATAATACCCAGAAGGAATGCGACCAAGATCGTTCGGGAAAATCGATTGAAAGTGAGTACAACCCGGGTAGGAATCGGTTCGGCGGGCGTATGCCGTGGAAACTGGAACTGCAAGTATCCGAAGGCCTATCCGAATTGCTTTCCACTCGACCCCCTACCTCCCCAGCGTACCATTCCACCGCACGCACACCTCACGGAGTGCATGGAATTGAATGTGTTTTTCCGGCGCAGCGGGGGACAGAGGGCAAAAAACAACAGGCCCGTCGGTGCTAGCAGCTTAGAGAAAGACTTTGTGCATGCCCGGTTTTGCCGACTTGTGGGTGCCTTATTTATAGCCTCCCCGTGCACCCGTCAACGCTTGGCACCGGGAGCGGAGTCGGAGGTAGCGCTGGTTGGGATGGCCGCGCCGCGACGAAACGGAGACTATCAGGATGTAGTTCCGGATGGAAGAGAAAAAAACTCTATTTCCTCCACACGAAACACGCTCCACACGAGCCGCCGACTAGCACTCCGGGGAGAAGGGAAGGACCGTTTCGACATTCAATACGGGATACCGGACCGGTTGTGCCGCTGTTTTTCGGCGAACATTGCACCGTTGCAATGCCTACACAGTCGCAGCCAACGTTCCGGTGCCGTGGGAAATGAATTCATGACCAAGAGACCGGTGTCCTTCGAGCTATCTTCTAAGCATCCTCCAGGCATCCCTCCGCTACTGGAGCTGGCTTATGGCTGAGCGTATCCGGTTATCCAGCCCGCACGCAAACGCCCGTTGAAAAGAAGGAAGATTGAGCGAACGAATTGGGTGCTGCGAGTAAAAGAAAAAAAAAAAACGAGTACAAGCAGCAGAAGAAGGAACCCAACAAAGACCGATGGCCTTTGGCTTGCTGTTCATAACTTTGCAGTGCATGCGATTGAAAATACAATGGTGAACTGCATGGAATTAAAATAGGCAAAATTTGAGATTCACCTGGTAAACTATGCAAGGTCAGTATTTTTAAATCATATGAGAACGAAAAACCTTTTGAATCAACTAAAAATGCAAAACATTTCACGTAATTCACTATCAGTCATTAAAATTATCAAGTAGTATAGTTCGTAAAAACAGGAAAAGATGCAAATGAAGCATGTTGACTATAAAGAGCAATTAAGGAGTTTTTTTTTTTAGATATATGTATCAAACAACATATCTGCAGAAAATTATAGTGACCATCACTGTTCCCACCGGATACTTCTTGCGGAAAAACGGATAAACCTACAAACAGCGCACAAACACGGCATACTACTTCTGGTTTCCACGAGCACCGAATTTAGCACTACCATCGATCACACTTCGAATGAATAGCGCAACTCGATACGACAGATTTGGCAGGCTGCAGGTTACCCTATCGAAACACATCTTACGAGTTGCCGGTCGCCGGTCGGATGTCCGTCGATTTTATGACTCCTGCACACACATCCTTTGCTGCATCGATGTTGGCTTCTTGTTGCCGACTTTTGAAAACGCAATCGAACCGATCCGACACCGCATCTTCTACCTACTTGAACTAAGCGGTCCAATCGCTTTTCCCCGTGCACTTTGTAGTGTCTCCGATGGCCGGTCGTCCGATCAACGGGAATGCTTGGTGCGCCATCGATAGCGTGCCGAAATCGATCCCGAAATTATCACCGGCATGCCGTTCGCATCGGCCTTCATACCAGGCGATCGAGAGGGTCTATTTTCGAGGCAATCATCGTAACTCTTTCCCCCCCTCCGCGGGCAAATCCTCGAGCGCGTTCTTGGTTTGGTTTTCCCGCCGGTTCGATTTCGGAGATCCACTGGGAGATTTTTGATTGCATTTTCCATCTCTTCTGCTGCTTTTTGATCCATCGCATCCAAGCCCCATGGGTAAATCTGGTGGGATCTACCAAGTCGCAGTAAGTAGTGACGAAGGAGAAAAACCCGCCTACCGACACCGTAACTTGTTACAGCAGTTTGCTGTTGTGTAGTAGAAACATTTCAAAATCCACCATTCTTGTGTATTTTATAGCTAAATTTTATGATCTTTGCTACGCCATAAGAAAACCCATTAGTTAATGCACGTTTTATACCAATCATGTTCTGTGTGTTTGTTTTTTTTTCATTTCATTTAACTAAATCAATTCTAATTTCGGTTCAATCAGGCAGACCACTTTGCACTTATTTTTTGCTGATCCATACACCGGCTACTTACGTCATTGAAAATGATTGAATTTTCCACTCCACAAATTAATCAACCGTTCTTTTTCCACGAAAGATTCCGATTCCGTTGCGTAACTCAAATTAAACCTCAGATGATGTATGACAAACCTTTAGCTGATTATGATCCAACAGTTTGCGAATAAAATAGTTACCAGCACACGGCACAGATTAATCATAAACCCATTCAGCAAAGAGAAGGAAACTGTCTACCATCCGCACCCTCGCACAACAGCGCGCTAAGAATATCATAATTTTCATCCAACGCAGCATTTCGTGCCAACCACTATCTTGAAGGTGATAAAGTCCATTACCCAACCTTAATGTTTAACGGGGCATTTCCGGAAAAATCACGTACCTCCTGAAACAATATACATTCGTTAGCCGACGTTTATGCTATCCTGCCAACTAGGAACCGCGCGGCTGACCGGCGGGCCAGCTGACGGAATGCCTATTCAAACATTACGGCACCGGGACGTATTCAGCACGAAACGGATTCCGTTTAATTAGTCTCCATTTCTTAATTACACGTGCGGTTGACCCTCACGGACCCTCGCACAAAAGGCCGTTTAGTTTTCTACTATTTTTATTTACTTTCTCGTGCCGCCACTTTGCCGGCAGGAATGATGATAGCACGTGCAAGGAAACACCGGAAAAGTTACGGAGACGAACGCCCCAATTACACTCCAATTGCTTCCACTGGCGGGTGTTGCTAGCGGGGTGGGCAACATTACGCAGCGTCCTGAACAACCGAATACCTGCAGCGTCACGCAATTCGTCGAGGGTGCGCACCATCTTGTATCGGGATCGGATTTAAACGATCAATTAAATTAAGTTCCCGACCGGGCGCCTGTTGGGACCAAGCCGAAGAAACCGAGAAGCAGGAATCCGGCCGGCAGTCCTAATGCTAAACGAATTCAGGTTACGAAAATCGTTTCGCATTCTTCCACCCGAACCAAGTGAAGGAGCAGGTAGGGTTTGGCGTAGGTCCCCCCGAGCTCAGTCCGAAGGTCGAAGGCGATGTGAAATGGTTTCACTGAACCGTTCCTAATCAAATGCGGTTACCGGGATTCGACCCAGCGCTGGACCGGCCCTCGTAAGGAAATGAAACTTTCTTATTAAAACAATCTCAACGGCTTCGTCTTCCTTTTCATCGTTCGGTCGTTCTCGTCCCTGTTTCGACGGGCTAGCGAAACCACTTACGTGCACGAGCTGCCGGTTGTCTGAGAAGCATTAATCCACTTGAGAGACCAACTCCGCCGAACCGCACCAGAAACGTCCCGGTGCGTTGTTGTTTCCCCAGGCAGCAATAGTTTGAAAAGGTGCAGGATTTTTGGTACATGATGTCTGGTTACTACCATACCCAATACGACGACAGCAGACCTCTTCCACCAGGAACGTTCAGTTGTAAATACATTCCTCAATACCTTCCACATAAGCATTTGTTTCTCGGGATAAAGTTTTCGTCTGGAGTGCCAGCATTGAATCATCACTACGGACTGGCTTACGAAGGCACAAATTCGCCTTCTCAACGATATAGATAGCTATCCTGTCAAACCGCCAAAAACGGCATGTATAATCCAAGAACACGACATTTATGCTCATGCTAGATTTTTAATCTAGTCTTCACAATCTTAAGTCCAACTTCGAAAAAAAGGCAATACTTTTCACACCAAACAAAGCGCCAAAAACTCCAATCTCGAATATCAAATTTAAATCGTGTGTTAAGAATAATCAATTTAAAAAAAAATGTATTAAATTATTAACAATTATTTAAATATTGACAATTTTAACGTAGTAATTTTTCGACCAACCTTTTCTTCCGTTGGAGCAACGAACTCTTCGATCCACACGACTTGTTTCTCGGCATCTTCATCCCCTTCCGGCGTAGGCTCCGGCGTAAAGCAGCGTTTCAGGACAACGATATTCTCCTCGTCCACCGTACTGTAGTGGCCGTGCTGTGTTTGCGCATTTCGTAAGCGATGCTCCGCAACCTGCGGCTCAACTACCTCACACTTGTCAACTTCCATTTTTACTTCACTGCACAACATTGCACTCATCTTGTCCCTCTGAAACACACTTTTGTTCGAACACAACCTTCACTGGGCACTTTGAAACTATAACTGAGCAGAACTAGCGACGATTTATTGAAGCAGTTTATCACAAAATGCCTGTTGAACGGTTTGCTGGCAGGATATTCGTTAAACGTTTGCTTTGATCACTTTCAGGAAAACTGTTCCGGTGAGCCGACTGAAACCACGCTACTGTGTTTGTTTACAAACTTCCGAAGCCGGGTGATTTTGACGTTTCTCAATTCTCTCACGATCCCATCTGGCCGAAGCGAAGCGGAATGTGTCATGGCGTGTGAAATATTTCATGTGAAACGTTTCGCTGTGTGCTGCATTCTGAAACGGTCGGTTGAGTATTTGAAGCGGTTTGCACGTGATTGCCAATGTATCATCTTTATTGATCGATTCGACCGAACTGATAAGCAAACTAACACGATTTGGTGTTAAAAATGTTGGTGTTTATTTTTGGTTTTTAGTATTTGGTATTGAGATTTGTTCTTTGCGATGGGTCTTATTTTATTCTAGTGCATTACATTTCTGCATGTACAGCTACTTTCTAACTCAGCAAAACCTTGCTCCTTCATAATCAGCAACATATAAACTTGAACATTGTTTTCACATTTAAAATACTAAAGTTTTTGGTAACAAACGTCTGTAAAAAAGTGACTTGAAGGGTATTTTTCTAGTTCAGAATAATAAAGTAATTCAGAAAATGAAACACACACAACTACTCAAACTACGTTAGCCCTACCCCTACACCCTCTTGAGCTACTCCCTGTAGATATTTACATCCTTCAGCTAATCAACCGCACGGAAAATTCACAACATTGAAACGCTACGTTTATTTCCGAAAGTTACGTCGAGTTGCGTATATAGTTTACCATATCATGTTTTCCCGGCGAAACCCGCAAACTGCACGTAAATAAAGCTCACTCAAAGTTGTATCGTATAGTCAGCCCGATTTATTGTTCCATTCTTCGCCATAAATTTACCCACCCAAAAGCGCCACACCTCTATCAAGCACGTGTTCTTCCATTGCATCAACATCAGTCTGCTTCAGGGGTATCGCGTAAATGAAATGAGGAAATGTGCATCAATTTTATCCTTGTTCTCTTCTTTTTTGTTTGTTTACACACCGGGCACACGAGTTTTATGACACACAAAATTGCTTCCTGCATCAAATGAACACAAATCCTGAGGAGATTGCACAAAATACTACTGTAGCGCTTTGGTTGGCGCAACCAACCAGAAAGAATAATGGAGCTCATTTATCAGGTGAATAATTACCTGTGTGCTAAGGTAAACTACGCCAAAAGACCGAAACACCGTCCTAGCAGTCAAAATACGATTGGTCCTTTCGTTAAATTAGTAGCACAATTTAAAACCGACTATAGAAGCATATATAAGATAATGGATGAAATATCTGTGGAGCCTGTTTCGAAATACGCTTGTTAAATACAATGGCAAAATGTTCAGAAAAATAAATATTTGAAATGTTGAAGAGCTCTTGCCTTCCGTTATGCACATAACTATGCATTTCCAACTACACACTGTATCACTATGTGGACACATTAGATTTCATAAATTAATCCTAACTAGAATACGTTGCCTGTCGTTACGGATCCAACCTCTAATATGAGCGTGAACAATTGCCTGCCGTTGTAAGTATCTTGTCCTGTCCCTAAGGCATCCACGGTGAAGGGCCGAATAGCAGATTACTGGCAAGAAGAACTTTGGCCGACAACGGCACATCCGCTTTGGTCAGCGGGATCATCATCAATGCAGTTGGCCCTTCATGCATGCACGTGCTGATATTGCACCGTGTGTATCATGTGCTCGGCTGGACGCTCCTCGGCAGAAAACAATTCGTCCTTTGTTTGCCATGTCTCGAGGGCTATCAAACCGGATGCATCCATTCAATGGCACGCCACCACCATTCAGAATTGCTCGGCAGCCAACCAAGCAAGGAAAAGCCGTTGAGGCACGTTCGCTACTTTATGTAGATTAAGACAATCCATGCGGGAGCGGACTTCGCTGGCTGCCAAACGAAGATTCCAACCGAAGACGCTGTGTTGCATTTTCGTTGGTCCCGGCATCCTACGGCAGCATTACTGAAGGAACGAAATTTTCCTCCCAATGTCCCACTGCAACTTGGTATGCATTGGACGGGGCCGGCAACCAAGTTGAAAGTGCACCAGCGAGACAAACGACTCCGGAAGATGGCAAACTGTTTGCCCTTCTGCACGCCCTCTTGTTTAATGAATATCTAAACACTGTTGACAATATGGCATGTGCGGTGGAAGCAGATAACATTAATTGATATGTGATTCAAATTAAATTATTTGTCCAGCCATGGAAAACTGTTGTTCCAGGCAGCCGATTACCAGTGGACAAGGCATTGTTGTATTTTCCGTAGTTTCAATGCAACTAGAGTAAGAAAAACTATCACTTAAGAATGAGGGTTAGGTAAACATTGATAGCAGGGAAAGGTGTACCAAACAACAACAAAACCTCAAAAATTTATGTCATTTTCCATTGCTTTTGGAACATTGCAGATTTCAGTTTTCTTATTCAGATGTTTTGGAAACCCTTCTTTTTGTTAAATGAACACACTCCTGTGTACCTTACTCCATCTTCTTTTTTTACCATGCGAGTCTAACTGCACGGTTAGATAAACAAACTTAAATTGGAACGATTATCGAGACACGTACATGCTCCTGGATTGCACACCTTGGCATAACAGTTTCCCGGTATCGGTTACTCACGTACATCCATAAATCACGTAATACGCAATCCAAACTGACCACCGTCTTTCGATAATCACTGCGAAATCAGCTTCCTTTGCCTCGCCACACAAGGAAAACCCCACATCCGGGAAGCTCCAGAGGTTTTAACGATGCGTACGGTTCACGAACAAAGAACCTACGCAACTGCGTCATCGTTTGGCCGACCCAAGCTCGGGCTCCTTCTGGCGCCATCGGTCCGGCAGGATTCGCAAAAGCCTTAACCGATACGCTCGCCAGGTGTTTCCGGCCGGCCGGCCATCGTGAAGCCATCGCAGGCAGTTCACGCATTAGCTAGCCGTACACTGGCCGGAAGGTACATTTTATTGGATGTCATTGTAGCTAATGTTGCTCGAAGTTGGAGCAAACCTACCTGCAAGACGCCAGAAGACGCCGCAGGACAGCGTGGTGCAAACTGCAGAGGATCTTATTATTTGCCCCAGCAGAGGATTGGCATCGTCTCATCGTGCTGCTCCCGTTCAAACGAGTCCTTGCTTGTTCGGTAGAAACGATCCCAACGCGAAGCTCTGAACTCCGAGGCACTCCACACTCGACGCTGGAACCGCTTGGCCGCCGGGGGTCCGGAATACCCGTTCGGAATTCTGATTTATTGCACCGGTTGGGATAAATTAGCTCCGAGCAGATTAATGCACTTTCTGTTTGCAGATTTTCGCACGCATAAGAGTGCCCCCCGGCCGGTGCGCCGTATGGCCCTGTCAAGGGAAAAACCATGAACCGGAAAGAAGTGGCCTGTGCAGTGTTGACCAACTGATATCACTCCGTTCTTCTACAGCTCCTTTAGCCTTTCCCCCGCGCGGAGTATACCCGTAAGAATAACAGGTCTTTATCATGGCAGCGTTGGGGCCGTCTGAAGCCGCACGGACCGCTCCGTGCTTCTAATTATCCTTGGCACGGTCTTGCCAGCCAGCGCGGCTTCCTGACGAATGCGGCATCGATCAGGCTGCCGGCTGCTTTTGCGCTGAAGTTCCCCAAGCAACCCCAAAGCCTTCCAGCGTACCTTGGAGCAAGCACGGCCGGCACTGCATTGCACGGAGAAAATCGATCCCGCCTGAGCACGGCCAGGATATTTCCACCCGGGCGCTCCTCAGTATGCCATTCTGCAAACGTGCGATTCGGCGTTGAAATAATTTCCCATTCAACGCACGCACACGCAGGTGGTAATACTTTCTACGTAAGGCGTCTGAGGCAACTTCGTCACTCCCCTCCCTCCGTCCTCCTCCAGCTCCGTCTAGAGAACGGGAAAACCCCCTTAAGCCATGCTTGTGCACGAGAGAGATTCCGTCAAAGTTTTACATCCCACGTTGGCTGAAAGGCGTTCGCCACCTCGGAATAAGTCAGGTGTCAGAAGTGGGTGCGTTTTTGTGTCCCCGGCGCGAAGTTGTATAATATTTGGGTTAATGTTTCATCATCAGAATAAATTTGTACCACTCTCCGAGATCTTTGGGCGCAATGTTCTTCCGAGCAGCAGCAGCAGCAGCAGCAGCCTTGAAACGCAGCCATTCCGAAGAAGAAAAGCCTTTGCAGTACTCGCGCGGTTTGACTTTCCCTTCCTTTTGCCGTTTCATTGTACCTAGCAGCACGCCGGCTTTCCCCGCATTATCAGTCACCGTAAACGACGCCGGAAAATTGTGGTAACGGAATCGCGCACAATGAAGCACCGTGTCCTCGAAAACGGAACCATCCCCAAACCGCCAAAATCCGGCACGAGAACGAGGTGATTTGGCGAGACACAAACGGAATGCACAAATCGTCGCACATCGGCATGAATGTTCCTTTATCTTCCCGCACTCACACACTCACTCGTCACGGCCCGTCGACGGGCGCACGGGAAATATTAAACATTCAACTTTCCGGCTCGGTCCTGACTCCCGCGCTGCATCCGCGGCCATCTTCGCTCCGGCCATCTTGAAACGGTCGTCGAAAAGGTACGCGTGAGTAATGCGCACATGCTTAACCGTAAAACCGTTTCCGTTTGTCAGCGTTTTGCGTTTAATGTAGCAATAAAAATTGCTCTGGTGAGCAAATTAATTCATTAAAATAATGACTCCCGGCATACCGGAACACGCACGGGTTTCGCATGACATTTTGCGGGTTTCAAATGTCGCTCACACGCACAAGGGTAGACGGGCAGAAAGAAGGTTATCTTTTTATCGCCATTTTATGTGTTGTTTGTATGGATTTTTTTTTCAGTTCCTCGGTTTTATGTTACGTCATTATAAACACAATCATTATAATTTGTTTGATAAGTATATATAAAATTTAAAGGATGCAGCACAAACCATTTGCGAGTGAGGATAAGAAAATATCTTTTATCCTTTCCCTTAACCAACGTTTACCTAAAATGATTGTTAGCCTTTTGATGAAATGTTGAAACGAAACAACATATTATTGAATGCATACCTTTCTTGTATGCATGTACAGCAATGAATTGATTGTTTTTCTGTGTGTCCGAATAAATGCCGAAACTTATGATGAGGTTCAGAAATCTCTCATTTTTTGCAAAAGGGGGTATCCGTACAAATTTCTCGTAGAATGGGTAGGTTTTTGGCATTACAAAGAATACGTCGCAGCATCGCATCCTTGTTCGATTTAAGGCAAAGCGCATTGATGGCAAAATCGTAGGTTAAAAGAAAAACCCAGAAGGCCAACGATAGTGCATGGAAATTGGGGAAGGAAGACGTGGAAAGTCGATTGAATTTCAACATAAGTCCCTTAATCAAAAGCAACTTTTATTGTAAAAATTAACACTTTCCCCGAGGAAAGCCGGGCAAAAAGCTTGTGCCAAATAAGTCTTAGCGCATAAAAAAGTGCTCTAGAACGTGCTTGTCACCTAGGGTTTTTCCAAAACGGCCTGTTCTAAGAAAGCCGTCAAACTCATAATAAACGTCACAACTTGTTGTCAAAGTTAGATCGGAGCTATTGCTCGTCATTTAAACATAAAAGTGGCACTCAATGTCAATTCAATAAATTACAAAGTTGTGCTTACCCGCAGCCGACGACGTTGCTCCACCAGTCAGTCATCTGGACAAATGTTTACCCTTGTCCTGGGAGTTTGAGAAAGTGAATAAAACATACCACCTTTCACCTCCGACACCATTGGGCCGCTAATCGACGCCCCTGGAGACAACGGTTTCGTGACGGAACGTCGTTTCCGAGCCGCGGTAGCAGCGGCATCCACGGAACACGCCGCCCACTCGATAGATGAGCTGATCGCTATAATATGTTGATTAAAATGACACCCCATCAGATAACGATGACCATCAAGGCGTCGGGGCGAGATCGGCGAATTTGACGCGATTGTACAAAACCAAATGGAACGCAATGGCAGCACGGGAAGGCCAACTTTTCCGGGTGGCCCGGCCGGCGGGCAAAAAGTGTCAAATGGCCCTTTTGTTTGCCCTTGGGATCGGACCCGACACCGGACGCCGTTGTTTGTTTGGGGGGAGAAACTTTTCCGACGATCTTTGACGAATGATGCTCCGAAAGGGAATGGTGCGGCACCGGGTTGCCTTTTCTTCTCGTTTTATGTGGCAATGTTTTCCTCAATGAGTTTTTCTTCGTCTGGTCCATATTGTGTCGATGATTAGATGCCCCCCACTCCTCAACATCCAGGGATATTAAATTTTCCATTTCACTTTAGATGGTGTGTATAAAGCATGTACTCGCTATTTCAACTGAACTTATAATGAACCAGCAATGGAACAGGTGTTGGAACTGAAAATCTAAGAAATTTAACAATATTTTCAAGAGCATACCTAACGCATGGCAAATTACAAACCCAACAAGACCATTATGGGATGAATACAAATTCTAGAAAGCACATCACAAAATAACACCAAAAGTTGAACAACCAGCTTCCACAGTTCCCAGTTCCATTTATAGATCGAGAAGCAACGGCAATTGGCTCGTGCCGCAGGTCGTCTCCATCCCCTGCCCGGTACCGGCAACTGTCGCATCCTTTTACAATTGGAAACTTTTCCTTCACTGACTCTAATCTCGGAAGCTACCAAAAGCCGCACGACAGATTAGCAAGCAATTTATAACCTTAATGATGATGATGGTGAGGCTTTCGTAGAAATTTGACATTAGATCAAGGCGCCCGACACTGGCCGACCCTCGCACGGTCGCAGAGGACTAGGCCACCGTTCGACGTTTAGGGCTGTCTGTTGGCGAACGGCGAATGTGTGGGCCGGAATCATTTCGGTCGCTTTCGGGTCAACCGCTTAGGGGCTTGATAAAAGATTAATAAATACCGTACAATCACGGAGCGACGAGGATGGCGTGAGCGAGGGGCGACGAAGTTTACCCAGCACTAACCGGAACAAACTTCACCACCGGATGTCCGCAAGCGGGGAATCCGAAACCGGAAAACACCTACGCATTGAGAACGGGCCAAGGGGCGGAGAGATGTTTACGGAAGCGCAGCGGGAAAACGGAGATCCTTCGCAAACATCTCTTGATGAGAAAATGTTTTTTGCCACCCCGCTTTCTTTATTTATTTGGTTGTTTATTTATGTTCGCTGGTCTGGTTCCTTTTGTGCAAGAATCCTTCTTTATGTTTGTTTTTTTTTTTTTTTTGGTTTTGCTCAATCTCTCCTCTGGCCTGCGACGCTTTGCGTCATCAAAAATCCCTGGACAGTCTTGATTGTTTCTTCGAACAAGGGATTGGCGAACGAAAAACAGAGCCTCGGCTGAAGGGAAAAGTTTCGCTTCTTTCGGTCCGATTTGCTACGGTCCGTTAATTGTTGACACCGCACATTTTCTCATCGGACAGCTCTGATGGTTTCCATGAAATGGGCAACTATTTAAAGGGGGAGAAACCAACCAAAAAATAAAAATGCTCAGCTCCCGAGACCTATTTTGGGCGCCACCTGTGGCTTCGAGGTGTCGTAGAGTAAACATTATAGTTTGAAAAGAACTCTTCTTTCGAATTTTTCATCTTCGAATCAGAAGCAGTTAGTAAGAGTAATTAGCGAATAATTAGCGCTTATCCATAATACATGGCACGCCATTAGTTGGAGAATAGCGTATGTAAACATGACAGCTACCTTGTTAGCAAGTTGTTTGAGTCAGTCTAATCATTCTTTGATACGAGTCTCGGATTGATAAGAAATTGGTTTGTTTCAACCATGTTAAAGATAATGTAAGGTCCAATTAGGGTCTCCCTTTTCATTTAAAAACGAGAAACGATTCCTTTTTCCATGCTAAGCCAAACACCAAACACAATCGTCTGGAAGAAACGATTCTAAAAGAAACCAGATACGTCTATTGAAGTGAAGTTTGCGAACGTTTCTAGCACTAATCAAAATTGCGACTTGTATGTATTGCCACCACCTGGAAAACCTTTCTCCTGCTGTCGGAAAAACTAGTTCTGCTGCCATTCGAAATGGAAGTAACATATTTAGGTCAGGACCAGGTACACACCAAAACATACGAAAACCACGGGTTCATTGTGCCTATGCTGGGGTAGCAATGCAGTATTTGGAGGGTGATTGATACCATACCACTGGCCCGCCCCGCGGTAATTCCGCAGCCGTTCCCACGAGCGAGGATCCGTTTCGATTGTAATTCAAATTCAAAATATCCACCTTCTTCCACCCACGAGCTACCCCTACGGAGCGTGTGGCTAGGGATGCCGGCAGGCCAAACAAAGGAAGCGAAACAACGCTAAAGAAACTACTGCAACCACCTTCCCTACGATTGCCGCCAAGCCAGCTAATGGCCCTTTCTTTGCACTTTTCTTCCTGGCAACCGTCTTCCCCAGCGGCTCCGACTCGGACTGCCCAAATGTCAATTCGGCTGTATATTTGCACCCGAGTATTTACACCCCGTCGGTCGGTGGAGCGTGTTTCACTTTTCTTTCCCTGTTTCCTTGCGAAAACGATATTCATTTCCAGCGTGACAGGATGTCTGCTGTGCCGATCAGTCCTGCTATGGCAGACTTTTGTTGCATGCAGTCCCCGCGGGAAATGGACCTTTTCTTGCCACGCCACCGCACCCAGCATGACTGGCCCACCCCGAGGGAACTCTAAGCTTTTGATGGAATCGAAGTTTATGCCAACCCATGACTGAAGGGCTCCGTATTTATTCCACGGTTGGCATTTGAGGCACCGAAATGACCCAATTCCTTCCACGCGCTTTGCGCTTCCGTGTCGTCCCAACCATACGTTGTTTACGAGCTCGCAGGACTGCATTGATAAGTTTCCAGAACTATCAAACAGGACACACACAAAAAAAAAAAAAGAAATGACGAACTTCCAAAGCGAAGTGTGTTAAAAAAACATGTTACTAACAACTAGGTTTATTTTTAAGGTCTAGTGCTTGAAGTATAATCTTTTTTATTTAAGAAAAGACTCCTTTGAAACTCAATCTGAGAAGTCAATCGAAGAAGTCTGAATCTTCTTCGTAGTTGGAAATGATTATACATTATATTTTTTGCAAACTATCTCAATCGAAACCTCATAAGGTCTCAATACCTTTCAGCCCATCCCGCATATGACGCATCCTGTACAATCGATGCAGAGGTGCCATATGATTGCGTGCGGACGCGACGTCGTGGCTCCCGTTGACGTGCCAGCACGATGCGGGCGTTTGCACTGGGCGAGCATTAGTGCTTGTGGCTGTATGTATATGTATGCTAGCTTCGTATTTTTACTCCTAACATGCTTTTGCAATATAAATCAAACATGCTCATAAATGGAGAACCTGCTGCTTACTACGCCGGGTGTCGGTTTCGCCAAGGCCCGCCGAAAGGTCGCTGGGCTACTGTGGCAATTCAATCCAATCCCCTATCCCCAACCCCACCACCACACCCGTCCGCGCAGCCCGTTGAAAGCTCGATGGCTCATTTCCACCCACGGGCTAGTAGCGATTGGCTGAGGGGGTGATGATTACGCCGAGGACACCGGGAGTGAGCACCCCGCTGTGGCGGACGAACCCCGAATCGGAAGGACGTTGAAGGATGGCACAGCGAACGAGAAAATGCGTACACTAATCTGTACGATGGTTCGTGGCAGTCGTTAGCGTCGAGCGAAAGTGAAAAATCATGAGTTCTGATATTTATTTGATATTATATTTCTTCCGCAAGCCACAAACGCGGAAACAAATATGGCAAGCATGGTTTGCATGGGGATATATTTTTCTACGTGCTTTAAATCATTCCACGCCAGCAGCACACGGAAACAGAAGGATGGTAACGTATCCCTAAACTCTACCCCTGCTGTGAATGCTGTCTAAATTGATTATTGTTTCTCATAAATGTAATCTGTTTCCATGATAATAAACGTTTTCAGTTACCATGCCAATGGATGCGTACTTTCATAGCTTCTAGGTTGTGGCAATATCCACTCGAACCAATTACACCAAACGACATTTCGATATTAACACACCATAACAAGAGCAATATGCCAGGTCAGTTGAAAGCCACTAAACATGGCGATAAATCCGTACAGCTTAATTCCATTTGCCCGGCGAGTTACACACCAAGTGCCGTCGGAGGCTATCATCCCGCAACTCGATGGGAAAAGTTTGCGAGCAGTGCATCGGGCGGACATTCGAGTTGATTCATCGGTCCATGGTGTCCATGACGAGAACCCGTAGTAGTAACACCCTTTTCTCCAAATTCCCGGGCAAAACCCTGTCCCATACCCTGCAAGCTCAACAAGCAGCACCATCTGCTGGATGGTTTACGATGGGTCCGTTTCGGTGTAACTGCAGCTGTCGATCTCTTACGGCTTCGAAAGGATGCCTGGTACTACTTCTGATCAATTGGTTTCCGTTGGAATTGATTTGTAAAGTTGTAAAATTCCAGCTGCATCACCGATAGTGCCGGCGTCCGGACGACGTTCGATCAGCTTCTCGGATGACGAGCACTTCTCCGAGTGGCAATGAGTGCAGTTGTGGAGTGTCAATTTGTACCGGCACCAGAAATGGTCAACGTTTCGCCAAGGGACAAGCTTTAGTTGGGAAATTGCTCATTAATTACGTACGGTTCAAAAACAGAATTTACTTGACAAGGGTTCGCAATTCAACCGGCGGCTTCAAACGATAAGGCCACTCCAGCTCTTGAGCTGCCAAAGTATAGCTGAACTATAAGTAAGTGGTCAAGGAAACCAATACCCCGAAGGGTAGGCGGACACAACATACCGGTTGATCGAATCTTGAAGGATGCTCTAGCGAGAAAATTGTATCGATGCAGCTGCACTTGTTGGACCTAAAACAAGTCACTCTGGTTGTACGGTATTTCCGGTTGAATGGAATCTTGGCAAATGAAGAAAAATGATGCCGAGAATTTCATATGTTGAAACTCATGATGAAAGGGCACACTCTCCACCATCAACTTACATTGAGATAATGTAATGCATGGCTTTGGATTCGACGGGCTGGATTTGTGATGCAATCAGATATGAAATCAAACGAAAAGTGGAATTAAACATAAGATATAAATTAATAGTAAACCATTCCAAGTTTAATTTTAAACGAGTCGGTAACGATTCGGTCCTGCATGTTATTTTGTTCAAAATGAGACGTTTTAAAAATGTATACATTTAATACTTTATATTTTTGATGTCTTGAAATCTGTTGATCTTATTTCTACAGCCTTTCCTCCGGATAAGGTCTATAAAAATTCTGTAAAAGCATTTTGGTTTTTAATGTGCTAGTATCCCTTTTATCCATATCCTTTTTTTTCCATTGGTGCAGTTTGATCCGAGCTGCCGAAACCCATTACCCGATGCCAAATTAATATCCGGTCCGAAAATGAGGTCAAAGTGCGTGGATTTACTCCGTGACCCGATTGGAGTGGAGTCAGTTTCCCCACTGCCTAACGACCACCTATAATGTTGTCCATATGGGCCAGCCTGTTGGAGCCGGATACCGGGCAAATGCTGCTCAACTGTACCCGACACGTGCGGTGAACCCTTTCTCCAGGCGCACTGCTTCTCGGGGTAGCTTACTTTAGACCGATCCGGTTCCGGTTGAATTATGACACCCAATAAAGTGCTGTTATCGTAAAAAAACTAAACGTGCCAAGAAAAAATCGGCAGCCTCCGAAGCTAGGCAATAAAACCAAATTATCCTTCTTTTTATACATTTTTTCGGACATCAGTACAAGCGACCCTTGTTGCGGTTGGGGCAGGGCAGGCACCGGGGAGGGCTTTGGAAAAGTGGGGCTGTTACTTCATGACTGCACAAGACAAGGGTAAAAGCAAAGTGGCGTCTTGTTGTGAGGGTAAGGTTCGAAGGTTAGACATTGCAGCGTAGAACAATCGTTCAACCCAAAATTGATTGGGATTTTTTGTCTGTAACTCTTTCGAATACTGAACTAATAAAAACGGATGACCCAAGCCTTGGTAAGAGTGGTGTGAAGAGGGAATGGTTAACCATCGATGTACCGGAACAATCCATAAAGGTTGCCATTTTTTTTTTTTATTTAACACATTTGTGAGCATCCGACGCTTCATTGCGTTGGGCAAGAAAAGCTACAGACAAAATTATCTTCTTCGAGCATAATCGAGATATTTTTTAAACATTATAACATGTCTTGTTTATATGAGAAAGCTTAGTTAGAAAATGGTTTAAGTTCAGTTTATGTTTGAAGGAAGGATTCGTGGAACCATTTTTTCGAGCAGACAGTAAAACTCCATACTTGAAAACTGAAGTCGTTTAAAGAAGGACATTATGCTCTATGCCAAACATTATGCCACGCATTGAAACAATCCTGAATTGCGAATTCAAATTACCCCGCATCGTCAAGCGTGTCACTGCGTGTGGCACTAATTAACATTTTCAATTAAACAATAATTTATACAAAAACAGGGCATACCTTAGGGGCGTGGTAATTAAATCGTTTGGTTTTTAATGACATGCATTATAAACTGAAGAGGATCAGATAATTTTGTATCCAGTCAATAAAAAACAGCTAACTCGTCGTTGTACTCCGGGTTTGCAGAAGCAAAAATTAACTTCGGAGCTAATAAAGTTGATTTCAACGTACAATTTTCCAGTGGACGAGCGATCACGTTTGATTTTGACGTGTAAGTGATGCTACACATTATTAATGTCACATGTTACCTGCACAATTAAATACATTTACCGCACAATGACATTGAGCAAAGCTGCATACAGACACCAGAATAGAATGAAATATGCTGATGGTACATTTCAACAGAAACAACCATTACCTTATCCAGAAGCTCCGCCAGCAAAACTACTAAATGGCTAGCTTAAACTTTCATCGTGCGAAATTATGTTTGAGCCATTGGGTTTAAATACCAAATTACAGCTGTAAAACCGTGGAAAGTTTGCTCGGCAAACAAAACAACCTGAAATTTCCTTGAGTACGAAACAGCGTGCATCTGCCCCTACAGCGTTTACAATCAAACCATTCGGATTTCGTGCCCTTTTAACGTTACGCAGACCGCGAATAAAATGTCATAATTGATGAGGGAAAGATGTGATCCACTTTAGCCCGCCATCGACGCAAGACAAAATGGGGATAAAGATGTGCCAGGCAATTTTCACCCTTCCTAATGGTTCCATAAAATCTGTACATAAAGTTTGCTTGCACTGCACGGCGATGGCGGTGAACCCTTTTCGAGTACGAGTACAAACCGTTGCAAGTTGTGTACTGAATTATTCCTCAAATACAGTCAGAAAAGAAAAGAAGCGCAAACGTGCTCTATAATTATTTTCGCTATTGCCAAAGCTTTTGCTTTTTTGTACGTGTCAAATTCGTCGTGCCTCATGAACTCCATTTGATACCAAACATTATGAATGGTGTGTATTGCATTAAAAAAAACTTTTAATTAAACGTAGCACGGTTCCCTAAGGACTAGTTTTGAACAATCGGAAAATGTTTCTTCGATAATGGTACGTCGTCTTTCTTTATTCTAATGATTCTGTTTCGCCTTAACCTTCAAGGGCAGCACGAAGTTTGTGTTGCGAAATCCCAATTAAAATGACGAGCAGAATGAAAAATATCAAAATAAATAGATGCCGAGCTTACTCCTATCCATTTTGTTGGTGCTATCTTCGGGAAACTGTGTGACAATTCGTCCCGAGACACTCCTCTTCTCCCCGTTTCTTTAGTAGGCTTACGGGCGATTCAATTAAAACTTTCCTTTTTTGTTCATTGGCCAAAACAATTAGAAAACAACGAGCGAAAAGAAAAAAAAACTTAGGCAAGCAAAAAAACAAATAGGCTTTCTAACAGAAGCAAGCAAAACGAATGGTTATCCATCTTGCCGAGGCAAAAATCCTGGCAATGTTTCCGACGGCAAGAATTTAAATCCATTTTTCTGCACTCGAACGATGCAGCAGTTTTAATTGTTGCCTCTCCGGACCGCTTGCTTCCCCAACGGCTAACGGAGGAACGGTTCGGCCCAGCAGTGCTCCTGAATGAAACTGATGCCAAAGCACCATCCATTACATCATCACTCATTTTAATTCATTTTTCATTCATTCACCCGCTCCTGATGAGCCGGAAGTTTGCATCTGTGCCCCGGCATTCGGACAAGGCACCGAAAATGTTTCCCGGCATCCCACGGGTACGCTGGCATCCCCGTTTTTGCATAACGAATGGGCGAACGAATCGCACAGATGGAATCGGGAAATGTACGGGGACAAAAAAATAAAACCTACATTTCTGAACTGGCGCATTCGTGTGCCAAATGTACCACGGCGCGGTTAAGTGGTGAACACAGGCGCATCAAAGTGGCAGATTGGAAAGCAGATTTATCTGACGCATAAATTTCTGGCTAGGAAATATTTTCCCCAATTTCGGGAGAATTCCGGAATGCCCTATAGGTTGTCTCTATTCCACAGTTCACTCTTCCTAACAAGCAAAATATAGGCAAACAAAATAAGAAACGAAATCAATGGAACCTTGTTTCAAATGTGTTCATTTATGGTAACAAAAGTTGTACAATTCATAAATGTTCGGCAATGATGGTAAATAATGTTTGATTTATCAAACGGTTTATAAGAAGCATAAGTATTCCATTACCTTTTTCCCGAAATAAATTATCTACTATTTGTCGGTGAACGTGAGTCGGTCGATGAAAGATAAATACACAGAGAGGAAATTATTTCTGTTACATGTTTCCAAGTGGAAAACATGTAGCTTAAAAACCTGCAGCCGGAATCAAGTGGATCCGTCACATACTTTGGAAGCTGTGAAATACGCCACGTTAATTTTTGGATGCTCAAATATTCCCCATTCACTGAGTTAGCATAGCAACAGTTTAAGCAACTTCCGCCCAGCAAAGCCTATGTTACTCCACGAAGGGAACGGTTCTAAAACGTCCCGAAGGATCGATTACCGACTAGCAGTAATGACTTGTACAGTGTCCACGGGAGACTTTCGCCAAAAACACACACGATGAGTAGCGACCTCCGGCTAAGTGGTCCATTTCCCTATATCGACCTTCAGTGTAATGCGAGGGCTGAATGCGAGCAAGCGAAAACTCGTAAAACATAATCCCTCGGGATTTCGTAGGTGTTTGGTGTATTTGAAAAGCGAAGACTATAGTTCGGTAGATTCGCCGTTGCTCGAATAAGTTCCATTCCCTGTACAGCGATTAGAGACTTACTCCTGGATGGAGCTTGTGATGCATGTTGGCTACTGTTTACATCGCCACAGGCAGCTAATATTTCGAGAAAGCTGCAAGAAGAACGAGTAATTTAAACAAAACTGCTGGTGACATGACATTCAGACCAGGTAGGCAATGTAGCTACATAATTCTTACACACTACAACCATTTTTTGGATATTCAATTTATTTTGCAGCTCCTCATCTACTTAAAACTAGCCCAACAGAAAGTTACCACTGGTCTCAAAGCTCGTTATATCCATTACAATAGCGTGATGTTTTATAGATGGAACACCTGTTTGAAAATGCACGCATCTGGAATCGGTTTATATAGCACCTCCATTATTAATCGAGTCGGAAACTGCTCTAAGTCCTTCCGTAGTCCAGGCGCCGAAAGGATTTAGGCACGTAGGGAAGATTTTTAATCCCTCCCTGAGCGTAGACTTTGCTAAAGCTCGCAGCTGGTACCAGCACTCGTCCGCTCCATCCCGTTCTTCATCTCGATCAATTTTATCATCTTTCCCAAACGCAACTTTTTCCCATCAAATGCCCGCCCTCCGTTCCAGCGACGATCCCGTTCCACCCCGCTCTGCCATATGCACGTCCCGTGCCGGCGGGAAGGATTAAGTTTTCACACTTTCTGATGGACGGGCTGCAGTCAGCTGGCTGCAGTTTTATTCACGTTTCCGGGTTCCTGACTATGCTTTCACTGCTCCGCATCTGACGGCCCCCTTCGGGCCATTACTGCTGACCTTTCCTTTTCCGTTTCGTTGCCGGAACCACCAATAGAAAAGAAACGCCAGTTTTCCATCTGCTAGATTGCGCTTCAAATGAAGAGATTTTTATTGGAAGCGGAAAACGTGCGAATTTCACCAGCCGTTATCGCGCTTCTGTTCCGACTCGTTTCGGGGCAAGAATCTTTTTTTTTTTCCATTGGTCTATTTTTGGCATGATGTTTCCTCCGGGCTGGCTTCGCTTCCTGCAGATCGGAAAATCTTGCCACCGCTTGGCTGGAACTTTTTTTTCCCCCCTAACCATTCCATCTTTAAATGTCTTCCCGCATCAATTCGCTGTTTCGCATTTCATCCCCAAAGCGAAGCAACACAGTAGAAGTCTGTTGCTGAAAGAAAGTTACTACTTTTTGGATCGTGCAAGTGCGCGCTCGATACAGCACTGCACTTCATAAACTGCGATCTTTTCCATCCATCCTAACACCGACCAAACCAACCCCCACCACCCCAGGGAACGCCCGCACGGAAAATGGATGCAAAACTTTGCACTAAATCTTTTTATTACACCCCGGATAATCCTTCGAGCGCTTTGTGCCGCACTGTCTTCTCCCGAACACGTAATATGCTAATCGTTTTCGTTTCCCCGAGCCATTACATCTTCCACAGTGTCGCAGCTCGACGACGACAAGCCCGGTGGATGGGTGGTGAAGTTCTTTCGAAAGCGCAAATCTTCTGCTCCTTTCATCCGACCACCAGCAACATTCACCGTCGCTAATTCAATCGCTTCGGAACTGTTAATGCATGCGCTGTACTTTAACGACCAACGGCGGTATTTTGTCTGCAGTTTATGAGATCACTCCTTGCCGAGCTGGATTCGTTTCACATGCAAAGCAAGCAATAAATTTTCTATTACATTTTAAACTTTCAATTTCTTATTGTTTATTGTGCATAACATGTCAATTATACATGACTTTAAATGTTTAAATGAAACCCAACACATCAAGTCACTATTTCATCAGGCGATTTATCTGTATCAAATAATTCCACGAGTTTGGAAGTATTTTTTGACTGCAAGGATGTTATATCAGTTATCTATACAGTGCAAAGAAAATACGATAAGAATGGATATTGAAAAAAAGATAAATTGACTTTTTGTCACTACGATTATATTATCTGTTTTCGGTAGTCAAAGCTCAGATACAAAGTATCCTTTTTTAAATTGGCAATTGAAGAAAAGTGTCCATGCCACTATAGCCATAACCATTCAACGTAACGAGGATTAAAACTACCAACCGTCCTTTAAATATTGAAAATGTCATCAATCATTTTCTGCCCATGAATTATATCAAGATGGCCAGCCACAAAGGATGAACGATGAACTCATTCTCTGGTCGACAAAAAAGGGCTTCCCGGAGAAAATCCGTACGCCATCATCATCAACAGCATCGGGATCACGGGCGCCACGCTCATATGATATTGAACGCGTTAAGGGTGGCGTGAAGTGAAAGAAGAGCTTATTTCATTTAATATGTAAATATATCCTTCCGCGTGAACCACCACCTCCCCTCCCTTACTTCCAACCCCCCTCTAATGCTCTTTACGCCGCGAGTTGGAAAAGCTCCCGGCGGACCGCACCAACCCGTGCCAATCGGTGCCGGGCCGGTTATGCACGGTTTTATGCGCGGACTATGCATAATCCCACCCCAGTAGTGTTGCCATTCGACCAGCGCAAATCCACGGCAACTAAGCGCAGGGTGGACGGTTCAGTTGCGAGCTCGCTGATGGTCAGATGCATTTTTCTTTCCTGCGTTCCCTTCCGGCCGCTGATTTCATTTTTCGCTCCGATTTTTCCTTCCGCAGCCCGCCGGTGCAATCATGGCGGCGATGGTTTGATGGGCCGCATTGTTACGCTTCCATCGTCATTAATGATGCAAATGTGTTGAAATTCAAATTACCAAACTTTTGATTGAATTTTTGAACCCCGACGGCTGTGTTGCGCTATCGCGTTAAAAGTCCTTTACGATCGATCTGCATATTGTCGGTGGTTAAAATTTGTCCTACTCCCGACCGCAACCTTGTCGACTGGGCGATGGGTAGGTCAAAACTGATTGAAGTCCATGAAGGCAACATAATCAGGAACTCGGCGCATCAATACCGTAAATCAATAAAAGTTAGCCAGTCCTCGATCAAATAGAAAGCGGCAGTCAATTTAAAGCGAAAACTCCCTGCCATGTCGAATAAACTCGAGGAATTACTTTGTTCTTTTTTTCACTCTGTCAAGTAAAGTCCATTAGTAGTTTTCAATAAACTTCATTTGCGACCTTTGAATAATTGATGATAGGATAAATCACGTTGTTTACTTCTTCTCGTAGTAACTTGCATTGTTTTTCTGTCACGACTTCCAAAACAATCAACATTTGCGGCTGTGCGAACTCGAGATCTTCAAAGAACAGGTAATTGCATTAATTATTCATCGATTAGATGCTCCAATCAGCATAGTTTATTAAGTGAGCTGCCCTCCTTCGGGAATATTTCTTGAGACATATCCTATGGTCAACGAAACCTAAACGTACGCCGATCATGAATAAATTATGCGTAAAGGTGCTACCTTATGCTCTTTAAAATTCGGTGACATATTTTCAATTGTATTATTAATTGTAATATTTTTTTAAAAGAGTCACTTCAGCATGATGTGCATACAATACTGCAACATTACCAATTTCAATCAAGGCTTATGCATTTTGTATGCTGATGACAAACTGTACCATATTTTCCTCTTTGTAAAAAAGTCTTCTTAATTGCTTCAGACCGTTAGGCACGAATGTCGATGGGTATAAAACGTGACATCCTAAGCCAGATTACCATTTATTCTATGTGAACAACTATTACCATTTTGTCCGTCAACCGAAACAAAGTATTTGCAAGCGCTCAGGTACAACAGCTAATGCCCCAGAACGAATCGTTTGGTCTCGATTAAATAAAAACCAAATCGTCTCAATTTCTCGCATCCTTAACTCCTCACAAGTACCAAGTACCTCACAGAACGGATCTTACCACTGCTCCAGAACCGGAATACAACATGAAAAGACACACTGTTGATGCATAGCGTAAGTAGCGAACCAAACTAAAAAGAGTGTTGAGCTTGCTGTAAACGGCTGTTCACACCGAAACAAACAAACGAAAGAAAAAAAGATACACATTTTCACGCCCAAGGCCATGCAAAAGCATTGCAGAAGTTCTGAAACCTCAGACGTGCCAGGACACGAAAAAATCGGTCGGCCGGCACATAAAATGGCCAGTAAAACTTTAATGCAAATTGAATTTTATGCCCGGCCCATCCGACGCCCCCCACGAGAAGATAACCGTCGTTCGGTTGCGCCGCCGTTGCATGTTTTATGGTGGTGAAATTTTCGCCCTTTCGCCATATCCCGTAAACTCCGACTGCCGCGATCCAAACGCAGGGATCTTTGAAACTTTTCTTTTCTTTTTTCTTATCCTTATACCGGCAGAGAATGTTGCACTTTCACGGAGTTCGTTTGAAATTCCTCCAGTCTTCCAAGGTGGTAAACATTTGTAACAGTTCTCGCCGAAATGCCCCAGGTCTCTCAAAAGGAAACTTTCTGTTTGGAAACAGAACCATCTCGACGCTGTTCTTATTTATTGTTTGTTGTTACAAAACATGAATCCGTGTAGATGTGTAGAATCTTTTATGCATCGGTATTAAAACTAAGGTTAACTAGAAGTGGAACATTGTTGCAGACGTAATAACACAATACTTATCCTGGTTATTCCAAATGTGTAGGCTGCTGGAGATCAATCATGATCGTTGGGCAAATGTTTTCCTACTGTGATTCCTTTTTGCTACAACCATAAAGCAATCGTTACACAAGTTTCAAATAGTAAAGTGAGAAAAAGCGTACGGTCATCGCTTGCCTCCAACGAACGAATACACGAACTATATTGCAACAACGGGAAGACGATCTTTCCGAACGAATATTCAATTACATCGAATCAGCAGAATTTTGTGCAGTCATAAAACGACCGTATTCGCTTACTCCTACCTTACTCTTTTGCGTACTGCATTTGATCGTTTACACTGTAATTTTCGGCACACAATCACCAGAACCGAGCAGAGCCAGGAGAGTTCGCACCTAAAATTCACGGGAGAGTAAATTTGCATGTTTTACCCCGTTTCAATTTGGCATCCTCGCCGCTTGCGGGCAAGAACACCGGAGGCAGGATCTGTACCAGATTGTGATAAATGAACCGGTAGGTTTGCACCTTCCACATTTCGAAAGCGGACCCGAAACCATAGTGGAAAACAAAAGAAAAAAAGGTAGACTTCACCATTTGCTAACGGCGACGATGTGCCGATGTGTTGTAATAGAAAAACACTGGGACGATATGTAGCTCCCTAACGGGAAGGGTTCAAATATCAATTTCATTCCAGGCCAAGCCAGGCTAATCCACGTGATTCGTTTTAAATATACCGACAAGCCAGTCGCTAGCCGTTAATGGTGCTAGCAAAACGCAGGAAAGATTCGAACGTTTGCATAAATCTTTTTACACTTGTTTTGGAAAAGATCCCCGTTCGCGTTCGATAACCGCAAAAGTGTAACTAATGCATATTGAGCAGGAGAAAAAATCAATACATTTTTTGATTGAAACAGATTGGAGCAGATTTTAAAAAATAGTCAAACAATTCTAGTTTTCAGCTTAAGACAAATTTAGATGAATACAAATTAAGTGCATGTCAATTAATTTACATTTTTCTAATATTCAGGTCGATTGAAATTTGTATCTTAACTTTCATTAGGCTTCTTTTTAAACAAAGTTCATATTAGCACCAGAAGCGTAACGACATAATGTTTATTTCTCTTAAAATGTTAATGCTAAAAAGAGCAAAAACATTAGTTTCATAGAACACTTACAATAACATTATAAGCATAACAGTTGCGGATTGACACTTGTCATGCTTACAATGAGTCGATCGCAATTTGAAGTTATGATGATAGAATAAACCCAAAAAATTATTTTAGAATATGTGTGCACACTTTCTAATGTTCGAAAGCGAGCATGATAACGAATGAAACGCTTAGGCAGGGGCGGATGCGTGATAATACTACTGGAGCAAACGTTGCGTCCCGTTCCGTACAGTGGCGTCTTTACAAAAACATGTGTAAGGCCGGTGTCATTGCTCCGTCGGACACTTTTTAAATCGGACGATATGTCAAATTTTTGTATGGGATTTGACAGATGGCAAAATCGGCCGATAAAAATCGGCCGATTTAATAAAAAAAAATTGATTCAAATCCCATATAAAATTTGACATATCGTCCGATTTAAAAAGTGTCCGACGGAGCAATGACACCGGCCTAAAGGAGATCTTGAACAAATCTCTGCACACATGGAAATCAAACCGTTAGAAAGGCGATCTTCTCCAGCGGCCCGGATAGCTCAGTCGGTAGAGCGTTGGACTTTTAATCCAACGGTCTAGGGTTCAAGTCCCTATTCGGGCGTGGCATATCGTTTTTGATGACCACTCTGTTTATTAAATCATTCTTTGTTGTTAAGATGATTATAAAAATACCTGCCGATTATTGTTGTGTATTTGACCAATATTCCCAAATTCGTATTCACTAAACCAGATGGCACTACAAACGAAACGCGGGAGGGGGGGGTGGGAGGCTTGGTATTGGCCACTGAACGCGTCGAATCGAGCACGCTGGCTCAATTTCAATTTATTAATAATTTATAGTACTCTATCTACCCTTCAAAACTTACCTTGCACCATTGCACGACTTTCTTTTTAACGTTTCAACTGCTGGTTGTGCAGAAAGCAGCGATATGCATTGAATAACCGAAAATACAGATAATTTCACTTATCAAACATTAAGTTTATTTTCCTTTAGTTTTGTTTGAATTATTCGAGCATGCAGGACATATGCTCTACGATGGAAATATTAATCTGTTTTGGTAGGAATTTACTTGGTACAATATGCTATTCGATAAGAACGTTGTCTGCAAAGTGATCGAAAATAGTCATGAAGTTTCCATCTTACGCTTTATTTATTTGATTTCCATCACGCTTTGACCGTAATAGATTTTCTAGTTGTATGACATTCGACCCCAGGTTTAATAACATTTGCAATAAATAATGTTTTCATTCTTACGGTAGGTAAAACTAGGTGTACAACATTTCTTAGTAACAGAAATGTGCTATGGGTTCTTGTGGTTTGTTTAATATTTCCGAAGATGTATTTCACCAGCTGAGATAATTGTAGACCATTGTTTTGTCGTGTTTTTGTTTTATTGTTCGCGTGGTTTACACGTTCGAGGGAAATTTTTCCTGTATGTTTGTTTGATCTCCTATATTTTTGTAAAGGTTCTGTTTTGACAAATGACGACATCACATACACAGTGTCCAGTCAATCTTGAGCTTCACTTTATTTGAAGGGGAGAGGGGGGTATTTTTTCTTTACTTTAATTGGGCAAAGTACTGTTCGCAATAATTGAAAACCAAGTGAAGCCGTGAATCCTCATGAAATCTGGTCCAACACAAGACAAGACTGCCTTTCAATATGTTTTTAACACAAATTCGAAGGCATCTGTATTCAATATACGTATGAGAGGAAGGCCAATTGTTTCCGGTCCGAAGGCGGTTTAAACTAACATGTAGCAATAAATAAATATGCAAGAGCAGAAGCATGAAGCAGCAACGGAAAGGCGTAAGCAAGGCGATATCCACTGCAATATGTATTCCTTCGTAGGACTTTTCTCTTAAGTGCAAATAGCTATACAACCGGAGGCATTGGACACTGAGCTTCTTATGAATACTGCTTTAATAAGGCCATTACTTTTTTTGCTACCATTTTGAATTTCCCTGTTTCCTTTTGTTCATCTTTTCTTCTAATCGAAATATTCAATTGCACTTTTAGATTCCCTTTAATTTTGTTTTCAATTTAATCCAATTTAACGGTCGTAAGGCTGTTCTTAGAATAATTATTATATAAAACGGCACTTCTCGTAATCTTTCGGTTTGATTTTAAGATAGCGTTCTTCACGAACAAAGCTGCCTTTTCATTGTTTTTTTTTTCTTAATGGTTTGCTGCTAAAAGACGTAGAACAAGATCAAATTGCAATACCAGTGTACCAATGAGCCTAGTTCTCGCCGAACTAGTTGAAGGTGCTAAAATAGTCGTCCCCGTTCGTGTACGTTCACATCCAACGCCATCTTTGGTGTACACAATACGAAGGAAACATATTGTATTAGAAGCCTCTCGATACATTTGCGAGTGTAAGAGTTCTACCGTTCTATACGTTACATGTGTGTCGTCAAAAAATGAACGTACTCGTACGTTGGAGCACGGCGTGACCATTTGAAAGGCCGCACACGAGAACGTCGATGGTAACGGCATTGAGTGATGAGGTGAAAGAGTTCTTTTCGAAACATGTTGTGACATTTTTCCTGCACTTGTACGTACGCACCCGGGAAAGTATAAAGCGTGATTTTGTTCATAAGAAGTTTTGTATCTTAGAATTTGAAATTGGGCCATGGTTAGAATTCGACAGTATAGTGTTATCATTTTTAAGGCGAAAGAAAATAAGAGAGGGATTTAGAGAAAGCATTTGCACTGCGCGGGTGAAACCAAAACTGAGCTAAACTATTCTTAATCGTAAACTATCGACTCTAAACTAAACTAAATAAACCCCCTTTGCATTGCTATAAGGCACGGGGGTAAACAAAAACAAAACATCACAGTCCGAAATTCGCTAACACATAAGTCTAAGCAATTTAATACACTCAACCCCCTTCGCACGGCGTGCATAATCCTGCGTTTTACCACGTTGTTGTTGGTGGAACGCAAACGGTGCCTGCCACAAAAAAACAACACAACAAATTATGCCACAAATGATGCGCATGGGTAACGAAAACAATGCAAAATTATCCTCTCTTGAGACTCCTACACTAAAGCCTATCTCCATACTGCAGGCACGAATTGGGACGATGGAAAACGGGACGAAAAATATCACACAAAACAAACCACGCGTCACACAAAACCTCGGCCTTAACATTCGGCGAATTGTTCCTCAACATTATCGTCCCCATTATCATCATCTTATCAATTTACTAAGCGAAGCCAAGTTGTCAAATATTAGCTGCCACATGTCTTTATCGAAAACAGTCGTTATCTGTCCTTTCTCCCAAGCACAATCCGATCACAACTACATGGTATGGCATGTCCAGGTGTCGCTGAGAAATCGTCTGTATCAACCAACCGACAATAATTCGATTTTTGTCCTTTTCAGTTTAACCCTTCCAAAAATGCTGTAATATTAACAAATGCACGATAAAAGGTGTCTGGTAATTTTGTGAAGCAGTAAATAGTGGAGCCGAAACGGTGTTTCCCTAAACCGGGACGGGTGCTATTTTACACAATAAACGGTCATTCGAATCTATCAGCAGCCTCGCAGCTCTGTCTTTTGTGGCACATTTCCTGCGCTTCGTCTTGCACTTTCAGCACAAACCTAGGCACTTTTCTACCATTCTTTGGCCCTCACACAGCAAGCCTACCCGGAAAACTGCCCAAAACCAAATAGTTTTGTGAATATGAAGGTGCTTTACTTGTGTTAAGAACAATATATTGCCTGCACGCAATTGTGTGTTGCTCAGGTGCGCTGGGTTCTAACTTCCGTTTCAACTTATTTACTATGTAAAAGAAATTAAACTTTAAAGGAACTTTTTTCTTCGGCCCTCCGAGACGGAGGCCCCACCGGAACCTGCGTCATTGTCGATCGAATAAAAAAATAAAAAATAAACCACACACCCAAAACATACCATTGACTAAGCGAAGGGCACACATTCGCTTATCGGAACTCTAACGCACACGCAAACACACAAACGCTTAATGCGACTAAGGGAAGGAACGTTTGAAATGAAAAACATATCTATATCTGCACTCGTTCGAAAACTCGAAACACACAATCGTACACGCGTAAAATCTATCTACCAACTCGCTGATTCCCTTCCCTACGAATTGCTCGCTCGTGCCTTTGAAGGTCATATAAACTTCAATCACATGCCGAGTTGGGGCATGCCTGGAATGATCGGAGGAAGGTGGTGGAAGAATCGAATCCAATGGGCTTTTAGTAGGGCGCGACCGGCATACTCAAAACTCCAACCGATGGGCCGATTCAATAAGTTAATTCCATCGTGAAGATAATTGATCGTTTGTGAGTAGCGGACAGCAGTGTAGAGCAAGCAGAAGTTGGTAGAAGTACCAGTGGTTATAGTAGTATTGACGAAGATCTAAATAGTTTGTTTTCAGCAATCAGCAGACCAGCTGCCGATAGTATCCGCCCCTCGGATCGGGAACGGTGGGCTGGACTTATGTATATTGGTGCTCGACTATCGCCTAACGTTCGCCACACTGCCCTCTACCGATTCACTTCCCTTCGGACGTCCGAAGCCACCCCGCTGGACGGTTGTAGCCGGCGGCGCCGACCGGACTCACCACCATTCATCGTGCTGCCGTTGCTGCTCTCACTGCTGCCCGTGTCGATGCCACTGCTGGCGGGCGTTGGCACACCGATGTCAGCCTCGTGACACTGCTCGATCGATTTGGTTCGGTATTTGGCGGGTTTTTCCACCAGCCGCGGATTTTCCAGCAGCAGCTGGTACAGCTGGTTCACCTGTATCTGCTGCTGTTGATGCGCCGCTATCGGTTTCGGGGGAAGCACCGGATCGGCGGATGACTCCAGCGAGGACATGCGCAGCGAACCGGACGCCGGTGCTCCCGCCGGCTGCTGCGCGAACGAACTGGGGAAGGTTTGCGAGTTAGGCATACGGGTAGCAACGAAGGCAGCCGGTGCTGGCATACGGTCGTCTTTGCGTGGCACGATCGGAGGGGAGGCAATTATCGACGAGCCCACCATCAGCACGGCCGTCGTGGCGTTCACTGGGGGTATCGGTGGTGGTGGCTCGATCCGTGGGTCCTCGTCCGGATCGTGCGGCTCCTGGTGCGATCGTCGCGCCGGATGATGAAACTGTGGCCGATGGTGCAGGTCCAGGTCGCTGGTGTGCTTGCGTGTGAGCGAATGCAGCAGACACTTGAGATCCTCGCGGCTGCCGCGTTGGGCTGCGTTGGTTGACCCGGAAGCGGACGCACAGTCACCGCCCGTGCCGGAGTCCTTCGACGACAGATCATCGTCCAGATCGTCCGAATCGAGCTCCGTCGAGCGAATGTTAGTTTTGGCGACCGCCGTGTAGAAGCAAGCGTCGCGCCCTATGGTCCGGCCATCGGCACTCTCGCCATCCTCGTCCACGTTGGTTGTGATCTCCCCGTTGCGCACCATCGGAATCAGATACTCGAAGTACCCTGCGGGTGTGGTCGACGTGCCAACGCCACTACGCACGATCAGGTTGGGCTGATTGACCTCCATCCCGGTGGCTAGGTCGAGAACCGTTTCGCCCGCGTGACCGCCTCCTCCACGAATGCGCTTCCTCATGCGGTTCATACAGATCCACCAAACGAGCGAGGTCAGCATTACGCACACCAATAGCACAAACATCACTACCAGAAGCGTAGGATCTAGAATCTGGGCACGGTTTTCCTGCCCTTCCGACGAGCTCACGCCGTACCCAGCACCGACGTCTCCCGGCACGGATTCGTGCATGTCCTCCGGACCATCAATGACGGTCAACCGCGTGGTGCCACTGTCGCTTCCGAGCTCGTTCTCAAACCGACACTCATACAGTCCCGCATCGGTCAGCTCCGTGTCGACGATCACCAACAGCTGCCCCTCGGCCGTGATGAAATGACGCCCCGTCAGCCCCACCGGCTCGCCGTCCTTCAACCAGAAGATGGTCGGTTTCGGCGACCCGGTAGCCTTACACTCCAGCACACTCGCCTTCCCGATCGGTATCTCCAGACTGTTCACCGGCCGCAGGATTGAGGGGTTCTCGAACACCACCAGGGAAGCGTTGGCGCGAATTATCCCCGCCGCGTTCTCCGCCGTGCAGCTGTACACGCCCATGTCCACCAGCTGCACGTTCAGTATCAGAAAGGCGTCCTCGTTCGGCAGTACGTGCATGCGGCGCTCCTTGGCCGCGGGGAAATCGTTCCCACCGTCCTTTTCCCACGAAATCTGAGGCATCGGGTCGCCCATCGCCGCACAATCCAACCGGGCCACCTTGCCCGACTGTACGCTCACGTCCGAGGGCGTTTTGCTGAACTTCGGGTACGTGCCCACCGTCACCTTCACCTTCTGCGAGTACACCACCCCGTAGTTGTTGGTGATGATGCACTGGTACTTGCCGGCACCCGGCTGCTGGATGTTCGGGATGATCAGCTCCGACGTGCCGATGGTGCCGTTTTCGTTGTTAAGCTGCTCCACGGTGTACTGCGCGGCGGGCAACTCCAGGTTGTCCTGCTTCCACTTGAACGTCATCCGATCGGCCGCGGTCGACGTTGCCGTGCACACCAGCGTCACGTTGGTACCGCGGATACCGAGCTGCGATTTCGGCTCATCAATCAGGTGAGGCTTCGGTGAATCATCTTCAAAGAAAAACCACAAACGACTGGTAAGCAAAGGAGGTTCGACGCGTTGGTAAACTACCCAGAAATACTTACAACAGGAGAAATTGGTCGGATGTAGATCGCGGATCAGTCGATTGCGTAACCATATCGGATAGATGCACTCGGCATCGATTTGGAATACGTCCCTTCGTTCCTTGATCCAGTGGTAGAACCACACCAGATTACAGTCGCATATCAGGTTGGTGGAGTTCATTATTAAATTCTAAAAAGGATATAAACGATATTAACGATCCCAAGCGGATTAGAATTGTGTGAAATGCATACACTTCGACAGATCACATTGTCGTAACCGCAGTCTGCGCTATAAACGTACCTTTAGCCGGGTCGTATCCTTAAACGCGTTGTTTTGTATCGACGAAATGTTGTTCTGGCTCATCTCCAGCAGGGTCAACGATTTCAGCCCGAGAAACGCATTCCGACTAACCGATTTGATTTCGTTCGCATTCAAATACAACTGCTCCAGCCTGCCTAGCCCGAGGAACGGCCCACGCATATCCTCGATCGTCCACGAGATGCGGTTTTCATTGAGGAACAGCATTTCCAGCGACTTCGTCTCGTTGAATGTGCCCTCGCCGATCGCCGAGATGCGATTGCCCTGCAGGTTGAGCGTCTGCAGCGACGACAGCTCCTCGAACGTGTAGCGATCGAGCGATTCCAGCCGGTTGTACGCCAGGTCCAGCTTGATCAGCTTGGGCGTGAACTCCCAACCCGACTGCTCGATCTCAGTGATTCGGTTTCGGGCCAGGGCAAGGTTCGTCAGGCTGGTCAGATTGAAGAACCCACCCTTCCGTATGCTGCTGATGCTGTTGTTGTTCAGCTCGAGCGTACCGATCGCGATCAACCCGTGGAACACGCCGTCCATCAGCGCCGGAATACGGTTGTTGTTCAGCTTGAGGCTTTTAAGCTGGTTCAGATTTTGAAACGTAAGACTTTGCACCTCCTCCAACGCATTGCTGCTGATTTCTCTGCAAAATTGGAGAGTGGAAATCAAACGAATACAGTTTAGAAACAACCCTCAGAGGAACTTCATTACTGGACACAGCGCACTTACAATCTTTTCAGCGTCTGTAACCTATCGAACGTTCCTTTGGCCAGGAGCGTCAGCTTGTTGAAGTTCAGGTTCACATACTGCAGTATGTTTTTCACCGGAAAGGAGGTGTACTGCACCTCCCGGATCGCGTTTCGCGACAGATCGAGAAACTTAAGCGCTGGCAGCCCGGCCAGCGCCTCCACGTCGATTGATTCGATTTCATTGTTGTTCACGAGCAGTTTCGTTAGGTTCCGCAGGCCGAGCAACACTGGCAACCGTTTCAGTCGGTTGTAGTTTAAGCTCCTACGGAGGAGAAAGAAATTGGGAAATAAGTTAATTATATTTAAATCAAAATTTAGTTAAACTCGTCGCTCGTCGTACCGGAGAGATTTTGTTGTGTCTCTTGAGTGAGATAGCATTTACTTACAGTTCCTGCAGCTTGCGAAGGTCGGCTAATTGCGCAGAAATCGTTTCGTGGCTCAGACGATTGGACGCCAGGTCGCTGTAAAAATAGAAGCGATAAAAGCAGATTAGAACCAGCGTAGAAAAAAGCGCAACAAGCTAGAGAACTGAATAGAAGAAAAAAAAACCACAGTAATCACAAATCGTGGGCAATGATTATAAATCAATCAGGATTCACATTAGATTGCCTTGCACGGCGGCGTTTATCGCGTCGTCTATTATTTCACGTGGTATGATCGTGAAACATAGTTTAACAACAATTTATGTTGGGTATTCTTTCAATGTTTTAATTCATGTTGGGTAATGTTTGGGAAAGCTATAGAGAAACCCTTTTTGTCATCCATAATTTAACCTGCAAAACGCTTTCCTACCGTAAAATCCTCTAAACATCACCAGTTTGGATCCACGTTTTGGAAGATGTGATCCACGCTGGTGTCCGTAAACAACCATAAGTCATTATAATCGCCTGTAACAACGTAACAACCGTCTCCGTTAACCACCTCCCCCTCGCAAAAAGATAAGATAAGCACCGAAAAAGGTGTGTTCCTCGCCCGTATATCCATACAAATCGCCCCAAATCATGCATCCACGTCGCAAAAAGGGTACACAAACGGGTTAGTGTTACTTACTTTGGAACGGGCTACTCGGCGGAGCAAGATAAGAACCGAAACCTCCGCTGAAGGGCTTCGAAGGGTAAAAAGGTTTAAAAAAAAAACACCGTCGCGTAAAACCATCGATGTTTCCTGATTGTTGTCAGTAACAAAGCAGTGTCTTAGAAAAAAAATGTCCACAATAACTCTCGGGCGGACATATGACGTACAACATGTTTCGAATTCGAATTCTAATGCCCCGCGCATAATCTTATCATAATTGGTCACCGTTGAGGCAGTGCTCGAACCGTTCTCCGCATGATTTATGACCATGGGAACGAGCCGACGATCGACCCCTTTGCCCGTGTGACAACCATGGGAAAGCCCAGGCAGATATGCCGGTTTTTTATTTCGACAACAAACAAAAACTCCAAGCCGTCATTCTTTACATCGAATTGGAACCATCAACCCCGGACGAATCGAAAGAAGAAAAAACTAGTTAGAAAAAAATAAGACGATACTCCCTTGCCTTACGGTGGGTGCATCGATGCTTGGCGGTGATGCACTCGTCCTAAATTGAATTTAAAATTATCGCCCATCGATCGTGTCGCGGCCGGAGCTCGCCAGTAAATCAAATCAGCCCATTAATCATCATCTGCATCAGACGCTCCCCGGACCCCGGTTTTTGTCGATCATCGAATTTCTTGAGAACAAGCTGACAGTTGCACTTCGAGACAATCAGCGAGTGGCTCATTCAAATTGCCCTAATCACTGCAGCGCGATGCATCGTCAATGCACACAAATGCACGGACGGTCGGGCGGCAACACCACCCTGGTGACATTCAGATTCTTTTTTTCCTCACCCTGATTCCCCAACGGTCGCAAGGAACGGCAGCATTTGTGGCGCGTTTGCCGATGTTAGAAGAAAAAAAAATTAAGAAGATAAGTGTGTCATCAAGCGACTCGATGGCTAGGAGCGTGCACACTTCGAGGCACCAAGCTGGCTGGCCGACTGGCTGTGCTGCTCGCAACAGTGAGACGGTGCAACAAACTTGCATTTGCGGTGGAAAGGTTTTTTTTTCCTTTCCCGCTTTTGCTCGCCCCCTCTCTGCTTCGCTCGGAAACTGTCACAAGTTCCGCGAGGGATTCATGAATGGTGGTGGTCCTCCTCACAGTGCAGCGGGCAAAACCTTACCCCTCAAACAATCACGGAACCAAAGCACGAGGTAATCCACGAACGTACGCGAGTTGAAACTGGTTGTGGCAATGCCGTCGTTGCGATGGCGAGAATGCACATGCGCGGGCGGACAATACTTATTTCTGAGGGTGGCTTTCCTCCATCACACCTAACGGAAGGGCCGCCTCCTCACGACCAACTCCACCACTGCTAGTAACACCCCCGTGCTGCAACCTCGAACCGCTGCAGCGGTTTGTGAGCAATGTACATTTTTGTTTTCGTGTAGTACACAATCTGACAAATTACATGTAACCCGAAGTGACAAACCTGGCCACATGCAAATGACATGTGTCTTCCTGTTTTCACATTTTATTCTTTTTGCGCCTTCGTCATCGATTTCGATTTTGGAGGGGTTTTTTTTTTCTTGCAATTTACGTGAACAAATTTAATGTTTGTGCTTTCAATAATTGCCTGCTAAAACGTAGGTCGATATGACGAGGAGCTGCAACGATTCGCCAATCCACTGGTAGCCACAGCATTCCAAGGGCACAAACATTTACCCTCCACTCTTCCTGCTTCATGTTTTCGTTCCTTTTCTCTCCCACTATCCAAATGTTCCGAGTCCAAAGGCAAAATATTTACTCGATGATTGCAGTGCACTTCCGATGAGTCAGCCCTCCACCGGCAGCATGTTCCGGCTTCGTATGCACATTGCTGGCATACATTCGTACGCAAACGGAGAACGGGTGGAGAATCGCAACAGAATTTCAAAAAAAAAAGCAGCTAATAAATAAATGGCAGGCTGTTTCCGTTCTGTTGGTGCTTGCGTAAGAACGAATTTAAACAACCTCGAACGTCCACACCCACAAACCCGCAGACCATCCACGGTCCTGGCCCGAATAAAAAGAGTAGCAGACTCGTCGATTTGAATGTGGAGACTTATGGGGGGGGGGGGGGGGAGTATGGTATTTAAATGGAGGTTAGTGAGTGCAATCTCGCGCGTACATAGATAAGACACTCGAAGACAAGCGTATCAACTGATAAAATGCTGAGGGTTACAAATGGATGGTCACAGGCAGCACGAATGTGAAGAAAACTCGTTTTTAATTTACAAGGATTTATAATAACATAAATCTAACCATCTAACTGAGTTGGACGGTTCGTAAAACCTACCGAAACAATTGGCGAGCATGTTCAAACTAAAGCCCCGGGCATAAACTCTTATTTAAGCACACCCACATTCCAACATTAGGTTTCTACTGGATCAGCTTGCGGGGTTGCTGTCGTGCTGTTACTCGATTTAGAAGAATTTTCTGCTGACCACACAATCGCCGGGGTGTGGTGTAAGATCCCAGACTCCCCATCACACGCAAACACCCCGGCCAGCGGGATTAGTCACCTCCGGCCGAGGTGCTGCTGGATTGCGAGGGTCCGGTTTTTTTCAGGAGCTCCACCTCAAATGACCGTTTCTCGATAGGCACGGGCTAAATGGTCTACTTGCTAGATCGAATCTTACGTGGGTCGCGATCGTGATCTTCGGTGTGATTCTCCGTAGCCCGACCGTTGCACAAAACTTTACCGGCCCTTCGCCAGCTGCTGCAGGGCCAGGTTTTCCTCTGCGCACAACAACTACGGCGGTGAATTTACGTAATGTGTGTAAGTGAGTGTGGTGCGACACCAACGAACGGACTAAACGGCTAGACCACCCGAGGACGTGAATGCAGCGTACCGCGCTTTTCCCTTTTAATCAACGGACCATTACGTCAAATAGAAGGGCAACCAGAGATACGCAACCAAAAAGGGCTATATGAATCGACTAAAGACATGTCAACTAAACCACTGCTAAAATGTTAGTTTAACAAATATGAAAATAAATATTTGGTCAGCTTCAGAAGTAAGAGAAAAAAAAACAGCAAAGAGCAATCATAAAAGGCATCGGTTGTTAGGTTTTTCAATTTTTCAAACCATACGCCATAGATCGTCCCTCACACTCTCCCTGCTGCCCTCCGCTATCGTCTACAACATTATGACAAATCACCCGCAAAGTTGACATTGTGGTCAATTTTCACATTACGCTGCGGAAAAGATAGATTATCTAAATCACTTCACTTCTCGGCAAAATTTCCGGGAATCGATCAAAAACTACCAGTCACACTTTTTTCAAATTATTTGCCCCTCCGTAACATTTCGCGGTCGAAAGATAACGGAGAATGTTAAGGAAGTTATTTTTTTTCTGTGGTAAAACAAACATGAGCAAAAAATCTGACTTAATCTGAAATGTGCATCGGATGAAATGTGCATACGATAGCATTTTGGAGTAAAAATAAATAAACAACTGAGATTCTTGTGTGGTATATTAAAAGAAACCAAACAAACCTCTCTGGTGTCATGTTTTTGCATCGTATTAATTCTTGGAACGTTAAGGCAACATTTATTTGCCTGAAACCTTCACTGTTTTTCAACGAAATAAAAAAAAAAAAATTCATCCAAAGAAATGTGTTCTAAGCTCAAAAGAAAACTTCAACAGTGTAACAATACTTGAGGGACGAATTAAAAATGTTGTCAACAGTGTGGGAACATAAAAAAAACACCCCTAGTAGAATCCATATTGTAGTCGTGTTTTTAACGGGCAGTAAAATGCGATAAGTCTGGCGGACAATATGCCGTTAAAAAAGGCCATACGTGACACAAGCCGCCATTGAAGGGTGTTGACAATGTGGTACAAATCAAAACTTATCACTTCACTTAGTTCGACTTCGTTTGCTAGAACAAAAAAAAAAGACGATAAGAGACTATCTCTCTATTTAGAAGAAAATATGGCAGTTCTGCCAACACAAAAACAACACCATACCGTTTCATTTCACGGCTCAAAGTAGTCCAGTTTTTGAAAGAGTTCCCAAAATTGGCGTACACCACCCCTTTAACATAATCACTGCGGGAAGCCAATGTCCAATAAAATGGAACCTTTGATCTTTATTTTTTTTTTTTACCGTTCTCCATAAGTTTACAACCGGTCTATGACCGTTATCGAACGAATATCGACAACTAACGAGGTGAGCATGTGCTGTTAGAGTTGAAGGGTAGTTTCAGTGAGGTAAATAAATTGGATGCCGCCTATCTTATCGAACGTGAACAAACCGACCGCCAATAGAGCCGGCGATAATAGGGTGAGCTTCATTCTTGACGGTCGTAAAAATATATGTTACCCAACATGAAGGATTGAGAATTCAAAAAAAGGGGATGTATGACGGTGTCCACGTTGTTATTCCAAAGGAAACCCATTAGGAAGCACCGAATAGTTTCTACGGCGATCTGCTATGAAGATGCTCCCCAGCTTCGACTTCAAAAAAACAGCCCACCTAAATATGGCTCCCAGCAACATTGTTTGTCCATTGAATTGGAGCAATTCATTTGATTGTCATATACCTTCGGCAAACAATAGATAGCGAGAAAGTTGAATGCTTCGCCGGGTGCTTGCCATCCGCTTGCCGCAACTATCCGTAGCACGCGCATATCATGCAAGGACTCTTATCATCACCGAAAGAAAACTAAGCCCCGCGCTAGGAGCCCACTATCGATCATCGCAACATAAACAGACAGTTTTCCAGAGACAGCTCGAAGGGAACGATAGTCCAGTGTCGTTCGTAGGAAATGTCAACAAAACCTTTCGATTGATTGAGGATTGTCACCTCTTCTCCTTAGGGGTTTCGGAGATAACTGGGTGACAGAGGAGGCAACGGATTCTAAGAAAAGCGCCTGTTCAAACACGCCTTAAGTGGAGCTTCATGTTTTAGAGGTCCACCATTGCTGCGACGATGGTTATCGAAGAAAGGGCGCACCTAATGTACAATTATAGGCAACACTCAAGAGCATACGCATACGCAAAAGGAAAATTTGCTGATAAAAAAGGTTATTCTTTGCAAGAACTGTTGCTTAAAATAAGGTAACGCACACGACCAATTTACAAATTTTTTAAACTCTTCTTGTCTACGGTTAGTGCCATGCTCTAGCAATAGTTTATCTAACAAAGTTACTGGAAGCAAACAAAGTAGAAGCAGTTAAAATAAAGAAAGGCATCTGTTCGAACAGTAAAGCACGAATGTAGAGGACCTTTTTTTAGGAGAAACATGTTTTTCCGCACTACTAACGGGGTCGTCGGAAGCTCCATCATCCGCTCTTCCTCCGGCTTTCGCTGCTGTAGAAGGAAAATCATGTCCAACCGCGACAACAACCAAACAGAGCGACCTGGTCTGAAGCACCGCTACGTGACATCAAATAGCGCGTTCTGCCCTTATCCGTTGCAATTCGTTCCAACTTCTCGGAAACCGCGCCCCGTTCCGAGACACAAGTTTCCTCCTCGAGTTCCACTGGCAAACCGCCGCGCGGAACACAATTGCGCACTTCAGCGTGCTGGAGCAACACACAACAAAAAAAGGCAGGAGCATGTAATGTCAACATCAACCGTCCCCATCGATAGGAAATCGAAGCCATACGAGCGTTCTGGTTGCAGCATTATTGTGCTGTATTTTGCGCCACCAGCAAACCAGCTCGCCCTCGTTCCCCAGATCATCGTGTTGTGGTGGGCGAACTCAATTGCATGGCAAGCAAAACGACTGGCGATAAGCTGCCCCACGCAAACAACGCACAGTGAACATGCTGAACAAGTATTCCCCAACGGGACTGACGGTTTTTTTTAATTTCTTGAGCGAAGGTTCACAACAGGTTGTTAAATAAATGCAAAGTTACTCAAGGATACAAGTTTTTAAATTTGACGCATTTCCAATACATGTTCCATATTCCATACTCGCTAAATTCCAATACATGTTCCATATTTGAGCGTAGTTCCAAAATAATATTGACTCAATTTATTCACAATATCATGCACATCAACAATCACACAGTACTCCTATTAATCGTCACATCAACCCACAGTTCCGGCATATTTCATCCGACGTTGAGTCGATCACCCGGCAGATCGAAGGGTGTCGACGGAAACACTTCCTCCGCATGAGGCGGAAGAAACGGTGATCATCAGTCATCACCTCCGAGTCCAGAGATCTCCGGTCGATCCTCTAGGGATCCGAAGGTGTCGATTGATCGCTACTAACGATCGATCTTGGATAACTTTGCGGGACGCCCCGTGGGGGTGGCTTAGCCAGAATATAAACTGCAGCAAGACACGAAGGCATCGCTCGGGTGAAGATGGGTGCAACTGGCGGACATGTGGTCACGTATGTCACGTCGACCGGACGTGAGAAGGTGTCAACTGATAGCCTGGCGGTGCATGGTCCGATAGCAGCCTTGGAGAGAGTTCTCTCTTTGTTTCGCATCAAAGCAACACTCGAGTTGAGAACTGCAGGCAACAATATAATTAAAAGTGTAGTAATGATTTTGTTTAAATGCTATAATATTGATGGATCCCCAAGTGCACAAACATTAAGCACATTCGAATCATTTTCGATCAATTTCAACTGTCATAAGAGTCCAATCGTCATAGTCCATCCATAGTTGGTTCGGGGCATTTTTGGCATCGTTCCAAATCATTGCCCTTTTCTCCATCAATTTACGACTTCGCCCTTCGGCTAGGCCCAATTCGACGAATTTATTTTCCCATGCCACCGTTTATGCAATCTCATCATGCAATATTTCATCTGAAACACGAACACATACAGCCCTCTGCTGCAAGCGGACCGGAATCGATCAAACATTTCCCGGTGTCTCCCCCCGAGAGCGTTAAGGCAAATTATTGCCAGTCGAGAATAAATTATGCAACCGCTGCCAAACCCCCCCGACCGCTGTCGGGCAGGTAATTTTCTCTTCCCCATTGGACGATCGAAGGTAAGAGCTGGTTTTCTATGGCATTTTGCTTTCCTTTTTCATCCAAATGCGGAAATAAATGTCCCAGAACTAACTCGCATTCCTTCTGCCAATTTGATGGTGACCGAAAACGGCTACGAACGAACGGTCGAGAACCTTTTTCCATTAATGAGAAAGTGATCCTCCATGGATTATGGATTATGCACGGGAACGATCACGGGGGAGCAAGCAAGCTTCTCGCCCGTAAAATTAATCGGCCGACCTTTGCAAGTGCATCCGCGATTTCCCGGGTATGATGGATGGCTGCCATGGACAACGCCGCCGGACTAGGATGCTTCGTGCGATGCTGCGCTCGAAAGGGTCAACGCGTTCCTCTGCCGGAAATGTCACTGCGCCGGGCTTGGGCTCATTAATTTGCCCACGTCCCGGTGCATTTGCGGTGATGGGGGCTGAGGTGCAGGAAAGGTAATGTCGGAAAATTATGCTATGTCTCGTTTGGATGTGTGGGGTGCTTCTTCTAACTGCAAAACCTCGATCGTGACGAAAGTCTATGCGATGCTGCGTACCATGAAAGGTCTTTGGAGGAACGATGCGTTACGTGCTAAGGTACAGTTGCCTTCGCGAAAAGTCGGACAGTCGTTTTCAAACTATGTTTCTTCATTGCGTTCTAGCATTGCCTTCCTGGAATTTACATTATTATTATTATCCCGTAAATTCCTTTATTCTGGTTGGGTTACATTTTGGTAAACTTTTTCACTATGTTAGGCTGAAATCTTTTAAGGCCTACATTTCCTATGCCCAGGGACTTTTCCTTGATAAATTCAATCGACACCTTTGAATGCCAAATTTTTAAACGCTCTTTAAATTCCTTTTCGTCCGTGAAAATAAAATGTTTTCTCCATGATTCCATCAAATAGGAAACAGTTAATAGTGCTTTGACTCTGCCATGCAACTCCATAGTACAAGGGATGATCCTTCATGATTCACCGATTTGATGATGTATAGTTCCCATCAAGGTATCGATGGGGGTTTTTTAGAGTTTATCAGTCTCAAACGAGTTCAAATTGCTTTCCTCTTTGAAAGAAACATGCCAGACTTCGAAATTAGGGGTAAAACTATAAATCTACGCAAACAATCAATTCGTTCAGATATCGAAAGATTCTCTTGGCATTGAACTAGCCACTCCGCTGTAAGAATTGAGTCCGAAATTATTGAGATAGGCATTTCAGCACCTTTTACTTGTTTTAAAAGATTGGTTTAACTCACTAGTAGATATGTGAGGTACTTTGTTCTATCAAGTGTATAAATATTTCCAAATACGATTATTTTTCTGCTGCATAGGATTATCTGTATTCTAGGCTTTTAGGTGGCATTCGAATGGCTCCATTCGTCGTCTTCTTTCTTGGCACCAACATGTAACTGCTTACAAAATTACGTCATTCTCAGAAAGGATTTTCTCTATTCACATCTATTCATTTTAATAAATTGCATGATCGATGATATTCGAACACAACATAATGTGAATGTTCGACTTTCCGCGTAAGCAACTGTATGCATGTGTCTAAGGGAGTGCATTCTGTTTGTGGCATGCAGCGATACAGTATGGTATATTAATAAATCCAATCCTCCTCCGGACATCACCATCAACGACAGCATGGCGACGCCTCGGCCAAAGAATTCGCGGCTAATGGATATTTAAAAAGGAATAACTGAGACGGGCCCGTGCCGGCGGCAAGAAGGTGCTACGGGTACTTACAGATTATCCACCCAGTGCGGTATGGGGAACAGCGTCTTGAGGTTTTTCTTCGAGCAATCGATGGCATTTCCCAGGCAGGGACACTGCTTCAGGCAGAAGCTCCCGCCGGATGCGTCCGGCGGCGCACCACCCTCGGACGCCCCGACGCCGCCGATCCCGATGGCGAAGCATCCGAAGAAGACGACGACGACGGCGATTAATCGGAGCACTTTTATTTTTAATTCACCTTCCCCGCCGACCGCCCGGCGGCACGGTGCCTCCACTGTCGCTTCCATCGTCGCCCAAAATCGCGTGATCGATCGACACACACACACACACACGCGCGGTGGACACCAACAAAACCCGCCCCGCTCGTTTAAATACCAACGGTTTTCCTTTGTTTTCCTTCCCCGTCACGCTGCTATGCAACGGGGGCCGCCTGAAGGTTGAGCGCAGACCAAACAATCGCTTGGATCGGTTGGATCTTCTTCTCACAGTCTAAGTAGCCGCCGCGAAACAGTTTGACACTTTCTTCATCTCACACACCCCACTCGGTGCCGCGCATTTTTGTCGGCAATTCTTTCAAACTTATGCTCAACAGTTTTTCACTGCCGTTCGGTCCCGTCTGCGTTTCGTTTTCCTTCCTCGGTCGGTGTCTTTCAGCATTCACTTTCTCGCCGCCAATTCGTTCGTCACCGGTTGCCAAAGGGTGACGCGGGCATCATTTTCACCGGTGTCATCGTCTCGAGTTTTCCGTCCATGCACTGCCAATGGTGTCGTCGGGCTCATGCTGCTTGAGCTCCGCGGTCTGGATGGAAGCTGGGTGGGACGGAGAACGTTCATGATGTTTGCTCGAAAATGCCTCCGGCCAAGCTGTTCGGTGATGTCTTGGGACAAAAAACTATTAACCTCGGTAAAGTCGCAGTTTCATGTTCTAGCGAGATGCCAATGGTGCCGCGTCCGACGATGACGCCTTAGTTTTCATTGAAATTTATTTTTAATGTTCTTTCACACACACGCACACGCAGCTATGAGCGCGTATGCGCCTATTTGCCTGCGCCAGTTATTATGCCCAAGTGCGCCATCGAAATGTTCGCTTCGCTTTTCGCTGTGGCAAAATGGTTCCAATGTTGCCTTCTCACACATAAACTCCCCCGCGCTTACATAAACGAAAGGCGAGCGCATCACTCATCTCGGGGTTCATAATCCCGCGCGAACGGGTAATCGGACACTATCCTCCTTGGTTGTTTCTTTTTTCCTGTTTTCCTGACTTTGTAGTTGGACGCAGTTGGAGTGCACTTGCACCGTGCAGCGATTCCCGGAAAATAGTTCCCGGAGCCGAGAAAACACCACCCGTTGACACACACACGTCCCGCTATTACGCCACTCCACCACTAACGCGTATTTTCGAACGGTCTGAAGACGCACGGACTGCGGGAGAAAACTCGCGATGTTTTTTTTTTACGTGCCGAACAGAGAAGAGAGTATCTTTGTCTAGCACTCTCTCTTCCTCTCTTGCTTTTTATCGTTTGAAATGTTTTTGTTTTGCTGCTGTTGCTGCACGCAATGTGACGTTCCCGTTCGCGCTACGGGAACCCAACTGTCTCGCCTGCTATTTTTCTAAAACCCCACGCTGGTCCGCACGCTATCTCTGTCGCGCTCGCTCTCTCCCTTTCAACTCGTTGCCCTTTAACGAGCTCGTTCGTGATGTTTGTTTTTTTTTTTTTATTGTTTTGCCCCGCTCTAAAACGGGCGTTCAACTGCCTACAGAATCCGTGTATCGCAGCAAAACAGACACAGCTGCTAGAAGGAGCCCGCACACCCACGCGTTGCGGCTCCAATACATGCAGGCTAAGCACAACGGGAGGTATGATGGAACGCTAGGACGTTTGTTATTGTTGAACGATCCGTGCCTCAAACACCGACCGGAACAAACATGCATATGGGGAGGTTGCCTCGCAACGAGCCTGCTGTGTGCGCTTCCTTATCCCGTTAGGACGGGCGAAGATGGTGAAGATTTTCTGCCGCGCACCACCAACACCACCACCAGCGATGATGACAACACGATTGATCCGCGTTTTCCAAACACTTCCCCGCGGGTCAGCTGGCTGGCAGCTGCACTGGATCGAAATTTTCACCGGCACCCGCCAATCGCGCCACTCGGCCAACCCGTGCCACCGTGTTTCGGTGGTGAAAAATCCTTTCAAAAAGTCACACTTTTCTGCCCAGCGGTACCGCACCGTACGGTTTTTTTTCGCAAACCCTACAAACCAGTACAACACTCTCGGCCTCGGTATAACGGCCTACTCCGTCACCGTGTGTAATGCTGCGCACCCAGCACGTCGTGTGTTGATCTCACTCTTTCTCGCGCTCTCGCGTGGATACCAAAAAAAAAAACAACAACCGCGGATCTGAACTGTCAAACTGTGACTTTTCTCTCACCACACTCCCCACTGCAAGCAGCTATATAGGCGAGTAGACGCACGCGCGCACGCGGTCGCACACTCTCGCGGGGGATAAACTAAGGGAAAAAAAGAAAAACCCTCAAGGCACTGTCTGTTACGCGCACCACACCACCACACACGGCATGGATATACACAGGCGTCGCGCGGGACTGTTGTGTAGCCCGATGGCGGAGAAACCCCATACGAAACGTCCAACCGTCCGACGACAGCGTTCAGAACGGACTGACTTGAACCTCGATGCCGCGCGGAGCCGGCTGGCCGCGTTCTCGGTCTTCTCGTTGCTGGGCCTTTTTTCTTTCCCTCTCTTACTCGCCCTTATTTCGCGGTTGTTTTCTCTTCTTCCGCCATCCGCTCGATACATGCTCCGAGTGCGCGGGTGTGTTGGTGTGTTGGAAGGGCCAACGTCAGAGACGGGAGCGAGCATGCGGCGTGAGGCTGCGAGGTGCCGCGCGTTTCTCGGGTTTCCTCCCCGTTTCCTTTTTTAGCTTTGCTCTTCTCTTGGTGTTCCGCGTGCGCACACGTGTTTTTTTTTTGTTCTTCTTCTCCTCCGCCTTACCCGTGTTCCTACGCAGCCCGCTCCGACGCACGCACACTGCCAGGCGGGGCGCAAAACCCCGGGGCCTTTGCCTCTGCTCCGTCCCCTTGCGGTAATTCCTACGCCCTTTCCCCTCGCCCAGCTAACGATGAATTTCTAGACATCTTGGCACTGTGACTTTCTGTGGCCGTCGCGCGAGGGTGTCGGCGGGTGTTCTGCGACCGTCCAAGGGGTGGTAAGGGGAAGGGCAAGGGGATTGTAGGATGCGTGTGGGAAGTACGAGGTTGATGCGTTGGTTTTCTTTGCTTTTTTCGTTAAAAGAGGCAGCGAGGGGGCGAGGACGAGGAGAGTGGTCCACACCAACGCATTAGGAAAATACCCCAGTGCTTGCATCCCGCTCACTTCCACGGCAGCAGCATCCCGCGCGGCCCTACTGCGGGCTGAGGGTGAAAAAAATTGACGTTTTCAAGCGTGTTATTCGAAGCGAAGTCAATTTTGTCATCCGTTCCCATCTTTTCCGTTCAAATATTCCACGCAAAGCGAACACCAAACCTCGAGTGCAACCGCGTTGTGTGGGAGGATGTGTGTTGCTTAATATTTGTTCCGCTCTGCCCGCGCGCCCTGCCGTCTCACTCTTGCTGCCGATCCCATCCATTCCTTGCGCTCTTTCTCTCCTTCCTACACCACCTACACCATATCTTCTTTCGATCGGTAACCACCCCGCGACTTGATTTATTCGATAAAGCATAACGACGTTGTATATTGGTTTCTCTTTCCCGCTGCCTCAGTCTATAAGGAAGTACCCAGTGCTTCCCCCCCCCCCCCCCCCCCCTTGCCCTCAGCCAGAGGTGGAAGATGAGATTTCGGTTTGCCCGACGATAGCATCATCAATTATGGGACTAACGGGTGGACATTTGATATTACGATCAACTCGCCGCCGCGGACACCGATGACGGGATGACTCGTACTCGTTCTACAGCGTTACGTCTTGAGAAACGCTACACCGTCCAAGTCCCGGATGGTTGAAGTTCCCGAACGAGGGAAGAAGGGCAACGGTCGGATCGGGTCAACGCAAAGGGGATTACGGAGGTTTACGAAAGCAAATGAATGTCCCCCTCCGACGGGAAAAATGGCCACTCCGGGGATATTGCTGTGGATAGACAGAAAAAGTGATTTTCTAGAGGAAAGCCCCAGAAATAAAACCAAACTTTACACCCAATACGCCGCCATGAGGGACCAAAGGGCTAATCCGATTTGGGCCGAGTGTAATCATCGGAATACATTTTCATAATTAAATCGAACAGTTTGGCGGAGGAATGTCGTATTCGAAATCGAAACGAAACATTCACTGATTAAACGTCGACGCCATTTTATATTGAAGATAAGTTTCAAAAAAGATTTCACATTTTTTGCTTTTACTTTTAAATCTGAATCCCAATAATTTCAACCGAATTTATTGAAGTAAGATTTTTTCCTGCAAACATCTAGGATTTTTTCTTTAAATTCTGAATCCCCGTAATACCAACTGAGTTTATTAAAGAATTTCAGCGAAAACCTTTCTATTGCTTAATAGTTTCATGCTAGCTTGACCCAGAAAAGAATCAACCAAGTGGTCATAAAAAATGTCCTTTAAGGGGACAAAGGAGCGTTGCTAAAAAAAAGGAAATCAATGAAATTTAGCGTATCCGAAAAGAAGGACACATGTGAACGCTGTTGTCCTTTCAATTTTTCGTAACATGTGACCACCACATGTGTACGTTCACTGAAGGACTAAAAGGATTTTCCGGCAGGGAAATAATTACCTCTCGAATTGCTCGAAAACATCGAACCATAAATCACCGGCCGCGCACCACAAAGCAACTCCGGAGTCGTCGTTCCAAGGGCAAAGGAAATTCCCTCGCCGTGCGATACAATTCTTAGCGATCCTCTAGAGGACTCGCAAGATCAATTCCCGACGATGATGCTGAATAGAACTCGCAATATAGTAGCAAACCTTTTTGGTTCACTCTCCTCCTCGGGTTCCTGCCTGTTGGGGTGTTCTTCTTGCTAATCTTATCAAACGCTAACCCGCGGCTACCGGGCTGAGCGAGGGGGACGGCAGATCACACCTTTTTCGGAATCTCTTTATTTTATCCTCGGTGTTTTCGGGCTTTGGCTGTTCCCATTTCTTGTGTTTTCCTTCTGCCCACCATCTTTCGTTCGTTCTTTCTTTCTTGACACTTTCGTGCGTCTCCTCTGCCCGCGTCCGAGAGATCTCGAGCTGTTTCCAATCCGTTCCTTCTGCTGGCCATATGTACACCGCTTTATCGATGGACAAGCGGGTGTCCGTGCGAGTGTATGTATGTGTTACTTAGTTGTTTTCATTCCTTCTGGAAGAAGCACAAAGGAAGCATAAATCTATGCCCTCCCGAGGGGCGAAGGACAACAACGGAGAAGAAGACGGAAAACGATCGTTTTACAACCACTCTTGGGTGACGCTGAGAAAACGTACCGCGTGTCTTCTTCGCCTGTCGCACCGTAGACTTTGTAGTTGCTTCGTATTCTCCAACACTTCCATGCCAGCCGGCCCGCTTCGGTTCCTCCAACTTCCACCCACCCACATGCTCTTCTCGCCCTTGGAATCCTTCCGTTGCGTTACGACTCATTTCGTTCCCGTACCCCGGTCTCTTTTCGTAATATTTTGTGTGGCTTCCTTTTTAACACTTGCTTCTACTTCTTCTTTTGCCTTGTCCCCGCCGCACGTACGTACGTTCTGCGCAGTGTTTGAAGTTTTTTTTTTATTCTGTTGCATCGCCTTCCTTGCCTTGCATACAGTTGCAGCCTAACAATGTTGGCTGCGATAGAAGCAAAACCAATGGAGTGGAAAGCGAAACGACCGAAACGCGACCATGCAAACCGGGACGGAAACGAAAGGATGGCCCGGGACTTTCCGGCTCGGTTTGCCGTTTTCGTCGTGGCTGTAAGCGAGAGCCATAAACAACGAAAAAGCCATTCCGGGGACACCTCCCCAACCTACACACGCGAGGCAAATGGAGGCACAAATGGGGGGAAAGGGCAGCATCCGAGAATCGAGAATATTTCAAAGTGTGATATGTGAAAGAAAATCCCAAAACGAGGACGCAAGAGATCGTTCAAAACGTACCAGACTAACAAATAAAGGAGGCAAAAAAGTACATCTCGCCTTGGTTGACAGCGAGAAGCGAATCGTTCGAAAAATGTATTCAATGATTTTGGTTGATAGCAGGACTAAGGGGAACACGAAGAGTGCAACGCAGGTCTAGAAACTGAACCAAAAACGGAGAGGAAAATGTAAAACTCATCCACTCAAAAGCAGTGACAGAAAAAGGCAATCAAACCCCTCAGAGCACGAGCACGAAATGCACACCACCAAAATGGGAATGGAGCTGCATTAGGATGTGAGGGAAAAGGGAACGAAACGAGCGGCACGTTTCACTTTTCGAAAGTGACAAAAAGACAAATGTCTGCCGCAGGAACGGACCGGAGGGAATTCCATCTTTTTGGTGCGATTCTCGAGCAGAGATAGATGAATGCGTCGAGATATTCTATGGAGATTCTTCCTGAACGGTGTGCGCGAGTTTGTGCGTGGTTGTGTGGCCAAGGCGCACAGAAGAGGAAATCCACAGTGAAGTACAATTTTTACAAACATCTGTTTTGCTGCTATTCATGTCAAGTAAGGTTAAATGAATTTCTGGAAACGATACTTAGGAGCAGTCGTAGCGATACTCTTCGTAGGAGCAGTCCTACCGATCATGTTCTAGAGCTTGCCGGTGTAGATCGTCTCACAAACCAGCTGAGCATCTACAACACGAACCAAGTTTCTCTTATCTGGTTATGCGCTAAACTGCAGTTTATTTTCTAGTTGTATGTTTGAGAGTTTTGTTTTGGTGTTTTTTTTTTTATTTCACGGCTTTTGCCGTATTTAAATCTAAAATTAAAGTTATTCTAGTTTATAACTGTATTCGGTAGACGAGGGACTTTTCCTCCCCTTCGTTACCTAGGCCTTATCCCTGGTACGCTTAAAAGATTACTGGTATGCAAGATAAGGTAGAGTTAGTAAAGAAAACACAACATAAACAAAACAAAACAAAACAATAAAAAAGAATTAAAAAAAACAAAAACGAAGAATTCAACTTAAGTTGAAATGAAGAATTAAAAAAAAAATTAAAAATAAAGAATATTTCTGGACATGGTGATAAAACTGGAAGCTTACTGTACGGTGAACCTTCACCACACTTTGTATGGGATGAATGTGGGAGATGCGATGGGATGCTGGCTCAATCCATCAAGAAGCTGGACGATCGTTTCGACCGATCAAAGGGACACGGAAGGGTGATCCGAAAGAACGTGAAGAAAACGGACGATCCGATGAACCGATATGCCCGTATTGGCCCTGGAAACTCAGATGGGTAATTATGTGATTACGGAGCGATAATTTCGGACGCGTTTTGGAGAAACCCCTCTAATCAGCGCGTTTTGTTGTAGTAATTACGACGCGGTGGTTCGATGGGCCTTGCTGGCTGAATAGTGAGCCTGATTGGGCGTCGACCGTTGCCGAGGGTGTTCCCTGCGCGATTGTGAATGATTGATACACTGGCACGAGTTCTTTGCTGCCAGAGGAAAAGACCATTTTGTAGCTTCCGTAGAGTCGGCCCACGGATGCTAATGGCATCCCGTGATGGGAGCGCTTAACGACTCGCGTTCGATTGTTTCCGGAACACGTTTAAGAGATCACTTACGCTTTTGCCCAGCTGCGTGGGGAACGGGAAACGGAAATATTAGAACTAGCGGGCAGAAATTGATGGTTTTTAAGATTAATTTACCCCCAAGGCCAAAGACCTTGGTTCATGAATACATCCGGATCAAAACATTGCATCGCGGGTGCGAAATTATACTATTATATATTTTAATACATATTCTTAACTCAGCTTTAACATGGAGCATGATGATATCTGCAATTCTAGAAGGGTTTTAAATTATTATGTTTATTTTTGAGAAAAAACAATCAAATTTTGAGGAATTGCTCTGCAATGCTATACTTGCGGTGCCGATGCACAAAAACACATACATTTTTCTAAATAGAAGCAAAATACTACCTCAAGAAGCTGTCTGCATTTCAAGAGCCTCATTTACTTTTAAACAAAGGAAATGAACAGCCACAATTGGTGCAAATTAAAGTGACCCTTCCAGCCCTTTTTCGCCGTTCAGTTTTTCCCGGTTACATTATAATGATGGACAGCAATCATTCAAACGGACAGCGCGATGATGGGAAGAAGTGGCCGGTAAAGCAAAACAAAATACCCCGAGCAAAAGGTACGTCAGGAATTGATGAATTCGAGGCTCATTTTAACACCACACGCCGCCACAAAAATTATGCATGCACCGGTGAGCATTTTTCAGTGGCCATTTCGCGCAAAACCTAAAACGGAATGGCGCAATTTAGGCACGGCGAGCGGACGACGAATCCCTGGCAAAAGCGCACGAAGCTCATTTCCATCGGCGGCGACGGCGTCCGTTTCCGCAGAATCCCATCCATGGCTGGAGATTTTATTGCCAGTCTCGTCGTTCCGCGTTTCAGCCCGTTTGCCCTTTTACCTAAGCTTTGACCGCCCAGGGGAAAAAGTTAACGAAGAAAAAAAAATAAAAAAGCAGAACGATGAAGGTGATACATCAGCCCGGATGACATCAGAATGGGCCGCAACACCTTGGGCGTCGATGGTAATGCGCAAACTCCGACGCGCTCCGCGCACATCTCTGAAGCGCACAAATCGGCCAGCGATCGATATTCATCGATTAGCAATTTTATGTGTTCGACCTGGGCCCCGGTTCGTTCCTGGTTCGCTGGATCGCGTCCCGGCGTGACCTCGACCAGTTTCGCCGCTTCTTGCACTTGGAGGAACAGACCGCGTCCCGCGTACGGCAGCGACGCAAGAATGGCGAACATTCGTGTCCCATTCCAGAACGGGGCAGCAAACGAGAGAATCCTTTTAAGAGTGGCATGTAGTTTAACAGCAAAAGGCCGGAGCCGGACTTCTGCAAGAAATTGATCCACACTTCGTGCGCAACGCGAGCAGCCTTTCCATAAATTGGCACCATTCGCCGGAAAGGAATTACCGGCCCGGGCCAAATACGGAATGCAGATGCCCCGGTATGGCCGGAATCGGCAGGCGGTTTGCTCGGAAAATGTGTCCGAATGGGGCAACTTGGGGTGGAGCAAATTAGCCGCGTCCCCATGGTCCATGGTCCGCGGTGTGAAGTTCCACATTTACGAACGTTTTTCTTCCACCTTCCGCACGATCGCGATCGAAATTGGACACGGTCCGGGGGCCGGGGCTGCAGGCCGGCCTGTGATGCCTTTTGCCAGAACGAATGGGGCGAATGGCGTGCCGGAGAAGCAGGAGATGGAGTTCAACGCGCGATCGAGCGACGAACCTTTCGGTTGGCGGTGGGTCCGGGTGTCGAACCGCGGGCCGCGCGGTACATGGGATATTTATGTAGAAGCAATGTAGTTTTCCTCAGCGCAACGTCCCGGGATTGATCTGGCTGCACCTTTCCCCGGGATTTGCTCATTCGCAGCTTCGTCCCCGGGGAACTAATCAGATGTAACACGCGGGTTCAGCGTGGTACACATTTGGGGCTTGCTTGCAGTGAACGATTGGTCAAATATAATTATCAATATGGAATTTACTTTCAAAGAGATTTAGGTTTTATTTTCAAATATTAACGAGGACAAGAAAAGGGTTATCAAATGTATCACCTATATAAAAAATATTATTTAAATTATCAATGTTTATCTAAAGCTGTTCTTGACGTTCTGAAATTATGAAATGATTTTTTTCCAATTAAATATCTTTATTAGCCCCAATGTTAGGAAACCATCGCCTTTGGATGTATTTCTAGGACTTTATTTTGGATACCCCAACATCGATCCTCTCGCCCATTGTGCCCGAACTCCGAAGGTGTGATCGTCGCCAGCGAAATACGATGTAAAACGTGACCAACAACGTCGCCTTTCGAACCACCGCCGTGGATCGTGCGCCGTCCGACGTGGGTCGCGGATGCTGGAACCCCTGGACTCACAATTGCGAACAATGGTACATACATACATCGGTTTCGGGCGTGTTGTTGGCCCGCGATCGGTTCCGCATTCGAGGCTCGAGGGTGTAGCGGTCAACCGTTCCAACTCAGAGAGTTACCCTAGCGCGGGGAACCGGTTGAAGCGGTCAACCCGTTCCCAGTCACTGAGTTACCTTAGCGTGGGTAACCGGTAGTAAATCGGGTAACCGGTTGAAGCAGTCAACCGGGTTATAAATAAGCCGGTCAGTAGCGAAGCAACATGATTCCGCGTTGACAAATCTAACCGATCACACGTCTACAATAAAATAATCCTACAAACCCATAGTGATTATAGTGGTGACCCCGACGTGATCGAATACCCCACGCGAAGAAGTGTTGAGAAGGTACACTCAACAATTGTATTATACCGGGAACTGGCAACACACCAAAAGTGCTAGAAGAGTTAAAAGTGCTAGTGGAAAATTGTGCTCACAATTGGTGCAAAATCGGTGAACACCAGCAAGCCAGCCTCACGCACGCACGCTAGTACCCCGTGTTGCGCACACCTGCCCTGGAGCTAGCCTCACGCACGCCAGTACCCCGCGTTGCGCACACCTGTCCAGCAAGCTAGCATCAAGCACTTCAGGGAACCCGCATTGTGCACACCGATCCAGCAAGTGCCACGAATAAGTGCCGTTCGCCGTTTCCCCCATCGATCGTCAGCCAGACGTTTTTCCCGGAACGAAGTGGGCCCCATATTCAAAACAGTCGACGCCCAGACAATTTTCCCGCGAACGACGAGTTCTCCGGATCGTCATCGAGTGCCAGTCGTTTCAACGAACAACTCGGCGAAGGGGACTTCGATCGCCAGACGATTTCCAACGAACAACTCGTCGAGGGAGACTTCGCCAGACAATTTTCCTGCGAAGAACGGAATCGCCTTCGACATCCAGACGATTTCCGACGAACAACGTGCATTGATACACCAGTCGCTACTTCGAGCCCAGGTTTTCTTCACAACCCCACCACATCTGCTTCACGAATCCAGATTTTCTGTCCCAAATTTCGGTAAGCTACTCATATAACAGTAACAATGACCGAACCAACCGGAACCCCTCCATCGCCGTCGCCGTCGCCCTCTTGCAGTGTTGCTGAAATAGGTACATCAATGCGTCTGCCATCGTTTTGGGCAAACTCGCCAAACAGTTGGTTTATACAGGCCGAAGCATTATTCGAAAATGCCCTAATCCGGAGCGAGCGAACAAAATACACCCACTTATTGTCCTCGATGCCGCCAGAAACATTAGAGAAGGTTATAGATATTATCCAAAATCCTCCAGCAGACAATAGGTACAGCCACTTAAAAGGCATTTTGCTTGAGCGCTTATCCGCTAGTGAAGAAAAGCGTATTTCAAAATTGTTATACAACACCGAGATGGGAGACAATAGCCCTTCGGAATTTCATAGGCGATTAACGCAATTGGCAGGAACATCCACAGATATTAGTGCTAGGCTAGTTAAGCGTCTCTGGTTAGGTCGATTGCCAAAAGCAATTGAAATAGCGGTGATTTCCCATTCCGATCGGGACTTAGGCGAACTGTTACCCCTCGCGGACAAAATTTGGGAAGCCACGAAAGGTGTTTCGATTAACGAGTGTGCCAGCAACCAAGAACAAAACGAAATAAGCGTAATGCGTGGCGAGATCCAGGAGCTACGATCGATGCTGAGTCGTATGCAGGTGTCTGGCCGCCGTGAACGTTCGCGCCCGCGCTCGCGTCCATTTTCGCGCTCGCGTCCACCTTCGCGCACACGTCAACGTTCGAAATCACAACGCGGTCGGTCGGAGGTTTGTTGGTTCCATGCAAAGTACGGTGCATCAGCCATCAAGTGCACTCAACCCTGTAATTTTGCAGTAGATTATCAACAAAAAAACGAGTAGAATCCGCAGATGAGGCAGGATCTGCGATGTACAATACCAAAACCTGCCGACTTTTTGTGTGTGATGATCTGACGCGTCTCACGTTTCTTATTGATACCGGTGCGGACGTGTCAGTCATCCCAAATTCCACTTTTGGAGCCTTATCTAAAACTAACGACACGTTAGTGGCAGCTAATGGCACATCAATAGCCACATACGGTGTAAAACTTATTCATGTTTCACTAGGCTTGCGCAGAACTTTTGCGCATACCTTCATACTTGCTGCTGTGAGCCATCCCATCATAGGTGCTGATTTTTTAAACCGATATGGTTTACTTCTGGATGTTCGCAACAAACGACTTATCGATCCAGTTACCAGCATCGCCATAAAAGCAAATGTAGCTAGTGTAGACATAGTTTCTCCAAAGCTTTTTGCGTTCAACAACAACAGCTTTGCAAATCTTTTGAAAGAGTTTCCGTCATTAATGGAAGCTCCCGACTTTAAGAAACCAATTAAACACGATGTAGTACACCGCATTCATACAAAAGGCCCTCTACCGGTATCAAAACCCAGACGATTAGACCCAGTTAAGCACAAAACTGCTCAAATGGAGTTCCAACACATGTTGGATTTGGGCATTTGTCGACCGTCATCGTCTTCTGTCGCATCACCATTACATTTGGTTCACAAGCAAGACAGTGATTGGCGCCCATGCGGAGATTACCGTCGGTTGAACGCCATCACCGTTCCCGACAGATATCCAATCCCGCACATTCAAAACTTTACAATGCGATTACGCAATTGCAAGTACTTTTCCAAAATAGACGTTATCAAAGCGTATCACATGATACCTGTGGCTCCAGAGGACATTCACAAAACGTCTATAACAACTCCTTTTGGATTATTTGAATTCCTCAGGATGCCTTTCGGCTTACGCAACGCTGGTGCGACTTTTCAAAGGTTTATGGACAGCATTTTTCACGACCTTGAATTTGTCTATTGTTACATAGACGACATCCTCATTAGCAGTCAAACCCAGGAAGAACACATGGATCATTTAAGACAAGTTTTCCAGCGACTTTCCCAATACGACATCAAGCTTAAACCATCCAAGTGTGTTTTTGGGGAAAGTAAAATACAGTTTTTGGGTCACGAGATCACCGAACAGGGTATCTTACCAGCCCTTCATAGAGTAGAAGCCATCAATTCATTTCCTCAGCCAAAATCCTTAAAACAATTGCAGAGATTCGTAGGGATGGTAAATTATTACCGAAGATTCATCCCTCACATCGCAGACAAAATTGGCCCACTACAGACACAAATAACAAAGTACTCCAAAGTTAAAAAACAACAATGGGTTTGGTCAGAAGAATGCAATTCTGCATTCGAACAGCTTAAACACGAAGTGGCTCAAGCAGTTTTACTACGTCATCCTTTAAATGACACAATATATAACATCACTACTGATGCATCGAACGTAGCAGTAGGAGCCGTTCTTCACCAACGGAACAACAACATTTGGGAGCCACTTGCGTTTTTCTCCAAGCAACTTTCCGACACGGAACAACGTTATTCAACGTTCGATCGGGAGTTGCTTGCTATATACTTAGCCATAAAACATTTTCGATATTTTGTAGAAGGTAGAGAATTCTTTGTGTGCACGGATCACAAACCTTTGACCACCGCAATTTCGTCCAAAACCGAAAAAACACCACGCCAGTCCAGACACCTGGATTATATCGCGCAATTCACCAGTGATATAAGACATATCAGGGGAGACAGCAACGTAGTCGCTGACGCATTGTCACGCATTGGTGACACCAGCACTATTTCTCTCGTAGATTACAACGTTTTGGCAACTAGACAAAATTCCGACGAAGAGTTAAAACAGTTGTTGGAAAAGCAGCCAAAAAGTTCATCATATAAACTAGAAAAGCTGCCCATTAATAATCAAAACATCTATTTTGAATCATCGACAGGGACAAATCGCCCGTATGTTCCAAAAGAACTTCGCTTATGTTTATTCCAACAACTGCATAATCTTTCTCACCCCGGTATTCGCGCGACACGGAAATTGGTTACACAAAAATATTTTTGGCCATCAATGTCAAAGGACGTCGGTTTGTGGACTCGCTCATGCAATAATTGTCAAAAATCTAAAACGCAACGCCACACACGTTCACCATTCGAGACATTCAAGGTTCCCAAAGGTCGATTCGACCACGTCCACATGGACATAGTAGGTCCGTTACCACTATCTGACAACAGCACATACATTCTCACAATAGTCGATAGATATACACGGTGGCCAGAAGCTTTTCCAATGTCAGATATTACAGCAGAAACCGTAGCGAAAACATTCGTATCAAACTACATAGCTCGTTTTGGTTGTCCACTTATAATAACAACGGATAGAGGAACGCAGTTCCAATCAAATTTATTTAAAGAATTGTCCAAGATGTTAGGTAGCAATCATATAAAAACCACAGCTTACCATCCACAAGCTAACGGCTTAGTAGAAAGATTCCACCGGCAATTGAAAAGTTCAATAATGGCAAGTGACATGTCAGACAGATGGACTGAAAAACTACCAATAGTTATGTTAGGAATTCGCGCATGTTACAAAGAGGACATAAAAGCCTCTCCAGCAGAATTAGTTTACGGTCAAAATTTGAGACTCCCATCCGATTTCTTCGAGTCTAGTCAGGATCCATTAGCAAACACAACCGAATTTGTAACACGCTTGAAACACATATTTAGCAAAATCAGTCCTACAGCCCCAAGGCAACAAGAAAACAAATCATATGTTCATACAGATCTATCAACGTGTAAAAAAGTATATTTAAGAACAGATAAAGTTAGAACCAGCCTACAACCTCCATATGAAGGACCGTACGAAGTTGTTAAACGGTTAAGGAAATATTTTGTTATCAACATAAATACCAAACATGTATCGGTATCAATAGACAGGCTTAAACCGGCTTACAGTTTAGAAACAGTTAACCAGTCAGGAAAACAAGTAAGAGTTAGGTTCACCATCTCCGATACTTAAAGGGGGGGTGATGTAGCGGTCAACCGTTCCAACTCAGAGAGTTACCCTAGCGCGGGGAACCGGTTGAAGCGGTCAACCCGTTCCCAGTCACTGAGTTACCTTAGCGTGGGTAACCGGTAGTAAATCGGGTAACCGGTTGAAGCAGTCAACCGGGTTATAAATAAGCCGGTCAGTAGCGAAGCAACATGATTCCGCGTTGACAAATCTAACCGATCACACGTCTACAATAAAATAATCCTACAAACCCATAGTGATTATAAGGGGTTCGGTCCCGGTGCAGCGGGGCGACCTGTATCGACTTCAACGCTTCCGCCGACGAATGGCGCGCGCGCTCGAAGACGGGAAAACTGTAGCTCCACATACACACACACACAAACTCGCAGCATCCCACAGGAACGGGCCACTTCGGGTGGGGGGCACGCCATTGCGCGATCGACAAAGTCAAGATAAGCGAGAGCGAGTGAGTGAGACGGATCGGAGAAAGAAGGCTACATAGCAAAGGAGCAAGCGCAGAATCCAGCACGTTTCCGTGCGCACCGAAACGCGAAACGAAGCCCGAGAACAACAGACCCCCGACGAGAACCTGGGCAAAAGCGAAGGAAAACCGGTTTCCTTTCATTTCACACCAGCTTTTATTCAATTTGGTTGAGGTGTCGTTTTTAACAGATTTCAAACGATTAATTCTCGCTCTCTTCCACTTCACACGATCGTGGGTTGCTGCTCCCGGCCCCTCGTGCCTTTCTCACTCTTTTCCGTGTGGCGAAGGAGTTGCCCCTTGTGCTGATCCTGTCCGGCCATCGGTTTTCCACAAGGTGGGGGCAAGGAAATCGCACACTTGCTCCCCCTCGAGTGAGGGAAGCTCATTTTAAAAGTTCTGGACTCTGCCGGTTGCGTCGATTGGGGTTTGGTCGGGATCGCGAACGGCTCCACGAAATCGTTAGCCAATGCCTCTTCCCGGTCGATTTTCTTGCTTCTTGCCTCTTTTGGCTTTGCACAGGGTGTTCAAACAGTCTCGAGACGTTAAAGAGAATTATGTAAAGTTGAAGTTACCTTCATGCTTTTTAAACATTATCCTAGAATTAAGTTTCTTTATTTGGTCGTTCTTGAAGTGGAAAAGACACATTTCTGCTAAATTCATCCTTTCTATACAGGTTTATGAGTTTGCATTTCCGTGAATAATCCTTTTAATAAACTGCCTTTGCTTATAGCAATTAATTTAAAAATAAAAAAAAAATATTTCAATTTGATTAAAACTGCAGGGGATGTTATTTTATTAAGCTAAATAATTTTGTTCATTATCTGTGCAAAGAACTACAGTTACATAACACAAATACAAATTGTTTGAAACGTTTAGCTTCTTACCGGTGCCTTCAATCTGCACCCTGTACCGGGAAAGTATCGTTTTAAAAAGAACCTTTCCGAGCGCGGATCCCGAACCCGTGACCAACGCATGATTATTCACCTGGGAATCAGTTAAGCAGCATCATCGTCGCGTCCCGTCGCGGGGTCATTCGTAAACTCCCGGGAGGAAGGGCAATAAGGAATACCTTCACGCGAAGAGCACCAACAAGCCGGCAGCAAAAAGCGAAGCAGGCGCGAAGAAGGCCCACGGGATAATTTATACAAAAAGAAATTAAATTTATCTTCGCTCAAGCCGCCTCACGCGCGTCCGGCCCAGGGCGGGCTTTGGACCTTTAACCAGTAAACCTACACGGACGAAGAACGTCGGTTCTTCCGACGCGTTCTCTTGCGGAAGAAAAGAGCTTTGCGGCGTTGAGACTGCTTTTTTACAGTTCTATTATATGTTATGTGGTCTGTCGCTCAAATGGATTGGATTTTGAATTTGTAAAGGCAGACATTTGATTTTTTTCCTTGCTTTTCTTTTAATGCTCCCCAAAGAACTTCAAGTCTCGGAACTATTCAAATTTCTTTAGAATGGAAGTAAAAGACTTGGTGGCAAAAAATGCCGTCATTTGATGCTCCTTTAAGCCATTTGTTGGCTGACCGCTGCCAGAACGATCCCGGTGACCGACGGGACAGCTCGTAAAAGGTGAGAAATGGTGCTGACGAATATGTGAAACCCAACGACTATCGTCCCGTGGGCACTTTCGCGGAACCTTGCACAATGGTGGACATCAGGGGCTTTTTTCATTAGTTTAGTCACACCGATTGTGGTCGGTGACTGATCCGTACAATAGCACCGGAATGGATGATGGAGTCCCTCGAATCTCGAAAAAGAAAACTAAAAGAAGAGAACAACAAAACCTGATAGAGTACTTCATTTGGGTAACAACCTTCTTCAAAGAAGGTGTACATTTTTTTTTTTTTGGTTTTCTAGTTTCGACTTCATTCAAAGCTGTAACAGAGGTGACGGAAGCCATCGCTATGTGTCGGCTTTAATGATCGAGTTGATCATCAGGTTGTTGCTGGCATAACTTAATGCTGAATGTCGTCTTGAATGATTCATCAGATTAGGCGAGAAAAATAATCTTTATTTTGGCAGATGGCTTTCCATTGATTCGAAACCTTTGCTTGTAGGACGAATGTAATTCATGGTAGAAATAGTGAAAATGGGTTAAAAAGCACAAATAAATATTATAACAATATATTGCTAATACGTTGTGTATTTCATACTAGAATTTAAAAGACCTTACACGCTTTGTCAATGTTAATTATATTTGTCTTGTGACACATTTTATTTTCTCTTTAAATTTATTAAGACGATCCTATCTTCCGACACATAGTCGGTGCGAGTTAATTTGATGTTCTTTTATCATAATTTATTATTCAACAAAAATCGACTAGCGATCGCTGGTTCAATCGGTCTTACCGGGGACAATTTATATCCGACGGACTGTCTATTTGTCTCATTTAACGCCCCAACTTGATGCTAATGAAGCAAACAGCGGATCAAACTGGCGAATAATGACACATTTAAATTTTCAAAACTGCCCATAACCAACGCCGCAGCGTGTCCATCATGGCCGTTACACCGTTGAATTATGAATATGAATGGTTGCCAATTTTTTTATTTTCCTTTCGCGGTGCAACGCCCCAGCGCCACAATCGACAACCCGCTGTTCGGCTGAGACGTCACCAAATAAGGCGACACACTCTGTTACCTATGGAGGCTCCCAACTAGCTTTGATCGAGAGAAATTTAAAAAAGAAAAACTTTGGTTTCATCCTCCTTAAGTTTTATCCAAGCGCGACCAAATTTTCGATCGATCGATTCGAGGGTGCCTTTATTTTTCTACCCACACAATGCGCGCCTCCAGTCCCCGACTTTAGTAAATTACCAAAAATAATAGAAAACATCTCCAAGCCGCAACCAAATTTCACGCTGTCAGCCTTTTATTTCTTATTCTGAGCATTTCGATTTGGATTCCCCAATCCGGCACGGTTGCCTCCGCGGTTGCCGCCGAAGGTGTTACGATTGTTGGCGTTCATATTGTTTCGCCCACCGCCTCCTCCGCCACCACCGGCACCGCCACCACCTCCACGGCCCTGGTTCTGGTTCCTTCCTCCTTTGTTCATTTCGGCCCGGCTACGTGACTTCGCCTGGACGTCCTCCTTCACCATGTCGATCACTTCGTCCGGTATGCGCAGATACTTGATCGTGCTGCCGCGGATGTAGCATTCGGGCATACGCCAAAACTTATCGCCATCCTGTTCGGGTGAAAATATGGCCCCATTATTAATCCTGCAGGCTACACCACGCTGACTGGTCAACCGTGAGCATCCGTGCTGAAATGCTTACCTTTGAAGTGCAGATGACCTCCCGCAGATTAATATTCATCCAGGTGTCACAGCTCACCAGGTGTCCGTTGTATGTTTCGCCATTTTTCAGCTCCACCAACTGAAGCACGCCCGGCGAAAAGCGGAGAAAGAAAAAAACGAAAGAAGAGCGTAACGTAGTATGTTTATTGGCTATCTGTTGCCCGGCCGCGGCGCGAACCAATCGGCGCACTAATGGAGATCTCTTCCAGGAAGGCCCATGGATCGCAAAATCCCTGTCGCCAGCACATTCTTGCAATATGCCAAATTGCTATTCTTCATTTTTTTTACCTCCTCATTGAGATATTCATAATGCAAAAAGATTCTGCGTTCGAGGAACCCATATTTATATTAGGAAACACAATTATCAGTTTAATTAAGTTTGGCACAAAAAGATAATTTAGAATGGATTGACATGTGTGAATAAGCATAATTTAGATTAGCACTAGGAATCCTTAGGATGGTGCCCATGTTTTTTAATCCAAATTTCTCATGAATGATTCGTAGAAAAAAACCCGATAGTATCATATGCACCTGTAGAAGATTGCTTTTCTATATGTTCCTAATTTGTTTTTGTTCATCAATCTCATATCCGGATAAATCCGTCCTTCTCAAACCTATGTAGCGGTTGGAAGTGGGACTAATCTTCATAATCTTGTACGAGTTACTCGAAAATTCAGCATTCTGTGTCACTGTTTTCAACCACACCATAATTCGCTTGTTTTGATTTCCAGACAGTTATTAAATACGCCAAGCAGCATACAATGAAGATTTCACGTTAAAGGAGGATTTTAATAAGGCCTAATAAATTTAGGAAAAAAGTACTATTGATTGTTTATTGATAGTCAAATATGGGAAAAGTGATAAATCTGCAAAAAAACAAACAAAAATGGTGTGCAAAAATATTGGAGTGTCGTGGGGCTTTAAACTTGGGCTTTTGGTCTTAAATGTGGTATTGGAAAAGAATAGCATTCCGAGTAGTACGGCAACTGTACATTTTTCAAGTATACAACAAACGCACTTATCTTTGCGAAACGAAAGTTTAGCACTACACTGCCAAATAACACTATGAATTTCATCATGTTTCTATGCTTTCAAGGTCACATATTTTATTCCATTAATGGTCATGTGGTCTTTCTAAACATTTTAAAGATTGATAACGACCGTTTAACCTTTCCAGTTTGTTAAAGGGCTACGAAATACAGTATAAAAATGTGAACGCTTCTTACCATAGGATGGCTCTGAGCAGTCTTCAGCAGGGACAGGGGTAGCTAGAATTACAACATAAATCAATAACACTACTTAGTATTTATCACAATGAATGTACATCAGTTTCATAATGCTTACCATGATGAATTAATTCTTAATTATTGACTACTTGAGAAAAGATTGGAAATCTAGCGCGGCAAACAAATATTCATTGTCGGCAATCAAAACAAAGCTGTTTTACCTTTGACGTCGGCTGTCAAATGGTGTTTCCATCAAGCAAACTGTTTTATATTTATTTATTTTCAAGCAAGCATTTAAACATTTTAAAAATATAATGAAATAACACCTATATTGGACTGTCTTAATTCAATAAATTTGATGTAAGAAAAAGTGTTTGTTTCTTCTGAATAAGTAACAATTGTTTGCTATGCAATGATCCTTTTCTGAAACGGATTTCAGCAGGGTTGTCGTGCATGTCGTGCATGAGCTGTCGTTACAAGACAACCCTGCTCGGGCTAGTGATGGAAATTTATGTATTTTTAAAAATGAAGCGCAATTTGTCTCGAGGATCAGGAGTCATGGGTTAGCTTATGCTTTGTTGGCACCCACCTTTTTAGGCCGGTTTGCGAGACGTGTTGAAATCCAATTATGAAACGTAGTAAAAATGTTTTTATAAGGAACTGGTGGTTTAACACATTTCCTCAGCTTCGGTAGTGCCCTACAGGTAAATGAATATTTGCTTCCGTGGAATGTGTGTACTGGGTACAAAGCTTATTTTCCATAGGAACGGAACTGTCGTACCTGGTCCAGCAAGGAACTCGCATCACTAGTTACGTCTAATACCGGTGCATTTTTGCCAAGTATATTGTACACAATAAGAGCGGTGCGTTCGACTCCTTATCAGCTGCATTACTCGACAAATCTTATCACTGGTAAGTAGCTAGATGCTGCCTAATCTTTGTAAAGTCGTGAGGGACTTGACCGGCTCAGTAGACGCTCCAGCACTGTAGTGAAACGTACGTAACGAGTTTGTTTCTGTTCGCAGTCGTCCCGGTGAAAGTAGCAGATTCTGGAAAAAATGGCATGCTCGAAAGCACTCCAGCGCAGCTCAGCTGTTTTATTACGAAATGTGCTACCAGCCCAAAGCCTGCTGACGGTCCGTGCCAGGTAAGCGAAGATCTTTGGCAGAAGTGTTGTGGTACGTTGAATCCGTTGCATTGCTGTGTTAAACAACATTTAAAACAGTGACCTTCGGTGCGTCTACCAAGGTCGGATTGGTCAGGGAATGAAAACGTGACCGCACGTACCGTGCGTACTGTTGATGACGTCGGAAATATTCACGGTTGAACGATTATCTAACGGAGACTGGTCAAGCACCGTAATGTGGAAGAGCGTGAACTAAAAATAACATTCGAAAGTGTCCGGAATGGCAAGAGCTTAACTATGATTAGTTTATGGCAATGTACAAGGAGATGTAATAAATAGGTCATGATAAGCATTTTTTGTGTGAGATTTATCGTTAAAACATACGCATCCGCTTATTTTCGCGTTGGTTAATACAAAATCCAGCTCCAGGATTTATTCTTAAAGGCTTTCTATGTTACACAACCACGTATAATTATAACTACATCTTTACTCAAAATGAGTAAGTTAATGGTTATCCTGCATGTTTCAATCTCTATAAAAAAGGAAATTAATCCATCGAATATGCAGTTAGAAATGCTGAAAATTCATATTATACCTTGTTTACAAATATCATGTGTGGAGGAGGTGTAAATTAATCATCGCAGAATTGAAATGGCAAACAATGGTGTTATGTGTGGTATAACTGATCTCCCTTGTTAATTGAAACTACAAACACCATATTCAACAAAATGGCTCAAGTTTGCCCCAGCACAAAATAAACAGATGCTGTTGAATGTTCATGTTCTAAAGTTTCTCGTTTTGATTATTTTTTTTTAGCTCATGGTGGAGCGGCGTCCAGATGGGACCTCCGGACGTCATCCTGGGCGTGACGGAGGCCTTCAAGCGCGACACAAATCCGAAAAAGATCAACCTGGGCGTAGGCGCATACCGCGACGACAACGGCAAACCGTTCGTTTTGCCGAGCGTGAGAAAGGCCGAGCAGCGACTCGCGGGCAAGCAGCTCGATCACGAATACTCGCCCATCGGCGGAACGGCGGAGTTCTGCAAGCAAAGTATCCTGCTGGCACTGGGCGAGGACAGTGAGCACGTCGCAAATGGTCTGAACGCCACCGTGCAGGGTATCAGTGGAACCGGTTCGCTGCGCATCGGTGGAGCGTTTTTGGCCGCCTTTTTCCCCGGAACGAAGGACATCTACCTGCCGACACCGTCCTGGGGTAACCATGTGCCACTCTTCCGCCACTCGGGACTGAACGTCAAGTCGTACCGCTACTACGATGCGTCGACGTGCGGATTCGACTTCAACGGAGCCCTGGAGGACCTGTCGGTGAGTAGTGTCGGATGATGACGCCGGCGAGGCGGGGGAATATTATTGCCCCACTTAAAGGGCCTAGTGACGCATTAGCCGGTATAAACAATGTACATCGCATATGGGACCGATGGTATGATGCACTATTATCAGCTGTGTAGAATCTTGACCTCGTCATTGGGTTGTTTGCTTTCGAGCTGTTTACTGGTCGTTGTTGTGTCTTTCAAAACTGGTTTTGGTGCATTTTTTTTTCTTCAAAATTAACGATTCCAAATGAAAAAAAAAACTTGCATTATGTATTGCAAGTAATAAGACTTATTATTCACATGTATAAAACTGAATAATATTATCATCTAGAATTTCGGAATTATTATTCGGGAAAAAATGAAAAGTAGAAATTTAAATTTTATTGTTTTCTTTTATTGGTTGAATTATTCAATAAACCTTTTATTTCATTTCAATTTATCTCCACTTTCACAGAAAATTCCGGAAAAATCGATAGTATTACTGCATGCCTGCGCACACAATCCGACCGGCGTCGATCCGAAACCGGAGCAATGGGCGGAAATGTCGGCCGTCATCAAGAAGCGCAATCTGTTCCCGTTCTTCGACATGGCCTACCAGGGCTTCGCAAGTGGAGACGTCACCAAGGATGCGTTCGCGGTGCGTGCCTTCCTGCGCGACGGTCACCAGCTGGCGTTGGCGCAAAGCTTCGCCAAAAACATGGGCATGTACGGTGAGCGCGTCGGTGCGTTCTCCCTGGTCACCGGCAGCAAGGACGAGGCCGACCGGACGATGTCGCAGATAAAGATCATCATTCGGCCGATGTACTCGAACCCACCGATCCACGGTGCCCGGCTGGTGGCCGAAATACTGAGCGACAAGCAGCTGCGCGCGGAGTGGCTCGCCGACGTGAAGCTGATGGCCGACCGGATCATTTCCGTTCGCACCACGCTGCAGCAGAGCCTGAAGGATCTGGGCTCGTCGCGCAACTGGTCCCACATTACCGAGCAGATCGGCATGTTCTGCTTCACCGGCATGAACCAGCAGCAGTGCGAGCGTCTGTCGAAGGAGTTCAGCGTCTACCTGACGAAGGATGGGCGCATTTCGATGGCTGGCGTGACGTCGAAAAACGTCGGCTACCTTGCTGAGGCCATTCACGCCGTCACGAAGTAGACGGCGGGTCGTTCCTTAATTATACCCGGGGCGTGGCCTGAATGACGCGAACGATTTGTTAGACCTTATCGGATGCATTTAGAATGCATTTTCATACCGAACGATATACAGTGCTTTAAAGGGGAACGATGAAAACGATATAGTCCAAAGTGCATATTGAGATACATTTAGGAGATGCATTTGTTTTACTTCTTTACATGAAAACCTCTCCGTTTTTGCCCAGCTAACCCGAGCTATACAAACCGATCATATCAAACCGAATGCACCCAGAAGAGGCACATTGAGCTTAGCTGAATGGCAATCTTATTGATCGAAAGATTGTGTCACACACTTTTCCAGGGAACGAGAGTGAATCGTGTTTCAACACGTTAAAATTTACCCGCAATATTTCTATTTTGTTTTGTTATACCTACCGTAACCAGTGCACGTGCAGTACAGCACATTGTGGCCCTAATAGAAACGTTTAGAGAAATGGTGAGGGGTAGTTCAAAGTCTGCTCGATTATTGTGAAATTGTTTAGCGCAAGATTAATATTGCATTATTTAACATGAAATAGATGGCTGGTAGAGAAATGCTCCGCATCACTGCCTTAAAAGGGAACAGTTTGATTTAATTATTTTTTTTAATATCCGAAATGATAGGTTTCCGAAATTTGAGAAGAAACAGAAACATGAGTGTGAACGGACTGTTTTGTACCTTCTTTAAGTTCTAAAAAAAAAAAAAAATTGAACCTTCTTCACATTCTTGGTTTGTATTTTTACGCGAGAAAACTATCTGCGATTCAAGCATAACGTGAATGAAAAACAAACTATTCTTTCAGCTCGAGCTTGTGACATGATGCTCGCAAACTTGGAATTAAATAATTTATAAGTTGGTAATGAATGAAGAGGCTGCAATTACTACGCACAGTTAATTTGTTAGATAATTACCGACCATTGTTAATGAGTGAAAATTGAATTAAATTGAACTGCACGTAATTAAATCGTGAGCTCAGTGTAGTAGTATACGCTGAAAGATTTTTTTTCCATTTTAGAATTCGCTGCCGATGCGAACAAACGAATCGGTTACTTTTTTGCAAGCACATTTTCATTGCTTTAAATAATTCAAATATAACAACGACCATAGTTTTTTTTTTTTTGATAATTAAATCTGAAATGAATGTTCAAAATTGTGAAATATCGGTTAGAACTTGATGCCTCCGCTCCGGCAAATTTGTCATCCACGCTTAAAATTAGAACAATACCAGTCCGGTACGCTAATTGATCGATGTCGCTCCTAATGCGCTCGACTGATTAGCTTGGGTTCAATATTTAACCGGTAATAAGATTATCTATTGACGGTGAACGTTGGTGCTGTATTTCCGGGCGCTTAATCAATGACACTGATTAATGGAATTACTGTGCTGTTGAATGCATCAATATCAATCGCCAAATCTAATCCGCTGTCAGGCATTTTAAATTTTGGAGCGGAAATATCCAATAATACCCAATAGAAAACTATTGAACAGCGATAGCGGTTGTTACTTTAGTTGATTGGAGGCTCATTTTGATTGAACGTAAGATGATGAGATGAATAGAAGATCCTCTCTCCTATAAACAATAACATTTTAGGGAATTGAAAAAAGCCATTAAAAATATGCAGAGATTGCTTGAAGCGAACTTGTTTTTGTATAGCGACTGGTTTTACCCGGAACGAAGAAAAGTAGGGACGCAATGGAACAATCGGGTTTTTGTTGTGTTGCATACGCTTGAAACCCGCTGCTTATTCAGCTGCGGTTGTTCTATTTGCGGCCTGGTCCTGGCACGGTAAACCATTACACGCATCCGTGCACCCCCGTGGGAGCATATTTGCCAAAAACTTCTGTCCAACCCAATAGCAAACTAGCAAACGGAAGAAGCAGCAGCAGCAGCAGCATGGATCCAATGCGAGTTAGGGAGGAAGAATTGAACGGAATTGGCGTGTACGTTCCGGTTCCAGCCGCCTTCCGGTCGGCTTTTCTGGGGTGCGGTACACCGGAAGACTGCAGTTTTGACCACCGGATCCGGTGCAGCGCATTGAGAGGGGTGCGCTCCAACCACAATCGAGCGTCACAAATAATGCATTTACGCTGGCACAAACATACACGCTCACAATGCTAATTCCGTGCTGCATATCAAAGGGGGTTGAATGTGGGTTGCAATAATTAAATAGATGTGCATGAATGTAAACACAGTGTCTAAACTTTGTCGTGCATTCTGGGGAACATCCGGGGGTGTGGCATGGGACCCGCACGGGTGGAGCGCAATATTCATACGGAAACTGACACCAGCGTGGCAACGAACGTGGGAGCAACGCAGCCACTGGAGATGCAAAAAGTTTTCCCCCAATGTTTGCGCTGGTGTTGTAGTGGCAAGGAAACTGTTCCCGCCATTGCCGGCGGGAGGTTTTTCTCGGTTCGGTTCACCCATTATGGCGGCGGAGTCTCCTCCCTGGAGCGCTCCCACCGGCAATAAACATTCCTGGGTACCTCGTGTTCGGTCATTTCCAAACGATTAGCGTAAAAGTCGCATCGTCCACGGAGAGGAACACGGCTTCGTTTGCCGAACCGTGAACACAATCTGCGAAGGGGCGTTGAATAACGAGAGGTTGGTTTTGGAGCTGTGTCGGTTTGATTTTACATTTAAGCTGTCCGTGCTAACAATTGCCCAGTTTAAAGGTGGAAAAGAGGAAGATAAAAGAAACATTCACATGGAGTCACAAATCAAAACACCAATTGTGAAATGGTACCTTCTGTTTTTATTACTTCCAATCGCTTGTTTCATTTTAATTTCATTGTTTTCCTCCACAATTTTGGTTTTTTTTTCGTCACATAGTTTACCATTTTCCCACACATTACTGCCTTTTGTACAACAACTTTACACTCGTTTTCATGTGGGAGTGTGTTTTTTCTTCTTCTTTCGCTTGTTTCTTTAATGATTTATGTCCACAGCTAATCGCTTTTTTCGTGCCGCCACAAACAGCGTCCTACAAATTGGAGTCCCGGTTTCCAGACAAACGATTACAAACTGGTTACTGTAAACTCTTTCTTCAAATGCATTTCCCGCTTCCCGCTCAATTTCGTTATTTAGCTTTTTCTTCACAATCGTTTTAGGGTTAAAATGTTTGTCTTTTTGTTTGTGAGTTTTTTTTTGTTTTGGTATGTACAATTGCATTCCATTTCGGTTTTTGTCGATTCGGGGAGGAAATAGTTGGGCGTTAACGGGGTTTGGGGGGCGATTATAAAATCTACCAACGTGTTGTGGGCAGTTGTGTTATAGTTCTCGGTCCATTTCATGCCTGCCAGAGGATGGCCTGCGGAACAGTTTATTTTATACACCATGTAAAATACGTTTCCTCAGCGATGTATGTCTGTTATTTACATAAATCCTATCCGTCGCCTTGTAAAGGTGCACTAGTGATTTATTTATCTTCAAAAATTGAACTAGTATACTATGTACAACGATTAAATAAGTAACGGCACCGTCTGGGGCAGGATAAGAAAGGTCCAGTCCAGGAATAAGACATAAGACTTCGAAAATGATTATGTTGGTTCAAACCTTTTAATGTTTACAGATATGCAATGTTGGGTTCGCTGGAGGATAGGAATGTAATTTAACACTGATATGGCTGTCGGATATACATATGTGTGTCGGGGCGATCGTTGGAAATCATCAGATTCTGTTTTCCACGGGATATGTAGGAGACTGGGATTTCACTCATATTGGCACACAATAAGGGTTCTAGGAAGTTTTTAGCTATCACCGCCAATGTCGCGGATGGATAGGAATAGAAGCATCGTTCCATTCGCATAGCCTCACTCTCGAGTGCTGCCATTAATTTAGACTAGACTAAAGAAAAACGGACGTAAACGACCATGCGCCTCCATTGAAAACCTTACAAAAAAAAAACGGCTGCGGTGCAAAATGACAAGGTTCATTCTAATTAAAAGTTATTTCGCTAGCCAAGGTGCTTCATATACTCTATAACATTTACTTTAACATCAACTTTTTCACTCCTAAAACGCGCCTTTTTGCATCTGCTTTCCACCGACTTCATTTGCTTCTTTACAAACTTCGAATGGGGCTTTGTGTTGCTGCCATGTTGGCTTCTTTCATAGGTCCGCAACTGAAACAGGCAAATATAACAGTAGAATGTAACACGGACTGGTTCGGAAAAACAATTTTGTGGGTGCTAAACCTTTTTCTTCTTGCAAGATAAATTATATGTTAGGAGTGTCGTGTTCTGTGTGTTGTGCAGATCGTTTTACACAGATCGTGATCACATCTGAGCTTTTTTTTTTTAAAGATGAAACATACTTTAACAGAATCACTCACCATTATAATTTGTCAAGCTTCGTTCGTCGCTCTTTTTTTTTGCTTAACAACTTGTTTGACATTTCTTTGCTTTTCACTGGTTTCCCCCCGGTTCTCCTGGAAAATAAGCTGACTCTACACATCAATGTACGTGAATGAAAAGCATGGCGTTTAAATGTTCATTTCGTTTTTGTTCTGTCTCTCTGATCAAAGATAAATTGTCAACCAGCTCCAGCCAATTAGCCGAAGGCGTGCATAAATGCACAAATGATTTTGAAGTATTTTTTTTCTTTCCCTTTTTTGGTCAAACTCGCAAGTTCAGTTCGTTCTTCCTTGAACTCGGCAGGTTTTTTTTTGTCTCTATGTTCCATGTTTTTCTGCCTGTGTTGACAGTATTTGTTTTTTTTTTTCGTTGCCATCATCCAATTATTTCCTAACAGTCATTAAATCTGATTACGCAAAAGTACCATATTTTTTCTGATTTACTTCCTTACAGCATTTTTTGCGGCACAAGTTAACGTAAGTTGCTGTAGTTGCGCGTGGAATGTTCTCATGTTTGGTTTGAAAGCGTTGTTCAAGGTATTGTGCATGTTTGCAAAGAAAACGTACAGCTTAGTTTTTAGGATTGGACGTAAATTTGTTTAATTTTCAAATTAAACTAATACTTTAAATTAATGCTAGTTTTTACTGCTGCGTTGTTGGTGTTTCAAAGTTGTCAGTTGTGAGATTGTAAAATAAAGGTAAAAACCAGCTTGCCTATAAGGCATTGTATTGGAATTTTAAACCTTTTTTGGTGTTCAGTACAGTGTTTTTGTTCTGTGAATAAGTTTGACTTTTCCGGCAAAATGTTTGTGCATTTGGCGAGAAACGGATCGTGAAAGGATGGCAAGCGTCACGACATACTGAAATAATTCGCACTCCTTCTTTAAGGTTATGTAAATTATGTTCAGTGAACTTATTTATCACAAACTCAAGATTTCTTATGTTAAATTTTCATTTAGCTAAACTTCAAATATATGGTAAAAACAGGATCCTTATAGTAGATGCGGCGAAGTGTGCACAATGGAAGAAAACACGTCTTTGCAGAAATGCCGCACCTTGTAGAAACAACGGCGTCTTGCCATTTGCGACGGATGCTAAGAAAAACCCGGCCGAAGGCCGATGGCACGCACCGGCTTGAGTACAACCATCAACTCCTATCCGTCCGCTTGCTTGAGTGGGTAAGCTTTTCCTCGGATCTTGGCCGCAACTAGACGCAGCTCTCGGGCACGCGGGTCGTCATTAGCATATTTTTGATGGTATGTACATTGATGTCATAATCGTTCGGATTAACTCCGGTGTCGGGTGCCCCGTTCGGCAGCAGGGTTGATTGATGATGGCCACCACCGCCACCGCCACTTCCGGTGCTGCTGTACATCAGTGCGTTTCCCCCGATTCCGTCCAGCCCGCCGCCGTCCAGCGGATGGGAGCCGCCCGAGAGGTACGGTCCACCCGGGGCGAGCGGAGTCACGGTCGTGCTGCCCGTGACCGGCGCACCTCCACTGCCCGCTCCCGGCAGCATCCCGCCGGACGTGTAGTACGGGCCTAATTTAATACTATCGCCCGGCTGATTAACGTTCGGGTGTAATTGATTCGTGGCTCCCGCGGACGGTATCAGCAGCTCCGATGGTCGTATGTCATGGTTTGGGTATCTGTCATACTGCAAATAGAGACCGATAGAGAAAAGAGAGATGGGACGGATTGAGGACGGGGCTCGATTGTTTAATTGATTTTAGATCTGGTAATTAATTTTCTGTTACGACAACTACGCCGTGCCTCGACATGCGCCATATCTAAATGTCTGGGGTGGTCCAACCCGGCGTGCGGTGCAATCTGTGCGCTCGAGGGAATTTTCATTAGCGGTGCAACTTCGTTATGCGTGGCCCTGGGTCGAAGTAAAATTACAGCGACAGAGCCGTGCTGAACTTCAAACGGTCTGACGTCGCAGAAGTAACTCGCGGTTCTATCTGTTGGATTGATGCAGATGAAGATCAAACTCAATGGTACTCATGTTAGTTTGTTCGCTAATGAAAAGCTATAGCTTACGATGTCATTCGCAGAATATGCAACCCGGGATAGGCTACGGCTTATACCCGAAAGTAAATCGTATTGATTCGAATATAATTCCTAGTTCTAGTTTGGATTTGTGATCAAATTGTTCGAAACATTGGTTGAATAGAAAGGCGTCGAGTGAAATGAGTACAGCATTACACTTCGTTTCCATAAACCGTATTATAATACAAACTAATTGTTAACACTGGCATGGAATTAACTAATGTAACTAATTAACAAGTTATTTTAACTTTAACTCAACAAAGAGTTATAGAATCTCCAATAAACCTAGCAAAGGTCTCGCAACTAGTGTCGTGTCATGAGTACAACATTATTGTGCGACTTCTTAAAAAGTAAACAACCATCGCTTCATGTCCATCTCGAAAAGGCGATGAAGGCGATGCCAAGATGGCCTGATAACAGGTGTCAAGCATATCACCATCACCCGCCCGTGACAATAGGAGAACAATGCAATCAAATCCTAACGAACTCGCCCCATGTCCGCTGTAGAAAACACTCCATCTGAACCAATCGGAAAATTCCATTTAATGGTGTGTTGCTAAGAAAAAAATGGCACTGGCCGTTGGAATGAAAACTAGCAGCCACAACAACATAACGCAGCAGGACAATGCGTGGCGAAGTGGACAGAATAATTGACACCTAGCAACATCATTTCAGTTCCTCACAAACCCCCCGGCATGACCGATGAGCGGCCGGCTGTGCGACCGTTTCCGGTCGGAAGCGTGCCAAGCTAAATGAGCAGCTGCTGTCGGGTGGTGAAAAAGCCTAGAGAAATTATTTACCCATAAAAAAAACCCCAATACCATTTTGTTGTTGTTGTTGCGGAGAACAGCGCACCCTGAGGCCTAGGGTAGGAAACTATTCGCTCGGTTGGATGGTGTTTACAGTTGTATTTCCACAGCACTCCTAACGACTTGCTCTGGCACCTTGCACTTTCCCTGTTGCTGTGTTTCATTGTGTGGTCTTCACGGAATAGCTCGGGAAGAAAACTCGGGTCCTGTGGGGGAAGGTGGCAACATTTCCTCCCGACAGCCCCGTCGTGTTCGGGTTGGCTCACGTTGTGTTATCGAGATCGTCACCGAGGCGTCTTCTCCGCCGTCGCCTGGCAGATAATCTGCGCATGTAAAGCATCGATACGGTACACGGTAGTCTGATTCCACCCCCCCTCCCCCCCCCCCCCTTTGTTCCTTTGCGGCACGGGCCGTGCGAGTCGTCTTTCAACAACACGCCTTTCGACATGGTTGTCGTCCGGAATGTTTTCGGGTATGCCGAACAACGTGCCAAACATCCCGGGAATGGTACAGGGCGTGTCCTGCGCGGTCATGCAGGCGGATGTGCCGGGGAGGGACGAATTTCAGCAATGTATTATTAATACATGAAATCGAGACAGCAGGCCTCAGATCGAGCAGCACTCGGTACTCGGGAAGGTACTTTTATCGGTTTTGTCTGCAAACGAGCGCTGGGAACCATTGCTTTCTTTGGAGAATGTGCCTCCCGGAAGTTCCGGGTAGGGGTTTCATGGGTGAAAAAGTAGGCGAAAGCTTTAAAATTCGCCCCTTGTAGTGGTAAGCATTCTACCAAACGCTTTTCTATCGATTGCCGTCCGATGGTTTGCTCAGCAGGGAGTTCCGGAGTTGTGAATTTCCCGCCCCGATTTATGCCCGAAGATTGCTTCGCGGTGGAATACAAATATTGATGAATATTGAAACGGAATGAATCGAGAGTAAAGCATGGACAATTGCAACGAAGCCGAGGAATTCTGATCACGCGTGGAAAGCTTTTAGCGTGAGAGTTTTGGTGCTTGGATAGATGGGGTTTGCCTAATAGTCAGTGACGTCTTTAGGGAGAATTCCCTTTATAATAATTTCTGATCGATTCAGGCTTATCTGCTTGCATCCAGACATTATTGAGATGAACGGAGTTGGATGGAGCATTTCGAATATCACTCAACGGCGTAGAATGAGTACATGAAAGGATATTCTAGAAGCATAAATCACAAATAATGAAGTTTTTTAAAGCTTATTCAATATCATTTATCGAATGGTTCTTCTACAGAATGAATTTAAATGAATCATGAATGAAATACACCTGTTTAAAAAAAGGTGGCCTTTGGTGCAACGCTCTTAGGATTTTAACAAAGGAAGAAAAACAGTTCAATACTTACAAAGTTCCCGTTTGGCCACTTGGAGGAGTTGAAGCTTACACTTTCGGAATCGTTGGAAACTGCAAACGAGTCAGAGTAAAAAAGGTGTTGTTAGTTGAAAAGGGGGGAACAAAAAGAAAAAAAAAAACTTTTGCCAGCAAACGAAAAGAACCCAACCCGCGGCCTGATTGGAAGTAAATTTGTATTAATCGACCCTTACCGAACTGCGCCGGTATCACGTCCGGGTCCCGCTCGTCCTCCATCCCGTCCGGTGCGCCCAGCTTTTCGTCCCGCGTCCGCCCGTCGACGATCAGTCCACATCCGGTTCCGGCACCGCCGTAGCCACCGCTGGCCCCACTGTTCCCTTGCTGCCACCGGGGGCTCTGCTTGGGGGCCTTCTGTGCGCCGTATTTCAGTCGATCCACGGTCCATGGTGAAGGGGTGTTGAGCAAGATTCGCGGGACGACGCGAGATTTACCAGGTAGCCAGGTATGAAGAAAATATCCGTATCGTTCGTGTGAAAAATAGTGCAATAACAATGGAGTCAATAATGGGCAAATTAGGAGCAAATAATGGAATTCCACCAGTGCTCCCGGAACGATTGCAGCAGCTTTTCAGGCAAAACCCGGCCCTTGGTCAACTAATTAAGCTTGAAGAAATTTCCTCGGGTCAGCTTCCGTGGGTTTCGGTGATTTTCTTTTGTACCATTGTAAATTTACGAACCGTTTACGGCGTGCCAACAAAGACTAATGCATTTGTTTCTGCTGTTGATTTACGTTGATTTGTATGCTCTTTAGATTCAAGCAATTTATGGGTCTCTGGATCATTAATAAAATAACGAGTATGCTCAAATTAAGATTGGAGGTTTCGTCAAGCAAACTTAAAAATAATTCATTCAAACTTAAATACGAAAAAAAAAAAAAAAATGATCAAGCAAGATATAACGACCAGGCGCTGGAACGTTAGTTAAATTATTCATTTGCAAATGACGGTCTTGAGTTTTGCAGACGGTGTTTTTCACCGGAAAGTTTTCCGTTGATCGCAAAATGAAGTACATTCTCGACAGGGAGCTATTTTTAAGCAATTCATTGCTGTCATGTCCTTCAGAAACTCTCATGAAACCGGGTGTAGTGACAGAAAATTAATGTTAGAACGCTTTGTGGGAGTCAAGAGAACGAAGGAAGAAAAAATAGATTCTTTGTGGATCAACCGTGGTGAACATTCTAACTTTCCTTCAAACATAAGAAATTTGACATCGTTTCACGTCGCGAATGGCCTTACGTTCTCACGCGGAAAAAGGTAAAAGAAGCTCAAATTTTGACTTCCTCCTACGGGTTTTGCGGAGTGGCGTGAACATTTTGTCCCTGGCGTCAGTCGTTGTTTTAATCGCGGGGGGGTTTTTTTTTTCTCTAAATCTGAAACATGTTTCTCACCCGACCAAAGCCAAGAAGTTTTAACACCCCTCCTCCCATCGGCTGGTGGGTGGCATGATGATGTACCAGGTATGTGTTGGACACTCTTCTGGTAGCCGAAAGCGAACCAATGCAAAGGTCTGGATGTACTTCCATTGTTTAATGAACGGAACATCATTCAATTATAATGGGGAAAGCGTGAATTAACGCCCGGCGGAACGAAATGGCCGACGGCAGGCGTTTGCGAAAATGCGCCAAATGGACCCCCGAGCTCCGAGGACATTTTCCAGTTTTCAACGCTCGTTTTTTCCTGCCCCCGCCCCTCCCTTGCTTTTCATTGTCACCCAGAAGGTTTTCTTTATTTTACGATCTAATCATCACCGTGGCCAGTCACACAGCCCGTGGCGAAAATGGCTTTTCAACAAACCAGAAACAGAAAAAAAGAAAAGGGACCCGACTGACTTATTCTGTTGTTTCGTCGAGGCGGCGAAATAAAACATCGAACTGCTGTTTCTGGACCTTCGCTTTTCCCACTCCCCGGCTGGGTTGGGGGAAAGTGAGTCTAAACCGAACCATTTTCGTGGCAGTTTCTTTCTAATTTTTTATAGTCGTGTGTTCTACACACGAACACACACAGACGCTGTTCGTCCAAGTTAAATCGCACCGACCGCGCACTGGTGGGCGCACTCGGTAACGATAAGGAGAGTAACGTCGAGGTGGTTTCGTGTCAGGGAAGTGAAAAACGAAGATTTAATTACGCCCAGAACACAGAACACGTCGTGTGGGTCAGGCAAGGTTTTCTCCAGCTGCCTGTCTTCGGCGAATGTTTTCGCGCGACTCTTTTTCCCCGTTTTGGATGCTTTTGATTGAGGTTTTCAACGGGACACTAGGACGGGAGCGTGGAAAACGGAACGCACCAGTACCGTGCTTCCGGTAGGTTTTTTGCTGTTGTTGTTGTCGTTCGGCTTACGAGCGAACGGCTCGTACGCTCTATCCCTTGTCATGGATGCTGGAAACTTCCACGCTAAGGCATCCCGACGCTAAGACGCGTTGTAGCAACTGGAAGGCAACGACGAAGCGAAATGGGACGGTGCAAGGGGCCGACGAGCTCGGGGAGCGGCAGCATTCCAGGGGATGACGGTCGTTGGCGCTAATGGCGAGCGAAACAATGCCGAAATGGCTAAATTACGAGCGCCAAGCGCGACGCGAACGCTTTGACGGCGGATTTTAATTGCATTTAATCTAATTTTCACCCCCGACGCCTTAGGAATATGGCGGTTCGCACCGCGGCGAAGAAGCTTGTTTGCGAGGCCGGGATGAGACCGGGAGCGGGAACGGAAATGGGCGAGAAAAAGAGAGTATGTTGAAGTCGGCTAGCCTCCGGTTAGGGGAAAGTTTGCTCCTCGCTGCCAGCGCCACGTCGGGGAAAAGGGAGGGTCGTCGGGGGCGGAAGGAAAACGCGGTGTAGATCATCACCGTCAGGATGCAACTGGCACGGTTGCACCGTGCTGGGGTGTGCATTGTACCGGGGAAAGATGAAAAATTGTTTCTCATCCAATTAAGACCAAGAACCGTTAGCGTTCGTTACAAACTTGCGCCGGGAAACGTTGCGCATTTAACATGCAGCGGCAGAAACACGAAAACACCATCACCAATTCCCTCCACTCCTCTCGTAGGACGGTGTTTTTCTCGTTCTTCCTTTTTTTTTTTTAGGGAAAACCCTAGAAACCGGATCTACATTCCGCCGGTGCACGAAACGAACAATCCGGTGATCCGGAAAGGTGCAATAATGGAAACGATTCGTGCACTCGAATTGCCATTCAAAGAGAGTGCATTATCCTGGACCCCTTAGCTAACGAACTGAAAGCAGCCGGTTCCTGTTGGATGGTCGCGGGCATTTGGAAGCGGGAAATGGACATTTTCCTTCGGCATGGGGAAAAGGGGACATTTTATCGCTCAGACCGTTACTTTTGATTGACCATTTAACTGCAGCAATTTGTTGGGTTTGGAGCTCGATTCAAATTTAGCATTAATTGAAATGATGATTGTTAATGGCCGCTGTTCAGGAGAGTAACGGACAACATTCATTTGCATAGCTAATGGGCTTTTGGATCGTTCTTCCAGTAAACGGCCATTTGGTTGATTCAATCAAACTAAGCAGTTGAAAAAGTATTTACGGGTACAAGTTTTGTAACTGTCATATGATTGGGAACTTTCGAGCGTCGTTAGGCAGAGAGTTGGACTCAAATATCTTTTCATTTATGCGTGTTGCTCAGCCACATATTCTATTTAACGTCCTGGAGTTCAGGGGCAAGGAGCTTTGGACATAATTTGAACAGCTACTGGATTAAAGTCGTATACCGTTTTCGACGCCACCTAAACAGTTTGTTGTTGCTTTTAATCAACCACCAACTGTAATCACACATTCACCACGTAACTCAACTTCTGGTGCTCAACTGTACATTTCCGAAATGTATCTGCCCTTTCACTAACTCCAACTAAACATAGAGTTTATCATGTCGGATTGGTTACTCAGATCGGATAGGATCGGATATCACATGTGAAAAAATACGATATGTAAACATGATTTTCTGTGTTTTACGGTTGTATAACATTTTCCTACTCATAATTGCATAATTTTCACGATTCAATAGTGAAAAGACAAAATTTGTCGTCATTTGAAAAGTGCGACGGTGAAGAATCGAACCAGCGTCGTGTAAACGTGTTTAGTTGGAGTTGGTGAAGGTACAGATACAGTTTGGGAATGTAAACTTGAGCACTAGAAGTTGAGTTGCGTGGTGAATGTGTGCTTACATTTGGTGCTTGATTAGAAGCAACAACCAGCTGTTTAGATAGCGTCGAAAACGGTGTAAAACTACGGAATGATAGCAAATTGTCATCAAGATGGTTAAATTCAAAACTGAGAATACTTGCCAATTTCACACTAAGAAGTCAGTCTAGCGAAATAATATCAACCTCCATGTCAATAAAAAAATCTGTTGAAATCTATGATGGCAGCTTCCTTTTCAAGTATCATCGCATTTTCAGTGATGTGATCAAAAATCGTTTCGCATCGACACATCGTGTCGCACCGAATCAGTGTCGTCATCGTTGCTGGTTTGCACCGATTGCTCCAGAGCTGCTTACACGTTACACGTTGGACAAAGTGTACAGCATCGTACATATATCAATATACTTTCCATAGCTCCTGACAGGCGGTATTTTCTTTGTTTCCCAAACCGTGGCCAGATGGCATGGAAAGCAGCACCATGAGATACCCACGATACCCACACAAATTCTACCGGTACAGGTGAAAAATACAATCAGTCAGCATCGGAGGTTCTTCAGCGTCTGTTGCGAGATTTTGCACGGAGGGGTTTTTTTGTTTGTTTCTCTTCTGGAAGCTGGTTCCGGGCGGTGATTTGAAGATGTGTTGAAAGCAGATAGGAAATGACACAATTGCATGAATTTTCCACTAGACCGGAAAATTCGCCCACCGCAGTCGTCACGCTGTACTGGTATCTCATTTTCGCTTTCCCTGGCTTCATCGCGATGTGCAAAAAGATTCGCGGAACGATTGTTTGATGTTTTACATACGACTTGTCGTACTGTTTAAAGTTTCTGCAGCATTGTGTTGTACCGAGAGCATGTGGAATGGTTTGCGTGTTTGATTGCTAAGTGCTTGAGATGAGAATGTAGAAAGAAGCAATTGAAAGCTCGCCTAAAGAACCTTTTTTTTCATAATTTTTCATTTAACAATTGGACCTTTTTTTCTTTGATAAAGGATCTTCAAGACATCATAAGAAATTATAATAAGTAACATGAAAGTTGTACAGGAATCTATTAATTGTTCAGAATCCATCGATGTTAGAGTATAGTCAAGAAGCACGATGAGAATGGGATGTCAATTGAAGGAAATTTAATTTCAATCAAAATCAATTTATTTATGATTTTCAAACCATAGTCAGTTTAAATAGATTATGTAATGTTAAAGAGTTCTCGCATTTGTCATTTTCAAACAACTTATCAACCCCATACGGATGGCACGGGAGCCAGAAACATATGATATCCTTGAGAAAAACGTTTGTAAGAGCATTGTCATCGCCGCGTTCGGCACTTTGAACGCTTTCCCCCCAAAAAACTGGCTCGAGCTGGCGTTCGTACCGCACTTTGTGCGGTTGCCTGGTGCTGCAATCAGAACCGAAAAATCTGACAAAACACCCCATGTGCAGAATGCATGCCGGTGTCCCCACGCACTTACCTTGCCGAGGGTGTCCTGTTTGCTGTTTCCCTGCTTTGAATTACTAACTAAGTCATTACTGACGTTGGTGATGGTGGTGGTGGAGGTGGCGGTCGCTTTGATGTAGTACACCCGCACGAAGATGACGAAGCAGAGCACCAGCAGTGTCAGCAGCACCCCGAACAGGATCGGCGAGACGTTGTCGAGCGAGTTGCTCGTTAGCACTGCCTCGGCGGATTGTTGACGCGGCCACACGTGGGAAGAAAAGGGGGATAGGAAAAGCAGCAAACAAACAGCATCCCCACGTCAGTCAGGGAAAATCACTTTTCGGCGGGTGCGAGGAGCCGACCTACCTGCCCGGTTTTCGACGCTGCTCTCGAGATAGAAGTCCTTCACGACGACTCCTTGACTGCGGCCCTTCTGATTGACGGCGTAGATGATGGCTTTCAGCGGGTTGTCGTCGCCGACGTCGTCGTAGCCGGCTCCATAGTGGATCAGGTTCTCGAGCGACTCCACCAGAAAGTACGGCTCGTCCGGATTGGTGAGGTTGTACCTGTCGGGCGGGAAGGACGTGTCTTGCGTTACAGGGTGGGTGTCGGTGCGCGATTTAATGACACTTGGACGATTATCGAATGCAATCAATGTGCGCCGCGGCGGAACTAACACCTCAGCCTCAGCCCCGTCGCAACCAAGGCAACCGAGGCTGCAACTGTGCACCGGCGGCCGGATGTTTATCACAGTCACGATTTCAACATTATCTCGCATTACATCGGAAAGCACCCTTGGTTGCATGGGGGAAAGGTGGGGGTTGGGACCTCGCACCGGTGGGTTTTGTTCATTTGTTCTGAGTTGTTAGTTGCTGGCGTTCGGTAATGTATTGGATAGTGTGTTACGTTTCCCAGGAGAGGTGATTGACATTCATTATGTTTCAAAGAAAACGAAAAGAAGGAAATGGTCCAACTATGTTTCGTTGATTTGGTTAGGCAAAGTGCTGAGAGCTGTTATTTTTTCTAAAACAGTATTAACTTATCTCCTTTAACTTTGTTCGAATCTAAAAAAATGCATTCGAAAGGTAACCATTGAAAGAATTGTGGATTGCGTTCCAAAACGCTAGCGACACTTAGTCTTAAATTCCTCACTAAGATGAAGCACCTTTAAAAATTATTTTATAAATAATATATAATATTTGTGAACATAATTTTGTCAGTTTTTAGCTCCCTTAGAAAAAATAAATTAGGTGCGCAAATAAATAACGTCCGTTTTTTTAATGCCACATTTTAATTTATCGTTACTATTTTAGGAGCAATGGATCATCCAAAGTATTGCCCATCGCTAGCTCCAACTGTTTGCAATAATGATGGCAAGTCTCAATTACATTTTTTAAAAGACATCTTCATCTTTTGACAGATTCAATAAATTGAGTCATTGTTTAAGTTACTCATACAGTCAAAACTGCTGGGTAGTCAGATCATGTGCGATCGAAAGAAACAGATAGTAATATTATTACTGCCTAACATCTGGAGCATACAGCAGGAGGGTAAAAATTCAACGATTCCAGGAAGGTTATGACCGGTTTTGGTCATCTCCATGTCCATGTTTGGCCCGTTGTCATGCCTGCGCTGCTATTCTGGTAGATTTTCCAACAGTTCTTGGCTCAATTTGATCAATTGAGTTCAAAGCTGTACTCCAGTAATGATTTGATCGGTTGCAACAACTCAAAGTAGATGATATCGGTCTAGTCCTACCAGATACACAACAAAACCCTCGAGACATGGATGTTAGGCCGAGGTGCCCGAACAGGGGCATGGTCCTGGTTCCTCATAGTTTTTTTCGCTTTGGATTACTGTAATGTATCCATTTTTCAGCATTCATCACGATGTGATAAAGGAATTCTTTCCTGTTGATGGGTTCCCGCACGGAATTGACCCGATAGATGTGGTCAAAAGTATGTGATGTAATAATCAAATCACGAATGTTTTAATACATTTTGTTAACAAAACGCCCTAGCTAAAATTATAATGTTTTGGATACATCAAAATGCCGCGCTTAGTTCCGCCTTGCCCCATCGATTTCAAACGGCCGTTACTTATTTGTAGACCTTATATTATAGCGACATAATTCATAAATAAGTTCAATTATCTTGCATGGTGTGGTTGGAAATAACCTAGGCTTCGGTTCGATTATAGAATTGCATTCAAAATTGTTCTTCAATGGAAAAACGTGTCGGTCACGTTTTAAAAATAAATATCAAACATTTTTTTTTTAAATGAGCGAGGAAATAATTTCAAACTATGCGTGCAAAATTATGTTGGTTAGAACTTTGAAGCAATAGTTCAAAACAACGTTTCTTGTGTCAGCTACAAATTAGTGCATGTTTCCATCATCTTATTTGGGTCCAGAATATGTAACAGAAAACATATGTTGATGAAATGTTTGATCATGATTTTTTTGCACCTTCTTTGATGTGATCTAAAAAAAAAATCCAGCGCATTCACAAACCAGCCATACTATCAAGATGACACCACGAAGGTGCGGTGAAAGGTGACCGCGCTGTGCAGATGGAAAATACACGTTGCCGATTGAGGTGTGATTGGCATCGTGCAGGAATGGGCGAACCGATGCTCTGGAGCCCCCTTCTTCGCCACACGAGAACATCTTTTCGAACCCGACATCGACAAAACACACGCCCCGATCGAATGTGACCTTTGGGGCGCTCGTGTGCTGCGTTGCGGTTGTACGCCTTCGTCGGTGGTGAGATTTTGCATTTCACCGCAGCGGTACATGCAATTTCTCACTCGACTTTCGACCCGGTCGGGTTGCCGGGTGTAGTGTTTCCTTCCCTTTGAACCTCCCGGTCGGCGGAAGAGCTTTGCGACACGAGAGATAATGATGGAGTGTTTCCTATTGTTGGCAGCTGCGCTGCCCGGGAGTGCAGCGAAACGTTACACGCCAATTGAAGGTGATTTGTTTGCAGGAGTGGGTGAGGGAGGTGTTTTTTGCATGGTGGATGCGGATGTGTCACACGTCGAGTGGCTCGAATTGCTCTTCAAACTCCACTCCTGGGCAGGCGCACATCGATTGCACACCTTCTGGAGCTACCGCTCGCCTTGGTGGAGCGGGTGGATCCGCCGTCAGGACACAACAAAGTGTGCAGTGTTTGGCGTGACGCTTACTTACCGCACCCGACCCGTCCGGCTGGAAATCACTTCCAGGATGAAGATTTGCGGTAAACCCCCGTCGTACCCGGGCAGACACTGCACCTCGACCGAGTGCTGCGTTTGATTGTTTATCGAACAGTTTTTCACCGCCGACGGAAGTCCTGGAAAGCGGCGAGAGAGAGAGAGAGAGAGGGATGGAGAATACAACCAGTAATAAGACCCCGTGGGGACGGGCAGGTTCGAGAGATGTTCACACTTACCCGCCAGGACGACCTGGAAGAAGCAGGGCCAGTCCTGCGTCCCGACCTCGTTCTGGCCCCAGCACGTAAGCGTCCCGTAGTCCTGGTCGCTCACCGGCATGTAGTTGAGCAGGCTGACGGACCCGTTCTTCACGTAGCGCTCCTTGGCGATCTTGAGCGTTTCGCCGGAGTTGTTGAACTTCCAGTTGAACTGGCGGGGTGGCGGATCCGCCTGGACCTCGCACGGTATTTGCAGCGATTCGCTGCGGAAGGCACCGACGATGATGATCCGATCGGTCGCGCACACCGGCGCATCTAATGGGGAAATGAAAAGGAACGGGTGGACAGAAAGGTCCTTTAGCGAGGGCTTGCCTGCACAGATCTGTGTGTGGACTTCGCTAACACGACTTCGAAGATTGTCTGTTCGTAGCGAACACAAAGAGAACAGGTGACAACGGAGATGTGAGTCGTTGCAGCTATTGGAATCACTTTGAGTGCATGCATATTTATTACTCTACCTTTGTGTCCCATCGGACAAGGAGGCGAATAGTAGGGGTTTTCGGAAACATATGATCTAATATTCTAAGCCTACGAAATTAAAATGATCTTGATTTCTATTGCAACACGTGCAAATTGAAATGAGGGTTAGTTCACCAACAATAGACAGTGAGCAATAAAACATTTCTCGCATGGAAAACAGTTGGAGCATTAATTGGTTGCATTTCAATGAGTGTTTATGTTTTCAGGGTGTACAGAAAAATTAACAGGGAAATTAACAGGGTGTAATTACAGTTACGATCTAAATCAGTAGCTTCGCAAATTATTTTAATGGTCAACATACATCATTGTGTTCCTCATGGAATTTATCCATTTATGTACGTGTCAACTTCATTAAAATTATGTGGTCCACGGAGGGACCAAAGTCCTTTAACTAAAACGTAATAACTTATTTACTATTAACCGCGTACAATAATAAAAGAGAATTTTTAAAACAAATGGACTAACATTTAAAATAAATATGCTAAGGAAACAATTGAAACAGCGCATCATGGCCGACAAAGGATCGTCTATTGCTAAAGCTTTGGGCTGTGGTCCATTGCCTGTGGTTTAATTTGGAGGTCAAAACTAAATTGAGACAGTATAATTGGTGCTTTCCCTGGCATTAATTTGCTAATGAGGCTAAAGGTCACTTAAAAGACACCTTTTATAGAACGCACAGAAAAAGGAAAAAAAAACTAAAGTTAAATAATTATTTTCAATTGTCATAACACCTTCTTGGAACAATTTCCTCAAGTGATCAGCAACAGAACCAATCAGTTCGGAGGAAATAAGCTTCCATTATTCCATCTGCGCTTTAAAGGGGAAAATTATAAGGCGCAAGTTTACAACCGGATGGAGTTATGCGCGGGAACCCTAACGCGTACTTACACTTGACCCGCAGCGCCAGCTGATTGCTGACCGTTTCACCTTCGGCGTTGATTGCGCTGCACGAGTAATTTCCGGACGAGTTGCGGGTCACCTTCTGCAGCACCAGGCTCTGATTGGACCGTATCACCCGGGCGGACGCGTTGTGCGTTATCAGCACTCCCTGCGGTGGAGAAAAAGAAAGGTGGCATAGAAGGAGGAAGGCGATGAAGGTGTGGCCGGTACCGCCAGATCGCTTATAAAAGTTTAATATCTCATTCGCCATCGCTGATTATCCGTTCCGGCGATGGCTGAAGACACCGAGACGCCCCTGAGCGGACCGGATATGTATCTCCCGGAAGGAGCCGCGGAACGTGCCGGATACCCGGTGGAATTGAAAACATCTTTTACGATCATCGTGGACCTCCCCGTAGCAGCGAGGGTTGCGAGGATGCCTTCCAATCCGGCGGGGTAGAACAATACAACTCCCCCCCCTGGGGGAGGCGAAGCGAAAGTTCGAATCGAACGCCGGGTTCCACGTTCGAGATGCGTCCCGAGCTGCGGCGGGGGAAACAGAATCGACCATAAATAACACTTACGTCGTGCAGCCAGTGTAATTTCCTCCACGGAGGGTTCGCCAGCACGTGACACTCGAAGTAAACATCGTCGCCTTCCTTGATGTCGTCCGCCGATAGCGTCGAGCCGAGCCGCAGCGACACGATCGGGGGGTCTGAATCCGGCGCAAAGGTTCGAGAGAAGATCGGATAAGTTAGATAGATGTGGACGGAAATGTGGTTAGTGCAAGCGGGCCAGCGGCCACAAGATGGTGCAAATGGAAAATAAAAATCCCAATCCCCGACCCGAGCGCGGGCGAATGTCAGTCGCTTTTCAGAACAGCTTCCATATAACAATGGCGGCCCAAGTCCAGGCCCTCCTTTGGCGTGTGCGTGTCCTAGTTGCCGGGGCTTGGAATGCTGGAAAGTTTCTTCGATGTGACATCTGCCACCCCACGACCAAGCCTACCCTTCTCCTCGCCCACCCCAACCCCAAGCTTATCCGTATCCTCCCTTTGCTTAACAATGGCCAAACGCAAAAGAGATAAATCATTCGGACTAATCTTTTTTGTGCCGCCAAATCGATAAACCAGAATTCCATCGGTTTGCCCGTTCGAACAGACAAAAGGTCACACTCCTATGGAAAACCACACACCCACACACAGGCATTCTTCCTGGCACAGAATGGGAAAGAACGCTGAGACTCTTTCCCTCCAGCTTCCCCCCATCGGATGCCGGTTGCCTCGGACGCTGTTCTCTGCCAGTAACTTCCATCTCGGATCGTCCGGACGAGAGAGTTCCGGATGGAGAAAAAGTGTATATTGTGGTATTAACTCGTTAGAGCCGATCGGTTTTTCTTTTGCCATGGGGGCGCAAAATTTGTAACTCCATTGTAATCAAGATATTAAGTAGCTTACGGATGGGGGTTTTTCTCAGTGACACTGTTCGGTCGGGTCGGAAAAATTCTTCGGTGAACTTTATGGACATCGCTTACGGGGATACACTGGGCCATAATAAAGAACGCAAGTAATTTGGAACCAACGGGGCAGTCAATTTTGAAGTAACGTAAATCAGATTGTGGGAACCGTAATATTTAGCACACACTTTATCTGTTCAATAGGTCCAACGGGCTTTCCTGTACTGTATTTATTGCATTTGTAAAACATATCAGAGTACATAAGCTAAACCCTGTAAAATCCCAATTAAAATGCTTGTCGGTTCATTTCGAGATTATAACACTCTTATAGTCAAAATTTTTTTTCAAATAAATTGTTATGAAATTATGAACATTATACGTATCTGAAATGACTGTTAAATCAAAGCTTACCTCAAAACATTGAAAGCTAAATTTATTTATGGCATAGTAATACCTTTGTTTAATAGTTTAAATCTTTTGTGTCATGAATCAAATTTTTCATACTCTCTGTGAAGCTTGCATTCAGCTTTAAATTGTTACAAGCGATATCGATTGCCATTACCAAACCATCCAAGGATTGTAAGAAGAAAAAAAACGAATTGGTTGAGAGAGCGTCTTCCACTCTTCCTTCTGCCATCTATCAACCGACTTTGTCAACCGTTCTCCAATGTGTGGACAACCAGGAACATATTGATCTTCTCGAGGCTTTTCCCATTTCCACCAACCGATCGTTTGGCAGTGAAAAATGTATCCCTGTTCTCAGACGAGGGCAGCCCAGCGGGACAGGGGAAACCCGTTAGCGGTTAGTAATGCACTTTTCTGCTAACGGAGTTTTCTTCCAGAGTGTTTCAGCCACAGTTTCACGTTCAACCAGCTTTCCCGGCAACGTAGGCGGGAGAGAGAGAGAGCGCTTGCTCGATGTCTGTTGGAACGTCACGCAAGGAAGGTAGCATGCTGCTCAGACTTTCCTCGTTTCTCCACTTTACCATTCCTGGATTTTCACGGGGATGAAAAATTCAGCACTCTGCACTAATATCATAAATAAAATCTTGCATTTAGGTTAATCGATTGGATTTGGGGCTGAAATTCGGGCTGGTCCGGCGTGGGCTGAAGAGTGCAGCAGATTTCAGTACGGTGGACCGTGCGGAGACGTTGGATTTGAAAAAGCCGGCACGTTTCTGCATCTTCCCAATGATAGTAGGACTTTTGGAACTATCTCACAGAACGAAAAAAAAAAAACACAGAATCCAGCACAGCTTTTCTTGCCAGTTTACTGCATTTACTCCTTCCGTCGGTGCCACGTTCTCTACGTAGGAGCGCAGGAGGAGCAATTGTTTCGTGCATCATCTGTTCCGCCTTCGGGCGTGCAGCCTGTAATGGGGTCCGCCGGGGCTGGGCTGTGAATGGAGCGGAAAATCGAATATTTAAAGTGCACCAGGGTGCCGGATGTGGCTGGTACCATAACGCCCCGACTATCGATTGCACGGATGTGTGGAACATGGGTGTCGATGAGATGCGAGATTAAGGATAGACCGGCTCGTTTAGCTCTCGCACGGCACCACGGAAGTGCATTTTGCTGTTTTATAAGGGCACGTTGTTGACTGGTTGTTTACGGAGAGTTGCTTATCTGCATCAAAAAACTATTAGAGGCGGTGCAAAACCTGGGAACAAATTCCCCGTTCGATAAGGTTGTGCTGCGGTGGGCGATGTACTTGGCAACTAATAGTGTTACAAGATTAATGGTGAGGACATTCTGCCCACAGTTGTTCTTCGCAATGTTTGATGGAACTTTAAATTGGCTTCTGGATTCTGGTTCCATTTAGGACAGAGGGTGAGCGTATAGAACGTTTACATTATTAGATCAGCTGGTAGGTTTTAGAGTACTACCATAAAACTAAAACAGAATTGAATTCTACAACACACGCGGAGCGATCAAAGTGAAACGCTTTGGAGTTGAACGTGGAAATGTTTGTAATCGCTTTGAAGTCGTATTGCCACATCAAAGTGTGCATAGTTTTCCACTTCCGATTGCTACACTGCGCAACTAAACAGTGCTTTCACCCGACAGTAATTGTTCGGAAGTGTCAGACGTAACCGAGACTGCAACTCAGTTGGTCGATTTTAATCGAAAAAGCTTTGCGCACAAATTTTGAGCGGAAAACTTTTTAATTATCGCATCGAACCAAACCCCTGGACCACTGCGCGGGATGACCGGCGGAGGCTCGTGCTGTCGGAGGATGCTTGACGCCAACCATATCGCAGCGTACGAGTCGGAACGGAATGGCGATGGTGTTGGTGGCTCTAGATAAATTAGTTACACTGGCAAGGTCGGGACCGTGGCGAGATTCCGCCAGCTTGCAATCGTCCTAGCCGTGGCCACGGAGCACGCTTGGAAATAATTTTCCCGGCCGCACCGTTTCGGGTCGCTGGTGCTGGAGCGTTTTGTCTTTGCGCAATTTTCCACCAGTTCCGAAATCTTAGCCACACCATCTTTTGGAGACCACGTTGGCGACGGTGCGGGTCGTGGAAACCGGTGCGGTTGAGCGGCGCACAATGATAAAGTTTTATCAAACATACCGAATCAAAAACCGCAATTAACTCGACAATAAAAAGCCGAATTGTATTTTCCTACCCACGGCAAGGAATCCCGAACATTTGCCTCGGTCGGAAAATTAAGGGACGCCGTCTTGGCCGTCGCGAGAAGAGGGGCGTAAGGCATTTTGGCAGCTGCAAGGGCCCACCCTTCGACGTTGGCCATCCGGCGCAAGGGCTGGAGTTGATGGAAAAGTTCGCCGGCATTGCACGCGGCTTCTCCGGGTTGTTTTCCACCCGGGAACCACCGGAAAAGTTCCCGCAGGAAGCGCGCGCCTGCCGACGCGAGTTCCCGGCACTATAAACGCGAATACTTTTTTACGATTGTTGATTTGAATTTAATTTTAATTAATTTCTTCGCTTCCACGCTTCGATGCGCCGGCTACACGGATCTTTTATGGGATCTCTCGCCGGCCAGGTCCGCGGCGCCACCGGCCGCCTCCCCCCCACTAGCCTGGGCCGAATGGAACGCCGCGCGACTTCCGGTGAAGCACACTGAAGTTTAGAATTTATTCTGCCCACAGAAAATTCAAAGTTCGGTAAACTCTCCACCATCGTTTGCCCGCCCGCATCCAACCACCGGCCATACGTCGCGTCGCCGGGCCATCTTCATCCACAGTTGTACTTGCACGGTTATGCTACTCACAGACAACTTCAATCTTCCAAGAGGTTTCCAGAAACAGTCCGGTGACGTTCGGGTTCTCTGCACGGCACGTTATCAGCTTGCCATCGTCCTCCGTCATCGGCACAAAGCTTAGCTCCGAGCGGGTCGTGTTGTTGAGTATTTCCTCCTGTGCGGGAAGAGGGAAGGAAACGGAGTAAAGTAGACAAGTAATACCACGGAAAAACAACACACGAACGACAGGCTCCCGGAAAGGACACAGCAGTATGGAGGGCAATTTTATTGAAGGGCAACCGTTTAGCTGCACACCCGGAGCGTGCGGAACGGGCGACCGAACCGATCCGGTTCGCAATCCCAACGTTGACGGCAAATGGGCACTAAATGGAATGAAACATGAGGCACTTTGAATATTAGAAATTGAAAATTGAGAGCCACTCGTGGCCGGAACATTGAGTGGGGTTCGTACACGACCAATTGCAGCGCACCGGGGAGTGGATGGTCGTTTGATGTTAAACTTGATCCATAATGGCTGGTAAGTAGTCGGGCTCGTTATCTCGCAAATGCAACGATTGAGATGTACAAACATGGGAAATTCGTAGTATCTGAAAATTACTTCAAGCTGAACAGAAAAGATTGCAATTTAATTAATTACCTTATTCTACTATTTTAGGAACTCGATCCGTTCAAATAAATCAGTATAATATTCATTGCCTACTTTATAAAAGAAGGATAGCACCATTCAACATTTCCCGAACATGTCTACTGAGGTTTAAAAGTGGATGACATTGATCCGTCTGCAACATTTCTTACCAATGGCTTCTTACCAGATCAAATAAATTATCACGTTCGTCAAACAACGCGTTAAAAGCTTTTCCATAATGGCACGTGTATTTTTGTATGTGTGTCCTCAATCCTTAAAACACCATTTAAACGATAATCTGTTCGGTTTGTTCCCCCTTCAAATTACAATTTCGTTACAATTTAAAACAAGATGACAACGGGAGAGGGTAAAGATAATATGTTGTCGGTTTTTGGTGCCTCATCTACATCAAGCTCGCTGGCCGGAGGATCTTCCAATAGAGTGGCCTTTCATCCGGAGCAAATCGGTTTTCGGCAACTGATTTTTTCTTTTCTTATTTTACAATGTCGAGAAGAGAAAGGATTTCCTCACTCAGTAATTTTATATCTGTTGCCGCCAGCATCGACATAACTAATGCCCCAACATTTCATGCACATCAAAGGCCGTGGAAATGCCGCCTGTCATTGGAAATGTTTCAGTCGGCAATGCCGCGGATACTTAATTGGCCAGAGCCTTTTGCTTAGAGGTTGATTATATAATTTGCAAAGCATTTATTAAACTTTATTTGCCAGAGATTGCGTGAAGAGAATTAAGATTTAAATAGAAGATTTTTATTAGGGAAACCGATGTCACGTACCCCGTTTCACCATTGCAATAGTTTTCACCGTGCTTTCCTACAGTGCATGCCTTCAGATGAATGAAATTGTTTGAGGTTTTTACTTTAGAATGACGATGGAAATAGATTAAAGAAAGAAAGCAATTTCGTATAACAAACAGCTTACGATGTTGCTTCGAAACAGTTTTCTGAAGCAAGCTTTGAACCTGATCATTTATTTATTTATCATCTGAATAGCGATTATGTCCTGTCTTGCAAAGAACAGTGAAGCGGCTCAGACGGATTGCAAATCAATTTGAATATTAAATTGCTGCAAACTCACAAGCTATTCTACTATCTCCATCGAATAGCGCTGCTGGAGCATTCTCTTAGGCAAAGTGTTTGCAAGCGTTTATCAAATCGTCTCGATGAGATTACTTTTCATTAATCTGTACTTTTTTTTAATTTTATTTCATTGTGAAGATTTTTGTTCTGAAAAAGTGTTTTCCTTCTAAATTGAAATTGGAGGCGCTGTCGTCTGGGATATATTTTTTTTCGGTGTCATTTCCATTCGCTTAGTTCTTTTGTCAAACTAGTGTTCCGCAGTGAGCCCGGGAAAGCAGGGAACGCTTGCAGAACAATTCATTTCAGGCTGAAGCCACTTGATGGCGACAAAAAAAAAAGAGCCACGCTAATTGAATGTCCGTTTAGTATTAATTGCTGCCCGGTCAGGCAGGCGCTCTATTTTGCTAAGTGCAGTGTCGTGTTTGCGCTGGAACGCGCCGGTGCGCTGGATTTAAATGTTTAAACGATTTTCGAAATTCTATTCCGCCAAGAACGCGCGGGTCTGAAACGATCGAGTGGCGCTTGGAATTAGTTCATGCCCGTACGCTGATGAGAAAGTAATCAACTCTAGTGCAATGAAGCGGCACAGATGTCGCCAGCTGGATGGTAATGAATGATTGATGTTTGTGAACCGAACCGGCGTGCAACAATTTTGAATTTGAATACATACTTTCCCTGTGAAGGTGGATAATTTATCGTCGGATAAACTCAGCCCATAAAGGCATGCATACACCAATGAGACTCCCTAAGGAAGATTTCAACATATTCATTCAGCACATCCAAACGTAACCCTTGTTTCTAAATAGGCCCTCACATATTGCGCTTTAAATAAATTAAACATCTTCAAAGCTTGCTTTACAGTCCACGGCCCGGAGTTTCACGTTGATTGACATTCTTAAACATTCTAACGTGCAGCTGACGTGCAACATAAAGTGTATGTGTACTCCTTGTGCCGTGTCAATTAAACTCCTTCCTTGTCAACGTCAGTGCCCTGGGCTGCTACGAACCAACAAGAGCAGGACAGAAAGGGGAAATAGAAACCTAAAACAGCAAACTTCATGCGAATTTAAATTGCGTTTGCCAAATGCCTGCATGGGTGTTTTGGCTTTCGTCGCTCAACGGGTCGATTGAAATGACATCGAGAGTAATAAAACTGCCAATAAAACTTCAAATGAAAAACTAACACGATCTGTGTCTCCGGTGTTATCGCATTTTCGCAAGCTACTCACTCCACCCCTCCCTTCCCATCCCACCCAGAGCTTCGCCCGGGAAAGCCTCCCAAGGACCAGACTGTACCGATAAAGAATTGATGAAGTTTCGCCTTTTGTTTGCCCGCTTGGATGAACGGATGGGGTTGGTCTTGAATTTGATTGCCGATGTTGTGATCGTGTTGAAGCTTCCCTCGACAACAAGAAAAAGTAGGGGTTGTTTGGAAGGATCTGTGCAAATTGAAGTCAATACCAGCAGGTCGGACAGTCGTCCTCCCTTCTTCCCCTTGTGCGCCCGTTTTACAATGTGGTTCACTTTGATACGCTCGTACATATGCTCATAACTTGCAACTGCAAGCGAGAAACGAATTGATGTGCGTTTGCATGCTTCTAACCATTCCTTGGAAGGCAAATTTTTCAATTGAGCTTTGCTTTCGGGCTCCATTTTCACGTGCTTTAATATGCCATTCAGGAAACACAATCGGTGCGCTCGTCGTGCATTTTGCATGCGGTGCAGTATTCACAAACAAAGCAAAGCTCCTAACCTATGCACAATAATGTCCGCTGTCCTCCGGGGGTGCTGGTCTACCAGGAGGGTGATGAAGGGGGATGAGGGGGGTGGGTAGTTGAATGATTCCTTATTTATAGGTGCATATACTTTCTTTGGACCGAGCATACCAGTCTCGGGCCAGTCTCGTTCATTCCGGGGCCTCGACAGCCGGGATGGAATTGGCATGGGGTTTTGTTGTACAATGAAGCTTAAGTTTTCTCCGTACATTCGCAGCGGTAGACAGTGGTTCGACCCGACTGGAATTCGATGCGGTGCTCTCTGTGGGGTTCGGATGTTCGTCCATTTTCATAAATTCAATAAAACATTCTCCTTCCTCGGCTCGGCCGGCACTTTTTTTTTGCCACACTGTCTAGGACACGGCCATCCTATTTCACTATCCCGGGGGCCGTTGCTCAGTGCCGCCCGGCCAGAAGGGAAATGAATGGCGCATGGAAGAAAGCTTGCCCAGGCCACCGATCACAACCACCGTTGATTTTTTTTCTTTTCTGTTTCAGCTCCATTTCCGGAGCTGGGCACTTGTTATTGAGTGAAATGGAGGGTTTTTCTCTGCCCATAATTTTACCGCCCAACCGCAGGCTCTCCTGTGTTCCGCCCGAACGGTGCCCAGACCAGGGAAACACCTTTTCTCCAGACTCACCTTTGCACGGCGTAATTGTCGCTTTCCTTTGTACCAGGTTATAATCGCGTTTGGCCTCGAACCGACGCTTTCGCAGGAGATTTCATATCGTCGATCGGCTACTAATGGCGTCTGCGGGTTCATTATCTTCACACTCAGTGGTTTTACTGCGATCCCAGGACCGCCAGGTGGTGGTGGCGCGGTGAAATATGAAAAGAGAAAATGGTGGCAGCGGTGAAAGAGTAGGAAAACAACCAAACGTTCAATATCAGCGTCGCGAATGTGCTTAAGGTGGGATGGCAGAGAAAGGCAAAGGGGAAATGAAAATAACGACCAACGCTTGGACCGTGCATTGATTTTGCCAATCACTCCCTAATATTTGCGGGATGAGATTTTCCTTGCAAGCAAAACTCCCCCTTGGATCAAGTGGGCAAGAAACGGAAACGTGGAATATCATGTGCAAAAGGCTATGATTATGATGATAATTATTAGGAATGAGAAATTAAACTCATAGGATAAGGACAGTTCTTGTATAAGACGAGTACGATGCGAAAGTATTGATCTGGATATCTGAGATCAAATTTGAAGAAATGTGATACTAGGCGAGGGATTTGTTTGTTTGACGAAACTATGTTACATACTTCAATGAACAAGTGGCTTGGTGTTCGAACATTTTTTTTCGTCTGGTATGAAGGCTACGAAGCAGATATTAAATTCAAAGGTCGGGAAAAGGGATAAATCCTATCATAAACTAAAAATCATGCACCGTAAGGATTGGTTTGTTGAGAAGAAACGTATCTCCAGCAGAAATTTCTGGGAAAATGCGAAAACTGAGGAACAATGATTCAAATAGAGACGCCACAAAAGAAATAGAAAACTTCTGTATATTTGTTCTAGCCCTTGCTTGAAACAGGAGCCCAGAAATTCAACGCGCAGCCGAAAGCGAACGTTGCCGTTTATTTTATTTCCTGAAAAAAAAATCAAATGAATTATTATTTTCCTCATTTTATCGATAACTCTTTCATCTTCGTCCGTAGCCTCCGGGAAGGGCATTCGGTTACGTAAACAGGTGGAAAAGTACCCCCCCCCCCTCCCCCTCTTCCACTCCCCCGTTCCGTTTGGTCGAATCTGCGCTTCTTTTACCTTCCGCCGAGAAACAAGACGACAAGAACTTTCCCGGATTGTCATTTGAGGATGTAAATTCGACGCTTTTTGTGCTCGGTTCGGCATTTTCCGGAGTTCTGTTTCTTTTATCTGCTGCTACAACCCCATTTCGCAACCCATCATCTGATGCCCAGTAGTCGAAGGGAGATTTTTTTTGTGCATTTTCCAGGAATTCTACGCCGAAAGGCGATTGCGCAAGATGGATCGAAAAAGAACACCACCCGGGGGCCGATTTATCCCTCGGCCGCCCGAGCCGCACTCCAACCTTTTTCACTTTCCGTGCGTGGCAATCGGGAAGGATGCAAAGAAAATTGGACTTTCCCGCAGCCCGATACCGACCGGATATCACATTGTCCAGGTATTATCATTATTGTTTCAGGTTTCTATGTTCGATTTGGCGGTTCTTTCTTGTTTAAGGGCCTCTTTTCTTGGAATATTTCTTTCAGGATATCATTTTACGAATGATCACTGACGTCACAATGCCTTGTAAATGTTTCGATACAAACATAAATCGGAATCGGAATTTCTTTTGAAAAATTGTCAGTGTATTTTTTAAATATGCAGTTGAAGTTTGATAGTGAGCAATATTTTCCGTTGAACAACAAGGTTAAAGCCCTATTTTAGAGACTCCAAAAGGAGCTTTATTGATGACCTTACAGATGATTTGTGCATTTGGATGAGCCTTTAAGATTAAGACATGCCTCACAAAATCAAACCAAAAATAAAAGGCATTGCGCAAACGCCACAAGGGATGCCAGAAGACAATGTGACACAATGAGAAAACTTCCGGTGGAATCATTGTCGAAAGAAGCGGCTCACTCCCAGGAGGATTGTGCGCTGGTCGTGAGCAATCGCGCAGCGGTCCGTTGAGAAGAGCATTGCCACAAATCAAGGGTAAGCAAAATCTGGAAGATTTTTTTTGGTTCAACCTTCGTCGTTCCCCCTGTGCGGGGCCAGGAGAAATACGATGACGAGTTCAATTTTGTTGGCGAAGGAATTCGGGGTGGCGGGACCGGTTGCAGTTCCATGTTGCGGTGGAGCGGTCGTACAAAGTAATGAGATTTTAATGAAATGAGAATTCGACAATCAGCCCGATTCCATCCCGTGGGAAACCGTGTCGGGGGGTGTGTACGCTTTGAGCCATCGGAAATCATAATCCCCGGGGGAGAATCTTTTGCCCATTAGTTGGCACTTCTTCGGAATTGGGGCGGGGGTCCCGGGTCGGGATCATCGCAAGCACCGGTAGGGAAAATGTTTAAAATGGCGACAATGATTTGCAACGGCAGTGGGACGATATTGAGGTACGATGGTTGGGGAGGCGAGCCGAAGGGACGGCGTTGGCTAACTTACGGTGTAAATCTAGGACGAAGCTGCTCTCCTTCGGCTCCACCAGCAGCGTGTTGGTGGCCTGGCAGGTGAAGATGGAATTCAGGTCGGAGCGCTGGATCGCCGGCCAGAGCAGCCGGTTTTCGATGACATCGCCGGAGTTGTGCTCGTACTGTTCGTCCACCAGGATGCCGTTGATGAGCCACTTGACCGAGGGCTGCGGGCGGCCTGCGCGGGAAAAAGAGTAGAGCAAACGGGTAGGAAAGGATTTAGTCCGCTGTTGTACAAACAGCTGCACCTACTCCGGTGCAGGAGCGGGTACCAGCTTGGCAAAGGAAACCCTGGGACAAGGGTAATTGGAGCACACTGCATATTAATCGATTCCCTCGAGTAGCATAATTTAGGCGCAGTTCGATGGCAGATGGTGGAGTGATGCATTTTTCTATTTGTGTTGCGCTGAAGAGCATCGCCTGGCGGTATGTAAGGGGGAGGGCAATAGTAAGGGATGGAATTGCCGTGGAATTTATTTCGCTTCGGTTAGAATTCGGGCCCTTGGAGCCTTGGAGGGTATGCAATTGTGTTTGAAATATGTTGCTGCAAATGAGCGCTTGCAAAATTGCATCGACGTGAAAATATTTGATCTATTAAATACCGGGTATTTGGGTTTTGATAATAAATATTGATGACGAGCCCACGTTGCACGTTGGGCGCTTGCATATACTGCATAAATTTACCAAAAATTATTAAAGAGCATTGCCGCATTATTTAAGGACAGCAACGTTCCAGAGCGCTTGTCTGTGATTTATAAAATAATTAATGTGGGAAGGGGGGTTGATTCAATGAACCACTCGAAATATTAGATTTGAGAGGTGCTTTCAAACGAATTTTCATTCGTTGGTCTGTAAAAATCACGTTCGATACTTGTTTGAGTATGATTTAAATTTAAAAAAAAGAAGTTTGATGCTATTTTAGAAAATGTTTCTGCAGTAAGCAAATTGTATGGTTGAGATTTTTTTGGCGCAGGAATGGTATCTATAGCAGTTTTTCCATAAAAGCTGTGTTCAGGTTGAATTTTGGTAAAAACAGGACCGCTGGTGATGTTCGCTGCACCAGATGGAGGGGTATTTTTTTTGCAACCCTCAACCAACCGTTCCGGTTCAAACTTCAGCCATCATCGGGAAAAACAATGTGCTCGCGAAGTGTCGGGAATGGAAGGCGAGAACAAAACTGTACAGTTAGACACCCTCTTCCGTCGAGCCCACGCCATAAGCCCATTAAACAACCCCAATCGAAGGCTTTTCTTTTTGTGGTGTCGCGGTGTTCGTTCCATCCTTCCGGTTAGTTTAATTATGAATTCCATCCATCCCGCCCAGCGGCGCCTCGGGGAAGGGTTCTAGCCGATGCTTTCCTGCACATTTCGCGTTTACACACGATTGCACAAACCGTGCAATCGGGGGTGTGCAACAACAGTTTGCCTAAAAGTGTAGCCATTCGATTAATTAAATCTGGTGGTCGAGCGATGAAACCACGTAGATGTAGATTAAAAATATAATTTATTACTCCATGGTGGTTTGTTCTGCAATCAGCTGCCTGTTGGTACGGCCGAGTCGTCACTGCTGGACGTGTAAAGCTTTTGGGGGGGTGGTTGGGTAGGCAGTTATGCTGGCAGGGTGAAAACGATAAACCCCCTTTTTTTGTTGTGGCCCTCCGCAAAGCCGTGTAGAACTTTAAAGTAACGGGAGCGTTGTCGGGTTTTGCACTGTGCGGTGTTGGGTTTAATTTAATAAATTATATCAACGTAAACGATGTAGTTCAATTAACTTCACTAGAACCATTACAAAGGATAGTTTGCTCGTGGTTATTGAATAAATTTCATTAAACTCGTAAAGTCTCATCAGGCTCTTTTATTCGTGTTAATTAAGAAAGAATCACTACACCATTGAGAGAAACGGAACAAAACGTACCAGGTCCGCAATGCTGTAGCCATAATGTGTCAAGCCGAGATAAAGTTTGAAATTATCAATCCTTTCCCTGTGGTGCATGTGAACGTGGCACAAAGCGATTATAATTACGAACATCGTGTTCATCAATATATGAGATCGTTTAATTCCACGGATCGTTATTGTCAGGAAACGAACAATTTCCTAATCGTTGTCCTCAATTCGGTGCTAAACAAATTATAGTATGACAACAGCATATCAACTTGTTCTGTTTGTTATAACCTGCAAGTTAATGTTTTAAATAGATGTTGGTATTCGAAAATAAAAACTCGTTCGTTGTAACATAAAATCACTTTAAACGACAATTCAACATTGCTGTGCACCCTGGTAAACGAGTACCGTGTTCAATAGCTTCCATCGCATTAAGCTCGCGACAGTTGGTTGAGGCAACTTTGCACACGTTTTACGCTTGCGAAAGCAGCCAACCAACCGCAAAACATCATTAAAGTCGGCAAGTCGTTCAAACTCTCATCGACGTCGGTGCTGTCAGTTTTCAATCCACCGAAAACCGAACCCATTCAAGCATGCGTGAGTGTGCCGGGAATGTCATGCATTGGGCAGGGGAGGGTGGAAAACCGGCAGCTTCTATCTGCCGTTCGTCGCGTTCGTTTGCCAGCAGCGATGTAATCGGCGGAGGGGTTGCAAAGACTTTTCCCGTCGGTAAGGCATTCGGTGATCCTAGGAAAGCGCTCGTTTCGTACGAGTCCTCTTTTTTTTTTGTTGCTATTTGTGTTTGTGTGCAGCAGAAGAAATTTTTAAATTGCAGACATCAACCATCCCTGGCAACACATGGAACACTCTCGCCGTTGAGTGGCAATTATTGGAAACCCGTTGCATTCGATCTTCGGCGGCTCCATAAAAAGTGTATAACCATTATCTGCGTCTGGAACAAATGCCTTTCGTCGGTCGGGTTGGAAAACTGGTTTCGTTTGGCTTACGCCAGCCGCGCGAACACCAGCTTAGCGCGGATCGACACCCTGATAGGAGTTAAATTCGATATTGATTCCTCCACTAATCGGTTTTGATTCACCCAACGCCTTGCGATGCCACCGACAGCGAACCGCATTGAGACAAGACGGTTTTATGGTACGGTTTGTAAAAGAAAGAAAAAACAGACACACCCACAGACACACACAAACTGTGTGCACTTTTTTTTTTGTAGAGTGTTCGCGAATGCTTTTTGGCAGCATTTGGCCGACTGTGGAGGGTTTTACTCAATGTAACGCTTTCAAAAGTTCGTGCTTGGTTTTTGAGTTATCTTTCAGGAAGATTATTCTTTTTATTGAATCTTCAAAAATATCCTAACTCCATCTTCTTACACTTAAACACATCAGATATGCATTAGTTGACCCTGTATGTAATTTTCTCACAGTGTAAAATTTTAAAACATTTTTTTAAATATTTTGTGTATGCTGATGAAACAGTTGAAACCACCTACCAGTGCAGTGATCTCCGATAAATGATTGTTTGTGTAAAATACAGCAAAAGTAATGTGTTTACCCAAATTTAGCATCAGCAGGATACATTGTGGGTAAGCAGGATCCTTGTTTTGTTCTCCTTATGCAACCATTTCGTTGCAGAACCATTTTGTGTGCAACGATCGTGTGCTAGCCGCCAGCCCAGAGCTGACCTCACCCTTAAATTAATCCCAATAAAATTGCTGCTATAAAATCAATTCCTATCGCGTGAAAAAATGTAAGTGGGTTCTCGGCACGCAGCACAACCCGGGCGGCATTCTGAAGAGGAGCATAGAAATGTTCGACCGGTGAAGGCCCCTGGATGGGCAACGGTTGGAAAGATGGGAAAATAATGATAGAACGGGAAGGAACGGTGGGCAAGAAAACCGCACGTTTATAAAAAAAAAAAGTATAACATGTCTGTAAATCCCAAAGTACCGCCAAACTTCGCCGGTGTACAAATTGTTGCCGGCACGAAATAAAGCGTCGTGTGCGCAACCGTTACGAAGGGGCAGCTCATGCAACCCCTTTTCGTGGTGTTTTTACAAGACTAACCTTCCCTGCCCGGCCGTCTTGGGACACCATTCGATTCCGGTGGGCCAGGTGAGCTTTTGAGGGTTCGGTTTTACCTACCGCTTGGATAGTTACCGACATTCGACGCTTTTTGTCCACCATTTCCCATGCACTAGGTTTTTCTCCGATCGTTGGCGTGCTTGCAACAGGACGGCCACGAATGCTCAAACCGTTTCTCGCATGGAAATGGGATGCATTAGCTCCGTGCTGTGCTCCGCCTTAGCGAAAAGCGGAGCAGCAAAAAAAAAAAAATGCAGAACAGAACGGTTTATACCAAAGGTCCGAGTTAAACATCGAAAGTTGTCAAACGGTTTCTACATCCAGACTGCATTTAATAAAATCTCAAGGAAACTTAATCATTGATTGATATTTTCATCTGTATTCCTTAGAGGCGTTGAGTTGTGTTGTGTAAAATCCAGAATAATATGTTTAGATGATTTAATCACTACGTTTATAAGCTTTTTTTCAAACAGCTTATCTACTGTCTTGGGTGTTGGCTTAACAAAAAACGATGAAACAATTTTAATAGCTGAAAGATAATTAAGATGCACTACTATCATGCAGGCCTAGTTTCGTGCAGGGGTTCGGGGCGATTGCGTGCCCAGCAATGTTGGTCTTAAAATACCAAAACTGTTACATTCTTCCGCCATGCGACTAGCTATGGACAATCCCATTCCACGGATAATCCATGGCAATGGAAGTGTTCTGCCCAGCGAGAAACAACGAGCTGAAGAAGGGAGTATGCGCTGGCAACGTGACATCGGTTAGCCAGCCGTCGATTATCCGGTGCCTGAGAAAACCACGCTTACGGAAATGGAGCCCGCGAAACCAACAACCTTAGCCAGGCCCCTTCCACCCCCCCCAAAAACCACCGGTAATCTTCGGGACGTGAACGATGTGCGCCGGTTTCCATGCGCCGTCGGACGTATTGTGCCATTGTCGGTAAAAGCTCCGCTAGAAAGCTGGTAGATGCTATTTATTTATATAAATTATTTACACTTATTTCCGCATCCCATGCATTTGCAAACGCCATTACTTGTACCGGTTTCCTTCCATCGGCTCAGTGTGCTTCCTGCCTGGCGCCAAACCGAACCATCGCTTACGCGGACACCGATCGTTCGAGTTGCCTTCCGCTCCGTGTGCCGGGTGGAGTTCCGTCCGACTCACACCACGTATCGCGCGTGGTGCGAGAAAATAGCTACGCGATGGAAACCGCTGCCACCATCCACCCACACTCCACTTCCTTCGAGTGTGCGCCGCGTGTACGACAACGAGCGACCTTTCAGTGTCGAATGAATGATGGATGTCAGGGAAACCGTTTTGCAGTATCGATAACACATGTCCTTACGGATCTCGTTTCACTTTGGCCGGCGATGCCAGGGTGCCTGCGATGCCGGGCCTGTTCTCATCCGACCACAACTAGGGACCGCTCCCTCCAATGCATCGGAATGGATTGCTTGTATCAGCAGATTCATTCCGAACGTCGCCTACCGCCCCCCCCCGCCACTTCCATCCACGCTTCCGGCCCTTTTGCATAACCCGGATGTTGGGAGCTGGAATGTGATGAGAAATTTATTTTGGCTTGGATCAGGACACTGTTTTTCGGTTATTTTTTTCTCCTTCTTCTTCTTTGCCGTTGCCCTCCCCCCCCCCCCGCCTCTGCTCACCCGTGACACTTTTATGTTGGTCTCCTCCTGCTTGCTGGCAGTAATCGATCGAGTTTCGGTATTCCTGCTGACAAAACGAAATGCTTCTCGTGCGATCGGTGTACTACCGTTTGCATGCGTCGGATTCGAGTGTTCGGCGAGGCACTCGACGCTCGGCAACGTTTTGGCATTATGCTGGAATTGTTTGATGGTACGGGCATAAGGTTGGCCAGCCGGCGTCAGTTGATGTGCAGTAAGTGCTGCCGAATGTTCACATTGTGGTTCCATTTCGATGTACCAATTCGGGCCGCCAAATTTTGCTGACCTTCGTGAGTTGTGGGAATGTTTAAACAAGTTTGACGCCTGGGCGTTTTTTTATTCGACCTTTGAAATGAGGTTGTAAATTCTAGATGGAAAAAAAAATCATGATTGCACTGCTGAGCATTATATTCTACAAATATTATATGTAAAGGACTTAATTCATGTTACGAGTTTCGTTTTGTTTGAATGCTGCTGGATAATACACTTGTAATTACAATGGCATCAGACAACAAATTTTTCATTTAATTATCTCAGTAATCGAGCTTAAATCATATGCCACCTGGTTACTATTGTAATATGAAAAAGGTCTGAAAAGACTCTAGGTAAGTGTGGTCTACAATGCATATGAAATTTGAGATTAAAACCCTTAAAACGGGTTCGTAGTATGTAGCAATATTTTGAACGACCTTTTCAAACATGTATATAACCGGAACGAAACCCCCGTTAAAGTCCGCAAAGTTGCTCGCAATGCTGACAAAGCCACAAATTAATGCCCTTCCGATCGAATCTTCCGAAGTGGATATGTTTTTTTAGCATACTGTCAGTTTAATTAAGTGCTTTCCTTAACCATGAGAACCAGAGAAAGAAGGCAGAGATGCTGGCCCTGCATAGAAGCAGGAATGAAGCAAAATAAAAGATGGATGGAGCTGGCCATAAAACCCTGTGCAGACATTCGCGTTGCGCCGGAGTGGGCCGAGGAGCGAGTGGCCCTCAGGAGGCATTAGTGACAGCAGTCTCCGGAGCTGTCACGCTTGACATGTGATTATCATGTCAATACTGACTCACCGGTGTGTATTACTCCGACAGTCATTTCCGTCCCGAGTCTCACTCGCCGGCGCAATGGACGTACACAAAAAAAGTGCCACAATTACTTTGTTTATCATCGAGCTCCGTTTCATGGTTCATGGGTCCCCCCATCCAACCTCCCTCTCTCTAACCGGTTGTTACGCTTTCGAAAAGCAATTTTACACCAGCCTTTTTGTGGGTATGGATCCTGCCGAATTGTCTGCATCGCATCGCGTTTCGGGGATAACGATGGATAGAATTTTCGATGGGATGAATTCCATCAACGCTATCGGGGAAATTTATTTGCACGAAATATGTAAATCTGTGACACTTTTGAGCAGCTCCGGCGACGGGGACTCTCCCTTCGGCCGACCCTAGGTGTCGCCGGTTGTGGTGCACCGGTTTGGGAAGCATGTGCGCAGGCTGGTGGTGATTGTCGCGGAAAATCCAGGGGACCAGCGGAAAATCCGGATTGAGATATATGAGGCTCGTGAAACGGGCACATTTTGTCACATGAATGTGCAATTCTTTTCCCCACCGAGCATGTGCGAACGCGGCATCATCGACGCGTTGCTGGGTTGAGCTGAGCTTCAGCTGTTTTGTGTGCTCCGTGATCCTTTGTGCATGCATTTTTTGTTTGTGTCTACATAAATGTCCGTTCGTTTCTGTGTGAGTGTGCGTTCGGTTTGCTCGGCTGTTCATGGGTACAATTTTTCATCCCTTTACATCGCGGTCTTATCACGCTGTAAATCCACCCACTTTAATACGGAACCGTAGTTGCCACATTTGGTGCAGGCATGGGAGGGGTACTGCGCGACAGGAGATCAACTTAAATTATTGTTCACAGGATAGTCACGATGTTCCCCGTTTGTTTCGCGCAGCGTAGCGTAGGAAAAAAGGTAAACCGAATAACCTTGTTTTTTACTACTTCGTTATCAAAGATGCCATATTTCAGCATTATTGCACGTAGATAATATTTTCATATTATTAGTCGGGAGCGCCTTCAAGCGCAGCACTTGTGGCGTTTGTGCTGCGTGACTGTCCAGCGGAAAAGTGGGAACGCAAAAGGACACCGTGAGCATAACAGCGAGGCAGAAGAGATATCGCGACCCGAAGCATTTCACCGTCACCGTTTCGTCTGATCGTAGATCAAAAGAAATCTTGCCGGCTTATTTGTGGCAGTTTTGCCGGTGTCATTGAAAGATACATTTTAAGCCTGGTCTACTGCAGCATCCGCATGTTCTTGGCATAATACCAGACAGGGAAATAAATAAAATTTGTGTTTTAAAGCGGACCAACCCGACATGGGCTGAAGAAGGATTCAAGGGCTGTATGATGTAATTGGTATGATGCAAGAACTATGACATCTAATTTGCTATCCGAGTGTTTTGATGCTTGCACGGTTGTTCAAATTTATTGTTGTACATGACTGCTCCAAAAGCACCGCGTATCACACATCTTAGTAAGTTCCAAGAGTTGCTACCGTGCTTAAAGACGCCAGTGTTACGTGTGACCGATTGAAACGACCGTCAGATTATACCGACAACCACACGTCGCACGCAGCGAAAACTAACCTTTTCCCAAAATGGAAACGGGCCGTAATGGCTCGCTGTGTCCCCCGAGAATCTCCTATGATGGGAAATACGTCTCCCGGAGCGATGCCATCAAAACACGTGCAGTGCCTGCATGTCCGAGCCGTGGTCCGGAGCCTCGTGACATGGCAGAAAACATTGGGTTCGTTTTTTCACCGGCCATTTTCGCTGCGGTCTGTGGAGCTAACGGTTGGCTAATGTGATATTAGAGCCGAGGCATTGGCCGAGCCGGTCGAGGAACGGTTTTCGGGGTTGCGTATGCCGGCACCGGAGCGAAACGTGACCACAAATGCTCTTAAATGGGTCATTCAATGCCAAAAGCTGGCTACGATGTCTTCGACCGTCCCGGGTTTTGCACGGGAAGATGACCAAAGGAGAACTGACTTGTGCGATACCGAATATCCTTCGGTTGACTGCGGAGCAAACTGACATCCCGTTCTGTCCGGAGGGCGTCAGAAGAAAGTGGGATAACAAAAAAAAAAAATGAGAATGATGTTAGTAGACGGCTGAACGAAAGCTCCAAAGACGCACATAAATGAGAAAGGCAGGAAAGAAGAAATAAAAAAAACCCCAGTCGATCACCCTAAGATCAAAGAATTGCTACGGAAAGAAATTAACGTTTTTTTCCCGTGTCCACTGTGTCCGGCGTGTGAAGGACGGAGAATCCAAAAATTGGAGAAAAAATTTAATCATTCCTCGGGGAATGCGTGTCATAAACCACTGAATCCAATCAAACGATTCATGATGCAGGACACGGAGCCCGCTGCTCGTTCGTTCGGAAACCTACGACGATTCTGGTGACATTCTGCCGGTGGGTGAATGTTATCACAACCGATGGTGAGCTTGTGGAGGATTTGTCTTTCTTCCAGCAGATTTCTGGGGGGACGTTGCCTCCCTTTTTTCGGCCACTGACATTCGTTTTACCCACGCGTGTGTTAGGTGTAGGAATGTTTTGATATGCTAAGGAAAGAGAAAATTGTGTTCCGATGTTTCTGCCAAGCTTTTGTGAAGTTTTCTTCCGTTGGCGAAAGCGTTGAGTAGTTCGGGGCATTCAAATGCCGGAAAAAGCGATTAATTTTTAGGAAAGGATACTAACAGTTTGTAAGTTTGATTAACTTAATGTGTCTCGTTAATCTTTTGAAGTAATAAATCACTGTGCCTTCCGTTCGTCTGCCACTTGTTTTCATTCGTGTGCGTGTTTAATTACGAGAGAAGTCCCTGTAGCTTTTCCGGCTGCAATTAGAAAGCATGCCACCTCAACCCTGTCCCACGCTAGAGAGCCAAATAGAAGGACGGTTCCTTCACCGTTACAGGCGAACATTCGCAGCGAGCTGATCGTTCGGTTTCAGATAGACTGGGCTATTTAGAGACGACAGCACCGGAAAAAGCAACGATCAAACCAACATTCAGCCGATCGATTATCACGTTTGCAAAACCCAACGCCCGACCGACCGGCCAGCCGGACCGATGGGCCTACCGGCGGTCACGGTTGCGGATCGAATACTTTTAATTCCAATATTAGAAGGATGGATGAAAACCAATTTATTTCCAATTTACTTCCGACCACACCGGGACGACGACGCCCTGTCTGCTGCCAGTGGACGTTTGAGCTTTCCACCGCAAGCTGATGATACTGGCCGCCAGTTTTCCCGGTGCCGTAGCTTCTCTTCCTACATTGCTGCCATTACATTGAGAACCGCATCGAGCGAAGGACGGTGTCGGTTTTGTCGCACTTGCGCATCGTTCTTAACGGTCAGTAGATCTATTTTTGGCTCGTTGACCATTGGTCCTCGATTGACATCCTGATCATCGAGCAGTCGTTCGGTGTGGTAACCGTCGGTGGGACGAAAGTTATCCTATAAACTGATGAGCGATTCTTGTGTAACATTTGTTCAAAACTGTTTGATATCAAAAGGTAGGGAAACGTTGGATGTTGATGTTGAAATCATAATTAACATAAGTATTCGAAAGAGTAGAAAAGTTTCTAAAATCTTATAACAGGAGAACATCAGAACATTCATATTTGATGGATAGTATCATCAGAGATCAAAAAAAGGGAGGAAACCTTCAAAGCATACCGCATCTAAGAGCACACGAATCGCCAGAAAAAAAAATTGAAGCACGCATCGGACGGAAACTCACTGTCACATCCACGTGTAAGCAGTTCCATTTGGAAGCGGGTTGTGGTTAGCGTATTCGATTATTGTTATTATGAAAATGATTGCCCCTGACATGGCCAGAGATTATATTTTCCGGTGATACGTGTGATTCGACAGGGACGAAAATGGACCTTCTTCGCACGGTGACGTGCTCCGTGGGCGGTACGCTGTGGCCGAGTGGTGTCCTTGCTGTAGGGCTCCTTGCTCAGTTGCGGTCGACATTTCGCACCTAGAGCCCATTATGCTTGCGACCACTTATGAAACATTATCATCACTTAGGTGAAGTGATGTTTATTACACTTCATTTAGCAGTATGGACACGTTGGTTGAAACAAAGGCCACTTATGGTGTACATTTCTTAAGATGATTTGTTATCACAATCTTTTGTTGCTTTTGTCTTTTTATGGTAATAAATGAAAGCTACATTCAATATATTGTAAGGTGAAAACGATACTTAAAAGTCATAACCAAGTTTTGTAAACGATGCTTATTGCAGTATCACAACGTTTTGTCATTATCAATGTTGAGTAAATATATAATTATAATTATGGTAACACTAGATTAAGCATCCGTTCGCTCCTAATGTGGAGAAATACTCAGTCAGAAGCGACTATTACAGACAATTCTTCAGAAGAATCATCTCTCAGTTCTTTGCCTTACGACCGAAGCGTTTTCGATCTTCACACTGATAAGCTCACCGTAAATAGCACAATGGCAGAGGTAAAAGAACTTACGGAACAGATAAAAAATCTAACTGGTATGATTTGTCAGATTGGTGAAAGGTTAGAACAGCACGAGGTGCGGCTCAACAATATCACACCTGTGTTAAACAGAGATGACAATAAAGGTCATGCAACAGAAACAGCAGATTTTGCAAGCATGTTTAAGATACCCGATCCCATCAAAATGTTACCGTCGTTTAATGGGAATAAAAAGCAATTGGCTTGTTGGCTAAATACAGCTGAAGAAACGCTACAAATTTTTGAAAACGTTGTGTCACCGCCTATTTTTCGTATTTATTTTACGGCAGTGCTGAATAAAATAGAGGGATATGCTAAAGATGTGCTTTGTGTAAATGGCAACCCATCAAATTTCAGTGAAGTCAGAGAAATCTTAAAAGACGCTATTGATGATAAAAAAGAGTTGTCGTCTTATAACTGCCAATTATGGCATAAACGCATGGAAAGTAGTATAGACGAACATTACAAAAAAACCAAGCAAATAGTGTTCAGTATAAAATCCCTGGCCAAACAAAATGCAAAGTATAACGGTCATTGGGACGCGATAAACGAGTTTATAGATGAGTATAGCTTGGCGGCTTACATAAGTGGACTTAAAAAGCCTTATTTTGGATACGCGCAAGCAGCGCGCCCCAAAAGCATAGAAGAAGCACATGCTTTCCTTTGCAAGTTTGCTAGCAATGAGAGTAACAGAAGCTTGAATACAGAGACAAACCTAGTTAGGGGCAACAACCTTGAAAGCGATAAAACTGTAAAACCAGATACATTTGCTCACAAAGCATATACCAACAATACGCATACCAACAAAAGTGTACAACCAATGGAAACTAGTACAACCAAGAGTAGGTTGACCCAGAACAGAGGTCTGCTCAATAACAATGAATGCGTTACCAACACAGAAGATGAGGAGTTGATGGTAAATTTTTGGGTGAGTCAGGACAATAATCCAGCAGAAATATTGGAAAGAGCAAACAACCTTTTTTTTTCTAAAGCAAAGCAAAACCTAGAGATAGCCTCTAAACGACAGATAAATAAAAATGTTCACAAACAAGAAGCTCCAAACGTAGACGAAAGTGCTGCAGTCTTTGTGATGCCAAACTTAAGAACTAAAACACAACCAAGGGCATACAAAACAATAGCGAAAAATGTTAATGGAAAAATGCTTGAAAACATTAGAGGTGTAAAACGTCATATGAAGAAAATCAAAAGATTTAAAGGGCGATGAGGTTAATTTTGGATTTTGGATTTAAGCATAATGGATCGATTAAATGGATTAATTTAAAATGAAGGGAATAGGATAGTTTTAAGAAAATATTATAACGTTGTATGAAAAATAACTGATAAACGACCGAGGACGTCCGTCTTCTCCCCCCGTGGAGAAATTATAATTATGGTAACACTAGATTAAGGTCTAGTGTTAAGCATTAAACTATGAATAGTAGACGCGCTGCTAGATGAGAGCTCACCTGCGTTAGGACGATAACGCAGCAGGTAGAGCGAACCGCTCTCTTTGCTTCCAGCCGTGCGAGTGGACGGATCGTGATTTCAATAAAGTGTGTAACAACGACTCATAATTATATGTATTCTTTATTCTGTCTATCAATCTCAAAGTAAAAAAAAAAAGAAGAATCGCTTTACCAAAAGTCAAGCCTGTCTCATATTGAGCTGCTTAAAGTTAATTATTTAAGACTCTAGGGAAAATCACAAGTTGAAATCATTGCGCTTCATTGGCAACTGCAGCTGCAAACCATCTGTTGGAGACCTCATTTGTCCGAAAATCGCTCGTAAAATTAAATTACTGTCCGTATTTTGATTGCCGGTATTTGACGATGGAGAACATAGGTGAACACTTTTAGCCGTCCAATGGAAAACTGTTATGCATGCACAACAGCAGAAAGGTGTGCCAGTTTTGGCCACGATAACATAAATTAGCTGAATTTTTTAATATCATGGCAACGGATGTTGTTTTACGATTGCTGAGGATTTTTTTTCGTCTATTCATGAACTGCTGGATATAGGATTTTTTAACTTACTCCCATAAAGGGGTTGCTACGCCCATAATCTGTTCCCAAGAATTTCAAGCTTATGAACAAAATCAAAAATGGGAATTATGGGAGGTGGCTTTAAGTTTCATGATTTGACTACCGGAAATGAACGCCCGAACGGATAAAACCGGTGAAAATTTGTCCCAATGTGCGCTAATCGTGTATGTAGAGCATATGTGCGCTCGTGATGCTGGGGGACACATGTGAACTCCCTCCCCATTAGCTGTAGCCGGCTCGGATGGATCATTAATTTCAATCGCCAAATCCGAAATCCGGCTCGATCGAATGCGACGGTATAGGGAGGACGTTTTTGGAGTGTTCGCCGGTCGAGCGCGGGCTCCGTTTGGGCCCGGGCATACTGGATGGGATTCGATGAGTGATGAGAATGTGATTGGCAGGCTAATTAAATTATTTACCGAGCAATCCGGTGACGGCTGCGTCGGTCTTCGAAGCTCGTTTGGCCTCACGAGGGCGGGACGGGCCAGTCCTGGACGTTGGTCACACCTTTGCGGTGCTGCTCACGCCATCCCAGCCGTCCACACGACGAATTCCGAGAGGTTGCCAAAGTCGCAATGGCCAGGAAACGTGCCCGTGCATGGGACGAGCTTCGTTCCTAAAGGCAGCGAGTCGATGATGTTGATTGAACGGTGATAAATCGGTGAGTGGTGCCGATTTAATAAATCTTCAAATCAGAACACCAGCAAGGACTTCTAGCATGCAAGTAGAGCACGATCATCGACCCTGTCCCAGCCCCCCGTCCATTTCTCGCCTATGGGTATGCTCGATCGGAATTTGGGATGTTGTTGGAATTTCGATTTGGCAGCAGTTTCGACCGTTTGCATGCGTGTACGGAAGGGGAAAGGTCGTGAGAAGTCGAATTCCGCACTGGACTTCTGCATAGCTCAAAAGGAATCCCCCCCCCCAAAGGCTACCGGAAAAACAAGAAAACGGACCCGGTCAACCAGCGTCGACGCCCTGGGAAATGATTAATCGATGGATGGGTTAAGGGTTAGGTTCATAAATACCGTACCACACGTCAGCGGGACGAATTCCGATCGGTGTGGTTTCGGGGAAAACCAGCAGAACCACGCTTCGAACAGCTTCCAACGAGCTGACCGCACTCATCAGCGGTCGGGGCCGTCCAATATCTTCATCATATTTACTACCGTTGATAACGTCCGACGGAAGTCGACGCTTCGCGTTCGGTCGGAGCGGCGATGATAAATGACATTGAACGCCTCCGGAACGGCATCCGCCGCACACTCCGGGCAAAATGCTTAGCCCCAAACTCAAGCACTTTCGGACAGCCTACGCCATTTTGAGCTGATTTCTTCTCAGGCTGGAAAAAATATGAAATAAATAAAACGGTCGAACTATTTATCAACGTTGGAGAGGCTGCGATTTCACACGGAGAGTGATTGGAAAGGTTTCGTTTTTTTTTAATGCGGTTCCGATCCTGTTAGACCGTTTTTGCTGGTACAAGATTGATTTTTCACATTGTGTGTTTGGTTTCCTTTGAAGCTACCCAAGGGCAAAACAACCGCACATCATTTGTCTCTTGGTAAAAGGTAAATATCTTTATCTTATCACGGAACACACTAGTCACATAAAGTAAGAAGATAATTATGTGCAAGGTTTGGCTTTTTCGGACAATGCTTTCGTTGCCTACCCAAGGATATCGGTAGGCAAAAACGACCTTACAGATTTTATCAAAAAACCCCAAGTGAAATTATTAATGATGGGCTTAGGAAAACAGGATATTGAGTTGTCTTCGAGACGGGTATCAACCTGCGAGTTCTTACGATGTTATATTAAACAACATCAATCATCAGTGGGAAAACAAACCGCCCAAGTTACCACAAACTAAAATAAGACAAACTCTTTTGAAGCTTGTAAACCACAAACATGCTGTATGTGTTTGTAAATAACAAAAAAACACGACTTTTCCTTAAGTCTCGCTCCCACTACCTAGGCTCCCAGTTCATGGATTCTTTAATCGCAGATATTTATTAAACAATTTTGGTGCATACTTCATCCACCTCAGTGGATCATAAAGTTTCACTCCACAGCTCCAGGAGAGGATTTATGATGCATAAATGGACCGAACGCAACTATTCCAGAAGAGAAATAAATCCATTTCCTTTCGACACCCAGAGCAGAGTTATTAGGGACTGTCTGCAGAGAGAGGGAGAGAAAGAGGAAAGGTTCCTCCTCAAAAAAGAGTGAGTGAGAGGGCGAGGAACAGGTTCGAAAAAGTTTCATAATGAAACAGTTTTCAATATCATCTTGCCGGGCGCGCTTTGTTGAATGGTGCCAAGGGAGGTTCCATTGCACGGTTGCAACCTGCAACTTCCATTCGGCAGCGGAAATGACTCTTTGCCCTTCTAACCTCGTTTCCTTGTGGCACAGGGTTCGAAAAGGTGACGAAAAGTAACGGAAACACTCCGTTTAGCATGTACGCTGGGTGCGTACCGTATAGGTATGCATGCGAGTCCGGGCAAGGAGTTGGTCGCGCGTACGTGAGGGCGAAAGTTGTCCATATACTAAACCGTAACTTTTCAAGCATAACTTAAATCGCCGTTTCTACGCTCATTCCTCCGCTCCCCAGTTGCTGTTTTCGCTTTCGCTACGTAAGACCCGGGCTTTGCGGCACCGAGCGCTGGGTGGCCAAACAGTGAGCGTTGAGGATTTTCCTGGTTCCATGTCTTTGGCAGTGTGGCCCGGTTCCTCGGTGGTTATGCAGCAGCCATGTGCCGCGTGGTGTGCTTTGAAGAAGTTGTGTTTGCTGCACTTATCCTCTTATTTAAAATCCCTTCCGTGTGCAGTTTGGTTCATGTTTGGGAGGGAAATTGTGCCAAGCGAGCCCGACTACGGCTGGTGATCGTGGGGGGCGAGTACGTTATCAGCTGTTTGCATACACGGAAAACTTGCACCGTGCCCGGTTGTGTGCTAGTGCAGATCCTCGGGGGAAAAATTGAAGAATCATAAATACCGGTAAATGTTTGCTTAGTTAGCATCGAGCCGTTCGGTTGGAGCTGTGCAAGAGCAGGCATAAAGTCGTTCGCATGAGTTTGGGATTTAGTTTTAAAATACTGTGCTTTTCAGAATGCTCCGAATAAGGTATGTTTAAGACGTGAAGACACACAAACACACGCACACACACTCACACAGTTTGTAATACCACCAGCAGGTGAGGGAATGGTCTGCGAAAGAAAAAAACAATCCAAGTGAATTTTCCTTTGTCTCTCCCTTGCTATAAATTGCCCCACACAAATGGTTGGAAAATCGGACAGTTTCATCCTTTGGTGGAAACTAAGAAAAAAAAAAAAAACAAAGCCAGCATAATGAGTTTATTCAGCGCGAAGTTAGTACATTTTCCCAGCCCTCCCTTGCGTCTGCAGGACGCGAACGATTAAACATGCATAACCTGTAGCGGTTTTTCCGGGGCGGGATCTGGTGGAGTAAGAATGTACTGCTATGGATGTGTTAACATTGGCTAATGGGTTGGTAAAAGCAACAATTTTAATTGCCTACCAAGGTGTTAGCGTTTGCTGAAATGATGTTGTTCTTTGGTAATGTTTAAGGCGTGAGTATCGCGAAATAATTTAGCGACAAAAAGGGTTGTTACAATAAACGAATGGTTCTTACTTTACCTTGTTTAAGTTGAGAAGACATGCCAACTAACGAAAACGTTAAAATCAGATGCATTAACTGTGCACCTGTGAATAATAACGGGATGTTCGTACATTAACAGATCTCTTCAAAACATATCACGCTCCTTGTTGGCAAGACTTGATGAATTATGACGAGTTCGAAAGACGTCAAACAAAAATCATGAAGTACTAAGAGCTTTGCTACTACTATTAAGCATTTTAAATCGAGAAATGTTGTCAATTGAGAACCTGTGCAACAACTTGCAACTCGTTTGCTTGCCAAGGCACCTCAGCCTTAAATGGGCCCGAACAATTTGATCGTATACAAGACAAATCGAAATGAGGAATTTCCCGGAGGGTTGAACAGACGACTCGGGACACTAGAAGTCACTGATTTTCTCAATCGTTTCGGAAAGCTGATTCGAAGGGAAAGCCATCGTACGCTTGCCCATAAAAGCCCCAACGTGCATTGCTGCGGCACAATGAATGTTATTATTATTCATTATTAAGTTGGATGGATTGAAAATTATTATTTACTCCCTTCTAGTGCCTCCGGTGGGTTAGTCATCAGGCCGGAATCTCGAACTCGAGCACTACATTGGACGAGGCTTCGGGAACGGCTGGCATCCAGGCGTGACGACCCGGGCTGTGCGCTCTCACCTGTGCGGCAGTTTTTGCAAATGACAATCATCTCTTCCCGGCGGAATGAGGTTTGCCACATGACTCACATGATGGTACGCCACAACTGATCTGTTGTGTAGGCTGTTTGGGAGTTCGAGATTCAATTTTGCGGGTTTTTCCCAGGACAGTGCGCTGACCGGAAGTTCCGCCCAGCAGCGTCGGGGGGAAACTTATGTAAAATGGCATCTGCACTTCCGGAAAGAGCGCTTGAACGCCAGCGGGCCCAACCGCCAGGGCTCAACTGGCGTGCCTGCTGTTTGTCGTTTGATTTCGTTTGGCCACGGGCCGGGCAAAGTGATGCCGCATGCAGAGAGAAACACTCCGGTACCTTTAACGGGTTCCGTTTCATCGTCCTGCATCGTCCTCAGCTTGGCGACGAGCCCTCAACGGATCTTGCTGGCGGCACCACAACGGAAGCAGCGGGACGGATAAGACGAACACCGGCCGAACTCTTGCCGGATGAGTACGACTGAGGCTGAGTTCTGCGTTTCCGGCTGTGTAAGTCTTGCATACTAATGAATCAATTAAACTTCTGTCATTATCAGTGTAAAACGTGCGCTTTCCCGCAACGCCGGCTGGTCGGTACGGTGGTGAGCTGGACCAAGTGTTCGTTTGGAAATTATGTGCCGGGCAACCCGCGTAGCAGGAAGATTGGAGGACGATTTGTAGCACACCCAGTGCTCCTGCCCTGCTCATCGGCCAGCCTTGGACGATGGTTGGTTCTGGAGCAGTGAATTCTTGGTCTAATTGAGGTTAGGAGTTGCTTCTTGAGATGACTTGCCCGTGGGAGGGAACGTCTTCTGCCGGGCTGTCGTTGTGAAGTTACTGCCAATAATTGCATTAGGCGAATGGACTCTTGTGCGCTGTTGAAGAGCTGTGTCTTAAAATTGAATCCGAGCAACTGGCAGTCTGTAACCACCGCTGGAACTGGGACCGTTTCTATGGGGCTAGGCCAATCGTGATGTCAAGCTTGACTGCGCTTTGTGGGCAATAATCCTGAGCCGATGAGATTGCTAAAACGGTTCAGTACATTTATGAGAAGGTATACAAATGCTGCTAAGATGAACGCTGAACACAACATTGAGTCGTACAATTTAAACGAATCTTTGCTTTGCTATACTTATTGAAGATGGTTTCTGAACATATCTCTACTGGGGATGTAAAAGGCCACCTTGCAAGTAAAATGCTGTTGAATTTTTTTCAAACACGCAGACAATTATCATCCAATCCATTCAAAACTAATCAATACTTCGTTTCCTTAGGCGTCGATGGGCAATTCCGGGAATAAATATAATTGGATAATTGGTAAGCTGCGGCTCGCCTTGCATCAGAGCACAAAGGAAAAATGGTGTATAATTGTTAATTACATAGAACCAATTCTGGTACGCTCACTGCAGGTTTATTGTTTCAACGCCGATGGCTTCCACTAACATAGTGGTAAACTTGTTGAGGTTCCATTTTTGTGTGTGTGTTTTTTTACTATGGTGGACTCATGCCGTTAGCCGTGGGGTTTGGAAAATTTAATTCCATCAGCGAGCAATCGATGGGCGGAAACATTCCGTTTGGAGAGTAGAGCTCCACTTGTTCCACCGGATGGCGTGGTGGAGGGGAAAAACTTTTCTAATTACATCCCTGTCCATGCGCAGCCATGTGACCCGATTGATGTTGGTAGCTAGAGCGCACGCTGCAAACCGTATCCAGTTACCTTTAGGGTGCTAGTTTCGATCCGAATTATGGTTCCACCGAAGGAGTACGCTTCTGGTGGATTGGGAACTGGTGTTTTTTTAATAACCTGTAGTTTTGCTTTACACCATGCAATGGCTGAAGTGGAAACTGTAGGGAGGAATCGCAATTACATGTACCGTTTATTAACGGACGTCATTGGACATGCTTGACAAGGATCGAATGGAGCTTTTGGACTTCGAAGTAAACTGGAATGGACTATAATATACCTTCGCAATATTACATGCGAGACATTCTCCTTCGTTTCAGATGGTATCGACCTCGATGAAGGAAAACTTACCTCCTACAACACGGCAGGTAAGCACGATATCGTCGCCCTCCTCCTTTGGCCCTAGTTTGGTGCTGTTCAGCTGCTGGCCCCATTGGCTGAGCACTACCGGATGCTCGGGAAGAACTGTGGGAGAAATAATAGAACACTTGTTAGAACTTACTTTTTGAGGCACCATTTTTTTTCTCTTTTCCATGAAGTCCGGGTTTTCCTCGAGCATCTTGTAAAGTATCCAATATCAATTACCCACAAAGTTTTCGTTGTTTGATTTTTAAACCATTCTAAACTGTAACCATAGCTAACATAAAACAGATTCGTTTTGATTTATTACAGCGATTTGGGGCAATTTCAATGTCCAAGGATCCGTAGCCTAAGCCAATTGAGAAAGGATGTTATTCACTTAATCTAGGATCCGACGTGATGTTCGGGGAATCAAACACTAAACTGAACGACAGAATAAACTTCCATTGGAACTGCATGATCAATATTAAGTTTGTTTTCGCATCTATTCATCTTCATGGTTTGAAGTAAGTAAAATGAAGTCATCCCCTCGGAAGCACCCGCGGAAGAGACTGCGTATGGGGTAGTAATAGTTTATTTCATTCATTTCACAAAACTATCCCAAACTCAGCAAATGGCAAATTATTGCTTAGGGGAGCTGTGAGGTGTAACGTTGATGGGAAAATAAATTCTCAGCCGATCTCACCGTTGGAAACGATGAAGTTCGTAACCATGTCCGTACCTCGCGCCTCTCGATTCGGTGTCCTAGGCAACAGAAAAAAAGAAGGAGAGAAAGAAACACTGTGCTTTCATACCTGCCTCCCCTGCCGGATGGCGCATGGCACTGCAATTGGCCTTACTTATCCGGCCCAATGCACACTATCCGCCGGTCCCGCCATTCCGCACGGCACAAACTTTTATGTGCGGATTTTATTGCAGTTGTCGGCCAGATCGACCTCACGAGCCTGCGCTCCGATCCGACAGTATCGAGCGTTACAGCGGAAAACACTAGTACCGGTGGCATGTAATTGAATTTCCGAAACCCAAATTAATGGGAAAAGTTTTGCTCGCGCCACCAGGTGACTCCATCCCGAGACCACATGCCAACCTCGGGTCGTCCATCGTTGCGGCGGTGGCAAAGATGCGCAAGACAACCTCTACTCGGGCGGTACGCTTTTTGGGATCCGATTGCGAGTAGTTTAAGTGCTGGAAGGCAGGAGAAAAAACGGGGCAGAAAAACCGAGTGCCACATTTCTCCCGCGTCTCCCACATTCTCTCAAGGAGGCCCTCTGAGGACATCAGTCAAGTCGGATTTCCACACCGGATTATCGCAACTAACTGACAAAATAGAGCAGTTGGCAAATAAATCCCCTTCCCCGGTGCGTTCATCCATCCGTCTTCGCGTTCGAAGAAAAGGGAGGAAGGGGATGGGCTCTTTGCACATAAATCATGTCGTTTTTCATCGCTCCTACTCCGGGGATGACGGAAGCGTGTTTGCGCATATGACCGGGGCTCGAATTCAATTTCTCAATTTGGCCACACAAATTGATTCGATAAGTTCTGTTCAAACAGTTCACTCAAACGTGGTTTTAGCTTTGGCCCAGGCTGCAATGTTTGTCTGGGCGTAGATTGCATCAAACTCCTGGATTATCGGCCGGTATGGTTCGGATGCTAGCGGAGGTTAGCTCGGAGGACCCGGCGTCTCAAAGCGAGATAAGCCACTGTTTCAACACGGTCGCTCTCATGCGGTCGTGAAGCGGGGCACGGGAAAGGGCACGGAAAATCATCCTCAGTCGTACCACTCCCAAACCGGTGCAGATCGGTAGTCCGTTTGCATTGAAAAAGTGGACCAATTTGAGCTCATTGAATGTGTCGCCAACAGATATGGGGGAATGGGGGTAAAAAAATGAACCGTCTGAGTATTTGCAGGTAGGAATGGTACGGTAGAGTTTTAAATCAATAAACAAAACGAAGATGCAAGCGACTATTTGTCCGGCAGCTTGTTTGCCCATTCATTATCATATCTCCTGTAAATCTCTATGTTCGTTTCGATCGTGCCTCGGGGAAGCTCTGCACGTAGCCACATGGCACTACGGGACTCCTTCACTGATTGCCAGGGTATAGTTGATCAACTTCATTCAATTATTTCAATATTTGAATCTTAGCTAAGATAGAAGCACTGAAGAACTTGCACAACAAAGATTTTATAAAAATATATCTGCACCGATGTGATTTTATGGAACAACACATTTAGCTATTTATTACACGAACCGTGGGTGTATTAATTTTACCTTGCTTTCCTTCGTGCTTGTTGACATTGGCTGAAACCATTTGGCGCACTCCTTTAAATGAACATAATTTCTCATACGAGCATTCCCTCCCGAAGATTCAATTTGTCCACGAACCGCGACTGCCGTGCACACGGTGGCAGCATAAACGAATCACCACCGGAGACCATCTCGAGGCACAAAGGACATTTTGATTTTCATCCCGCAGCGAATAGTACGCTCCGGCATCCTGTGGCGTTTCTGGGCAATATACATGGCTAGTTTGCAAGTGGGTGGATTTGCATAACCGATGCAGGCCGGAGGAACGAAGCCGGATCGAACTATTGGTGTGTACGGACGAAGGAACAAGTTTATTGGCTGGGATCGTGTTTACTCCACTTCAGTTTGTGCGAGGAGTCAAATATCGGCTAGATATTGTGTGTATCTGCAACCCTGCTTCCCGAGCTGCCGATGCGCTCGCGCATCCACGGTTGCCCCTCGAGGTCGGCTGCTTGAAGGAAAGCGCAAGGAATGACCGTCGGAGGGTGTGATCTTGTGCTCTTCCGGCGATGTGAATTTCCTCGTAGCGTGCAGCAAACTATCAACCGGCTAGAATCCCGGTAGCAGCAACAGCGGCAGCAACAGCGACATGCTGCACGCTGTCGGCGAATTGATTCCGCAGCCATTTTTTTTTCGTTTCGTTTCTTGTTGGTCCCTATCCGGATGTTCCATTTTTGTTGTAAACGGTTAGGTACAATCTGCATTGTCGCATACGAGTTTTGGGACTCGAACCAAACGGTATCGTGACAAAGCTCGATTGAGTCTCGTCGTGAGCACAAATCCTCGGCTGGGAGTTGGAACAAGATGGTTCTTGTTTAACCACAGCATGACGCTCGATTTCGGCAGTAAAATATAGTTTCAGAAATTTTTTAATTGATGTTTGTATCACTGACCGTATTCAATTAACTGAATTGCTTTAGTTCTGATTTAAAAAAAGGATAAAGTATTTAGTAGTTCGAGGACAATTCAAAATCTTTCATTCACAAAACCTTATCTTAAATTATATGTTTTCTAAACGAAAAAAAATGGATCAATTAATTTACGATTGGTTTGCAGTTTTCCGTAAACAGCATAGGTTCAATATGCTACGAAAGAACTAAAATGACAGAAGCATATCGTTTGCATAATTGGAATAAGAGCAACCTTAAAGATTATAATTCGATAATATTTCGTTGGTTTAAATATATTTCATGAGTTAAGTATTCCAATGTTTTGGTATCAACTTTTATGGTCTGTAATAAAAAAAAAATGAATGGTCTGAAATAATATCTGGTCAAACAATTTCATTGCGATGCAGGGCAAACTAAAGAAGCTTACTATTGAAATCCCGCCAGAAATTCCTGCGCTATTGTTTAGATGCAGAGCGCGTGCACCGAAACTGTTCCGGAATGTTCCGGTGATTACCTCCACGTGAACTGCAAATAAGCTTTATCGACAGCATTCGAAACCCGCTGGTCTGGTTGCCGGCATTTGATCGATCGTAACCGAAAACCACAATGGGGTCACTAATCCAACCGCACAGCCCCCGGGCAACCGGTTATATTGGTTTTTCCTTAAAATAAAAACAACGACCGCCCACACATTCCTACGTCGGTAAACACACCAACAGCTAGCAAATTCCATCACAACGGAGAATTTACCAGCGCTTTGCATGTTCCACTGCCTGTTCGCAGTGGATCGTTTTTCCACTATAGTGCTGCTACATCCGCCAGCATTGCATCGGAGCGAGGTGAAAGATGCTGCTGTTTGCTTTAAAAATGTATTCCTCCCGTCACAACAACGGTTCCGGCGCTATAAGGCTGCATCAGTGTACACGCTCCTCGCTCTGTACGGGACCATGTATGTCGGGGTGCTTTTTGTACGTGTTGGCAGTCTGTTGCCAGGGCTCGATGTCGGTTCGGTCTTTCGCTGGTGTGGTTGGCGATATGTTTGGTTCCAGCGTTAGATAGAGCTTTGCCGGCATAAAACTTTGCCTACGATAGGCAGAACTGCGCCGATCGAGTAGGGGGAAAGTTGAGGGATTTGTTTCGCCACCACTCGCTTGATACTGTTGGCATGAAGGTAAGTGTATTTTATTTCTCACAGAGTGCGGTTTTACTTATATTACAGACCACCCAGGAGGAGAAGATGGGCTAGGTCTCAAAAGGGTTTACAAGCATAGTTTCTTTGCAATTTGTAACAAGAACAAGGTTATTAAAACAATCGTTTCTCGCGTTAAAGAAATGTGGTGCTGGTTTTTTTTTACCATTACTTAAGAAAGTAAGATAGACCAGACGGAAAGAGTTTATTTCCTTCAAAGTATGGTGTATGACGTCGTAAGTTTCAGTGTCTCGTGCACGGAATAGACGAGTGCCCGGCAGACATGAAGACCGGTTCGAGCCATGCGGATGCTTCCGTACGAACAGAAACAAGGGAGCACTTCATCTGCCCACCCGACTAAAAATAATCAAATCGTGACGGAGATCGGTTTGCGACTCTCGAAACCAACCTAAAAGCCAACGTGGGGATTATGGGGGTCTGTTCCGCTCGACGCGCCAGCTCTGAAACGGGTTTGTAGTCTCCACCGGGCCAGTCGTTCGGTCGTGCGCCACCAACACCATCGCGAAAGTTATGCTGCGGCCGTGAAACAGCTGAAGAGTGAAGGTTTAAATTCAAGTTTTTTCATCCACGTGTGTGTTTTGTCATTCCGGTTCCCTGAAAGAAGATGATGCTTTTTCGATTTGAAATCATTTTTTCACCGCTGGCACATGGACAGTGTTGTTGTTTTGTATCGTTCTCCCACTGCTTACTGGAATTGGCAACGCGATCGATCGCTGGTAGTTGTCTGCTCACGGTCAGTTTACGCGGCGGTGCTAAAGAGGTTCGTGGCTTCGAAGAGTGCTTCCTACATCTAGACCAACGCCAAAGGGAAACCAGTCTCCCACAGTCAAGTGACACGGGTCAAGTTCATTGGAAATCGCGGTGGCTACAAACGGGGTTGCGGTGGTCGAAGCGCACTTCGTTCCAGCGACGCGGTAAAAGTAGGACACCCCGGACCGGTGTCTCGCTCAGAAATGGCAATCGCGGTGGAGCAAAACACCGGCGCTGAGGCTCACTCGCTGCCACTGCGAGTGGGTGAAATTTGGCGCAAAGTGCGACAATTCATCACGATCGAGCCGGTGATCGTGTTCTACATCTTTGGTGTCGTCTGTGGGACCGCGTTTAAGGTGTTCGAATACGAAAAGGTATGCCGGCGAGGTGCACAGTGGTAACAGAGTGGCCTGAACAGAGTGGATCGGTGACCTTTCGAGCAGTTACATTTGTACGTGTTTCACCCATGCAGGCCTGCGCCGCGAAGCTCGGCTACGATCTGCAGGTTTGTGAGTACTTTGCCAAGCTGGAAGATGACGACATTTGCGAGGAGCCCGACGATACCAACCGGACGCTGCCGGGGGTCGCGAACTTCACCGAGTTTCGTGGTTTGGTGTGCAGCGCGCAACAAGAGTCGACGAACGAAGTGGTGTTCCTGAACTCGTACCGTAGCATCATCGGTAGGGCGCGATGAGTGTTTCTATCATGCGATGGGATGATCCGATGATTGATGGGCTTTGGATGTGTGCATCTTCGTTCTGTTTTTCGCTTTCCAGTGGGCATTGTGCAGGCGGTGGTGCTTCTCTTCGTCGGCAGCTGGAGTGATCGTGTCGGGCTGCGAAAACCATGCATTCTTGTGCCGATCGCGGCCGATATTGTGGCGTTTGGTGGTAAGGAATCATTAAGTGCTAATGAATAAAGGTTGGGTCCACATCAAGTTTCTACCAAATTCCCATTTACGCTGCGATTTGCTGCTTTTTATTCCTTTTCCCCCCTCCTTTTCCAGTGTACATCGTGTGTGCAATTTTTATGCGCGAAATTTCGCTGGAGGTGTCGGGAATCGTTCCGAATATTATCACCGCGTTCAGTGGCGGAACTCCTTTGGTAGTCACAGGCATCTACAGCTACCTGACGGTTTGCACCGAGGAAAAGGATCGTACCTTTCGGTTCGCCTGCACGGCTGTGATCTACGCCACCGTACCCATAGTGGCGAACTTTTTCAGTGGCCATCTTTTCAAGTACTTCGGCTTCATCAGTAAGTTGCCACGACGGAGTGGGTTACAGCAACGTCCTTTTCAATCACTTTGCATTGTGTTTTTCTTCGTATCGTTCTAGAATTATGCGTTCTCTGTATCATAACGGACACCATTGGGCTTCTGTACGGATTGTTTGTGTTAAAAGAACCCAAAGAGCTTAAGGACGTGGAAGACCCGCGCAATAGTGACGCCCCGAAAACGCTTTCCTCCACTACCTTAGGCCAACTGTTTGACTTTAGCCTCGTGGTGGACTGTGTGAGAGTGCTGTTGAAAAAGCGTGACTTCAACTGTCGGAAGATTCTGTACTTGACCGTTTTGGTCTACTTCATCAACTATGGTGCGTTAGGCGACGCGGAATCGGCCGCCATTTTAGCGTATGTGGAGTTTAATTGGATTACGAATCTTGGCACGTGGATATCGTACGACCTGCTAACGACCATGATGGGCACTCTCCTGGCGATGGGCGTTCTGAGCAAGCGGCTGGGTGTTTCCGATGCAATGATTTGTGTGTTTTCGGTCTGCTTCTCGATGATTGGAAAACCAATAATGGTAAAGAAACGTGAAGATATTTTAGTGAAATTCGATGGGTATCTTTAGTAACGCTTACGATATCGGGAGATATTTTATTTGATGTTGATTGGATCCAATATTACTCTCCAGGCAATTGCAGTATCAACGTTGAAGCCGTACCTGTACTACGTGGCGACTTCCATTGATTTGTTCGAGGGAAGCAAAATTATAGCAATCCGGAGCATCGTTTCTAAGTTGGTTGGCGAAGACGAGATTGGTATGTTACGATCGAAAATGGAAATGCTTATTCAGGAAAAACCCCAAAAACCATATAAAACTCTAACAATGATCGTACAGCTACTATTTTACGTTTATTCAATCTGATGCTTCATTGTACTTTATCTGTTGCATTCAATCATCAATCTGTGTTCCTTTCTTCTCGGTGGATCTCTGATACACACAGCTAAAATTATAGCCATTCTGGGAATAGTCGACTCGGCTCAGGTTGCCATCTTCCCGACAATCTACAGCACGGTTTATTTGAAAAGCCAGAAGTTCTTCATCGGCACAGTGTTCCTGCTCAGCGAAGCGTTCCTGCTCGTCTCGTTGGGAATGTACATGTAAGTAATGAATGAAACGATTGAAGCTATTGTCAAAAATCTTAAAGGATTTCGTTTCCAAGGTTGACAGTAGATTTTAACGAAATCTTCACTAGTGGAAAATCGAATAAAATCCCGTTCTGGCTTTCGTTCGGAAGCGCGGTGAACAATGAAGATGATTGTTGATAATTACCGTCTTTCAATTTAATTTCATTTCAGAATCCTGTATCTTATGTCACGACGATCGAATCGCAATAAAGCCCAAGCTCAATCATCCGCCAAGCAAGGTATTGACAACCCTGCAGTGGATATAACATCACTATGATGAATATACCTGCCTTCCGCTTGGAGGACGGAGAGAGTGGAGAACTGATGGTACCATTTGCTTAGCTGTACAGATGATTGAAAATATATCTAGGTTTATTCAAAATGATTAACTCATCTTTTTTTTCAACTGATCGTGGCTCTTCTCAACTCAACTGATCGTGGCTCCCAATGTAGTAGCCTTGCTAAAATGCTGTAAGCTGATATTTTTCACTCTCGTTGTAGGTGATGCTGATGATCGTTTGCCCCACTCTCGCTCAAGATTTTTGCGGTCTTGGTTAAGACCTGTTAACTGCTTGCACAGAAACGAGTTTCTCAAATGTCGAGTTTTTGGAACACCTATATTTCCGTCAATCCGGTTTTTTTGAAGCAGTTTCAAAAGGCAAACACGGTTCTTCTTAAACAGCATCTTTTTTGTCGGCACGATTCGTTTATAGATGGTAGCGTCCCTCCACACAACAGTGCCTTTATGGAGCATATCTTATAACACAATTTCCTATTCCTGAGTCTGGATGATGCAAATCTGATGGGTATTGGAGGTTGTTCTTCTACGCATTGGCACATAAGTCATATCGGCAAACATCTTCGCTAACTATGGGCGTCGAGCGGAGCCACTGAATGATAAAAGATGAATACATTCATGTACGCTTGTCCCTCGTATGGCAGGATGTGGATGTCCACAACATCATCCCTTCCAGAAAATTGCTTTTGCTCTACGGAACATCTGCGGATAACTGACTGACACACCGTCGGTAAACGCACCGTTGATGGTAGGTTTCAATTTACCATCGATCCAGACAACTGTTTCTGATGTCGCGACGTTTGAACCGCGATAAAACTGAAGCTCAGTCATCCGCCAAAGCGGGGGATCGATAATCCTGCAGTGGATATAACAGCACTTTGATGAATTTATCTGCATCGAACCAACGTTATTGGTGGTATTTCCACTATCGCGGGTCTTTGCCATCTGACGACTGAGTGGCGTGAATTTGAGTGGACCCCATACCAAGGAACATTATGGCAGCAGCAGGAAGGATGGATCTGATTCGACAGGAAATTATTATTTTCCTCCAGCACTGCCACACAGGCAAAGCAGCAGTAAAAAAAGTAACACGAAGTAACGGATTCATTGGCTTACTACAGACCTCCTGCTTTTTTTATCATTTTCCAATTTATTCCAGTTTATCGTCCTCTTTGCGTCTTCGCTCCACGAATAATTTTTTTTTTCTTAAACTCGCATTTTTATTCACTCACTTAGTAGATAAACAATACCCAATTCAATTACGGCTGATTCAATTTGTCACGGGTGCACTGAAATAAAATGTTTATCATATTAGATTGATAATATTCATGCAATCCCATAATATCTGTTATCGCTTGTTTGAGTGTTATAGTTGTAATGAAGACATTGCAATACCGTTCAGCACAAATGAATGTGAAACTGCATAATGATAGCCTTTATAATTTGTAATGAAATCAAAGTTATACACTTGAATATTTTTGAAACAGGTTTAAACCCCACAATGTGGATCAAAACATTATAAGATAAGAGAATCGAATGGTTTTTTAATGGAATCGAATGGTTTTAACTGCGGATTAGTTGTAATACAACCGCTTGGAAATTATGCGAATTTGTCAATTTCGCACGCATACCAAATATTATTTCTTAAGGATTTTGAGTGTTGAGATTGCATCAACATTTTAGCTGTTTAATTTCGGTAGAAATCGTATATGGGGATTCGAATAGCAGAATAGCAACCCACAGTCATATTCAAGAGATATTAAAGTTACCCTGTGCGCTCAACGTTCACTGCAGTTCAGTCGGAATAAACTTGGCTTCGAGGCTTACGATAGTCTGTTATCATGACTGCGTTAGTCCATCCAAATTTTAACATGGGGAAGCACTAAAACTTTTACGATGCCATTAGAACGAAAGATTCAATCTTATTTTGGCTACGGTTGGTGGAAGTGAGCCAATGCGTCCCTTCCCGGGACTTGGTTTACAGACAGAGAGCGAGACGTACACATTTTACAACTGACTCGTGACGGTAAGGGTAAGTCAATCTAGAAGTCCTTCCGTCTGAGTAGTCGTTTGGCACGACACATCCCGCCTTTGCTTAGCCCTTGAGAGAGATTCTTTGTATGAACATGAAAATTATGATCTTCTCGAAGCACACGACGAATGCCCTCCTTTCCGACCGTTGGCACTGAAGTGACGAACGGTGGTGGCAAGTGGCAATAGTGTCCCTTCTTTAGGTAGATCCGTGATCCGTAAGCTTGCGTGCTTCAAGGACCGTCGGACAAGGTACCAACGACACGCACGGACAGTGCTCCCATCGTCTGCCGCTCCGGAAAAGCGCGGAAAACTTTCAGCGCAAGTCAATGACATCCTTCCGTCCACTCGAGATGGAATATTTAATTGAAGGCAAGAGTCATAGAAATAATTACACCGCCCGGGCACCCGCCGGAAGGTGGCTTGCGAAATGGTTTCTCCCCGGACGGAGCGATGGCGGGACTGGCGGCGCAGGCTCTCAAGGAAAAACCCTTAGCTACCAAAGGTTAGGTGGATGAGGAGCTTCTCGGGGCGTACCGAAGCTTTTAAGTTTCCAATGAAATGGAAGCGTCGAGTAAGTGCGAATAAGAGGACTTTGCCACGTCGCGTCAAACACGTGTGCGTCCGTCAGGACATCCGTGCATCCTAGAGGTGTTTTCTCTTTCTCTCATTGGTCCCCAACGCGGTCGAGTGGGACTGAGTGTGACTGACTTTTTGCTCATCATCTTTGCTACATACTCACCTGCGCTGCTTGGCACGGTTTTATGGGGGCCATGATGGGAGTTAATAAAAAATGACGATATTAGAACGTCGGGAAGTGTGGAAAACAAACATTTGCTACCAGACTCGGTTGGCCCTTAGTTTTCGGTATTCTGTTTTCGGCCATCCCTTCATTCCATGGTGAGGAAAGTCGTTGTAAAAGTTTTTCTACTTCATCGGGACCCCGGTGTACTATTTTTGCGTCCGCTTATGATGGGCCATTAAGTGCGCGAACCGTGGGTCTTAACTGTTATTTTCCCTAGAGGATGCTGGTACTCGACTTGGATTAAGTGGATTCAGTTTTGGTTCACGCGAGTTAGCCAAAAGTCAGTGACCGTCGGCCGAGTTTATGACCCAGATGATTATGGGGATGAAAATAATGTGTAAGTCTTCGAATGGCAATTTTTCTTTTCTGAGTTAGTTTTCTCAGTTGTGAAATAGCAGGAAATAGCTAGAATGAGTACCAAGGCTTCCCGAGGGAGTGCATATGAATTTTATTTAAAGATTTTTTTTTTCTTTGTCGCTCCAGCTAAACGGCGCTGTGAATCGCATTCGAAACCGATGCTTTTTATAACAACAACGACCAAAAAAACAATTAAACGTCAACAACTCGCTTCACACTTATAGCTATTTTCCCGAGGTATTGCCACTGGAATTGAGTTATAAACATAGAAAAGACGCCTGCAATGCTCGAAGAATCCACCCCATCCATCAGAATTGTTTGTGGCCTCAATGCGCTGCATGAATAGTCCTTCTTTCTATTGTGTCTGTTTATTAGTGCTGGGTTATTCGCTAGGGCTATGCAAACTCACTATCGCGTAGGTCGGAAATTACGCGTCCCTCAGAGCGGGACAGCTCGGTACAGGCGCAGTTGCAGAACAAGGTGTTGATGAAAACGGAACTAATTAGCTATGGTAAGCAACCGGAAGCGGCTTAATTAAGAAAAATGACACCATATTCTCTTGAAGCCTTGACGGCCACCCCATCCACTTCTGTCCGTCTGCTGAAGTGAATCAACTCGAGTGAAGTCAACCGGGTTGAGGATGGCGTCACGTCGAATTAGCTCGGAAACTTTCAAACTGGTGGAAAACAGTGTGTTTCATGCTACAGCACCGCTTTGCCTGGAATTTTTCACTCACGCCAGAGAAATTGTTGGCTTAATCTTTGTTTATGCATTCGTATTCCGCTAAGTGCATTGTGGCAAAGAGAAGAAAATTGCACAAGCTGCTAGATATGCATAGGAAACTGCTAGAATTCCGTTTAATCGGCGCCGTTGGAACGTTGGCACTGGGTAGAGCAAGAAATATGGCCTGGTAATTTATGTTAAAATGTTATTCCTATTATCGTTATTCTTGGGCTAGATTTGCAGCAAACCAAACATCTGAAGAAGCCTTTGAATTGTTTGATACTATTTTCGGAACATTGACGTTGGTGGTTTATCAATTAACATGTATCTGCTAGAGCAGCCTAAGCATGGCCTAAATAATTGTTGGAACCTTGATTTCTAATAAAAACGATTTCAGACACGAGGGTCAGCATTTTCTCATGTTAATGATTTCCTGCAGTTCTTTCGCCCATTCAAGATAACATTGTGTATGGGTAATATCTTGTGTTGTAAAAGGGAACATGTTCCAACAATTCCAAATATGAAAATATCGGCCCAGTGAAAGCTTTAGGTTAGCAGCCTATAGTTGGGTTGCTTTGTAGCTGGCTTAGGTTTCTTAATTCACCAAAGATGTTATCGTCGAAATATCCAATGGACATATTTCACTAGGTTCCAAATGCAGTGCTTCTGCGGCTGCCAATCGTTTTGCTCAACTTCTGAGAAGCAGTGTGCGCGTTGATGAATTATTCCAAATTGCCTCGTGGCTTCGGCCATGGGCTGGTGTAAGAAGGCTTCGCATTTTGGCTTTAATCAGGCTGATTGTGTTGCATACAAATTTCTGCATAAAACACTACTTTAGCCAGTGCGTTGTGCTCGTCACTCGCATATTGCTAGAGCTTTTCGATAGTGCCTTTAGCAGGTCGCTAAAAGCTTCTGGCGGTTCTGCCGTCGGGGGCGCGTTATGAATTTTTCATGTCGTGTTGATTGATGCCTCACGACGGAAGCAATGCACGGCACCCGGCGAAACCGTACCGTCTCCGATGCGCCCGGATTCTAATCCCGCTCGAAAGACGCTAATGCACCTTCGGGAAAGCGAGCAGGTGCGATGGGTTAGAGAGTGCGCCATCAGCGATATGCTAATCATCATCGCGCGAAGGTGGAGCCGAGCTCGAAGCGGGCAGGATAAAGGTGTATTATAAGATGCGAGCTCAGGCCAATGGCATTCCAATGGTGCGCTCCTTTCACTTCATGCTTGCATCGATTTGGCGACAACGGTTCGTTCGATGATGATACAACTATCAAACAATAAAACCATTAGTCCACACAGCCTTGGCTGCGCCGTTCATTAATTTCGCCTTTGCTCGAGTTTGAGGGAGCCCCCAGGCGCTCGGAATGGGAGCTGTGAATTCAATTCACCAAAAATCAAGTGAAATTTAATTCCGAACATTTCCTGCCATCGCGCCTTCATTCGCAGCTGGCAAACACAAACATTTACTTATGCAAATGCGTCCCGCGTACCAATGCTACCGAGGCGCCGCGTACCGGCACAACAACTGCGGCTGAGAGACAACATCGGTTTGTCTATGCCGCGATGACAAATCAATATTTGGTGAAGCGTAAAAATCCGATTGTGCTGAAAGAACTGAATAATTTCACCTTCTTGGAAGCGAGGGAGAAGCGTCGGTCCCGTCGCGTTGAACGAGCGACTAGCGGCAAGCGGCTGCCAGTTGATTGCCGTGAGATGCTATAGTGCGAGATGCTCTGAAGAAGGTTGGTTTTACATTATCGTCCCGGGCTTGTTTGCAAAGTGTTGGCGCGTGGTGGGAAAAGTTAGGCGAACGGTTGTGTTCTTTTGATTATCATTTTTCGCCAACTGATGTTCCTTTAATTGAAAGCGCTGGAAGTTGTTTGCAGACAACTTCTCCTGATTATTGTAGCTTTTCATTGCAGCTAGTAGGTGGTAGTGGAAGCTTCAATATTAAAATAACCATTTCTTATTGCTATTGTCAAGTGAAGTTGGTGACTAAATCATGTATTGTGAAACTGGGTGCAATATTGTTTGCCTTTTCCTGGCACGCTTTGTGTAAGATAATCAGATCCATTTTAAAGGAAAACAATTTTCTTTACAAACCACTCTTGAGCCATTGCCTCGAGTAGATATTAAAACAAAACTCCTGCTGTACCGCACAACATTCGGCTTTGGCTTAATTTATGCTCCTCGCCATTGACCGCGGCTCCTGGAACCAAGTGGTAATGTAGGATTATCATGCTCTCGCTACATTTTTCGCTCGGAAATTCATCAAAAGGAATAATTGATGAATGCGGCTGGCTTTAATTTGACACCTTCCTATGGCGCATTGCAAGGTCAATCCACGCCACTGGGTTTGGCAGGTCGGTCCAATCGGTCCTTCTTGCTTTACATCAAAGCAAAATGCGGGAAAGAGAATAAATTATCAACTAACAGCGAAGCCGCAGTTGGGCACCGGCTTCATCCCTCCCCCCCCCTCGGTTTTTCTTTTGGTCCAAGGGAGGAGTGTAGCCTGGATGGGAAAGTTTTCATTGTACCAGCCACTACGTCCCCCCAGCCCACTCCACCGGGGGGCTATTATGCTCTCGTCGGTCCAACCCAAAAACACGAGCGGTTAATCACGGTAGGGGTTCTCATTTTCCTCCACCAGCATGAAAATGCGGGCGGTTTCGCGAAAGTGACAAATTTTCACCGTCGACGTCCGAGTAGTCCGGCCAGGACTTCCGGCGGAAAGAACCAGTAGATTGCAGCGCTAGATTGAGCGATGCTTCGCCGTTCGGTATTCTTCCGATTGTGGCTTGGCGAAAAGCAAGGGAATGGTGCAATTGCGGGAATGTTCATGCAGCGGCCGATGACTGAATAAATTAACGTCCCATTAATTCAAGGTAACATACCTGCTAGGTGGTTGACAAAAATTAATGCTGTGTAATTTTGACGATAATATTTCCGTTCGTTGTACGAATTCGAGCCATAGGAGCTTTTTGCTTGCAAGATTAGACTTCGTGGAAGACCCGCTCGAGTTCTGTTTAGGCCACGAATACCGAAGGATACCTTGGGATGTCCGGTGACCTTGCTTGGCAGTCACGTGGGCACCGTAAAATGCACACACACACACACACACCTAGCGCTCTGGGAAAGGGCCACCGGCTCAACTGTTTCGTAGGTGCGTTGGGTCAAGTAAGCAAAAATAAAATACAAACCGACATTGCAAAATTTATGACTTTACCCGAAGCCACCTTCGATCGGGTGGATCTTAGAGGCTTCGGTCGCACCGGTTCGGTTTGTTTTTCGGCCATTTTCAAACGCCACGCAAGCACGCGGCAGGCGTTACGCCGAGTCGTTGGAGCGACCAGAAGGGAAACGGTCATAAATAACCTTCGAGTTGGCGGCTGAGATGAGATGGTTGGATGTTGCAAAACAAGAAGTAGAATTGAACTCTGGAAATAAACGCACCTACCTCAAGTAGACCGTGCGCAGAAAGTGGCTGAAAATCTTTCACAACCCACTTGACAACAAATGCTCCGGTTGTTCCGTGCTCGAATTTGGGCCCGGGGTTCGGGGCCATTTACATCACTTGCGAATTGCGAAACGGGCTGTGGAAAGTGTGATAAATGGTGTACAAGGTGCCCTCGTTGCTGTATGGGTGTGTGCGTGTGTGTGTGCGGGTGTGTTTTCGAGACCTCCGGAAAACTGCTCCTCTCCTATCTGCGCTTCGGAAGGCCGCTCCAGTGCCGCCGGGAGAAGAACCTTAATCTGCGATGGTTTGTTGGAGGCTCAATCAACCGGAACTGATGTGTTCCGAAATTCCATAAGAAAACCCCACGCCTCACTGGTCTGCTCGCTTGCCGTCCTCCCGCACAATAGACATTGATCGATCACGGATCGCTGCGCGCCATCCTCGTAGTCGTTGTGGCCACGCGCTCACATACGACGGCATTCCGTGCGTTCCCTTCGCATTACCGCAACGCTCAACTGGGCCCGAGCTCGGCCAGGAGGCAATTTATTGTGTGTCGATTGCGCCGCCCGTGAACCCACGGTGGGCCGTTTTCCTCGAAGGAGCAATAGCTGTGCGAGAGGCCGAGGCCAATCGTACTCCTTGATGTCGGATTGTGGATTTGTGAGCGTGCAACAGTGTGCTTTATTGCGAGTGCCGACACCATGAAATCGGAACGGAGCAATCGGAAGGCCACAAAACGCCGAACGCCCATAAAAGGATATGGTTACCCGTTTGCACCTACGGCAGGACGTTTATTATGTTGCACGGTGAGTTCACCTAGGCTACTCGTTTCGGGTGGAGTGAAGGATCTGCCACGCAGTACGCAGTAGCACGTAAAACCCCCTTGATTGGAATCAAGGTTTGGTTTTGTGAGATATGCTAATTAGTTGCAAACCTTAAACCTAAAGCGCCCTTGCTGCCAGCAAAACAGAGCGATTTAATTGATCGTTCAAATAAATAAAAAAGTGAGTAAATGAAGAACTTAGATAACTAACCATCCGTTTGGGTATGTTATGCTGTACAAATGTTTGCCTTTTCAAAGGCTGTAGTACGCATTCTTCTGGAAAAGAATTGGACTAATATTTCGCTATCTCGCTTTCTCTTTCTTCTCAAATATGAACTGTACATATAATGACCATGGTATTGAGGTCAACCTCATTTCGTTCTACAAAATAAGAATAAGTAGTCCATAGAAGCCACGTAGTTACTCCTCATCTATGCATTGGTTTGAAAACCCGCATCCGAAGCTGTGTGTTGGTGTAAAGGCAGCCATTTCGGAGGTGTCAAGGGTTGATTAGCCATAATAACTGGTCGTGGCAGTACAGCTATGATCACTACATGCCGCAATTTGTGTACCAGCATACTGTTCTCCGTTCGTGTCTGCGTTCGCGCACGAAACATGAAGCTTTGGTGCCTCCTGCACCACTGCGGAGTTCCGTGGTGCCGGAAAACTTTTTCTGCTTTTTATTTGGACTGAAATCGTACCGAACCGCAATGGAGGGGCATCTCACGAATACCAAACCGCACGGCATTTTATCAAAACCGAAAACCGAGCCCAACATGCAGCACACCCGTTATGAAGTTGAGCCAAATTGAATTAAATTGCTTATAATTTGACAGCACAATAAAGTGACACGAGCGTTCTCTGCGTCTTTCTGTGGCTAGGCTTCAAGTGAGCGGGTGGATGTAATTTTCACTTGTTGAGCTGACATTCTTCAATTCAAGCAAATGCTTAAAACAGTAACTTTGAAAGAGAACATAATTCGTTACCGAATAATAATTGTACTTTATGGATTCGATTCGATTAGAATGTCGAGCTTTGGGCGCAGATAAAGCTGTACAATGTAGCCAAACAGTCAAGATAATTTGGTCGCACTAGGATTGAGACGTTTGATGAATAGATCAGCAAACATAAAAGCTTACTCACCATTTAATGATAATTTTATTAAACCAGCCCTGACGTGGATCAAGAAAAAACGCATTCTCAGAATTGTGTCTTACTATCGTTGTAATGAAATTAATAAATTATGTCGTAGATTTGAAACACTTTTTAATATTTCGTCGAGTCAAAAATCATTATTTAAGTTGACACAAATATGCAGCAATAAAACCGCACTTTAGAAATAAGGTAATTTCAAAAATATTACTCGGATTCAACGATATAATGTCAAGACAACGTTCGCGCAAGACAAAAGGATCATTTCTAGGTGAAAAGAAGCGTTCGAGCATTTTCAGATGAACGTCGTTGTTCGCAATTTAATCTAACTACACGTTTTATGCTTCAAAATTTTCACGTGTGTCACGTGTCGAGCTTGGGGTTGGCGCATAAAATATGCAGCAATGTAAAATGTCAAATTTAGCAAAGATTACGACAGGAGCCGGCATACGCGCAGAGAAGATGGATGAGTGTAGGAGTTTGCCTTGCCGATTGCTGGCATAGGAACGGCCTTGAAGCAGGAAGAAGATGCGAGTATGGGGAACAACAGACGGATGGAAAACATTGCAAATCATCTATTTATGCTGCCTTGTTTGTACTTACTGATGATGCTGAGATTATATCGAAAGCTCTGTGTTTGACTGGTACGAAAGTCAACCCGACAGCGGTAGACACCCTCGTCATGGCGCCGGACGTCCTAAGCAAATATTTGGGCCACCACCATCACGCATTCCAGCCGCCGGAAGTACCCGCGGAACGTCCCCCGCATTCACCGGATGCAGGCAAGGGTCGGCAGCGAGAGCGGTGTCGATATGTCGGCAGGCGCGAAGGAGAGCGAAAGAGTGAAGAAAGTGAGGTGGGAAAAAATGGAAACGATCAAAATCAAAGTCAGCTGAAGAAGTTTGATGTTGTACGAAGGGGTTAAAACCCTTTTCGGGATGTTTTTCTTCCTGTAACGGTGACGTGGAGTTAGAGCATTCACGTTACACGGGAAAAAGGGTAGGTTCTAGGGATTTCGGAACATTTTCTGGAGTTGGGATGCAAAGCAAAGTTAGAAATAAAAGAAACTCCTTGGTGGAAGGTGGGAGTATACTTTGCCGAAAAGTACATCGAGCGTTAAGGAACCAACCGTGAAATTTCGCGAGTTGCGCACCATTTCGGCCAACATATATTTACCTGTATGTCCAGTGTTGCCGGATCGGTATCGGTGTTGAAGTGGGCCCGAGGTCCGAAAATCTCCGGTGCTGACCAATGCCGTGCCTGCTGTAAAGGTTTCCCCCGTACGTCAAAGCTGCAGGAAGAAAGAAGGGAGAAAAGATTAAAGAAATGAATGTGACAATTACTTCACCCTTCGAGCATTTGAGCAACACCTGCAACATCCCTGTTATGTAAGCGAGTCATGACGTTGCTTATAGTAAGTAAAGCGAGTTTGAAGTTAAGTTACAATTAATTTAAGCCTTCAAAATTTGCTATTGCTACTTCAAAAGACAGATTTACAATATTTTAAGTATTGATTCACATTCGAGCAAATTATATTTGGTCTCATCAGAAAATTCCCCCAACAAAGTCGCAGTTATAATATAACTTAAATTAAAATCACGGTATACATCCAAGAATATTTGGCCTTATACTCATGCTGAAAACATGTCTATATAATCAACCTGATAA